>VHKM01000035.1:4972500-5572500 GCA_007210695.1 Neogobius melanostomus | reverse complement strand
AGCAACTGTCGCACTAAGCTAGCTAGCTAGCTAGTTTTAGCTATGTTCTTCAAAGCTAAAAGGGTAACTAATTTGGATGAAACCTGACACAAATCAAGCTAAATTACAATATAATATAATTATAATATAATAATTTTGTTAAAAAGGAAATAACATACCTGCGACAACTCTGTTTAACAGCTTGTCCTGATGGTGTGTTGAATATGATCATGTGCTTGGAGATTTCAACAGTTTGCTTGCAGTCAATCAGGAGCCAAAATTTATTATGTAAATGTACTTTATTACATTAGAACTTTGCAACATCTGACAGGTGAACAAAAGCGTTCTCTCAAGAATTTATTTTATATTTAATGAAAAAAAGGCGGATAAAAACATGTCCGATTTAGTCTTTTGGCTGGGTGGGGGTTTATTTCATGATAGGTACAAACTTCCAATACAAAATATCTCCCAAATGACCCAATGCACCATCCCTGAAGTGGGCGTAATAATTTTCCAATTTTTTTATTTTTAGGCCATTTATCCCCCCCCCTACCTATGGTGCTGGATGTACAGGCTGTGTGTGGCCAGCTGGGTTCGGAGCCAGCCTGTAGTGTGGCTGAAGTTGCGGTGAGTTGACAGAGGCTGTGGAGACACACAGGGAGACGACGCTGGGCCCAGCTGCCTGGCATTAAGCAATGACCTCTGCATAATGAAAGATGGCGCCAACACTTCCCACTCATTACAAGGTTCCACACTGTGACAAGATTTGCATATTCATATATTTCCCCCCCCCCCCTTTCCACCTCCCCTTTTTTCCCCCCCCTTCTTTCTTGGGCACAAATGACTTTATTCCTGTGAGCGGGACATCTGCCGGGCCTGACACTACTCTCTGGAAGAGCAGAAATAAATAAATATGTGTGCAGGGAGGCAAATGATCCATCCAGATGCCACCGAAATATGGCACGGTGTTGACATCTCTGTGCAGGACGAGCGTTTGTGTTTTCCACGGCTTAAGCACCAGGAAATCACGTTCGGGGTCAGCGCAGAGGAGCACAGCGCGGGCCACGGTCTGACAGAGGTCTGAGCAGGAGAGGAGATCTCTTTTGCATATTACTGTTTCCCGCACTGGCACCGGCGACGTGCCACTGGTGCAGCAGGTTACGCACAGTCGGGGGAAACTCGGATTTATGTCACAAAGAGACGAGATGAAATGACAAAAATATTATATTTCGTTCGCCCGGGGGCTGCTTCAAATATTCAAATCTAACATCTTAAACTTATATTGCAACACATTTACAAAACTGATTGTAGCATGTCTGAACGTTTCAAAAGTTTTATTGATCTTGAACCTTTTTTTTTTAATTTAGAAAGTTTGAAGCTTTTCTCAACATCAAAGAAATGGGACACTTTTTTATTTTTATTGTCGATGTGCTACATAAAACACAATAACAACCTTTCTTTCCTGCATACTACTGCACTGTAAAATGTAAAATTTGTTTCAACTCAAAAAACTCATTCCAAGGGCTGCCAAGAAATTGTATGTGTAACCAATAACCATTTTACAATCTAGTCGATTTGAAATTTGAGATTCACCTCTTTCGTTCAATTGTATTCTTAGGTTGACATAACTGTTTCCAGTTGTCTGAAGTGGAAAACGTCAGTTACAAATTAAATCAGTTGTGTCAACCTAAGTTTTTCACTTCAGACAACTGGAAACCTAAGAATACAATTGAACGAAAGAGGTGAATCTCAAATTTCAAATCGACTAGATTGTAAAATGGTTATTGGTTACACATAAAATTTCTTGGCAGCCCTTGGAATGAGTTTTTTGAGTTGAAACAAATTTTACATTTTACAGTGTGAT
This sequence comes from Neogobius melanostomus, assembly GCA_007210695.1. NCBI lineage: Eukaryota > Metazoa > Chordata > Actinopteri > Gobiiformes > Gobiidae > Neogobius > Neogobius melanostomus. The sequence continues at coordinate 5,570,657 of VHKM01000035.1, read as the reverse complement.
AACATAAACCTAAACGGACAGATTAAAAGAATCATAAACAATGCAAAACATATATCTGTAATGAACTAAATCTACACACAGTAGCTCCATGCACAGCACCTGCTCCATCTCCCTTCAATGAAAGGCAACAAGCCAACTTAGTTCAAAAGCACTTTTATTTATTTTCTTCCTTATACATACCTACTGTACATGTAGATTCAGTTTCACATAAAGTGCTACAGTGAAGGTGCTGTGAGGGAGGAATTTCAATCCCTTTTATTTTAGCCAGCTTTACTTCAAATGCATCACGGCTGCTCCGTACCCACGAACGCTGCCTACAGTCTCGCCGATCTGAACTCCACGCATAACGATCAGCGCAGCACTTCTCAATACAAACTGTTTCATGTGCACACCTCGAGCTCACGGCTACATAAATATAGAATTAGACAAAGTGTTATTTTTTCTTTTTATGTTTTATTTTTTTAATCCTCTCTCTCTCTCTCTCTCTCTCTCTCCAGTAACAACCCCTGTAGGTCGCTCGGCGTGGCTTTAAGCACACGCACTTCAAAAAGTTGCCTTATGATAGCTCTGCAAAAAAAAAAAAAAAAAGGTTTTCTGCTCTTTTAACTTAAATCAGCGAAATGAGAGACCTGGCGGCGCCTTCCTCGTAACCCAGAAATAATTTGCTCCCAGGGTTTCGATTTGAAATTTAAATTGTTGAGAAATTGTGTTTGTCATTAGTAATCAAATATTTGCACCATTGAAATACCCCCTTTTGCATCTACACCTTGTGCCCCCCAGTGGTAAAACAGCATGGATTTGACTTGTAATAATTTCACCGAACATCACAGCACACGCAACAAAGCCGTTCATTTCATTTCATATTTCTAAATAAAAGTGACATCAAAACAAATAGGCAACAAAGGCCATTGAAAGTTGAATCTACAGTACATACGAAGGGAAAAGTGTGGATGCCTTGGTTCAAAACTCTTTGGTGCCTTAGTAGAGAGTGGTAGGTCATCGGCGCTCGGCAGCGTCTGCTTATTGTTCATTAAGGCTCTGATTGAATTGAGGGTGCAGCACTGTCACTGTTAATGGAGTGATCTCTAATTGAAGCGCATTAGGTCGCTGTGCTCTGGAGAGCGTCACAGGCAGACAACACGGTGTAAGCTCAACAGTATGAGGATGGAAATGCAGCACTGAAATGGCCAAACCATTTAGCGTGCACTTTACCACATAGCTATAAGCATCATTCTATCTTTTGAGTGAATATATACAGACTTAATGCATGGTATGTGCAGCAATTAGAAGTGTCACATTTTTAACTAAGTACATTTTGACCCCTATAAGCACAAAAACCTAGGCCAAACCAATGCCCTAATCACAGCACTCTAATGGATTTATTTCTTCTACACTGTAAACACAGCAATACTGTATCCTTACTTTGCAAAAATAAGATAATAATGTAGTGAGTTTGAAAGCTCTGGTCAGTGACTCGATTTATCAACTGGAACAATGGAATAATGTGTGTAATTTATGGTATTGTTACAAAAGTAATTATAGGAATTGAAATATCCACTAACCACAGAGTCGACCTTTACTACGTGTACATGTGACCTGTACCAATGGGCCACAGAGCTGCTGATTCAAACAGAGATTAGGACCAAGTCCAAGGCCAAAGCCAGGCGTTAATGATGAGCGTGAATGGGCGCCATCACCATCTCAGCAGACCCAGAAGTTTATCCGTAATGGCCGCCCATAAAGGAGAATCATCATCAATGAAAATGACAGGATATTAAGACCTGACTTTAGAAGGGGCTATGGCTTTAGTGCGCGAGGTGAGCTATCTATAAAACCTTTAAAACCTCGCCTTCAATGACAGCGGCCCCTCTTCCAATCACCCTGCGCCCTGCTCCAGAGACACATGCTAATACGCTCACAACCTTTAATTAAGCAATATGTGTAAGTAGGCGGCCATTATGGGCTGATTTGTGAGCCACTTCATTACAGCGAGCGCCGGCGAGCAGACACATCTTCAATACAAATCAAGCTGGCCCCAACAGTATCCCGCTTAATGTGAGGCCAATATTGATATTTTATCACCTCTATTCTGATGAGTGACTTTCAGCATCTTCGTTTTTCATGGCGTAGCAGAAGCACAGGAGACACACATTTAGAAGAGAGAGCAGTGTTTTTAACTTATGGCATTTACATACTGTACTATGAGCATGTTCTGGCCAAAAAGCAGTCTCAATCATTCTGCCCATAAATATATGGTTGGGCCGCCAATAGTAATAACTATGTCAAATCATTATGCACCTTAAGCAATCAAATGGTCAATATTCTATACTTTTACTTTACCTTTACTATCATGAAGATAGGTACACTTAAAGTATAAATCTTTACAAAAATGCATCTCAGTTGCTCTTTAAGAAAAGCTCATGTGGTGTTCACAGTTAAAGTGACAGCTTGTGCGTTGACACGGGTCTTGTCCGTTGTCCCAAACTTACAGTGTCTTCATTATCGTTGGCTGAGATCTTGCAGTGCAAAGCTGGAGCTGCTCCCTCTTCCTACTGGCTCAACACGGCGGAGGCCTAAAGGCAAGAAATATCCTTAAAACTGTTTCAATACAAACAAAAGAGACAGCTTTGTACAAACAAGTCAACATTGGAAGAAAAAAAGGCGTGATCTGCTCTAACTACTTAGCAAACAATGACAAATACCCCTTGGGTATTAAGCAGTTTTTTGTACTTATATTTATAAAATGTCTTACAGTATGTTTATGAAGTCTAAATGGTTATCTAACTGAATGGTAATTAAATAACGTCAGTATTGTAGTTTTAATAGAGGCTGGGATCAAATGTTATGAATTGAACATTATGGCCAAAAATGGCAACAATTAAAAAAAGTAAAATTAGCCAAAACGATATTAAAAGTAAATGAAACATCTCATTACTGGTAAATACATTAAATAAAACATGGGAACATCAGAATACTACAATGTGAAAGCTAAACTGAGGATTTTACATTTTAAAATCTGCACTGATTTAACATTACACTAGGATTTGATGCAGATATGACAATCCCAACCTCTATTCAGCGATAAATGTACAGGACATAATGTGATCAATCAGTCTGCACATTACGGGATAATGGGCGGCTTAACATGCTTACAAATAAACCTGCACACAGACAGAAACATCGCTTACGTCCAAACAGTTTGTTTCTCTTGCGTAGCTGCTGGGGAGCCTCCTCGTGTTTGGCCGAGCTCTGTCCCGGGGGCTCTACCCTCAGCCCATTGTCCAGCGCCTCCGTGTCACCGATCACCTTCAGCACAATCCACACAGCACATTATAAGCACCAGCCTGCGCCAAACTCTAACCATAAACGGACGGCAGTAGCGATCCCTCAGAGTATAGCGCACTGAGCAGCGCAAACTACCGGTTGAACTCGCATTACAGTGACGGAGATTGGCAGGAGTGCTATTTTCCTTTAGGGCCTACAGTAGAGTTGTCATGTCGCCGGGTCTGTCCTGTGGAATGAACTTGAAGCACAAATGGGAGACTTTCTATGGCGAACTGCATGTGCTCCCACAGGGCTAACTGCACCCCTCCTAACTCTGGTTTGGCCTACTTTCCGATCAAAATACGAATATGTTCAATCTCACTGGTGAGATCTGGGATAGTAACTCGTCTCTGTCGCCATTTGTTACATTTACTTGTGTAACTTTTTAGATCCTGCTTGAGATTTTTGGATTTATTTGCGGCTGTTTTCAAACAAGAAGCCACAATAACATTTTAAATTTGAAATGGTTTAGTAAAATATCACTCGTCAGTTGCTTGTATTGCGATTGGAAGTTTTCATGTAAGATGTATAAGAGCATGTTTGCATCTTATTTTTAAATTTAGTCTGAACTTTTAACCTCTTAACCCCCACCTGAACTGAGCACATTTCCTCCAGTTTGGCAATACCCAAATGTAAAAGCTTTAATGAAAATAGCAGCAAAAATGAGACGAAAACAAGGATGAAAACGCAACTAAAGAGTGACACAAACGTGACGAAAATGAAACAAAAATGCAAAAAAAAGAGCAACAAAAGAGTGACAAAAAAGTGACAATGTGTGACAAAAACGCAATAAAAAGAGCAACAGAAAAGTGACAAAAAGTGATGAAAATATGGAAGAAAATGTGACAAAAACACAACAAAAAAGCAATGGTAAAAAAATGTCAAAAAAGTGACAAGAACAAAAGGAAAAAGATCAGTTTAGATGACTTTTGTAGGGTTTAGCTTTTGTCGTGGCAATTTCTCACCACTCTAAAGGAAAACTTGAAAGTATTTGTCTTATCAAAAGTGTAAGTTTAATTTAACACACGTGCGGAAGGCCGCCATACAGAAAATACAGGTACGTCCATGATGGCCAGCTCTGAGGCCCAGAGCCTCTTGATCCCGTTAATATAGACAAGAGAGAGAGAGAGAGAGAGAGAGAGAGTCACAGCATGAGGCAGTCACCGCCCCTGCATCATCATCATCACCTTCTTGTGATGTTTAGAGAAAGACACAGGAAGGCCTTTGAGCCAGGACACGTCTTTGGCCATTGTCTTAGGTGTGAAACAGAGACTCGGCATGTACTTTGGCCGGGATAAAGCACAGGAGACGGGTCCGGGCATTGATTAAGCGGGCCAGACGGTACTTCACAATTAGTGTATTACTGGCTTCAATTTAATTAACTCTAAAACTGCCATTACATTTTCAAAAGAGGCTTTACACTGTCCTTTTAGATTTGGATCAATCTGAACTGGAGAAAACGCACTTGGTTAGGGCGGAGGTTAAGAGGTAAATAAACAAAACAGACTTTTTTCAGTTGAGTAAATATGACTACAAATAAGTACTTTAAAAAAGCCTTTTTCTTATTTGACAGCAGTATTGGCTTCTTTACCCTTTTTTCACTTTCTTGGGGATTGAGAAAAGTAACAAAGCCCAAAGTTACAGAGAGGTAAAGTTAACTTTAAATAAAGCGCTTAAGTGTTCCTCTTTATCTTAAACTGGTATAAACTTGGCCCGATAATTGCGCGCCGCCGTACTTTGGAGTAGTCGCCCTGCTAAGCTGATATGGCTGCCAGGGAGGCATTAATCTCCACATACAGAGCCGCTGCGGTGCCAAGGACACCCCAGTCTCCCTTTTCGTACACACCAACACGGAGCCGCCTCACTTCCTGTCGAAATCATATTCATATTTGTGAGTGCCGGAGAGATGACCTCACGGCAAATGAAGCGTGGGTCCCGAGCTCCGCAGCGGCAATCAAACGTGCGGCGGAGTAATTACAAAAGAGGGGCGAGTGCGCGGGGGGCGGATTGATGCAGTTTGTCAATTAATGTTGCTCCGAGGTGTTTTTTGGAAAGGTTAACTTCTTCATATTCTCCGCATGCTAAATTAGGTCAATATTGGTCCGGTATAAGGAGTAATTGTGCTGCGGAGACGGACTAAGGGTTGAGTCAGAGGAAGGAGCGAGAGACCGTGCGGTAATAAGAGGAGCAAGTCCAAAGGGGGCGAGTGACATTTAGGCAGAAAACGCAAATACTATATAGTAAATCTCGAATTAAAGCTTTTGATGACCTCGTGCATGGGTAAAGGTCGTCAATACATTTACTGATCATGATAAAAGTGTGGAAAATGTCGCTGGTGATCACGTAGGAATTTCTTAAACAGCGCATAAACATAGAGCCGGTCACCATTTACGTTTTGCCAGAGGGACTCAGCAGCTCTCCTCAAGTCAAGTCAAACTAATTCAGTATGTTATTTCAAAAGAATGACTTATTTTCCTTATCAAATACTTACATTGTTAACCTCTTAACCCTCTTACCCAAATATAAAAGCTTCTTAGAAAAAACAGTGATAACGAGGATGAAACACAACGAAAAAGTGACAAAAACGCAGCGAAAGAGCAACAAAAAAACGTGCTGGAAAAGCAACAAAAACACAACAAAAAGTGACAAAAGAGTGACTTAATAATAATAATAATAATAATAATAATAATAATAATAATAATAATAATAATGCATTAGTTTTATATAGCGCTTTTCTGGACACTCAAAGACGCTTTACATTGCATTATTCATTCACTCCATACTCGGTGGTGGTAAGCTGCTATTGTAGCCACAGCTGCCCTGGGGTAGACTGACGGAAGTGGGGCTGCCAATCTGCACCATCGGCCCCTCCAACCACCACCGACCACTCACTCACTCACTACATTCGCTAGGCTTCCTGGAGTTACCAAACGGTCTCCCATCCAAGTACCGACCAGGCCCTTCCCTGCTTAGCTTCCAAGGTCTGACGGGATTGGGCAGAGCAAAGGCGGTATGGCGTGCCGGAAAAGCAACAATAACTTAATAAACTAGCAACAAAAACTCAAATAAAAAGTGATGAAAAAGCCACCAAAGAGCGACAAAAACGTGCCGGAGAAGCAACAATAACACAATGAATAAAAGCAACAAAAACACAACAAAAAAAACTTTTAAAAAGCGTCAAAAACCATCACAAAAATGTGACATGAAGGCGGCGACCACACGACAAAAAAAAATTCCCATCAGTTTTGCAGGTCTTAGCTTTCAAATGAGGCGTTTACACTGGCCTATAGGCTGTAAACTCTCCAGTCGAGGAGCTTTTAGGTTTGGGTAAAGCCGAACTGGAGAAAATGCGAGGGGTAAAACATGTCAGAGAAAATAATTTAATAGGCGCTCCACATTGTTATAATGAAGCTGTTACATTAGTTGCGAGTAGTTGGCACGGCAACGTTAGAACAAGCACCAACAGAAGAGCTGGCAAAAGCACAATAAGCGTGTTGGTACAATCAATTTCAATTAATCCCAATAGCAGTAATAGATGAACTTTTACAACCCTCTGCATGTCTCCGTATACTTCCACCACCTATAAAGCATAGTTTGTGAATAAACTCCGCAGCGCCAAAAATATAAAAACCCAGCTGAAATTGCAGAAAAGTGTTTTTATTTATACCATCGCAGGAGACGCTCATCATCAGCGCTTTTTCCGAGCCATAAATAATTTGCGCGGCGAGGTAATATTCAAGCTGGCGGAGCCTTAGTTGTGCATCTTTAATGGAAGTTTTACAGAAGCCGAGCCAGTTCTTGCATATGCCGCTGCCTCCCATATGGAGCGAGGCAGACAAAAGGAGCACAGTTGGCTTGTCCTATCTTTTTATAAGTCCATCGACAGTTAAATGCTCGCCCCGGAGGAAAGACGGCGCAGGGGGACATAAACCCACTGTGCTTTCAGGAGGGGAGATAATGACTTCGCCTGCATTAATTTCTTCATCAGCCATCTTGTTTCTCCAGACAGAGTGGTTATGAAGGTCCTCGCTTGTATAGATGCCTTTTTTTCCACCCCCCCAAAAAAATCGTCCCTAACAGTTGTTGTCAGCAGAGTTTTGTGTGGGCTGACAGCTGTGGAACATCTGTTTATAGGTAATGAGCGTTGGAAAAGCTACACCTCACTTTACCTTTAATGTCTTTTATTGGTGAGCGCTGATGGGAACATTGTCTTAACTTTTTTTTTTTTTGCATTGCGATTCAGCTATAAGACCCGCTCAACGTGGTCGATGCGGCAGGGGCCCTCGGCGAAACAATGAATGCGAGGCATATGATGGGTCATTAATATTAACTTTCTTTAAACACAATTCAATATGCAAGTCAATAAAGAGTCCATTATCACAATATTTTATAATAAACAACTCCAGGAACAACGCCCCCCACCGCTGCGCTGCCGTTATCGCCATGACGATTCTGCATAGGGCTTCACACAGCTATGAAGGGATGAGTGGTTGCCGGTCGGATGGTGTCGCAGCCACTTTTTCCGATATTCTGCCCCAAGGTATCTGTGGCTGTAAGAGCTTTTAACCTCTTAGCCCCCACCTGAACCGAGCACATTAATTTTCTCTAGTATGGCTTTACCCAAATCTAAAAGTTTCTTGGAAAAAAAGCGCCAAAATGGAGCTGCCAAAATGGAGCTGCCAAAATGGAACGTGCCGGAAAAGCAACACTAACGCAATGCAAAAGCGACAAAAACATAGAAAAAAAGTGACACAAAGGCAACAAAAAAGTAACCAAAAAAAACCATGAAAAAGCAATAAAAACACGGCACAAAAAAGGACGACTAAAAAGCAACAAAGAAACAACCAAAAAGTTACAAAAGAGCAATGAAAAAAGTGATGAAAAAGCAACAAAAACATGTCAAATAATCTACGAAAACAAGTAAAAAAAAAAAAAGAGACAAAAAAGGTCTTAGCCATTGATTTAGCTTTCCAATGATGAGGTGTAACACACACAGGCTGTGAGCTCCAATCAAGAAGCTTTTAGGTTTGGGTAAAGCCGAATTGGAGAAAATGGGCTCGGTTAAAGCGGGTGGTAAGAGATTAAATGTTTTTCAGTTCAATAACATGGACTGGAGATTTCACTTTATTTCAGTCTATTCAATTCAATTTTAACGTGGAGATTGTACTTGGTAGTTTTGTTTACACAGTATATCACAATCCTAATATTATATCACAATCCTAATATTATATCACAATCCTAATATCAACAGTCAGTACTTTCACATCTCCAGTCAGCACTGGCATAGGAGATGAAGCTGTGGGCACATGTTGTTCAACACAGCTCTTCAATAATGTCTGAGTAAACAGTAAAAGTCGGCCCCATGAGCGTTCTGCGCCGCGTTCGGTCCCGAAATCAAACAGGACACACCCTACGAGCCGCTCTGATCCAAATATTGCCAAACATTGTCTATAGCTCAGGGCACTTACTCAAGCTGTCTTTTTGTGAGGTGTTCCTTTCTGTACTAATTTGGAAGTACTATGCTAAATTGCCAGGCCCTGCAGCTGTGGCCGTGTTAGTCTAAGGGAGGAGTCAGAGGACACTGCATGGGAAAACACAGCTCCGGTGGAAACGCAACGTCCACCGGTGTATCATCACAGTGTTATTAACTTACTGGGATCATGGCAATTTGAGTTATTTGGTCCATAAATTATGTGACAGCAAATAATACGTTCATATTTTTGCATAAATATCCAGACATATGTGCTCACAAAGAATGTTTAGTTTCATTCACCTCAGGGAAAGAAAAAAAAATCAGAATTTAGAGACTTTTTTTTACTGTTGAAAGTCAGCAACACATCTCATGGAGTTGGCGTAGAAAGAGATGAGACAATATTGTTTTATTATTTAAAAAAAAAACAAGCAGATGTGTTCAAATTGAGGCCTAGTTCAAGATCAAATCAGGTCTGAACAAGGTCTAAAGGGGTCTAAAATGGACTAAACTGTGTCAAAATGATTATGAAAACGAATGAACCAGACAGATGAAGTAGTACCATCAGTGGACCACAAGTTGTTTATTTATAATATATTGTTGAGCTTTATGAGACTGCATTCATTGGAACTATAAGGCAATTTTATACCTAATATGAATGATAATATGAATCTTTACCATCAGAGCAGGATCTCTGCCGCTAAAGTTGCGTAACAGAGTAAATACATCTCCATAGAGCATGCTTCTGCTCTCATGAGTGAATAAAGTAATAAGTGCACGCTGGAAAACCTATACAATTGCTTTAAAATATCATCAATCAAAGAAGTGAGGCTGCAGTGGGGTGGCCAGTGCATCTCATATTTCACTCTATATGTTTTTATCAATTTCATTTCTGCGGCGGTGGTCGGGCTGTTATTCCTCTCTAAAGAGCTGTCACCTCACATCTTAAGGCCAGTTTGTCTGTATCGCCTTGGAATTATATGAAGCACTAATAAAATCAGCTCAAGTGTTCTTGGCAGAGCTGGAGTGCCCTTTGGTTATTCTTGGATCTAGTCTATACATAAAACTGGTCTATATATTCAGGGCAGGATTAGCGGTGAATATGTAGAGGTCCTGTAAGGCAGAGGGAACTGCCTCACGTCCCGGGCTCGGTGTAATCGCTCGCTACGACCAGCGGGTGAAAAGTGGTGCCACACGGAAGCATCCAAAGGCAGAGATTGGATACTATGTATATACCTTTATAGTTAGTTTGAATTACATGTGAGTAAGAGGACATTTTTAAACACATTTCTGTCATTACATGAGCACAAAGAATTGTAATTAGCTGAAGCAAAGGGAACTCAGTGGTATGGTGGGTAAAACCAGTAGTAAAAAAGCTAATAAAAGTAATAATATTGGTGACAGTAGATGAAGTACTGCCTGGCCTTTGTTTGTTCTAAACAGAGCAAACATTGTTCTGCTTTGTTTAGAACAATGCTTGGCTTCAAGACCCACTATCACCCTCGGATGACAAGCCGCAACCTAAATTAGGCTGTATTTTTCCACAAATTGTTGTTGAGTAAAGACTAAATAACATTACACAAATGAAAACATGATCTAAACAACTCGGTAGTAGTCATTTAGAAAGACTGTAGTAATGATTTTGATCTCTTTTCTCTTTTGTACTGTTTTTGTACTTTATGCTTGCTTTATATTGAAAGAAATGCACCCTGGGAAAGACTCGTGTCCCCCTCCTCTTCAGCAACCCACTTTTAGATTCTGACTTCCAGCAGAGAACCACTGGTTTAGAAGCAGCAAAAGTAATAGAAATGTAAGTCAAAGGAGTAGAAGCGCAAAGTAGTAAGGAGTAGCTATAGTAGTAGACCTTGTAGTTCATTATAAATATATGTGTTTGAGTCTATGATAAGTATAGTCTTTCTCTTTGGAATCTCTCCTGCTTCTGCCCATAAAACCACAGAAACTGAGCTAAGAATCAAAAAGTTATAAGTGTAGATAGTATGTGTCTTTTAAATGCAATAGTATTACGTGGAAGGAAGCAGCAGCAGGGCAGAGACTGTTTGTTGCGCTTTAAATGTCAGGAATCCATTATTTTACAAGCGCTAAGTAGGTGTAAACATGGGCGAACATCTGCATTTATGTATAGATTTAATAAAAAACAAAGTGTTGGGCGTTTCGCAAGGACCCCCTTTTTAAGGAAATAAAATTTAGTGGACGTGTTTATGCGCCGTCTTTGGCTACGACTCCGTACCCCAGATGTTTTATCCACTGGGCCCAAGTCTAGAGGCAACGTATGCACTGACAGTCCGACGCGGGCCGTAAATATAGCGTGCTGCGTGTTTACTCACATAAACTCACCATCACTCAAAGCATTGACGGAGAGCCATTAGAAGCAGCACAGCCTCAAAGCTAATTGTTATAACGCATATCACCCCCCCCCTCCACTCCTCGGCTCATTCAAATGACATTCAAACTTGTAATATTAATTTTGTTGCAGCCATCGAGGTCGCTCCTGGGGAAGTGTCAGAATGATTGAAGAAAAGAGCGAATTCATTTTACGGCGGCACTTGTCACAAAGCACCACTTTTAATTAGAGAACAATCCTTGAGTAACTTTCTGACCTGCCGCTTTTGTGAGAATGTTAAGTGTTGTAGTTATGGAAGCAGCGTGCTACATGGGAATGACGCAATGCCATGTCTTTTATACATTGTGATGCGGAAATGTATTTGATAAGCTTCTATGACAAGTTTTGGGGATATGTGGTGATGTGGTGTGAAACTTGTTTTTGTTACACAATATTTTAGGGTCAATGTTCGCATTCACATTACTAAACATTTTACCTCTTAACCCACACCTGAACCGAGCACATTTTCTCCAGCTGGGCCGACCTTATCCAAAGCTAAAAGTTTCTTGCCTGGAGAGCTATAGGCCAGTGTAACATCTCATTTGCTAAGACCAACTAAACAGATCTTTGCGCTGTTGCCGTGCTGTTGTCACTCTTTTTCCATCGCTTATTTATGGTAAATGGTCTAAACTTTTTCACCTACAGTAGGCACTCAAAGAGCTTTACAGCAAGGAACCACTCACCCATTCACACTCTCATTCATACACCAGTGTACACAGACACTGGAGGCAAGGTGGGTGAAGAGTCTTGCCCAAGGACACGACGGCAGTGTGCACCTTCAGGAGGTGGGATTCGAACCCCCGACCTTCCGATCATGAGACGACCCGCTCTACCAAATGCGTCACCGTCGCCCCCACTATCGCTTTTTTTGTTGCATTTTTTGGTCACATTTTTGTTGTTCTTTTGTCACTTCTTCATTGCCTTTTCTTTACATTTTTAGTTGAGTTTTTGGTTGAGTTTTTATCAAATTTTTGTCAAGTTTTGTTGCTCTTTTTGTAGAATTTTTGCCACTTTGACACTGACACTTTCTTGTTACATCGATGTGGCTTTTTACTTGCATTTTTGATGTTTTTTTGTTGCGCTTCCATCCTCGTTTTCGTCTCATTTTGGGTGGTTGTTTTGATACTTTTTTCCAGGAGCTTTTAGATTTGCCAAACTGGAGAAAATGTACTAGATTCAGGTGGGGGTAAAGGGGTCAAGGGAATTAAAGAATTAGATTACCCATTGGCAATTTTTACCTAGATACAGAAACAAGTATATAGGAAAAAAGTCCATCTAAAGTCCAAGCACTTTAAAACTGTTTTGCACACATAGATTTCATGTTATAAACTTGATTAATTATCACCAATGCCTTTACAAATGTTGCTTTTATTTAGATAATGAGTGTTACGATTCCTGAACTGCTTGAAGGACCCACCTCAGTGATGGCTCCGTCTGGCTGCCGGAGGAACTGCCTGTATTTCTGCCTCAGCCCGCTCAGGAACAGGGTGTACACCGTCACATTGGTGCTGGTCTCACCGCTGGGCGCCGGAACACCCTCAGATGGCGGGTTGTCATGGGGGACGGTAGAAACCACCAGAGGGTCCTCCTCTGTCCAGATGTGGTCATACACAGCAACCTGTAAATAAAAAAAAAGGAAACAGCTCAAGTTAAAAAAGAAACTAATATACAGATTCCAGAAAAGCAAAGATAAAACTGATTTGCCCCATTTTGTCGCGCGGTGGATCACAGCATTAATTCCTCTGGGGCCGGATGAGCAGCAGGTAAAGGGGCAGGTCGTGTTTGCCGTCATGCATAAACACGTACTGTATGATCCCGTGGCCCGTGTTGTTTATGGATGCTGTGCGTGTAAGGGGGCTCACACACCTGTAATGGCCCCCCCCCCTTACACAGTTCGGGTGAGGCGCGGGACCAAGCGGAGCGTGAAACATGTTATATAGGTCATGTAACTCGGACTCATCCATGTGTGAAGATCATCAGGCGCTCTCCTAGATCGTGTCTGCTGGTGAGCCTTTCATGTCTGCCACACACACGCGTTATTACTGGAGATTAAATGAATGTATTAGATTTAATATTTTGGGGAGATTACAGCCATAAATATAAAGCAGTGCCTTACAACAGTGAAGTCTAAAGCGCTTCTAATGTATCTGTTTTGGATTAGGCTCCTCCTGTTCCCAAAAAGCTCTTGCTGAGTATCCAGGAAATGCTTATTTTTGCTCATTTTTGAACTTTTTTTTTTTTTTTTTTTTACATAAGATGCCTCTATTTACTATTACCTGTTTGCACATTATGTAACAAGGGCTGATGTAACAAGTGAATATCGTGTGAATATCAGGTGAAACTACTGGATATTTTGTTCTAGCTGTTTTAGTTCAATACTACAACCAAGATAGTGAAAAAGATGTGTTTGTGATTAATAACAATTACCGGCAAAAGAACATAATATCCAATCTTTAAAACATTTTTTTAATAATAGGATGTACGGCTCTTTACTGGGAGCCAAATCTTTAGGATCCGTTCACTTCAAAGAGCCGTTCAAAAGACTGTTTTTTAAAATAACATTTTAATAACGCCAGCCAGATAGCTCACAATATCTAAGATACAATTGATAAAAGGCGCACACTTTTTTACTTGAATAATCTAAAATTACGATGGGACTGATCTCTACGCTTTGAAAAACGTGTTTGTGAATAAAATCTTGCGCCACAGCGAATAAAAAGAGGCCGCAACTGATCCTATTTTAGTGCATTTAGCTTTGACTTCAGTACAAAAAGCTTTCAGTTGTGTCGCCTGCTCCAGTGTTGGGCTGATTCTTGTGTTCGTTCGGGGGAGATCTAGGTGAAACTGACTTAAAAAAAAAAAAAGATCCGGCTCTTTTCACACTTGACATCTGGTTCAAAACCATTCACCTGAAAGAGCTGGTCATGGACGTCACATCAATACATTTTCGTAATCTTTTTGCTTGGTAACTACAATGGATACAGGGGTAGTTTTAATAATAAATGTGGCGAAATGAGAGCTGAACCACAGGCACGCACAGAGAGGCACACACATCCCCGCAAAGTCTCCCAAGTTGAGGAAGTTTTCGCAAGTCTTTTCTGAAACTCAAGGTGACCCCCTAATTGGCGGCGTAATTATGATTCTCCTAAAAATACGGCGAGAGGAGGAGGGCGGGGGGGGGAAACAAAAGGCGGTGAGTGGCAGGGTCAAGCTGAAGGAGAGCTTTCATTTGGTGCCGTATATCGATGTCACCCCCACGCTCACGAACGCTCAGCCAAACACAACTCTAGGCACTTCACCAACAAAACACAGAGTCATTACCACACGTGTAATTAGAGCCACTGTGAGAGCTGCAGACCGGCCGCTGTCGATATACAATACAATGGATGGGGTAAACAGTGTCTGATTGAAAATAACCTTATCTCATAGTACAAGTTTTGTAAAGGACATTGACACAAATATCTTCCGTCTATCAATGTAACACTATGGAAATGTAGAGATCATTTATGGAAGTCAAACATTATACCCTAACAGCATAGTGAAAATAGCTTGGAGCTGATTAAGAAAATTGAAAAAGCAGATAATAACAAAGCTTTTCTTTCAGTGGTTACCAATGCTCCCTCTAAGTTGTAAAACATGCTTCACTTATCTTTGTGAAGAATTAGGATGTTGAAAATACAATGGGAAAAATCAGAACAAAGTTTGGACTGTCCAGGGACTGCAGATGGAAAATAGCTACTTCGCTAAATATGGTACAAATCATCTCTTCTTTTGTAAAAAGACTAATGGTTTTGTACATTGTCCCTGTTTCAATTAACAATAAACTAACTAACTAACTAACTAACAAACTAACACTTTAAAGGGGGGTATTATGTAAAATCGACTTTTTCAAGCTTTATATCATGTTATTATGTCATTCCCTCATTAAACACATGGCTGGAGTGTTGCCTTGGCTCATTCACATATTTTTGAGTAATCAGTAAAAACTTAGACGGCAGCCATTTTAGGTGTAGCTATGCCTCAGTCCTCCTAGGAACGCCCCCACCTCCTGGAGACGCCTCTGGACCTTTTGTCACCAGCCAAGCCTCCCAACCACTGCTCCTCAGCTCAGCAGAGCCCCCTCCCCGCACAGTAGTGTTGTTTAGATGCCACAGCAGTGTGCTGAAGGGGGCGTGTCTGAAAGCTTCTTAAAGAGACAGAGGCCTATTTCAAGACGTTCAGTACAGCCATTTTGAGAGAGCAATTTTATTCAAGGCAGTTATTTTAATTTACTGCATATACAGACCAACAGAAGGTTACGTCATCATTGTAGTATGCTATAGACTGGTGCTATGTGATTGAAAAAAGCATAATACCCCCCCTTTAAATATACCTGCTCCCTCGTTTGTAATCTAAACACATTTGGGTATAGGGCCTCAGACTATATGATGCTGCTGTTAATAAGACAATATAATGATGCTGTTTTAAAGCATTCCAGCAACATTTCTGATTCATGTGTCTCAACACTTCACACCTTCTCTTCAGTAAATTTCTCTTGGCGGTCCGTTGCCTCCGGTTTGAAACTGATTTCTCGAGTAAACAGCACCTGTGTACGGCTGCAATCGGCCTGTGTGGAGAGCATGTTCATTTATGCATTCATGCCACACAAGTAGGTTAAGAAAACATCCTCCCTGGCAGACTGCGAGAGGTATGTCGAGCAATAGGGAGAGCAGCATGTGAGCATGATTTCAAAACCATGTGCACAGTTGTCGCTAGAGCTCCGCGCACGGTCCTATAGCCGCTCTGCTTCCACACACCTGCTTATACCCTTCAGCGCCTGAGTCTAAGCGTATGGATTTTGGCTCGCATGAAGATAGACGTCAGCCATGGCGCCATCCCACACTAATTAGCACGTAAAATCCACTTGACAAGATGAGACAAAAGCTTGAAAAGGTGTTTGTGCGTTCGGTTCGGGTGATGCCATTTCATGCAATGCACCATGGTTCTCAGGACGCATCACGGCGGCGGGCACAAAGAGGGAGCGAGAGCATTAGCCGCCCCGTCTGCTCCCCGCAACCTTGTTCTGGTCTGTTGTGTTGTCGTTTAGTGCTAGCCTGGCTCCTAGCCCTAGCCTGAGTGCTCTCTCCACTCCACCATTGTTCCATTTGATAGCACTAAGTGACTGATTTAGGTTCAATGGCTGCACCGAGCAGGCAGGCCAGCTGTGGGTTAAGCAGATAGCATTCAAGTGAGCTAACCCAATTCCAACCCAATCAAGTCGGGATTTATTGTTGTGGCCTGTATTTAGAAATCTGATAGAGTCCGCATCAGTCCCTCGACTTGCATCAGGAGAGAGACGGCCCTTATTTCTTTTAGAGGGAGGACTATAAACGGCAAACCATGTTTTCCAGCAGGGACATAAATTGAAGGATTTGTAGGCATTACCGAAAATGCACAGACAATAGGAGGGAGAGACAGGCACACAGGAAGTGGGGATGGCACAAATACAGTCAGGCTGGTTTTACTAGAAAGAGACGGCATTTTGCATCAATCACATGGAATAAAACTAACGGTATTTAAATTTAGGTATATCCGTGTTGTTTAGAAACTTCATTAGTATCTGTGACAACGCGACATTTCTGTTTGTAATGAGCTTGAATGAGACGATAAATTTGGTTCATTTGTAAGAGATAGTGTGGTATATTTAATCTGTGACCTACATTCATCACTAAATTAGGATTTAAACTTGCAACTAAAGCCAAAAAGAGGGCAGGCACTTGTTGCAGATTAGACAGTAATTTTCCACAGTGACAGACAGCGGCGGTAATAGCTCTGTCTGGGAAGTAGACTGTGTTTTGTATTGGTCTCACATTTTGTCCTTGTGTGTCACAAATATCACTATCTGACCTTTCCCTGCACTTTGTGACATGTTAGATATAAACACAGAGTCTGGAGTTGACTGTTATAAAAAATACATTTCTGTCGCGACTACACGTCCCCACTGACAATAAAAAAACTTCCCAAACTCGACCTCTTGACGCGGAGGAAAATTCCCATTTTCCACTGACCAAAAATCATAACAGCACGTCAAAGCGGAAACTAACTATCGCTCACAGAGGGCAAATTAAGTAATGTTTACACAAATTAAAAAAGGGGGTGGAGCTGTTAAAGCCCAGGAGGAAGGCTGACAGTGTGTGAGAACCACTGCAAAGATTTGATGACATTTGAGTACATTGTAGGCACACATGAGACACAGGAGAGGTCTCTGTGGGCAGACAGGCTGAGCCGGTCTGGCAAGACTCCAGCACCGGAGCCTAAGGCAGGGCCACACCAGACCCCTCATCCCTCAGTGATTGATCAGAACTAGATAGCCATCATTACCATTCATGCTCTTTCCTCCCCAGGTCTATCCGCCTGTCTAATTTACCTCCATTTGCATGTTCCCATGGACTAATTAAAATTTGCCATTCTCTTTTTTTACTTTACTCTTTCTCTCATCATTTTCACTTGCCGTCCATTGGTATGAAAAATAATGCAGCACATTATTATGTATGAAATGTGAGGGCATAATGCATTTGGATCAGAGCTGTAGACCTTGTCTGTAATGAGTGCAAGACTGGACTTGAGGCTATGGAGCCTTGCCCTGTGTCCATTTCTCCTCTTTCTCTCCTTTATCAACCTACGGTACCTCCTCATCTGTTGACAAAAACGTACAGCATCTGAACATGTTTTTGTTAAGGTACACTTTATTAATCCCCATAGGGAAATTCATTCTCTGCATTGACCCATCCTCAATGCCACTGGGGCGACCTGTAGGAGCAGTGAGCTGCCAGCATGGGCCGGCACTCGGGGACCCATCTCCATGATGTGGAGCCAGGCTGGTGGTCAGAAAGACCTGGCTGGAGGATTAACCTATTGTACATGTTTTTAGTGGTAGGGGAAACTGGAGTACCCAGAGGAAACCTACGCAGACACGGGGAGAACATGCAAACTCCACACAGAAAGGCCCCATCCCTGGTGGGAACCGAACCCGGACCTTCTAGCTGTGAAGCACAAGCGCTAACCACTGCGCTACCGTGCCGCCCAGTTACCATATATTCACCAGAGCCTGGTGAAGACTCCAACAAAGACAGAGGGAGTATAGAAGACATGATGTCTCTTAATTCAAGGGATACATTTGCGCAAAAAGTTAATAAACATCTTCAAAGAAGGTACTTGAGTCATCTTCTGTACTTGGTAGTTGAGGTCTCCAAACGTTTCGCCTCTCATCCAAAAGGCTTCGTCAGTGAACAAGGTTACACTCTTAGCACGCAGTGTATATAAAGACCAGTTGGGAGGAGTTGGGGTAGACCCGGCTCCTCCCCTCTAATCACAGCTACTCTCACCTGTGGGTAAACACCTTTGAAGTAGAGCGTCTGTAACGACCTGCTCCCCCAGTATCGGTCAGCCCTGTCCTATTCATGGCTGATCACTGCTAATTACCTGCCTATTGTTCTTTTGTTAGCTGAGGTATCGTCTTCTTGGACTGGCCGTGTCCTTTCGGTTTCCCCCGAAGCAGATTGGAGTAAAAAGCAGAAAGATTAAATCTTAGCCCACCATTTCGGTTCATGGAGGGATTTTCTTTTCTGACAAAAATAGCTTCTTTTACTCCTCTTTCAAACCAACGTTCTTCTTTAGCTAAAATTTTGACCTCTCCGTCCTCAAAGGAGTGATTGGAGGCTTTAAGGTGTAGGTGCACAGCCGACTGAGGGCCGCTTGTGCTTTCTCTTCGGTGTTGATAAAGTCTCTTCTGTAAGACTTGTTTGGTTTCTCCAATATAATGTTCTTTGCATTCTTCTTCTTTGCATCGAATAGAATAAACCAAATTGCTTTGTTTGTGGCTGGGGGTTTTGTCTTTGGGATGAACTAATTTTTGTCTCAGTGTGTTCACAGGTTTATGGTAGACTGGGATCCTGTACTGTCTAAAGATTCTCTGAAGTTTCTCTGAGACCCCGGCTACATACGGCACTGCAACTCCCTTCCTTCTGGGCTCTGTAGTCTGTCTGTCTTGTTCTTTGGGTCTTCTTGTCCTTTGTGCTTTAGTGAAGGACCAGTTAGGATAGCCACAGTCTGAGAGGGCTCTCTGGACATGTTGCTCCTCTTTGTCCTTTCCTTCTGCACTGGTAGGCACCTCTTTAGCTCTATGTCTGAGTGTCCTAATGACCCCTATTTTGTGTTGGAGTGGATGGTTGGAGTCAAACATCAAATACTGGTCAGTATGAGTTGCCTTCCTGTAAACCTCTGTCTGCAGGTGTCCGTTTTCCCCTATGATAACTTTACAATCTAAAAACGCAAGTTGTTTCTCCTTAGCGTCCTCCCGAGTAAATTTAATGTTAGGGTCCACAGCATTGATGTGATCTGTAAAAGGTGCCACTTCCCTCTCTTTAATTTTGATCCACGTGTCATCTACATATCTGAGCCAGTGGCTGGGTTTGTTACCTGGGTATGAGGCCAAGGTATTCTTCTCCATTTCCTCCATGTTTAATAAACATCATATTATTAAGTAAATCTACTAATGTATTCAACATATGAGTGAAAAGGACTAAGAATTACAAGACGATCAACCTCACTTTGCCCGACAATACTGTTTAGTGTTTACGTTGTTCACGGTTCCCACGTACAGAGGAGCTGAAGCCTTTCCCCTGTCACTGTCATGATCCAGTCGGTTGGTATAGTTCTGTCCTACTTGGCTTTAATTTACAGTGGGGAAAATAATTAGAATCTCACTTTTGTGAAGAGTGGAGTGAAAATGTAAACAATGCTTCCCTGCGGGCGGGTGCTTCATCACTTTGACAGGTGCATTTGAATTTGCCTGGGTGGCCGACAGCCCTGCTTATTTATGTGTCAGTCGCACATGGAAGCCCCGGCTGCGGCTGCATTGGCCCAGACTGGAGATCGAGACTTGGGACAAGATTGGAGATGTTTGTTTTTTTTTACTCTATTTTGGTGAAACGGGCAGACAAGAAGAAAGTGATGGTGGAGTGTGGGTGTTTTGGCACAGAGATGGCACTGGGAAAGACAGTACAGAGATTAAAAGAGGAGAGGAAAGCTGGATGGAATATTTGAAACAGTGTGCTTTGGATGGGCGTCATAGACTAGTCCCAACATGTTTTATTAAGGCAGGATCTCAGAAAGAGCTTACTGGAGCATTTTAAAAACAGTCTTTTGAATATCTACAAAGAGGTGCCAACTCACATGGTTCTGAGTTCGACAATTAAATGCGTGTGTCAAAACCTGTCATGAGTATTAGGGTGGTTAAAAAGGATATATTACAAAAATAAATATCTATATACAAGCAATGCAATCAGATATGACCATTTACAGCATCATTTAAGATATACACATTACTATCAATATTGGTAAATTAGTTTACAATGAGTGAAGTGTATTGGAGCATCTTTGATTATTGCCAAGTGAAAGAAGAAGTAACCACGGTTGCTTCTTTTGTCCACAGATCTCCACCCGTGCACACACACACATGTCATCTACACACCAACACACACATCATCTACACACCAACACACACATCATCTACACACCAACACACACACGTACTGTACAGGCCTGGCTCCCAAACAGACAAAGCCCCACACAGCGAGGAAACGCATGCGTGCATCTCCAGCGCCTGCGGGCACTCGGTGGCTAGGCAGCAGGCAGAGGGGGAGGGAGGCGGCTGGGGAGAGGGAGGGCGGAAAGGGGGCTGTGGGGGGAGTGGGAGAGAAGTATGCACTGTGCAGAGGCTCTCTGAGCTATCGAGGGTCAACCCCGCCACTCCAGAGCAACCACTGCAGAACTGGCCCCAGTTCAAGGCCTGTTGACGCTGCACACACTCGTGCAGGAGCACAGGTTACTGAGGCTGGATATTGTTATTACAGAAGCCTTTGCTTTGATGTCCACCATTAAAAAGAACCTACAAGTTAATAAAGAAACCATTTTCTGTACAAAACTTCTAAATTTGTTTGCATACATGTCAATTGTAATATTGCAGAATATTTTTTTTTTTTCTTGGTTTTGTTTCCCACTAGTCTAATGCACTGACTATATTTCACAACAAAAGCTTGAAACATTTCTTACAGTTTATGTTAAACATTTTCTTATGACCAAGATGGATTCATTTTAGTTTTCATATAAGGCATGGTCAGCCTCCTTAAAGGTTAAATGAACATTGAATTCAAATCCTATGACCATTAGCACACGGAGCTGCACAAGTAATGTGGGCGCTTGCAACACATCCACAAACAAGTCTCAAACTAGCCACAGCACATTGCACACGACTGCAACCCGAATTCAGAGAGCATAAAACACCGCCGACATACATGCATGGATAAGCCAAGCAACGTCAGCCATTAGGATGGAAATGATACACCATTATTGCAAATTTCTCCAATATGGACACAGTCAGCACATATAATTGGAGCAGCTTGAACGTGGCATGGATGCACCCCGTCTGCGCTGGGCCTGATTTGGCTGAAGCAAAGGTCTGTGTCTGGTTAAACGCACCACTGGACAGGACAGGACAGGCCACCCATTCAAATACACACACACACAGACACAAACTACGCTACAGTAGCTTCACCTCATTACTGGGAACATGAAGCAAAGATCACTGGCTATAAATATTCAAGTTTAAGACATTCTAATTTGGACTTCAAGAAAAAAATATACATATCAACTCACGGCACAACTAAATTTACAGACTAAAGAGATTATCCAGTAAGATGGTATCTGTGTGTGCTCAAGATAATCCACAAAATAAGATATGCATAATTCAGTGTTACTAATCTCCTTTGCAGCAAATAAAGCTATTCTACTGTACGGTAAACAACTCGGATAGCAGCTTTACTGTCATGTGACTCATTGCAGGCCTGGAGGGGTTGACTTTTCAAGGTTTGTTCCCGTGCAAGTTTGCTTGAAATATTTACCAACCTTTACCTTTCTTAGCACCAAATTAGCCCCCAAGCCTTCTCCAGGTTAATCCTTTGTGTTGAGGGAGCAACCCAATTCTCAAACTTAAATTGCATGGGATATTCGGCAGACTTGGTTTAAGATGCTACGCAGACGCCAAAGTTGAGTAGTAGCTTTGATATCCGAAATTTGACTTTGGAGTAGCTTCAAACTAATCACGCCTGGGAGGCTCGAGGTGATAAGTATCCAAGCCAATAACCCCAAATGAGTGCTGGGGATCACACACACCTACACACACGCACACACACACCACACACACACACTGTCTCTTTAAGGATATGAGTTGAAAATGTCTATCTCTCCTCGGGATGTCACGCGGGGCTGTTAAGAGGCGACACCTGTCACCATCACCAGAGCACTCCTCCTCCTTTACCCTGCGGCCCGCGGGAACCGGCCAAGGTCAAACTCTTTAGACGAACAAGAGAAAGAAGTGACTAACGACACACAGTCACAAAGGATCACATCTGAGCTCTTCACCGTTGCGCCGGAGAACGTGTATGGAGGTTGGACATACTAAGATATACCAACATGATATTGTGCGATGAAAGTTATAGCATTACAGCCTTATGAAGAGACCTTTTGTGTGATATTTCGCCAATGTTTTGTTCAAAAAAGCAACCAAATAAATAGAAGTATAAATAACATTAAGAATGATTACACAGAGCTGGGTTTCCCTGGATAATTTCTGGATAAAAGTTTAGGAACCCCTGCCACTCCCCTATGTAACACAAAACACATTTTGATACAGTCTGAAGGGAAAAGGTTAAGCTAAATTTAAAGGCACATTGCGTAACATTTTGTACTGTTTGTACCATCAGTACAAAACATGCTCCTAATGACCAGTTCAACACAGAAAATGCTATTACTGCAGTGGGTAATCAAAGAATGGATTTGGATGAGAAGCTCACCTGTTTAAAGCTCAAATTCTGCTGACTTTAGTCACATCTCCATGGAGACGAGCTGGAGACATACGCATTCCCGGTAAAGTTACAGTCGTGTCTTAGGAAAGCTGAGCTGCTCACAGCAAAAGCTCTTGTTTGTTTGTGTATTTATCTGGTATTTTTCAATGATGAAAATATCTGTCATAAAATAAAAGCTACGCAGTATAGCTTTAACTTTATATATATATATATATTTATTAAAAAAATTACGCATCACATGCTCTTAAGTAAGTAAGTTAAGTTATTAAGTTATTAAAGTTATAAGTTATAATATTTGAATAATAAGTTATTCAAATATGCGAAATAAGTCAGTAGCAAGCCTTTCGTTAGATGACAAATGGCGTAAAAACAAAGGTGTTGCGGGTGAGAATTGGCGGCATCATATATGTTTTTTATGTCCTAAGAGTTTTTACCTTCAAGAGAGACACTCCTGGGTAACACGAGAGCTTCCACAAACAGCCCATTCAAGTGACTACTTTTTTTGAAAACTCTTTGTATGACTGAACAGTGAGGGGGATGCTTTTTTTTGGTACATTGTTTATAGATTATTTCAAGTCTGACAAGTTTACACACTCAACAGTAATTCATTTACTTATTGTGCAAACCGTTCAACACCCACAGATCTGATGGATGCCAGGTGCTGTGGTCGCTACACCTCTGGAAACTCTTGTAAGATGAGTCCTCTAACTTTTTATTTTCTGCAAATCTCCTCTCACTCACGCTCAACAAATCAGTCTAATTTGTTTGCCTTCTGTTTTATATTACTCCATGGTCAGAGAGGAACACGCCAGGACTCCGGAGGACTTGGCCTGATCCTTGCGAAATGAGGACATTGAGATCGGCGAGGGTTAAGAGCGGAGGGAAAAATGTTTTAAAAGGCAGTGGAAAACCTGGAGTCAATTTAGCCTCCACCATCTCGACATGTTTTGACAGCTGACGTGAGATGCCTCATGTTCGCCATCAAAAAGCTCTTCCTCTGAGGTGGATTAATGGATGAGGGATCTAAAAGGATGTAATATTTTGGCCCTTTGGTGTGTCGGCCATACTGTGGGAAGCAGAGCAAAGACTTCCTTGTTTTGACTGGCGGCCTCTCCGGCCCCTCCCTCTCTAACAATCCACCCCCCGTCTACTCTCTCCACTCTCTCCTGCAGACAGTGAAGCCAGCCCAGGCCCAGTCTTTGGGAGATAATGACATCCTCCTTCTGGATTAATTGTGAGGGACACATTAAGCAATGGGGCTGACACTCCCTGTAATTAAAGTGTTCACACCGACGAGTTCATACTGGAACACTCACTCCAATGTCTTTTACCAAAGCATCATACCACATTTTAGGATTGTGTTTTAACACACTAAGAAACACACCAAAAGACCAAGAGTATATTAAAATAGCACTCAATGGATCGACTTGCTATGACTACGCCAATATGCAACAGAACAACTGCGCGTGGCATATTCATACATTTTCAAATCTTGCCTGCTATTTCCCTTTAAACTAAATGTTTGCTCAAACGCTGATATGTTTGAGCTTTATTCTCCCCTCCTTCCTTAACCACTGCGCACAGCGTTCACACATTACTGCCCAGCAAAGTCTGTGACCTTTTCAGCAACACGGCCATGTAGCCTGTGCAGTCATATCGCATATTGAGCTTCCTAACGCTGCTCGTCTGGATGCTGCTGTTGTGCTTGCTACGCCGCCCCTGTCCTTGCCTGCCCGCCTTCCTCCCTCCCCATCCCCTGGGCTGTGTTGGTGCCTTCAGCGCTGTCCACTAAAAAAAAGAAAAGAAAAGGCCTCCGTTGTAATTGAAGAAGCCGCTCTAATGTGACGTGATGCAGGCTTACAAAAAGGTTGGCGTGTGCACTTAAAAACTTGCACGCCTGTATCTGCTGTAGAAATAGATTTTGTCGCATGTGAAGAGCGGTGAAGTGACGCATAAGCAACGCACACATTCATCGGCGCACGCTTGCTTTGGTCTACTACAGGAGAGATCAGTGACCACAGATGTCCTATGACTCCACGCGACCCCTCTTGTCCCGCTAAAGCACTCAGCCACAGCCTCCCCGCCCCAACCCAATAGTCTTGTTATGGGTTCCTGTCCTGAGCTGGGGTTCTATTGTTGCCTGACAGTGGTTCCGGGGCGTCCTGTCACGGCCTGCTGCCCTCTGTGTCCATCTTACTTTGCAGTGTATTGACCATTTTCCCAGGAGCTCAGTTTTCTTCACAGGTTGCCACACAGGTTTCCAGATAAATGCAATCGGTAAGTGCTAAGATACTAGATATAAATGGAAAAAAGTTGAGATTGCCCTTATGGCTTGTAAATCATAATTGCAACCATATGGTTTGTTGTCCCTTATCGAAATCCTGCTGATTTGGCCCAAATCTCCTAAGTTATAACATACTGTCAGTTTAAAAATGTCACTCCATAAAGACTTCAATGTGTGGTGGCAGAAGGAAACACAGTGAAACCTCTGTTAGATCCATCAATTTGACTGATACACTGATAAACTAAAGGAGTTGCTAATTTTTACAGCAAAGCATACACCAGTTAGTTCTTCAACTTCATAGCTTTTGAGATCCAGCACCCAAACTTAGCACATTTACAAATACAACAGCAATGTAATGTCGATAGCACATGCCACAGTTATAATTAATAACCTAGCAGCTTAAAGCAAGGCCTTTTGGCAAAGGGTCTTTAATATGCATTATGTGCATTATTCCTGAAAACTTAACATTTTGATGCTCTACTAATGGGGAGACAAAGAGGCATCATTATGTCTGTGGCAAATGCTATAACTTCTGTATTTTCACATCTCTGTCTCTATATGATTAACAGCCAGTCTGGGGTTATCATTACCACTGCTGTCTACACTGATTGTCTCTCAACAGGTTTCCTCCTACCACTCGAGCGGCTGTTGCAAAGCACCCTGGGTGATCCCAAACTCGCCCGCTGGTAACCCATTACCTAGACATACGGAGACGAACAGCACAAAGGTACGCAAATGTTGATGCAATCAGGTTGCGAAAACATCTCCAGGGCCACCACCAGCACACGGGCCCCCCCCCTCCTCCACGCTCTTCCTCCCGTCGCTGCTACTTTTAATCTCTCCCTCTCTCCTTCAATTATCCCAATGTCACCAGCACCACCACCGGGAAACTTTGGGTAAAATCGCTCTGCAGAAGGGTAACGCGGCGCTCTACTCTGTCATTGTCATAGCGGTAGCACTGACAAAACAGTTTGCATACCTGCTTAAGTATTACAGAAATTAACACCTCCCTTCCAGGTACAGTAATCAAGGGGGTGACGAGAGACAATTAATTAGGTCCATCTGCATCACTGCCTTTACATAATTAATGGGGCTCATTATAGAAACACGAGTATGAACATGCTAGCACTCTCCTACTTTAGCTCAGAGCCCTTACCGCACGAGGCAAGCAATGTTTATCTGAACTGTTTTGTACAAATTGTTCACTTGTTTCATTGAGGGCATTTTTCAGTTACATCTAATCCACTTTAATAGCTTTTTATATAACCAAATTGGAGATTATTGGACTCTTGTGCAAACACTGATCAAAAGTTTTATACATAATATTTTCAATCATAAAAATTATGTATTTGTAGTAGAAAGTGCTTTTTGTGTGCTTCATATATCATTTCACCTTCAAGTATCACCTCATATATTATTTGTCATTCCAACTATCACCGGGTCTAAAAAATACACCTAAACTGGACTATATTAGGCGGAAACTGGGTGTAAACCATGTCTAAATCACTTTAAATTGCTAAAACATAAATGAAATAATCTCAAATTAAAGTCTATAACTGCAGATGACCTTGAGAAGCCCATGTACACGTACCACGGTGTGAGAATCACTAATACTGTATATATGATTGAATGACAAGCAACCTGATAATGAAAATTACAATAATTAATGGCTATGACCAGAAAGTATCATTGGGTTCTGCTTCCTTCCTGAGATCAAATTAAAGACCACACATAGGCGCACAGTGCTTAGCTGTTTCACCTATTTTACTGCATCCGGAAGCTGCTGACGTCTGAGCCCGCGAGAAGTATTTAAACCTCACAGCAACTCAAATAATCATATGGCAAGAGGAAATCTATAATATAAAGTTAATTGGCAAGAAAGTAAAAAAAAGGGGGTTATGTTGATGGAAGCCTTGTGAAAATGACAAGTTTGATAATAATAGGCCATTTGCAGGTTGGTTATTGAATGTGGATTAGGTTTTATTGTTTGAGTGCTGGAGGGGGATGGAGCGAGAGTGTCAGATTTTGCTGAGTTACAAGTTGCGGCAGAGCACATTTTCAAAACTAGTTTGAGTCTAATTGATTACAAACGTCTTTCATTTAGCATGACCTGGTTTAGCCTCTAGATGTGATAGTATAAACAGTCGTAAGTGGTAATTAAGTGGTGTGTAGGTTTCTAGCTCATGCTTATTATAAGATTTCCTGCAAATTGCTTCCTGCTTTTAACATTTTTAAGGAGTGTGTGTGTGTGTGTGGTTTTTTTTTTTTATCTCAATGATTTAACATTATGGCTTGTGAGAGCATCTCTTTGCTGTTTTCCATGTTCCAACATGGTTCAGGACGCAACAAGACTTCACTCTACCCTGTACTTGTAGTGTTTCTGTTACAAGTAGCACTCTGTAGTATATGGATACATGCAACACTGCAATACACACAGTAATAACACCAGCTACAATAAAACCAGGGTGAACACTGTGGACAAATACGACCTTTTGATGGAGCTTCTCAAATTCCCCTGGTGTGCGAGCCTATGTTCTCTGGTACCAAAGTTTCTAGGTACCGCTGTTCCCATATTTCTATGGACATATGAACAGCTGGACTTATCCTCCCACGCAGGTGTACACAATGTGTTTCCCGCGCACACATTGCTCGTCCAGGTTCTAACCTTAACCCAGCCAATGTCCCCCTACTCCAGTGAAAGGTCTGACTCCAGTCCCAACCCCACAAGACTCCAATGGGAAAAAGTGGTACTTCATCCTATGAAAAATAAGTGATTATGTGTCCATATTTATGTTCAGAATGTGTGAAACAAAATGTACATATGGAAAGAATAAATAAATGACACATTCAAACCCCAACCTCAATCCTATTCCTAACCTTTAAAGGTCCTATATCATGCAAAATCTACTTTTTGGAGTTTTTAACCATGTTGTTATGCTATTTTCTTCTCAAAAACACCCCCAGAGTGTTTTTTGGCTTCATTCACGCAGTTCTAAGTAATCCTCCTGAATCCTGCTCTCTGAGCAGCTGCTCCGCCCTCTCCTGGAAAACGTTGTGACGTTGTGACATATTTTATATCATAGAGTCAAACAGTAAGGGCCAGACCTCTGTAATGTAATGCCTTACGGCCTGATTTTAATTTATAAAACAGCTTGTTCATTATTGTAGCTATTGTTCCTATAGACAGACCTTAATGTTAGTTTTTCGTACCTGACGGTAGCTTGTTCATTATTTCTGTTGTAAGAAAGAAGAAAAAAATTAAAAGAAAAAAGAAAAAGTCCCCGACGCGTCTGTGCTGTCCCGGGAGAGTAAACAAACGCACCCCCAGAGGATCCGAACAGAAGTCATGTTTGTGAAGACGGAGCTCTTTCTAACCTACTCTGGACACCGCCTGTTTTTTTTTCTTACCCAACAATAATGTCACGGCTGCGCATTTGGCTACGAGAGGAACAGGACTATTCAACCTTCCTAAAGAAGAGTGCACTCACCAGAAGATGGAATTTCTTTCTGGGATTCAGCTACTATATCAACCCACCTGATGGATGCTTGGTGAACCTTGGCCAGAATCAACCACCAAAGTGGATTAACTTTTATAACCAACGCGAGTCCCATAACGTAAACACCCAATGATGGGGAGGCCAGGCTGAGCGGTGAGTCAATCAAAACGTGTGTTAGCGTGTGTGTTAGCCATTTATGAAACTGTGTCAACATGTCAACTCCTTATAACAGCATTATGTGAATTAACTTCACTTTTTGCAGCGATATTTATATTTATAATACTGCAAATGTGGAATGAGCGGAGAGAGGGGAGGAGTTAACTGAATCGAAGCATCTTGTCTTCCGGTTTGAAAAATACCCCCAGAAAATACAAAAAAAGTACAATATATCATATAAAGCCTATAGTTTACTTTGGAATGGCTAAAATAGAATGATACAGATCCTTTACATTTCAGCCCTAACCTCCGGACAAAGTACTAACTACTCTAGTGTTCTGTTTCTGCTTTTAAGCAAACATTTTATTAGACAGTCACATCAATAATCCAACATTAGAGCATGCAAAGGAGTCTGTATGCTCCCATGTCCTATGCAATAACTCCATAAACTTGGTGCAATATAACGCTGCTGCTGCTGCTCCAAAAAGTGCCTTGTTTTTGTTCTCCCCATCCCTCCTCTCTCTCATTCGGCTAATGAAGGCCTCGTGGCCCAGTGTTATTAAAATTACGCCCTTGCCTCTGATATTAATTGGGTCCGTAATAAGGAATGCGTCGGATTCATTATTTAATTGCAAGGGCACATTTGGAATACAGTTTCTGAAATGTATTTTTAATGAAAAACACTACATCCTGACCTAATCATATCAACCTTATTCTATCCAATTAAGGATGCAAAAATCATTAGGGTTGCAAAATATTAGTTTCAGCTCTGTCGGCTGCTCCTGTGAGCGCCTTCATGAATATATTTTTTCCTGTCTGTGATAAATACTTAATGAGCGAAAAATGACACAAATTTGCATGTAGGCAAATTAGTCTCATAGGTGCGGGGCTCTGCTGAGTTTGGAAAGTGACCCTTTTCGGAGGAGAAATGGAGCAATAATTATGGAGTGATGGGGCAGCACATTCTAGTCTGAAGAGAAATTGACAAGTTGAATAATGCAAAAATCATAAAATGCAATAACCCTAACTGATCGTCACGCGAGTGAATGCGTTAGCTTGTTAGCATTTCATCTGAAAAATTACAGATGTATGAAGAAGTATGCCGTAATTGCACTGAGGGGGAATATGGAGAAATGCATGTATGATTTAGCAGTGACACCACGGAAAGAGGCCATCAGCGGCTCAATGAGGCATTTTCTTAATCACTAACTTTGGGGGTGTAATTTCTCCTAAAGTCTCCAAACAATGGGAGGTTCAATTTCCTCCTATTAACAGGTTCATCAGCGGGCCATTAGCACCACCTTAGTCATCAGCTGTAGAGCTTTGTTTAGGCGGCAAAGCCAGGTGGCAAAATGGGCTTTTAAAGCACTGCACATGGCCTTTTCCTATACTATAAACATAATATGGTAGAGGAAAACTTACATTTTGCTGTAGTAAAATCAGATACAATATAAAAATATGCTATTCAATACCTGTCTTGAAAATTGCAATAGTACTAGTAAGCGAATTATGTGTTTGACTAAAATGGATCAAAATGAGGACATCTTGCTTTAGGTCGTATTACTAAAGATGAGTGAAGCTCAGTCAGATGTAAGACCTGATTCTTGTGACCTATTGGTGCAACAATAAAGGATTGGGAATATACATTGAGCAAATTAAATGTGTTCTTGTAAGCTCGAGCAATTTAAAATCCATGCATTTTGAGTTAAAAAAGGCTGTACTGTACAACATTCTTGTCTCAGTTTTACCACTGCAGCCACATGAGCTTATGCTAGCAAAGATCAGGGAAGTTAATGAAGATGGCGGACATGGAGGGATGTGTGCCAATAACTCATTGTAGCGCCCAAATTAAAGGGGCTGCAGTTTGATCGCTGCCTCCATTCCCCTTATCTCAACAAGTCACATTTTCAATCATTATGCAGAGACTTTGTAGGCTGGGTACTAATGCACTGGCCTTCACTGTGCCATCGCCATCGACCTACGTCTGGATATCAAACATGCAACAGCTTCTCCCAGCGATAGCAATTTCAGAGCAGCATACATTTATGCAAACTGGAATCCTGCACTTCCTGACACCAGCTTGTCCATAATGTAAAATAGTCTGCATGTGTGTACGCATGTTGAGTGAACAGTTTGCTATAATGAAATGTTTCTGAAAATTGGTTTCCAAAGACCAGCTGCGCAGTAACTGAGGATCTGTTTTGGTAATTATCTTGTATAGTGGAATTTCTCAGAGAATAACTGTCAGGTTTCAAAATGGATCTAACAAAATATAATAGGAAAAGGTGTGCAGTTCTTACACGCTGTTGAACTTGTTTTATAATGTAACATAATACTTGTAAACACATCTCACCTGCCCACTGTCTAGAAGAATGAGCTTTTTAGATGAGACAAGCAGTCGGTCACACTGAAAGTCAAATCTAGAGCTCCTAAATACAAAGCCGGATGAACTTAACTTTTCAATCTGGAATCCTGCATCATTTATTCTTCAAATATTACTTTGTCTAGTACAAGGATACACTAAAGTGTGTTTGTTTATGTTTAACACTTGTATAGTGTAATGTACAATACAATATACAATTAAGACATGCAAGAGTTAAAGTGAGTGTATCTTAACAATCCACAATACAGTATCACCACTTTATAGTAAAGCATGGCAATAGCAATGCTTACAGTGTAATAACATGGTAATTATGGTTATTACATGGACAATTTATTTCATGGAATTATGACCAATTCTAAGATTCTAACCATTTTCCCTGTTACTTTTCGTCCTACTACAGTAATACGTTGTGAAATACCACCCACGGTTACCTTTCGCCTCTCTCCGTTGTAGCCTCGCCACTGCTCTGCCTTCTTGACAATGTAGCTCAGCTCCTGATTGGACACCTCCAAGTCCTGAGGCAGGAAGTAGGTCCCTTCAGTGGCTGTGAGCCTCTGATAGACATCCAGCATACGGCCATCATTGTGGAACCTAATGAGGAAACATGGTTCTAGTCAATACTGTCAAACAAGAAAACAGGCAGCTTTGACTTCTTCAGAAAAGGCTTTCAGGGGCGGCTTGTGGATAAAACATAATGATGCGTTTCTGTGTGTTGTTGAATGATCAGTTTTCGCATCAAGAATTGTTTTATTGATTAGACAACAACTGTTTGCAGAGCAAGCCCATGAAAGTGTGATAGATGTGTTCCAAAGAGCAAACGGTATCAAACAAATTGGCCTGCGAGTGGGAAGCACTTTGTTAACATGAGCTGACTGTAGCCGCGTCTGTGCTGGGCTTGTGTCTGCTAATGTGTGGGAGTCAGATATGGGAGCGTCGTCTGTTTTAAAACGCCGAGCTTCAAAGATGGCCGCTACAATGGACCGCTCTTGCCTCAGCTGGTGTCTGCGGAGAGCGGCCTGAGTCACAGCAGAGGGCCTATCGATTTGGCGGATCCAGATGAGCGGTTTCTCCATTTTGCCGTCCGAGGGTGGAGCAGACAGCCCAAAAAACTGTTCGGCGTCTGTAAACAAAATGCTTTGGCTGACCATCAAAACCGACAGACCTCGCGCCCTTCCGCAGAGATTCTCGCCTGTCAGAGGGTAATCAACTCTCAAATAAAACCAACATCAAGGAGACAGCGATTGATACAAGGAGCGGCTGAGGAGCTTTGAACTCAGCATCATTCCCCAGCGCTCTTGGGAGAAGCATGTTTGTACAATCTTGACCTCAGACACAGGAATAGCTTGCATTCATGTCAATCCCGCGCTTCTCAAATACGCTTCTCATTCATTTATGCGCTCTCTGTACTCATGAAGGAATCACCATCTCCGCATATTTGTGTCTTAAACTAGAAGCTAATTTTCTTCATGTTGAAAGGGGCCTCGCATGTACAAACTGGTGATTTACATGTGCCATAAGACCTTACCATGACCAGGATGTAGGGATTGTCAATGGTATCATCCATAGTTTTTCTGTTATTCATGTTTTCTTGTACGCATAACAACAATACTGACCTCAGTTTACAATTCCCAGATGACTAAAATAAAGAGGAATTTATCAATACAAAATAAATAATAATGATTCAGACTTGTCTTTGTTTTCCTCACTTTCAAGAACATAATTTTGTGATACACCAGTCCACTAATGGAGAATCATATCGATGTGGTTCCATTGGCCTGATAGCTTGGGCGAATAACTAATTGTAATCTTTTAAATTTCATCTTCCCAAAAACATTAAAATCTCTAATCTGGTTGCGTTGGGAGACATTCACTTTATGAATGTACTCCACATTATAGTGTTAGGTGTAGACTAGAGTAAACAATCTGACCAAATAGCATAAGTGTCTGACATGAACTGCGAATTACTAATATTACTAATACTAATTTTTTGATATGGTAAGGTGTAGGTCATGTGACGACTTTGGTATTTTAGAAGCTGGTGAATAAAGGCTGACTAAAATGTAATTAAAAAAAAGGATAACAGTCCATTCTATCTATACATATAGCCTGAGGGCTTCTTTAGAAATAGGTCACGCTCTGTGTCAGAGCCCTTCCTTGCAGCCAATAGGAAACTGTAACCCATAAAATTACTATCAGCCTTGCTTCAGCCTCATGGCCTACATTCAATACAAACCCGTGTGGCGCTTGAGTGGCAGAAGTCATTATTCCCAGCTGCTGTTTTAATATTGTCCATTTAGCTGGAGCCCGATAAGCGTCCCGCTTACTGAAATTAGATGGCACCCTCTCCTCGGCCGCCAATCTCAAAATGATTAATTCAATAAGGCTTTTCTTACATTTGGAGAAGTAATGGAATTTGGTTCAATATGAGGCTGAAGAACACACCTTGGCTGAATGCTGAGTTACATTATTTAGAATTTATCAGCAGCTTCCTATTATGTAAACATCATGGTTATCTTTTGGAAGGAATTAAGGGATTCTGTAGTTGTACACTGGATGTGCAGGGTCCTTAGAGTTTCCTTTCATCCTCACCTCTGAGTAAGCTTCTCTATAAAGGACATCAAGGCTTAGCATAAAATAGTGATGTCTACACCACAAAGCAGTCCAACCAACAAAATTCTTCAGCATGGGTGACCTCAATCTGCAAGACATGAGTGGAACACACCAGCATGTACATGCCGTCCATTTCAATATGTATGAAACCAGCAGTGATAGCAACCATGCAAAACATTCAGCCTAATCGGATAATGTAGGGGGGGTTACATGTTCACGCTGTATCAAAACACATCTAACTTTTGAATTAGAAACGCTATCCATTTTTCCAACCAATTGCTGACTGTGGAGCGCCCAGAAAGCCAAGCGTTCTGCGGTGGTGTTTGTGTGTGAGCCTGATGCATAAGGGCATAAGTAATTCCTTCCGACTATAAAATCAAAAGGCATTAGATCAACATTTGTTTTCATTTTTCGTTGTTTTTGCGCTTTTCCGTGGACGCAGGAAGGAGAGACAGGCGTGAGGCTGTGGGGGTGGGAGCTTTATTGTAGTTATTTCAGAAAAGGGTGTTGGAAATGTGTAGTGGGCTGGTGAGGGCCAGGGCTGTTTAAGAGAGCCTGTTCCTTTCTTATTGGCAGACTATCCCTACAGGCTGTGAACATTTAAAAATACTCAAATAGTAATTCCTGCTTTTACAGACAGTTTACCTGTTGCACCTTGTGGCTACAGTAGCTACTGAGGAGCTAAAATTACCAGTAACACAGGATGACACAAAACTCTGCATTAGAATATTACATTTTTATGGGGAGCAATTTGCGTTTGTGGGCTCAGAAAGTTGTTTAGACTGCATTTACAAAAGAGGAGTCTTCAATAAACAGTCTACAAAACCTAAGGTACAGCATGATGTCTTACCTGAGCAGGTAGATAAACATGATGGTGAGAGACAGAATGGTGAGCACTGAGTAGAGGAACACAGTGAGGATTATTCCTGCTACTCCTGATCGGTCGACTCTGTAGAAGTGCCAGAACAGTTTAGCAGCATCTCCCACAGGTGTTTCTGGGCTGTAGACCAGATGCTGAAGGAGCAAGAAATATCACTTCATTTAATATAATTCAATTGTTTGAAATGCAGACTGTTTTGGAATAAAGCTTCTGCAAGTCAGTTACAAATCTAAATCAATCAATATTATTATTAAACATGTACCAGTTTGTATATTATAAGGGTAATATCATTAATCACATGTAGTATTTCACTAGCATCAATGTCAGCTGCCCAAATCATATCTGTTTCTCTCACTCGCCGCCAAACGCTACTGCAACAGTCACAAACCCAAAGCAGACACCCGCCTAACCTTGCACATTCCTGTTCTCACCCTCTCCCCTCCCTCTTTTTTTTTTTTTTTTGCAATCTAAAGTCACTTTGCCGAGATAAAGTGAACTCCTATTTAAAGTGCACAAGTGTCCAAGTTATTTTTAAGTGACTTACCCCGAGGACGGCGTCCACTGCAAAGACTGCCAGGGGTCGAGGACTGTCCACACTCCCTGCGCCATGATCAGCTTTGACGTGAAGGAAGGGAGTGATCCAAATATCTGTTGACAAGCCCATCTGATCAGAACCAGCAGGAGCGTTACTGCGTTCAAGGTCAGCGGTCCCACCACCACCATGGCCAGCTCCTCCCGGGTGTGCAGCAGAGAGCCTTGGTACACCAGCTCCACTGTGTGCGCGTGGAAACGGAATCTGCCCAAATAACGTAGCGCCATCACTAAGGTTGAAACCATATTCAGGCCATTATTATAACAGTCTGTAAATTCGATAGTTTCCATTGTTGTTTTCCTTGTATTTTCACTTGTGTCAGTTTGATTGCTTGAACACTGGGTATGCCTAATAAAGTGTCCACTGTTTTGACATGAGTCTTAGGTCCGTTTACATCAAGCCTCATGAGTTCCCTAATCTTCCCGTCAGTCAGGAGGAGGTAAAGCCAGGAGAGGCCCAGCTTTTGCTCATTAATTTCCATCTGATTTGGTCCAAAAGCCAAGCATCTCCTGTACTGTCCATTAATCTGGCAGTCGAGGTTCATTTGATGTTTGGAATATGAAAAGATTTTAAAAAGAAAAAATGGATGCCTCAACAAGTTCGTATATAGATCCATCACACCTATGTGAATTCGAACCACGTTGGATTGAAAGACAGATTGAGCTATGATAACAAAACGTACAATCATTAAAAAAAACGCGATCAACACTGAGACTCATTTGTTTTCTGTTGCCGTGCTGTGACATCATCTGCATGCCCTTTATATCCTCTGCCAATAATCCCATCTCTCAGGGTTCATATAATGTACAAAATCCTACTACATTATATCTCTACAAATTATGTCTGAAATACGTGTGATTTTTGTACTAGTTAAGCCGTCCATGTTTCAGAACAGAATCTCGATTTTTAAACCATAAATCGCTAATCTAATTGCAATTAGGCACTTTTGCAAAATAGTTCAGGGAATATATTGTCACTACAGCCGTTCCAGCTGTCACTTTGAGCTCTGTCCATGGAAAGAGACTAGCTTGAAGGCAGAGCTGCAGTGTTTCAAACATGAGGAAACTGTCACGAGACGTTGAGACCCTCTCTTATTATCATGCATTTCTTTTTTATTAGACTTTTAGTACATTCCTATCCCTCCATTCTTCCCCAACCTTCAATATGTGATGGTTCGCGCCTTATGTTATGATAATAGGACTTGCTCGTTGTGCCAAAGCGACTACATTTAAGAGCGCCTTTCTGCTGTTTATCAATCCCTTCCACTAATCATAACAATAAATTCTTTCTAAACAGTGTAGTCTTTTGGGATCTGAAGCGGAGTGTTGAAATCTCCTGGAGCATGCTTGGCGAATATTGAGGGAGTCTTGTTAAATTGTTAATGGGGGATTCCAACCAGATGATTTGGGTGTGTACATAATCCAGTGTGCAAATACTGAGTGCACACTCCTATTGTAATCCTATTGTACATATGATTGCCTATTATTAGTATGATTAATTTGAGTGCGAATGTGTTTTACATATTAAACCAGTATACACTCCTAATTTGCTTATTTTCTCCAGCAATCACTGTCAGCAGTATTCAGCGTAGTTTTCCCTTCTGCGTCCGCGTACTCCCCGACGTGTGAGTGTGTGTGTGCACGCAAGGCGATATCAAAGGAAGCAAACTCACTTGTTGACAGGAACTGCTATGGCCTGGAGGTAGAGCCACTGGCTGCAGTAATGCAGGTAGAGCCTCACAAACCACATCAAAGCCAGCAGCAGCATAATGAGGCCGGGCTGCCGAACGAAGCCACGCCAGCTCCTCGCCTGTTGCCACGGCGACGGCCAGCCCAACTCGGACGGCAGCATTCGCAGGGCCAGGCGGGTCCGGTCCGACAGGCGGGAGGAGACTGAGGGAGTCCAGCGAGGGATGATCTAGGAGAGGAGATATGATTTGGGAAATATCAATATGTTGACTATATAGCGTGTTCTGGGAGTATTCATACCCCTTTATTCATTTTAATTAGATAAGGGCAACAAAAGGAATAATAATTACTGGGAACAATAATAATGTTTAACAAATAGCACAACTATGATTCAAAGCACTGAATCGCTCAATAGTTGTTTTATGATATATTCTTATATCAAGTTAATTTTAGTTTTTTGTTTCTAAAACTTTTACAATTGTTGTATGTATTATTGTAGGGTACTCCAAATATTGACCAAAATAAAGGAGATCTCTATAATTCTATTATCAAGCGGCAACATACGAAATAGAAATAATTAAAACCAGTCTGAAAGTATTCGGAACCCATACTTGTTAACCTCTTAACCCCCACCTGAACCAAGCTGATTTTCTCCAGTTTGGCTTTAGCCAAATCTAAATGCTTCTTGAAAAAAGTGTCAAAAAGCGACAAAAATGAGACGAAATCAAGGATGAAAATGCAACAAAAGAGCAACAAAATGTGACACAAAAAAACAAACAAAAATGGGACGAAAAAGTGAGAAAAATATGTGTGATGAAACGCAACGAAAAAGCCACAAAAGAGTGACAGGAAAGTGATGAAAAAGTGAAAAAAAAAGTGACTAAAAAACAATGGAAAAAAACAATGACAACGAGAGGAAAAAGATCAGTTTAGATCAGTTTTGTAGGTTAGGGTTAGCTTTCAAATGAGGCGTTACATTTGGGGTAAAGAGGTTAATCTCAACAGTCTTCCCTGCTGCTTTTGCATCACCCAAAATATTCAACTAACTTTCCCGTCTTCAGTCAAGTTATCAGTTGCATATTAAGGAGTGGATTACTATTGTGAATGAATTGGCCTTATGCGTTTCACACCACATTCAAATGGGCCTTTATGAAGAGTAGGTAAACTTGCTAAAGCCTATTGTTAGGAAAATCTATTCAAACTCACAGGGAGAGTATTCACACATACCCAAATGGAGCTGCACATACACAGGCGCGCAGCAGCAGCAGCAGCACAGTAAAAAGCCCTTCAGCGGTGCTCAGCTTCCCTCTGCACCTCTGCCTCCTCTGAGCCGCCCTTTGTCAGGCCTGCTCAGCTATTCCCTTTCATATACAGGGCACAGATGTAGCAACGAGATGAGAGTCAGGAGTAGAGAGCGCGAGAAGAGGCGTAGGTAAGACTGCGCTAAATTTATTATAATGGGAGCCAATTGGTAACATATAGTGTATGGCAAAGAATTGCACTTTTGTGGGACTGGACAATGCCTATACTTGTGTGTATTGATTTAAAGGAAAGTAAACAGGCTATTGTGCCTAAGAGTGATCAGAACGGCGCTAAGTTGTGGTGAGCATCAGAGCAGTGACTTCGGGCCGTAGCCTGTGGACGTCCCATGTCTCCGCACAGTGTCCCAGAGCACAGCAGAAATTCACTTTGTAGTGCATATCCAGGGAGCAGGATACAGCGCCTCAAGAGCAAATTTGCAGGAAAAAAAAATCGATTGTATTGTTTTTCCTGTTCTCCAAGTAATTAGGCTAGAGACTTACATCAAAATGCAACTTTACATTGTCCTTCCTGTTACAGCTGAATTATAAACATGTTTGTGACTGTATCTTTAATGTATTTAAGTGTTGTATGCTTACTAAGCTAAACTTAACTTTACCAACTTTTCATTATGAAAATATTTCAAAGGGCAAAATTTGAAGGATTAAATGAAATACCTAAGCTTATTTTTATGGTATATACATCCATTCATCTTTTGCTCATTGTAACTATGGGCCATAGATGGTGCAATGAAACAAAGGCAGACAAATTTACTTACGGCTGGGTATCATTAGTTACCAGTATAGTATTGGGGAAAACGTTAAGGAATTACTGTTCACAAAAAATTCCCGTACTCCCTCCTGATTGGACCTGGACCTGGAAATTTAAAGTAAAAGATCGACCTCCCTCGCCCTCCTGATTGGACCTGGCAGGCTGGTTCACTGGAAAGCTCGTCTCATTGGTCAAAGGGATGGCACTGGGGATTCTGATTAGATGCTGAGATCAGCAAAGGGATGGACTTTAGAAAAATATTATGTATTATTACTTGCATTTCGTCAAGCTGAAAACCCAGTCGATCAATTATACGCAATCTAATACATTTGTTAAACATTTAAACGTACAGACTATCACTTGAAAGTGTCCTTCAGTTATCAGTACTGGAAACCAGATATCAATAAAGCCCTCGTACCCCAAAAAACAAAACTGAATGATACCCAGCCTTACTCACAGTTACAAAAAAATAATTTCTAGCATAACCCAACATATTCCTTTGTGTGCCTTGCATTGAAACTATATTCAAAGCCTGTCCAGATCTAAAATCCACTGTGCAGTATAAATCAGCACCAAACGTGTGTGTCAAGTGGAATTACAGAGCAGACACATGGACACAGGCAAGATGCTGCCCTGTCAAGTGGCATTAAGAGCAAACCGAAAACTCAACCTGACGCCCATCTTTCACATAATGAAGATATTGATGGTGCATGAAAGAGGGTATTTTTAGACATCTCCATGCAGCAGGCTCCTTCGAAAAAATCTGCTAACGTGAAACGAAATCTGTGATCACCAGTGAATTGATTTTTGTCATGGAATCTGAAATAAAAATAATTAAAGTAAATGGGAGAAGCATGGGTAAGGCAGGGAGGCAAAGAGTTAAAAAATCATGTACATCATTGTCCTAATTAGGGATGGCCGATATATCGGCGCCGCTGATATTATCGGCCGATATTTGTCATTTTTTCACATATCAGTATCGGTCCGATATGGGAAAATATCGGCCGATATTATTTTTTTCCTTTAAATTATTTACTGCGCCGCGATGTAGCGCACTTGAATGCAGCAGCAGTGTAGATGGGCTGCACTGACCTGACTGGGGCAACAGTTTATTCAAATTATCTGAAATAAACAGTGGCTCCTAAAAATAAACTCCAGCATAAATTTGCACGTCTCCAAAAGTATGTTTTTACTAAGTTTAAACAAAGTGGAGCGGACACTTGGACACCACACAGAGCCACAAGTTGCTGCTGTTACAAACTGGACTACAACTGCCTCCATGTACATTATTTGGACTAACATGAATCTTTTTCTGATGGATTGTCGCTACATCTGAGTGGCGAGAGTTGCAAAAGTTTCTCCTTCCTGACGCCAGATTTATAACTTTCAATTTGTTAGCGTAGCATAGCTTCTAACAGGCTAAAGGCTACAACACGTAAACATTGGTTTTGTCATCATGTAGGTTTACTACAGTGATGATAATGGCTGTATTCATGTTTACTGTGCCCATTTTGGTCATGGTAATGACCCGTGAAACAAGGCGTTATGTCCGCATTTTCGCTCATATTTAATTAGACGCATTTGCGATCATTAGCACATTTTTCATTGAAAACAATGCAGTTCAAAACACTTGCTAATCTTGTAAATCTACTGTTTGCCTTTTGCCTGCTCTAAACCAACTCTAAATCTTCACATTCTGGCCTCAAAAGTTCAGTATAAGATGCTGTTAAAGTGACATGATGCTATTTTTGCAATTCCAAAGCTTCATACAGAGCTGTCCTCAAAGAAGTTTATCAGACTTGTTTAAAGTTAAACATGTAGCTTAAACAACATGGTAGGCTACATGTTTAAATTTAAACAAATCCTATAAATAGTAGCCTAGCATATTCCCAGAGATTCCCAGTCACTGTTTCCCATTAATAGAGGACATAGATAAAAGTATAATATTTTTTTTAATTTTATTTATTGGTTTATTTGGTCGGGACAGTGCAAGTTAATGAACAAGCCACACCGGATTGTAGCCTTGGGCTAATTTCCATCCGTCGTTCCCATGGGCACTCTCAAACACACCGCATACATCCTGACCTATTGTACATGTTTTTAGTAGTATGGGAAACCGGAGTACCCGGAGGAAACCTACGCAGACACGGGGAGAACATGCAAACTCCTACCTCCTCCTCAGACCTACTAATAAGTGAGTAAATATTTAGCCAAGAACAAAATGACATTTCACATTGCATTTGATCTTTTAATATTTTTCTAATGAAAAGGACTGTTTGTTACGTCATAGTGTGTGAAATAGAGAGTCCCAGACACACCAGCATTGTATTGTTTATTTTCCAGTAGTGGAACGATAATTTGAAAACTTTACAACATTTGAGTGAGCCTTTCTATTCATTTTTAATGTCAAAATAAATATCGGCAAATATCGGATATCGGCCACAGCAGCGAGGCAAATATCGGATATCGGCAGAAATTGTTCATATCGGACCATCCCTAGTCCTAATAGTACGGTATTGTCCCTGTCCCAGAAATATGTCCTTGTTTAGATTGATGGGAGAAACTGGAGAAAAACCTACCCAGACACAGGATCAACATGCAAACTCCACACAGAAAGACCACGCACGGAATTCAACTTAGGAGCATCTTTCTGTAAGGTACAAGTGCTAACTACTCAGCCACTGCACCAGAAGGGAGGGGGAAAAAACACCATAAAGACATAGCATAGTTCAGGCCAAAATGACTGATATGTGGTTTAACGGTTTAGAGATGACACTATCCGAACATGCAAGGACTGGCAACAACTGCTACTTTATATTAATGTTTTTTTGTTTCGTGAAATATGAGCCAGACTGGGATTTATTTATTCGCCTAACTTTCCCATGCCATCAAAGCACACAGTGAGCTCATCTTCTCCGACGCTTTGCCAAAGTGTGCCAGGGCCAGTAAATCAGATTTAACTAGCATATATCTGTCACGGATTGGAACCACGACAACGCATCTCCTGGACGGGTTTTTCCCATGGCTGCCTTCCTCAATATTACACCGGCATGACGATCCTCATGAGCTGTCCTCTTAAAATAGCACGTATTAAAAGTCTTAAGACGATAATAGGCAATGTGGGGCAGTAAAGGGACAGATACAGTACATGTTAAAGAGTAGATTTATGCCGGGAAGACTGCAGGGTGCGGGATTGTAAAGGTAGCCCTATGCGAACAGTCCTATTGGCTTTAAGCTGATGCTATAAGGCCACTTAGGACTTATCCCAGGCTTCAAGGATTAAGTTATTTTCTGTCACTTTCTTATTTGGGCCAGGGGCATTGTTTATAATTGTGCTAAAACCATACATTGCGCTCTCCATAGTAAAAAAGAATAGGTTGCTGTTGGTTGGGGAAAAAGAAGCAGCACGGCGGATTGGGTGTGAAAATAGACTTAAAAGATTGACAGATAGTGTGATTGTTTTCCAGTGGCCCAGATGCACCGGTGTTGTGGTGATTATGGAAGTGTGATTATCTAAAGTGTCAGGAGATCGGGCTAAAGATACCATATCTTTATTTACATTATGTCACAAAGAATAAGGGAAATTATGAACTAATGTTGGAAAGCAAAAATTGATTGAAAGGCCACTATTGTATTGTATCTAAAATAATAGATATGCAAATAATA
The DNA here is from genome assembly GCA_007210695.1 of Neogobius melanostomus. NCBI lineage: Eukaryota > Metazoa > Chordata > Actinopteri > Gobiiformes > Gobiidae > Neogobius > Neogobius melanostomus. The sequence continues at coordinate 5,527,733 of VHKM01000035.1, read as the reverse complement.
ACCAGCTAATGTGTCAGTAAGAATGAGAAAATACAGTACAGAGACTGGGCAGAAAAAGGCAAGATTTTCAACAAAGACAAATAACAGAATCGATTTAGAACTAAATCCTTTGGGCCACACTGTGTTACTGTGGGTTCTCATTCACCATCAAGGTTCATAGATGAAAAGACAGTGGTTCTCATCTCAACTGGAGGGTCGGGACCAAAAATGGGTCATGAGTTAAATTATTGTTGATAGGCTTTTTTGATAGAGTTTGATAGTTAGCATTGATCAATTGTATCAGTATTGTAACAGTATTGTAACAGAAAAATATAGATAGAATATAGATTTTTCATACAATATAATAGGGCTATACTGCATTGTAGTTGCTTTTTAGTGGTAGGGATACTGGAAAACCCGGAGGAAACCTATGCAGACACGAGGTTGGAGGTGGGTTCTGAAGCTTTATCAGCCGATAATCGCTAACAGTAAGATTTGTCGGTAAAAAAGTGAATGTGAAGTACCTCCCCGTCTAAGGCCCTTAGTTGCAGTTATAGATTGCAGTCCTACCAAAGCCACCAACAGAAAATAAAACGTAAACTAAAACATTGCTTTTCTTGTTTGTTGAAAAGCCGATTATGTTCTCACTTGTAGCTTTATAATCATTGTTTTTACGAGACCCTCGGAGTAATAAAACATACCAAAACAGATTTCATTGACAAAAAGGGAGCCCAGTGGCAGGTATTTGGGATGCTGTAATGTACGAGCTGTGAACAAGAGCTGGACTCCATCATCATCCAATTAAAACAATACACCAATAGCTGTAAATGATTACAATTATTTGCAGCTGACAGGAAGAGGAGGGGGGCGCAATCAGAAGCGATATAAATATCCTCCCTAATGAGGAATTGCTGCTTTAATAGTTGGCTCTCGCGAAGCATTCAGCAGCAGAGGAGAAAGCTGCGTGCGCTCGGTGGTCATTAATGATCAGAACATAACGTTGTATAACGAGGATCGATAACATGTTTCATCAATTAAAATGACTGCATGCAAGTCATTTATTTTCATGTAAAGCTTTGGATGAGTGGGATTGGAGTCAAGAATAAAAGGACTGAAGCAGTTCTGTAGATGTAATTAATTTATGGCTGTACTTTATGCAAAGAAATGTTTTACAGCACTTTTTTGATTACATTGATATTATGTTGTGTAAAATGTTGTGCTGTCATTTGTAATCAATAACAAAACATTACCGTATTTTTCGGACTATAAGTCGCACTTTTTTTCATAGTTTGGCTGGGGGTGCGACTTATACTCAGGTGCGACTTATATCAAATCAAATCAAACTTTATTTATAAAGCGCTTTTCATACAAAATGTAACACAAAGTGCTTTACAGTGCTTAAAAATTATTAAAATATATAATTTCACATGTTTGTTATTTTCACCCTGACAGCCGCTACGTTACGCCTCCATGCTCCGGTAGTAGCCACGGTGGGTGCGACTTATACTCCAGAGCGACTTATATGTTTTTTTCTTCGTCATTATGCATTTTTTGGCTGGTGCGACTTATACTCCGGTGCGACTTATAGTCCGGAAAATACGGTACTTAAAAAGTACAAAACGCCTAAAAGTAAGATAACCATGATTTCCTTTATTGATAAAGGTGGTGATACCCTAACAAACTAAGTGCCCCCACTGGGCCACCTCTGTGAAAACATTCTGGACAAATCCTTGAAAGTTAATCACAATTATTCCTACAATGTGTGATGTTTTTTATAGGGTTTTGTCGTGGCTAAAATTCAGCCTCATGTTTCAGCGGCTAAACAGACCTGCACCTACTCCTCAAAAAGAAGTGTTTTGGCCTCCCCTGGCCTCCACACACCTTGTAGTAGTTTACATGTATACATGAGGTAGCTGTTTCACTGCAACATGTGGCGCTTTTATAGAGCGTTGGACTAAACACGAAAAGGGGATTAAAAATGGAAATGGCAGGTCCCTTGGTGAGCCATAAAGAAGAGGGTGGAAACATTAGCACAAATGCACATGCACCTGGGATCAACAAATGCAGAGGGATTTCCCGAGCTAATCCTTACACCCACAAACCTATGTAGAGCTACCGATACGTGATCACAATACAATGAACACTAAAGAACAAGTTGTTTACCTCCATAAACTTTTCCAGGACCTTGTGAAAATACAGTGCCAATGATTAATGCAGGACAAATAATAAAATGTTCTCACAAGAGCTATCCATTCATCAATTTGGGTGAGGCGTACGGGGAGGAGCGCTGTACAGGCGGACTACAGGCCTCCAGAGGGTTGCATCAGTATTTAAATGGATTTCACTTCTCTGACCTTGCCTCATAACTGCAGGACATTGTCACTAGAGAGACAGAGACACGGGGAGAGTGCAGATTGGATGAGAATAAGAGCTAGGAAAAGAGTGAAACTATGGTATTAATAGGAAACACAAGAGGAAGATGTTAATTGGAATAGGAGAAGAGTATGGTGTCAAAAATTGTGTGAATAAGAATTCATAAAAAAACAAAGTGCCAATTGAACATCAGGTGGCATTGAAATTTGTTGAAATGTTGATAAAAACAATGTTATTTCCTGGCTTTCTACAGCTTCAGCTGTAAAGTGTTTACTCTATTTGCTTACAACAGAATGTGTTATCAAGTTTACATCTCTACATTGAAACTAAAAGTGACGTGAGGAAATGAAGCATACATCCACACCCCAATATCCCGTTGTATCATTATTATTATAGCAGGCTGTCAGTTATGTTTTCTTAAAGTGTAATATTTATTTGCACAGCGCGCGGCACATTAGTGTATGTTAGTGCTACGCTGCATTAGCCAGAATCTGTCTGCTCAGAGAAGGCTCTGACAGCCCAATTCTAAATTCCAGCACATTGTTTGTTGATGTTTGCCATCTTTGTGAGATCACTCGTGTCAGTGTGAGATCAAATGATTAAAGATAAAGAAAGAGGAGTCACCTCTAACCCACCCCTCTATACTCACACAGCATATTCAGCAGCCAATCACATGCACAATCATTGAGCCCTCAGAACGCCTGTCATATTTGACCGGCCCTTTCCCCTGACTCCCACCTCTGTGTGGGAAACTCAGACCACCAATGGGACCGCAGTCAGTTGTGACTGACAACAGCAACAACCCAGATTAACCAATCATATGGCAGCATTAGCCTGTCAGGAAGCTGACAGCTGAGATTTCCATATGAGCGACCGCACGTTGATGAAAGAGAGAGATGTGACCCAGGGCATGTCTGGCCACAGAAAAGCCTCATACAGTATGTGCACTGTAGCTGCACTGTAGCCAGAGGCCTCTCTCTCTCAGTGCATGGTGTGCACATGCAAACACCCCTGGCCTTCAGCTCAGGAACAGGCCTTGAAAGCTGCACAGACCCAGGGCTGACCGGCCCTGCCACCTCCACCCACCTCACCAGCCAGAATTACATCAGCACTGACGACCCCTGGGCTGCAGTATCGAGGGGAGAGACAGATAGATGCAGTTTCAGGTGCTACTGTCCCCTGTGACTATAGGTCTCAGAGCAACACTCCACAAGTAACATGGGGAGAGTCACGTGAACATAATTTTACTCTTTGTTAAGATATTCAGCACATAAGCGAGGACAGGGAGCTTAGCAGATGGAGGGCACAGACTGATAGAGACAGACACTGTGACGCAGTGCTCTGATAGGCTCGACTGGGGGAGCGGGTGGAGAGGAACCATGGTCCCCAACGAGGCGAGTTAACGGGGGAAATTAGGTCAGTGTGTTCCCTCTGACTCCACAACAAGAACAGCATGAGAGCGAGCGCGCACGTGGGGGAGTGCATGTGCGTGTGTGTCAGAGAGAGAGACAGTGCACCTACCGAGCCCAGTCTGCAGCACTAAAGTGACATACTGTGCAGGTCACTATTTGTTTGTGTCCATTTGCTCTACGCTGCGAGAGGACACACTTTCATAAGGTTGTGCATCACCTTGTACAGTACAGAAAGAATGTATTCAAGTTTATGAATGAGGACTGTGTTGGTCAGGATTTCAAACCTGAAGTGCCCTCTGCAGGCAGCAGGAAGAGAAATAGAAAAGCAGAAAATACATGGTTTCATTTTTTAGCTCACGGCATGCTTGCAAATCAATGGTGTTGTAGAGGAGAGTTTCTGTAGTGATTTGGGAACTTTGAAAATCTATTACATTCTATACATAAAAAAATGCAGGGACTCCAAAGCAGACCATACCGTATTATGGAATGGGAAAACAGGTCAAAATGTTGCCCTCGCTTTTTTTTTTTCCTCAAAGAGTTGGTTCAGTAAACATATGGAGGTAACTAATCATGTTATTATCCGTAACACAATCATTCTGAGTGGGAATATGGATTAATGAGCAAAGGTTAAGTGACATTTTATCCCCAAATGCACCAAGAGCTTTGGGGACAGACTGAGTCAATGCAGCAGACACAGTTTCTCTAGAGAAGCCCACTGTCTGTCAGTCTCCTTGTGTCTCCTGATCAGGGCAAGCCACACATACTTTAATTGATATGAGATTTGGGGGTATATTTCAATGTAATTAGACTCTCAATAATTGGGCTAATTAGATCTAATTGCTACGAGAGAATGACTTTGATTAAAACAGGTTTCTCTTCTCAAAAACAATGTCAGGTGATATGAATGTGAATAACAATGCATAATCCGGTTTACAACATCTCAGAACTGATTTCACAACTTTCCACAGCAAATTGATTTACAAAAACACCACTAAGTTATGACAATTAAAACAGCACAAATCCAAGATGAAACCAGGACAGGCCCTAAACAAAATGGTGATGCAGCTGGCACTCCTAACTTCCATCAGAAAGAACCACTAGTTTTGACCCAACAGTTTGTTTTGATATTTTCGGATTACATTTTGTTGCATGCAAGGGTGTCTCCAGGACTTGTCACTCTGTAAAGTAGTGTGTGAAATGCAAAATAAATCACATTAATAAGCTCATTATTCCATGAGAAAAAGTGGTTGATATTTACATCAAATGAGCGGTGAGTCGGCCCCGTCTTTCAAGCATGCTCAAACAGAAGAAGTGGAGCAAAGGTATTTTGGCTTGTTTTCAAGAGCTTCTGTATTTGCATAGAACTCACTTGCATTTGTCAATACTTGCAGAAGATCTGAATTCTAATTTATAGCTCAGTTACGATGACTATGTAGAGTCGTTTAGCGTTTATCATGAATGGATGGATCATAGAAACCTCTGTCTGTCTTAACAAACTTTTTAAATGAGCACATTTTTAAATATTTGGAGAACAAATTGTGAGAAATTGATGGAATCAACTGAAAATAATTATATAACAGAGCATTTTATTGAATTATATTTCTGACTAATACTTAGTTATGCATGTTGTTTGTCAAGATGCACTGGTACATTTTGTTGCATAAGCATACATTTGAAATGATATATGATTTATATATATATATATATATAAATATATAAATATATAATGTTACATTGCTATGTTACATGAATGATACAAAACTGTCTAATTTGTAATGAAATGCTTTTCAAAAATCTCAAGGAGTTCACTCTCTTGTGGCTCAATAGATGGCAGTAATATCCCTCATCTGTACAGTAGGAATTCACATCCAACATAAAGCACATGTATACAGTAATACAGTAGACACACACAGGCACGTGGCCAGAAGCCCCAAAAAAGACATCAGTTGTAGATAAAATACATGTGAATTTTCACAATCACAAGAGTAAAGCATGCCCAAAAAAGAAACGAAGGGCATGACTTTGAGACATCTTTAAATGTTGGTGTTTAAGCCAGGCTGCCTATCTCTCTAATGTCCTGATTAGGTGAGGCTGACTAGACAGCCTTGAGCTTTAAGAGATACTGTTTGTAAAGATGAAATCAATAAGTGCATCCCTTTGCCGACATCAGGGAACCAGCTACAGACCCAATCCCGACAACTGACACTCATCACGCATAGCCCTGCCACTGCTTAGAGGTATAACTGAGCAGTGCTATGAATAAAATTGTGCAAAACCATTTAATTGTGTCCCTTTGTGCTTGCCGTTCTTGTGTTTGCTCTCCCTGCAGATAGTCCTTGTGTCGTCATTTGTTGGCAGGATACGCTGGTAATCATTTGAATTCCCCCAGTATACGTTCACAAGATGTCGGGACCAGGCTCTGATCTTGTTTAATATGTGACCCAAAGCTATAAATTACCAACTCCCGAAATGAGGAAATGTGGGTACTTTGAAATCTCAGGGGAGAGACTGTATTTCTGCCTCTGTACCCCTAGTCTATAGTCCTATGTGGTAATCCCCTCCCCTTAATTTAGCTGAGGCTCATACAAAACAAATACCTTCTTTTGGACTTTTTGTAGAAATAAGCTCTTTTTGCTTGTAGCCTGTTTTGGTGCTCTTTATGACAATACACCGTGCACCTTTGAGCTTTTCACACAATTGACCAAGGTGTGTTGAAATCAGCGCTTTGTTTTGTATTATTTCCAAACTTGTTTTCTCATTAAAATCACTCGCTGTGAGCCATATGGAGCAGGGAAACAAAATGTAAAAGTTAAATTGACCTGCCAAATAGGAAACAACTAAACCGCATGTGTGCCTGTACAGTGTTAGCTCTATTTAAAACCATATAATTTCAAAAGTTCGGGGTACGGATGTAGGAAAGGAACTCCTCCATGCGCAATTTTTTTCACAGTATAGTTTTGGCATCTTTTCGTCGCATGGAATTGTGTGTTTTATTGTAAAAGACTTCTGCCGCCACAGACACCAGTAGTTGCCCACGTTTGCCTCTTCACGTGTGAGAGTGAGGGCAGGATAATGAGTGGAGAGACTTACTGTAGGGACAAAGTATACTCCTCCATCTCGTCCATGGAGAGCCTCTTGTGTTTGTGAGCCTGCCGAGGCGCCGCGCTGCTGCCGCTCGTGCTGGGTCTCGTGCTATTTGTCTTCTTGATTGGCTTCTTCTGTGAGGAGCAGGAGTCGGGGAGAACACATGCGGATGTCATTTGTAATCAAAGCAGGAACAGGCCCGTGAATTTATCTTGGGGGATGCACACGGTGACAGTGACAGTATGCCTGGCACTTTGGAGCCTCTCCTATATCTCAGCCTCGCCTCAATTGACACGAGACAAGAATGACGGCGAAATCGCATACGGCACGCCATCATTCAGCCGGGGTTCATCTGGGAAGCGTGTACAGTGACGCTGCCACTGTTAAATATGTGATAGTTGAGCAGCTGGCAATGTTTTCTCCATACGAGTCATTTACTGTCATCGTCATAAACACAGTCAAATGCAGTTAGGAAGTGGCGCTTTAAATATTTCACTGAGGTACTTGGGAGCACATATTATTTGTTAAGCCGCCAACATGTTAACGGCTGGCTGTTCCTGGCCTGTCAGACCTGCCTGTGTCGCCCTTGGGTGGGCTTAGTGCCTTTCTGCTGCAAGTTGTGAAATACTCGCTGATGTATGTTAATGAGATCTACCATTGGAGTGAGCTGCCTTCTCTGACTCGCTTTACCTTTCCCTATTTCTCTTTTTCATGTCTTCCTCCATCTCCCTCCTCCTCTCAGATAAACTAGGCCCAGGAAGTAGTAAATAGGCAGGGCCCTATAAAACCTCCATCCGTTTTCACAGGGCAATCTTTGCCAAAGCAAGCAGGGATTCCAGAGTGATGATCACAATAAAAGGTGGAAGGGAGCAGGAAACAAAGCACGAGAGAAATGCTGGGGATATATAAGGCACAATGTTCTCTAGTGTCTCCCCACAATAAATTTAATGCAATACCTTAAGAGTGAATTCCGTATATAGCTAGACTGCTGCCCTGTGGGCAAAGTGGTCGCCTGGAGAAAATTCATTTTAATTAGGGCTGCACTGCAGGTTGAAGGGCTGAAATCTGATCCCCGTGCTCACAGGCTGGGGCAGGTTGGAGATCACTTCACTTAATCATTAGACAACTGCCTCCTACAGAACTACATCTGACTGAGTTAGTGAGCTTTTCAGATAAGATCAGAAGGAGAAACACACAATCTACAGAGGCAACTGTAAAAGAAAAGCTCACATTAGAAAACAGATTTGAACAGGTCATTGCTGATTAACGGTGGTCTTGGTTCAGCGGGAGGTTAGACTGGGTGAAGCCCATGGAGAAGCACAGGGCTCGGTGTGTGCTTGTTCAAGATAGATGCTGAATGTGTACATGTTGTCGACTTCTAACAACAATAACAACAAAAGGCCTCAGTGGAGACACAATGGCAGGAGTGGACCAGCAGTGCCAGATCAGCACACACAGTCATTCTGCAATTACCACTTCAAAGTGTGGCAGCAACATGCACACTTTGATTCATTTAGCTAAAGTCCTCTGTAGCGCAGGGAGAGGCGTGTTTTGAGCGGCAAAAAGAAAAGAGGAGGAGGGCTGGCATTGCTGATTTCACAGAATTCAGCTGCTTTGGCATGTCAAGAAGATGAAAACTGCCTTTGAAGGCTGAAAATACCTGTTAGTGTGAAATGTATTTTGACAAATCTCTGTTAATAGCTCAGGCAGATGTGTGGAGTGCAGGAGGAGCATGGGAAGAAGTTGTTGTACCTTGTAATGGGTCGCACCATCAGCTTTCTCTCCGCTTAGGTCACTTTTGTCAGCCATATTCCCCGAGATGGCTCCAGATGACAAATTCTTTCCTGAAACAAAATAATACTAATATGAATATATTATGAAATAATTATGAATCCAATATAGAATAGAATAGAGCTTGCTGTTGTTAAAACTGCTAATTTCTGGGACTCCTGACGCATCCATAGTAATAAACTAAAAATCAAATATTGTAGTGATAGAAAAACACACAAAGCAAGTGTACACTAAACCGTATTTGAGAAAAATAAAACGCACTATTTTCTAAATGCTTTTGTATTATTCAAGCTGAACTGACTTAGCCTCAGATATTTTACTTCTCTTTGGAAATTACTTTTTATTGTGTATTTTTTCATCCAGACTTGCTCCTCTCCTTCCGTCTCCCTCCTTTTTTGCTGTAATTTAAATGGTAAGCCACCAGATGTGTGTCTCATGCTTGAAGAGTCAAAGATCTGCATTATTTAGCATATTAACATTCACAGAATTTAAAAAAGGGCCCCTGCATTGCCTGGAGGTTGTAATTAAGTAAACCTTAGCTTGATACGTGTAAAAATCTCGCAATGTGAAACTTTCCCCTGTGGAACTAGCCACATCTATATCATAAAACATAAAGACAATAGAATTTTCTTCAAGCATTAAATAAATATATCTGCAATAATGGCTTAAATATAGACGCCACAGCTCAAATCCTTCTGACAGCCTTAATGTACTACGGCACACGACTATTTTTACATGAGTCTGAATCAGACTCCCTCCAAACGCAGATGAAGTTTTTAATTACACTGTAGTAAACATTTGGAGTGCCTACAGTAACAGGCTAATCACATTATGTTTGTTCCCTTCGAGTTAAAATAATTCATACTTTTGCACACTGACGGCATTACATAACGACACATTTTGTGAGAGCTTTTAAGGTTCCACGATGCAAATGCATTAAAGCTTTCTTTGCTGGTTGTTATTAGCAGATGACTATGTAATATAGGCTCCACAACATGCAAATGCAATATTGGATGACTGTTTTTGTATTAAATTGTAATTTTCCTTTCAGTTTATATTACTTATCACTATTGTTCATATTGACCCAATGTTTTTGAAAGAGCTTGGGAAATCTGAATTAAAATTGAACTGACAATTCCATTTGTTTTCATCATAAAGTTATAAAAAGTAAATATGGGCGTTTATTAGGGCCTGTTTGCCTAATATCCGATGAAATCGATTCAAGATTCACAAATAGCCATAGACATGTAGACCATCATCTCTATGGCATCCTTCATATTGTTTGTTTCAAAAACGCAAACACACATGTGAACATATACTGGGTCCGATACGATGAAGAGCTGGGACCAGAATGAGTGCGGAGGCAGCTTCGACAGTTCGACGGCTGTGGGCTACGTCCGTGAACTGCGAGAGCTGGCTGTGCCACAGCGGCAGCCTCTGTGGACTCTCAAGGCCAACAACAAACTCCCCGCTATCCCCTTTGCTCTGAGCTGTGTACAGACCCGAGCACACACAGGACTCATCCCTGCATCTGCGCGCACCCACACGCACCGACTCGGAGAAAAACAACATGGAGACACTTGCATGCAAACATTTTCAGGGGAGAAATTTAAATGAGCGGACCACAAAAGGACAAGGGAAATAGAAAGGCCGGAGGGTTGTAAGCACTTGTCAGGACCTAATCACTGGGTTAGCGCTGCGATACGACCAGACCAATGTGTCGGCTTCTTCTTGCCCACCTAGGCTTCTAATCACTTGATCGCTGGTCCAAAGTTACATAAGGGTCAAGGATCATTGCCTCGCAGATTACCCAGAGACCACTCCCTTGGGTTGTTATTACAATCAACAGATTGGGTGTCATTTACACAAATTAGGGCATAAGAGCAATTTCTATAACCAGTGTGATATTGACAGTTCCACAATTAATCTCTAGTAATGCAATTATTACACTTTCTTTCCTTTTTAGTAATTTCAAGTAGTATTATTAGGTTAAACGGGATACTCAGACATGCAGGATGATCACTTCTGCAATCTTGTGAGATTTATACTAAAGTCCTGGCTCTGAAAAGGAGAAGAAGTCCATCTGTATCAACATAACAGACTTTATTTATGTAATTGGATGTTTCAAATAAATAATAAAACACTATGCGCTCTCTATTTGCTAACAGTATAAACTCCACATCTAAGCCTGTCACGATAACAAATTTGAAGTTCGATATATTGAAAGTATCGCGATAACAATATTATTGACTCGATACTAGATACTGTCAACTCTCAGGCATAAAAATGACAGTAAACCTTTGTTCTAAAAGTGCATAATCATATCCTAAAATGCCACACAAGCTGCAATAAACATGAAATATAATGTAACTCAATTTGCTTCAGTTAGAGATCAAAGTCTAACAAAAAAGAAAATGGGGGAGAATGATACTAAATGTACAGACGATAAATATTTCGAGCCCAAAAATGTATCATTTATCTGTTATTTATTGAACTATTAATTTCGTGACAGCCCTTTCCACATCCCCCTTGTATCCCGACAAAACAGGAGTAATCTTGGTATAACAGCTTCAGTCATGTTTGAGGAGCTTAGGCTTCACTCACCTTTGTTACTGTACATGTGGTTTCCATGACAGAATTTGAGATGTTTGACTGATCCTGTATTGGCTGCCAAACCAGACACAATAAAATAATTTAAGTAAGCACGTAGCTTTCTTCTATTTCACTATCTTATTGTCAGAGTTGCCATTACGTTACCAAAGCATGCATCGAGCTACCTCATTCTGTCCTCGAGGCTCCTCTGACCGCAGTAGTCATTGTGTTATTGTATTGTATCTCTGGACGTAGTTAAAAAGCCCATTTGTGACTAGGGCTAATGGCATGTTACAATCAGCAGAGGCACAGTGCGACTGATTGAGCGCGCTGATGTAACATTGTGGTCTGGGACCCCGATGATGACCGGGACCAGCCCGAAGGGACCGCATCTTCACAGTGAGGCGTGTGTGGATCCACGCAGGACTTTACTTTAGGGGTTGCATGTTGGGATGTGTAGCTTTTAATGAAATGTTAATAGTTATTTCAAAATCATCTGTGGTGGTAGTGATTCACTGAAGGCACCAATCACAGAGCCAGACGCTAATCTAATGAGTCATTTGGGCTCAAACAAACCCACAGTAACTGGATCGTTCAGTTAATGGGAAAGGTCACTTCACCCATTGTGCCTTCAGCTAATCTGCAATGCTAAAAAGTCAAATGCACACCAATGGACTAATGTTATGTACATAATTATTTGTAATAGAATCATCATACAGCAGCACTTCATAATAACTTCTCATAAAAGAGCATTAAAGTGAATTAAGTTTTATTAAAGTAAGTATTTCTACCAAATTAGTTTTTAAAAATGTAATAAATGTGTAATTTCTCTGTAATAGGCACTGGATGGACTATGTGTCTCAGCTGGGAAAACCTCGGGATCCTTCTGGGAGAGCTTGAGGTAGGTTAAGGTGCTTTATCTGTCATTATACAACAACTGTTCAACAAAATTTGACCCATCCTTCGACACCGTTGGGACGACCCGTAAGGAGCAGTGAGCGGCAGCAGTATCGCACCCAGGGACCCATCTCCAGATGTGGAGCCAGGCTGATGGTCAGAATCACCTGGCTGGAGGATTCACCTATTGCACATGTTTTTTAGGGGTTTTTTTAGTGGTAGGGGAAACCGGAGTACACGGAGGAACCTATGCAGACACGAGGAGAACATGCAAACTCCACACAGAAGGCCCGTCCCTGGTGGGAATCAAACCTGGACCATCTAGCTGTGAAGCACGAGCGCTAACCGCTGCACTACCTGGTTACATGGATTAGAAAGTCAAGGCATCTCGTCTTAAACTGCTACCTACGCAAACCGAGCCCCAGATAAAGCAGAAGAAGATGGATGGATGCACCATAAATTACTTTAAAGCAACTTATTACATGTAAACATTTGTTGTTTGCTTTTAGAAGCTACAGATGTTTATGTGTTTAACTTTACTTGTTTGATGTATTTGTATATTATTGAGTTTATTTCAGGTTGATACATCCACAGAACCTGTGATGATTTGGCATAAAAAAAGGTTGCACTTTATTTTAATTGACAGCAGAGTAATGGCATGGTAATATGGAAATAAGTATGGTATCCAACGTAAGTCTTATCTTATAACACAGTACAGAGACTGTAAATTACCAACATATGCAGTTAGCACGTTCTTGGTGATAGTATGGAAACAGGACTGCAGAATGCATTATCTCCTGTTATTCCAGGTTGCCATGCTATTTCCATCGTGTTGCCATGTAATCACTGTCATTATAAGTATACAATCTTAAGTCTCTTCTTTTAAGTTAGATTATAGTTTGTGAGTAATACTATTTTACCCAAAATGTGTCAGACACTAAGTACCAAAAATCTGAGATTCCCATGTTCGTATCGAAACTTGTAGTCATTGTCTGGGACTGGGCTGTCAGATTGTGTTCTGTAATTGACACCTCGCTGCGCACTGTGATTTTTCTACAGGGATTAATTAACTTAAGGCCTCAGGAATACAAACTTTCAGTCGCTCCGTCAGGCTCCACTGTGCTACTGTGATGACAAGGGCTCTCCGTATACTTGTCCTTATTCAGAGACAATAAGGGAAAATCGTGCTGTAGCATAGAGCACAGTCATCTCCACACAGCGCACATCACACGCGCAGGGCCATGAAATGGGAAGGAAATGTCTCAAACTCTAGACTTGACAGAAGGCTGCAGAACGCGAGCATAATTTGTTCTTCTTTTCCTCGCTGAATTGGATTTCCATTTTTGGCTGGGTTTAAAGTTGTCCGTCCGACCGTTTTTCCCTCAACCTTGACGTAATCTCCCCACATCGGAATGCCATAATTCACTCCAGAGCTAATGCAACGTGAACGGATCTGTATGCAAATGCGGCCCAAATGTCAGGTTTGCTTAGAGAACGGCGCGCGTGAGGTGTTGTGCGCGGGACACCTTTTGATCCGCGGAATTTTTTTCACAGGATCGGGTTCATTTCCCAAGCCAACCCGCCTCACCTGGTTCCCCCCCAAAAAAAAAAAAAATGTATGCACAGTGGTTCTGAAGCAGTCATGTGTGCTGACGGGACCTATAGGTACCTTTTTACCTTTACACACCAAAACATAAATCTCCCATAGTGACTGCCTCCCTCTCTCTCTCGCTCTGTCTCCCAGCACCAGCCCGGGACACTTCCCTTGTGGGTGTTAGGATCTCGGTGGGGGGTTATAGGTCAGCCGGCGGAGGAAGCGACAAGCTGTGAAATGTAAAAGACCAATTTCTTCCACATGTTTCGGTGCTGGGAGAACACTGCCAAGCTGTCAGCCGGCATCACGCTTAAAATGGGCCAGGGTGCTACCCAGCAGACCTGTCACAACTCATTTGTAATTAAAAAGCCTCTGTGATGTTTAAAGCTGCGCACCCCAGAAACTTTTGAGAACTGTTAAATAAAGATGAGCTGTGCGTGCAAAAAAAAAAAAAAAAAAACGAAAGAAAAGTGGGAAAAATGTGGGGGATATATTAATAACAAAGGAACTGGCCGGTCAACCAGAGTAGATCAGTTCCAAATGAGTCTGTCTTTCATTTCCAACAAGGGCCAACATATAGCATTACTTTGTAGTACGAGGATTATTTTTCAAACGGGTTAATATCTAAATACACAATTAGTTAACCCTACATGTGGGCCTGACCTCAGCTGAACTGCACAACAAGGGGAAAAGTGTCATTGGCCTCGCACTTTCTCAGGGTCCGACAGGGCATGTGACAGCTCATGGCAGAAACACAAACACGTTGATGCCGCCACAAGGAAATGGACCAAGATTTGAAAAAATAAATGAGCGAATATCATTTCCTGATTTGAACTTTGCATGAACTTACCAACGGAAAAGGTCCTTCGAAGTACATGCTACTGTTACGAGTGCTTTTTTTTTACTATCATTGCTTCAACTCTTTTACTGCAGTGTTTCAGTTGCCTTGTGCCATTTTACAGTTAATTAAATTCAAATTAGGTGTTATGTTTGTTTTTCTTTACCCTGATACACTGATTTACGAACAACGAAAAAGATAATACAAAATCTTTGGCTTGAAAACAAAGAATTGCCAGGTCTATCAGACAGCCCTATCAGTATCGCTCAAATATTTACAGTCCCATGGCCAAACCCAGTGACTCTTTGAAATCTCACTTATTAAAAGGAGGCGAGAATATTCCTACTTTGATGCATCTGCCAGATACTTTTAGCCCAGCCCAGCCACCCTCGGGCGAGCGCCTCAGTGGAAGGCCTGCCAGTCTTTGTTGTCCCAGGGCAGATGACATTCGGGGGTGACATTTACGCCCCACTGTGCCGTAGACGGGGGTGCTGAACATTGAACCCCCTACCTGGTGAGGATGAGGAGGAGCACGCCGAGTCAGCTGACAGGAGGAGCGGGGAGCCCTGGTGAGAGGGGGCCACCGCAGTCTCCCCTGCTCTGTAGATGGGGGCCAGAAGTAAGTCAGGTATAAGTACTTTGTTACACTCATTAGCATTTCAGTTTTATCTACATGTTAGATACAGTTTTCTAACATAATCTTGAGTATTGCGTAATAATGATTGAGTTGTTTTATAATAATACTCTTACGTACATGTCCGGGCTGAGTAAATATAAAAGCTAGTGTGTTGTGCATGCTCTTTTATTTCTGTCCATGGGTTTCTGGTGATGAAAAGCATTTGATTGAAACCCATGGATATATGTTTTAGGGTAATAATATTGGCAGTTTTCCTCTTCTTTTATTGATAATTCTTTGTATGGCATTTGTTTTGTCTTTTATATTACACACATCCATTTTAAACTAACAGAGCCGTTTTATCACCCAATGTTTCTCCAATAATGACTGTATTTTGGTGACAACAACAATCTAGTCTTATCATTTTTGTCCTCTTTACCCACCTCAGGCCTGGGCCGACATGCAGGTGGCGCGGAGAGCACATGTGGGACTGGCCGTAGCCTGGCTGAAGGTGAGTTGTCTGCTGGGCGGCTGGTGTGTTTGCGTCGGGGCAGGTGCACTTGATGGAGGTAAGTTGCTACAGCACTCTGGCACGCACGTTTCAGCGGGGAGCACCTTCACCTGAACACGTCATCAAAAAACAGCATCTCTCCGTGTGTGTTCACAGATTGCACATGGCTTTAGTAAACATTAATATGACCCCTGCATATTAATGTCACCACCAGTTATGTTTGTATTCCATTGCATCACCATCCAGTCACTGTTTATGGGAACACAACATGTGCGGGCAATTACACCCAGGTGTTAGTGATCAAACTGCAGGCATTACCAGCTCTAAGTAGCTCTTTGTCACAGAGCCTCATAATAGCGTTCAATAATTCAATTTAGACTACCAACGTTATAGAGATTATACATCTTTGTGTACAGCATCTGAAGTTGTCTGGAGGAAAAGTCAAGATCAGGATAAAGGCAGTAACACAAACAGCATGTCACTGTTCAGGATAGAGCCCTCGACAGAGCTTTGTTGTGGATTTTAATTCAATTAAGATGTTTACTAATCTAATCAATGCATCAGCTCAAATATATCCGGCAAAGCTGGGTGAAGATGTGGTTCTTGTTTAGTCTCTGGGGAGCATTTTTAATTTTCTCCATAAAAGCTTTTATCAAAAGAAAATCCTAAAATCTGACCCCTGCACCTAGAGCTACAATGATGTTTGAAAGAGCAGCTCTAATCAGTAATGGGTAAACAAATGGAGACGACAAACACGAAAACAACGAAAACAAGCTTTTTCTGAGGAATAAAACTCAGTGTGTTCAAACTGACCTGGAAATACAGATTGCACAGCCAGTGGTCAAGATCAGACGAGATCAATGATTCAATCTTTTTGAACTGGTCCAAGTGTCCAAATGGCTCTCCTCTAAGTAAAGGAGTTTTAAACCTAAAAAGACACAAGTACAACTTATTAATTCACTTGTCTAAGTCCATCGCCATCTGACATTTGAACTAAAAGCTACAGTGTATGTACAATAGTTTTCATAAAGTGATAAGATCTTCAAGAGTCACGCACTTGCCCTGGATAAGACTGAAGCTGGGGCCACAGACAGGAAATGCCCCCCAGCCCAGCACGGAGCTAACATGGCTGCCGTGTCCGGGGAGCGCAACCAGCTCGAAAACGAGGACCATGGAGGGTACCACCTGAGTGGGCGCAGGTAAGACCTACAGATGTGCAGTAACATAGAAACAAGTGTTTATAGACTCACAGGTGAACACACGCAAGCCCGGGGATACAAACTGTATTAAATGCATTCTACTGGTATAGAGGGCGCAGAGTTGATTCACAAACTTATAAGTACTCAGTATTTTCACTGAAGTTTTGTTTCTCCAAGTAGCATTGTTAAGTTGAATGTATAGAAAAGTAATATGTATTGTAAAGAAAAATAATGCTTAAATAATGTAAAAACATTGTACAGAATGAGTAGGTCACCAATGCACTAAACCGAGCTTTCACCAAAACGTGTACGGCCAATGTTTTCTAGTTTTCACCAGATCTGTGTAGCCTGCTGTAAAACAAAAAGACGTAATGGTGTGAAGCTATTACAATTGCACGAATGTACACAAAGGTAGAAAACAGAACAGATGCCCTCGGGGAGTCAGTTCCTCCACGTCCTTGCCTTAATCCTTTCACTTTAATTAACTGCATTTCCCCACATTTATTTAACTGTCATCCTCAGCCGTCCAACACAGAAAACTGCCTAAAAGGGAGATGTTTGAGTGATAAAGTCGGTTGGCACCCGATACAAAGTGGAGGAGGACACTGCTGCGTGCGATCTGACAGTGAGTGAATTTGTGATGAAGTGAGGTACGATGCTAAAAGCCTTAGCGGTTAGCGGCTGATAATAAACACATGCGTTCTTATTTACCCAGCGAGTGGCGGGTTTGCTTAAAAAATGAACTGACAGTGAGGTGTGGGCCACTCCATCCATCACCCAATGCAAATATTTTATCCTTTTATTAGTTGTAATGGGAACAGAGCAGACTTGTTTTAACACATAAATCATGTATCCCTCCCACCCGGGCCCTAATGCGCTTTTGATATGCACCTGTGGTATGATGGGGACTACAGCCAGGACACAAATTTATGGAATAATATTACAGATTATGGATATTGGAGATATTTCATATTTTTCATTTACTGTAATAAAAATGACCCGCATACACAGTCATTTGTGTGTGTGTGTGTGTGTGTGTGTGTGCAAGTACAGTATTGGAGGGGCTGTCCTTTACTCTGTGTGTGAGGGCCTAATATGAGCGGCAGTCAGTATAGGTTTTGAAGGAGCACAAACTGAATCCTGCCATTTATTGTAATAATAGTTGCCATATAAATAAAGTTGTTCTACATAAGATACCCAATAAAATAAAAAGCTTTTTATCCAGTTTTCACAACTTACCATGCAACATAATAGATGAAGTTTGAGCGAAAGCCAGGAAGCAAATAGTATGTACATAATGCTACGGAAAGGGTTTTAAATTTAACAGCTACAACATAGTCATTATTATATTATTCCCCCACAAATAGAATACTATTGTGATTTGTGATTTGTGAATAAGGTGCTTACATGGAACATTTCAGGACACAAGAACTGATGCTTTATCCAATTTCAAATATTGCACATATTACCAGACGTCCTCTTGAAACAAAACACATTTTTTCCATGTTGCATGTAACATGTTTGTGTAAGCTCTCAGCTGAATAGGAGTTTTCTAATGCGTCCGAGATCGTTCCATTTATTGATGCTGAAGTCAATCTGAATTTGACATTTTCACAGTTACACAATAGGAGACAAAAGATCTTAATCCTTCATCTGTATTGGGTCACTTTGAGGATGTTCCACCTTTCACCTAACCTCAACTAAACTCACATTGAATCCTGAACGGTTGCAGCGCAGCCTCCGCGAAAAAAATCCAAAGTCATTAAAATCAATGTTTATGGCCCACGGAAAAAATCCGCAAGAAGTCTATTTTTGCCGGAGGGCCACAGTTCTTTCTGATCAAGCCCAGGAAATCACAGAAACCAAACAGGAAGTCAGGCACACGCCAGGGAAGAGGATCCGGGGAATTTCAGAATAAAAGTAATACAAACTTGGCTAATATAAACAACATAGCAAAACATTTTGTGCATGCCGACAATAAGTTCCACCCTCGCTGTATTTGGATCATGTGGATTTCTGAGGGAATCAGCAGAGAGGAGCAGGCATGGAGTGAATTAGCTGGACTTGTGTCGCTGAATTGTAAGCTTGATCTGTCTTTTTTCCACATAAATGCACTGTTTACTTGTATTTCTTTATGTACAAAATTGTTACTGCGTGAAGTTGTGCTTCTTGTGAGAGCTCCGCACCGTACACGAACCATAATCAACACTGTCCTCAACGTGAGTCACAGTTTACAATAAAACGTGCAGAGGCAATTCAATAGTCCGTATGAGCCCGGCGTTGAGCGGCTTCATCAGCAACAGATTCCATTTTAAACAGCAGGCTGAATACATACAAACTGAGAAGGGAGTTTACCTTGTTCTTGGTACCACTCATTTGTATTTGAAACTCTAAACTCCTTTATTGTGTTTGATACTTATACTTAAAACTTGTGTCTACTATTGAATGGTTAAATGTCAATGTCAAATTTACAGATTTACTTCACCATCAAAAATTGGTATCGAAAAGAATTGCATATGTGTAGAAATTACATCAATTGTCCAATCCTGCGTCTGCTAACTGCAATAAATATTCCCCTAAAAAAAAAAACTAATTAACTCACTTTTTTGCACCGTCTGCCAGAGTATGCATGACTTTCCCAAATCCCCCGTCTCAATCCAAACCGAGCCTCACAAAGCAACGGGTGAATGAAAAAAAAGAGAGACAGGCTGGGAAAATAAGCTCCTGGCTTCCTCCTACCATCGCTAATTCCTCATTTCCTCTCAGCGAGCTCTCTTGAAACGGCACGCTATAGTGTGGGCAAAAAGCGCACGAAAAACATCCAGGCCCAATCCTGATAGTCCCGGGCAAATCTGATCAGTGTTTCCACCACGACCAGGGAGGACAACAACAACAACAACAACAACAACAGGTCTGCTTATAGAGCCCAGCTGTGGGCTTGGAGAGAAGAAGAAGAAGAAGAAGAGGCAGAGTGACACCAGCCATTTAAGACGAGCCATATTTAAAACCTTCATGTTTTTTTAAACTCTGAATCAGATCCCAGGTCCCCATTCAGTTTAAGCCTGCTTTTACCCCATCCTTTTATTTATTTAGGAAGATGCAGACAATATTATCAGGATGCTCTAGCTTAGTGATTACGCCCACCAGCGCATTGACAGTGTCCACATGTGCCGAAAATCCAGCTCAGGCCTTTAGAGTTGCCATCCCGACAGTGAACAAGCCCTTTCTGAGCGAGCACAAAACTCTACAGGAGATAAACGACACAATGATTTCTAAATCCACTGGTCAATATCAAGCATGGCTATGTGGGTTTTCAAGATTAGCCTCTATAAAAGATGTGTTGTTTTGGGTTTTTTTGCATACCAGACGATTTGGATATGCAGCATGGGTGTTATCTAAAATAATCTACGCTGTTTTTTTGTGCCCCACTAAAGTTTATTCTTTAATCCTTCCAAATGGGGGTTTGAACAGGCTTCTAAGAATAAAGTGCAAAATTGCTAATAAGTGAAATAAAACTAATACAATGATATGAAAAGACCTGCCCCTATCTCACAAAGAGATAGGGGCAGGAGACTGTTGTGCATGAATGACTGTAATCTAGTTTGCAAAGTTATTCAAAGGCAGTAGAGGGAGACAGTAAATTTTTTACTCAATTTGCACTTAATTTTCATTCCAATAAAACATTACTTCCTTATATAAATGAATTATTGATCCCCGCTTTGATTTACATGCATGGATTAAATGTCATGTGTGGGAAAAGTTGTTGTTTTATTCATGCGGAGATCCTCGGAGTGAGACCTAGAGGCGATGTGTGGCGGTGTTTTTATATGCCACCTTTTACAGCAATATCACTTCTCATAACCTCTTCAATCTTCCATCTACTCTGTCTTCTCTGCACATGATGAAAGTGGGGCAGACTTTTGGAAATATTAAGAGAGAAATAAACAAATACTGAGCCTTGGCTGTTCAGGGGTTTTTTCTAATATTATCATGGCATGTTTACCGCTTGTCTGTTTTAAGAACTGACAGAAAATTCCATTGACTTCAAAAGCTTTCAAACTCAAAACAAACAAATACATTTAACTGTCCAAGGGGCTTAATTGCAATTTGTCTACACAAACCAAAACAGACAATACATTTTCATAGAGCAGTGGTTCTTAAGGTATAGTGTCTGGACCTTTGTGGTACTTTGTAATCTTTTGACTGGTTTAAACCTGATTGAACCCTGTTTAGGCCTGATTCTGTAATATTCTTAGACTCATAGACATTTGAGAGCCAAATGTGGTGGTAGTTTTGGACAAGACAATGAAATGTTGTGTATTATGTTAATTCATTCATCTGCTTACATTATGTCATCTGTACTGGTTTGATTTAGAATTGAGAACTTTCACTTCTCACCACAAGAGGCTTCATCAGCATCTAAACATCTAGCAGCAGGCTGGATCTATTGACATTAAACAACTTTTTTGCAATGAGGTTTTCAGTTTAAAGTCATGATGTTTGTTCTCACCATTGTTAGACTCTGGTTGACCTGCAGGTCTATGTCGTAGCACTGTCCTCGGTGATGCACAGGCTCTGTGGACACGTACCCCTCGTGCTGCTGCTGCTGCTGCTCTGGCCCGGGCCCGCCCAGAATCGGACCCCCCAGTCGGCTGTAGAGACCCACCCGGACTGAGTACAGGCCCTTGGGAACCTTGTCTCTGGTGGCTCTTAAGCAGCGCACACACACCTCCACGGGCTGGGGAGCGGGGCTGTCCTGCAACACAACAGCACTATTGTTTTGTATAGTGGACTAATACCTGATACTGTCACTGTCACTTCCACTCGTACTTTTGGAGATTAACACCTAAAATCAACAACCCCGGGCTCTAGCTCAATGTAAAACAGAAAGGAACGTTTTTAGAGTGGTGGAAGTTGTAATGTTTCCACAGCAATTGGCTTAATATTATGTACACAGCAATTTGTGTGGTGCTTTTTTGTTCCAATAAATATTGCGAAGGTGTGAAAAGTAAACAGTTTAACGACCGCACTTCCAAAACTGGTACAGTATGTGACTGTGTATCTTTCATGAACTTTGTGCATGTCGTGAACCTGTTTCTCCTTCTGCACACAAAAATACACATGCATTGTACCTGACGAATATTTGTAAGCTGTGTGTGCTTTGTAGAACTTTGTAATAACTTAATTATATGCTTTGTCCGTTTTAAACAGTATCCTTTCCCTGTATTTCACATGAGGTTGACGAATAATCTATTATAAATGAATAAAAATGAAAACGTCAGATATTTTAAGATCAAACATCAGTCTGCTTTGTCAGCCTCACCCATTTGACCACTACACATGCTGTACATAATGGTATTTTTCATTTAATTGGCAGTTTGAAGATCAACTTCTTCCATCCTTGGGGCTACAACAACCCACTTGTTTGTTTGCCTGTTTGTTCTGGTGACATGTGCCTCCTTTTAGGGCTTAAGATGAGTAATGGGATAAGCCAGCAAGACACTTTTACTTTTTTTTAATGGAAAATAATCACGAAACAATATAAATGCATTTGCAGCCTTTTGTCCCCCGTGGCAACTCTCGAACAACCATGAATGAAAAGTCAATCTGGATTAACAGGAATTACTAGGTCTCTGGCTCTGGTTTATAGTATGTTTATAAAACTTCATTTTGGTTGTTGCCTGTCCCCCAAAACCATGGGAATATTACTTTTTCTGCCGCCGAACTGTGGCTGTACGTCTACGTATTGTCACCAAGAGGCATATTCTTTATTATCCAATCCCGCCGCCCGCCATTTGTTCAGGCCTGTTTTAATTCTATTCTAAGTGAAGGAATTTATTTTCTCTTATTATCCACGTCCCATCTCTAAATGCCCATTTGTTTTATGTACTTGAACTTACACTGTGTTCTCCAACTCCCTAGGGCCAAATTTGAGTGTTGGGCAATTAAGGCCCTCAATTCCAATCAATGCCACAGCAGCCCACAGCCTCCGCGCTCTCCCATTGTTTTACAGTAGACGGCTGGGACCAGGAGCACGAGCACTCAGGCGGCCGTCCATTATCTGCCAGTCACTAAGCGTGCATCATCAAAGTCAAACGCATCAGTAAAATGTTTATGAACGTTACTTAGTATACCAGCCATCCAAAAGAGAGCTCATCTAATTTTTTTTACCATTTCTAAATGCAAAACTATAATCCAAATAAGTGTGACTATATATAGATGGACATTTCGATTTCACAATTGCTTTTTTTTCTTTATTTTTTTTTCTTTATTTTTGTGTGTGTGAGAGAAGACTGAAATATGAACTGCTGAACTAGTACAAGAGTCAAGAACACATTTGTAGTAAAGTTATCAGTAGAGATATATTAAACTCTTAACACCAGCCCTAACCAACTAACCAAGTGCATTTTCTCCAGTTCAGCTTTACCCAAATCTAAAAGGTTACAGCCTATAGGCCAGTGAAACGCCTCATTTGAATGATATGACCTACAAAACTGATCTAAACTGATCTTTTTCCTTGATCCTTACTTTTTTGTCAAATTTTTGCCACTTTTGCCATTAGATTTTATCACTTTTTCGTGGCTATTTGGTTGCGTTTTTGTCACATTTTTGCCACTTTTAGCATCCTCGTTTTCGTCTCATTCTTTGTCACTATTGTGAGACTTTTTTCAAGAAGCTTTTAGATTTGGGTAATGGAGAAACTGGAGAAAATGTGCTCGGTTCAGGTGGGAAAAATGTAAGATCATGTGCTTTATTAGATTTTAGATTCGGCTTTACCCAAATCTAAAAACTTCTTGACTGGAGCTTACAGCCTATAGGCGAGTGTAACGCCTCATTTGAAAGCCAAGACCTACAAAACTGATCTAAACTGATCTTTTTCCTCAGCGAATTTTGCTAATTTTTCAAGTGCTCAATGTTTCCCTACCGTCGTTGGTTTATTTTGTTTTTTACCATTATTGGTATATTGTCCATTACCATTGTTGGTATTGTTAATTTTTCTTAATTTTCCTTATATTGTTTGTATACAGTTATTTGCAAATTTTGTTAACTATGGTAATGCCGCCACGATATATTATTTGTAAAGTAATCCTTGAGCAATGCAACAGTGAAGTTGAATGTGGTGAGCTCTGAATGGGGAATTGGGGGTGGGATTTAATAAGTTATCTTCTTGGATCTTTTTATTGTATGCTGTATGTTTTTTGTTTTTTGTTGTTGCCATCGTCTGCCCGGAATGAATAAATAAATGAAAATGAAATGAATGAATTGCGTATTTGTCACTTTTTTTGTCGCTCTTTTGTTGCGTTTTCATCCTTGATTTCGTCACTTTTTTATGGCTTTTTTGTCACGTTCTTGTGGTCCTGTTGTTGCATTTTCATTCTCGTTTTTGTCTTGTTTTTGTGGCTTTTTTGTTCCTCTTTTTTTTGTCTCGATTATGTCGCTATTTTGATGCCTTTCTCAAGAAGCTTTTAGATTTGGGTAAAGCCAAACTGGAGAAAATCAGCTCGGTTCAGGTGGCGGTTAGAGAGGTTAAAAAAAAAACAAGGTCCTGAAGCAGCAGAAATGAATAAAATACAGTGTCATATGTAAGCAGCGTATTGTTGTTATGTTAAAACCTTCAGAATCTGGAATCCAAAGAGGAAGCCAAATTATATATTTTTTTTAAAAAGCCATCAAATAGGAACATTACACCAGTGTCCAATTTACAGTACCTCTGTGTTATGAGCTATTGTTGTGATGTAGCCCACATGCTTGCACACGCATCGTAAAGACACAGTGAAGCCGGGGAGAGGGAGAACGGCAGAAGGTGAACAGAGCCAGTTTTCCATATCAGAGGTGGCGTGTTTGCCCCGAGCCTGAGTTGTGCCTAAAGTGCCATAACATTACAGCACTCCTACAGATGAGATCAAAGAGGAGCCTCGTGGTGTTTCTGGCAAGCGGCCGTCCCCTTCGCCGCAGCATCTTTTCAGGGCTTTCACACGTTGACTGATCGCACAAATGCACCCTTAATAGAGACAGGAAATGCCACGTACAAAAACTTCCTTTCTTTCTAAGTATGGGCTAATATTCAGAGATTAAGCTTTCTCGTTAATTATTTTCATTTTAATTAGTAAATCTTAATTAACAATGAACGTTTACCCTTAAATTTTTTGGCTTAGAAACGGAGAAGGGGGTGAAGAAAGCAGAGAATAAATATGACAATCTTTTCGGGACCTCCGGGCAGGATTACTGATGCAGGCTGCCTTAGTTATTAAACACGTTCTAAATTAAATGCCTCTATGAATTTTGCACAGAAATATATTTTCATAGTTTTGCATGCCAAATGTGACATTTTATATTTTAGATTCATCTCGCCGCAGTCATTTTAGAGAAATGTCATAAAAACAAAGATTTTGTCAGTCACCAAAGGAAATTACTATGCGTGGCAGGTTTGGCCAATGCCGTCGCTCTCTCTCTCTCTCTCCCTGTCTCTCTTCTTCTCTCCCTCTTTTGCCCCCTATTCTGCCTGTGCCGGTTGTTTCAAGTCAGCAAGCCATAAAAAATCTTTATCTCAGTGAAACACAGCAATTTGGGAGATAATCGAATGGTGACTGGGGGCACAAACGCCAGTCTGAGGAATTATACCACAATCTCCCCTGCATTTACAACCTTCCTCAAAGCCAGTTGTCACCCTGGAAGGAAAGCCCCCGACTGAAGATTCATTACATCTTTAAGCCAGCATGGTGGCATGGCAGCCTCATCCCCAGATGCACACAACAGCGTCTCTCTCCTCCCACAGCTGCTGATGCGACGCCGAAACATTCTCCCACTTTTCTCTCTTCAGCCTATCCTCTCCTTTCCCCTCCTACTTAAATTCCTAAAAGCACATACAGTGTCAACAAAGAAACTCTTCATATCTTGCACAAATAATACGTCTCACATAAAAGCCTATTTCCGCGGCACATCCAATGGTATAATAAAAGGACCACAACACATTGAAAATTATCAACGTAATACCCAATTTACACAATTACACAAAATTACATCACCCTTGACAACATGCAGTATCTTCCCTTTCTTCTCCAAAAACAATCCTAAATCAGCATCCTCTATTTCCCCTCAAGCAACTCCATGACATCACTTCCTGTTTGCTCTCTGCTGCTTCCCGTGCCTCTCTGTGTCCAGTTAGAGCTGCTAACGGATCTCACCTGCCACGAGGAGGACCGCGCCGACGACGAGGCGGACACCGGGCGCTCAGTCAGCTGCCCATATTTGGCCGTCGCTCCTCCTGGCCTTCCCCAGCGCTCTGAGTGACGGGCATTCTGTCGTCCTGATACACAGCGAAAAAACAATAACACGATTCCAGTGGCTGCTGGATTCATGTTTATGTGTTCAAATCATCATTACATATTTTGGATTCAGGAATTCAGGAGCAAGACGATGGTGTTATGGCCGCCTGCATTTTTTTTGTTCCACTGTGGCCAACATGAGCCTGATCTAATCACTTTGGGTCACAGACACGCGCCGTCCCCCCCCCCCCCTTCTCTGTCCTATCCCCAGCCTTTCAATCTTATCAGTGTAATGCAATAAGTGGTTTCTTCGCCCTGTCTTCTCGCCACCTCTCTTAATTCTTCAAAATAAGGCAATATCGCGGGGACCCTGGCCGGCCCGTGACTGTAGGATAATTCACGAAACGAACGCTGGCATCAAAGGCAGACAGTAGGCCGTTTTTTTTTTTTTTTTCCTTTTCTTCTCTCTTTCTTTATTTGGTTCGCCTATCAAAAGTATTACACTAGCTTTCATCAGTTCACAACAAGGCACAATGCGCTTCCTAATGCAATTACTCGACCCCTATTAAATCAGGAACAGTGGAAACAAATGAATTACACATTTTGTTACCAAAACCACGAGTCAGCGCCACGTCGCTCCGCTTTATTTTTATTTTTTTTCTTCTTTTATAGGCGTAAAGAGAGAGAGAGGAGCGAGAGAGAAAGTGAAATCATTTCTCATTCAATTTCAGGCAGATGTAGCCCTAGGTGATGCGTAGAAAGTCTCCCATGTCTAATAGCCACCCACCATTGATATCAGAAGGAATTTACAGAGTTCAAGGCTGTCGAGAGGAGGTCATCTCGCTAAACTCAGAGAGCCACATTCATCTGACAGGGGTGGTGTCCGACAACCACCCACCCAGAAAACAACGAGACGCGGATACACACTGAGGAGTTTGGATTATATCACGGCCGGCCAGGAGAATGGAGTGTAATTACTAAAACTTAAACATGCTAAGCTCATCGCCCGCAGGCCTCTCAGCGCGAGACGTGATGTGTGATCTCTGACTAAAGTGGATGGACCAAGAATTGATGCGCCTCGGAGCCTGTGACATGGACAGATTTTTCGTTGCCCCGGAGCCATACTACCCACAATGCATCGCGCTCGGGCCTGACGAGCGAAGCCATGCAGAGGACACATGAATCGCATGCCTCCACGTCCAACGACAGCCGGGGATACAAATGGTTTTCGCGCAATTAATGATTGGAGCGGTGTGACATCAATTGTACATATGGGGGAGAAATGTGAAGTGACTTACCCCTGGAAGAGAGTATTGAGCCTGGGCACCGGTCTCATGGCGATGTCACTGTCGCTTTGTGACTGAGGCGCCTTTGAGGAGGGAATGTAGGAGCACAACCAGTTCATATGTTAATCATCATTAACACTGAGACCTAATGGGAAGTTTATGCTTTGAAATGCTTTGAACATAATGTATAAACATGAAAGTGTGACATGTACAGTGGACAATAAGTTTGATATGAAAGATCGTAATATTGCAGTAATGTTAATACATAATTGAAAGGCTTTTGTTATTAGATGTGGTTCTAATTGGATGAGAAAGTAAAGAAGGCTTTCAGTTTCTGTGTATCTTATGACTTTGTGATGCCTGAATTTGAACATACATTAAAATATACAGACTTAGTAGATAATATTCGATATTTTGTTATACAATGTTGACAAGAATCAGAAATGCATTTTATTTGAGCAGCGTTGTCAATTCTATTATGTTTTGTTCTCAGTAACCTTAAATGATTTAAACTGATCAGTGATTATAATAAAAGAGTTTATTTAATATGTACGGTAACACTTTATTTTACACTACCCTTGATATATTGTACCTGCAATGTAATGTGCTATGTAACACACTGTGTAATAACTTGTACCTACAGGTACATACACAATGGAATAATGTGTATTAGTACTTTGGAGGTACATAATGTAATAAGACATAAGACTCAAACTCTAACTCTAACCTTAAGCCCTAACCCTAAGGGTCTTATTACATTATGTACCTCCAAAGTACTAATACACATTATTCCATTGTGTATGTGCTGCATAGGTACAAGTTATTACACGTTGTTACATAGCACATACATTGTACTAAATGTATGTGGGTACAATGTATCAATGTAGTGTAAAATAAAGTGTAACCATATGTATTTATTTACTTATTTATTTACATATGTATTTAGTGAGTTATTGTTTGCTGTATAGAAAATAGAGTAATCTATGTTTCATTATTTACCATTATTAACCTTATTATTATATTATGGAAATCTCAACAACAAAAAGCACACAGAAAATGGTCATATCAAATAAAAATCTCCATTTAAAATAATGAAACCAGTGCACATCGCGAGAGTCTTCACCTGATTTTTCCCAGTGAAAAAGTCGACCAGTCTCCTCTTCCTCTTTTCCCAGTCGCTCTCCTTTTGTGGCCCTTTCTGAACAACATGCGTAAAAACATGTGCACAAAGTCTCTGGATGAGACAGTATAACCATAATGGCAGAATTAAGCACAAGGAGCAACTGTAATGCAATCTGCAGGCAATCAATGCGCGCGCCAGACCCTAAAGACATGAACTGTTTGATGACTATTTCCGCCGCCCTTTTTTCCCCCCTTTTTTTCTTTTTTTTTACATTCAGTCAGCAGATTCACACTCCCCATTCAAACGCATTGACACTGCTAAGTGACAGCGTCTCACCCAGTCGGGGCTTTGTGCCACCGAATAGAGGAAAGAAGAATAAGTCTATTATTTTAAAATAGATGTGAAATCTCTGGTGGATAATGTGCTTTCAATGGGAGGTGGGTGTGGAGACAGTATGGATAACACGTACATATTACAGGAGAATGCATAACACAAATCTTGATACAGCAGACTGATTATCTCGAGTGAGTCAACTGTTGCTGTGGCTTCCAGTTCTTTCAATTACTTTCTATTTACGCACGAAGACACGCCTACTCGCTTTACAAGAGAGATTAGACCTAAAAATACAGTGGATAAAGTTGCGCATTCTCTCTATGTTAATGTTTCATCTAGATGTGTGCACACAATGACAATCCATGTTTCCTTTCTGACTGAACATTTGTTTGGTAAGAAGATCTGCTGCACAAAATCCCTATGCTCCACAACTGGGAAGTCATAGTCACGCTCTAATTTTTCCTGAAAAGACCGCAAGATTGGAAAAGAATGAAATAAACCTTTTTTTTTTTTTTTTTTTTGCAAACAAATATACATAATAATGCGCCGCAAAGTTCAAGCGTCTCTGAAAATAAATGATTGTGTAAGGGATGTCATACAGATTACAGTTTGGAAATCCTCATTCGTTCATTTCTTTAGCGGGAAATAAACAAGTTATCTAACCACTCAGAATGCATCACTCGTACTGTACGTTTTGAAAAGCCTGGCGCAGAGAGAGCGACTTGGGAAGTGCAGTAAAGAGAGGGGGGAGGAAAAAAGTATACGCAATGTGAGCAGATAAACATAGATAGATGTCCACACGGCCATGCACACACTCCGTCCATTAGATGGTAGCATAATGGACGCGGCCGATGCGCTGAATATGGGAGGGTGACACACATATCCTCTTTGTGGCTCTGACCTGCTGCAGTGAAAGGCTGCCAAGCGTGATCATGTCAGGACGCACGCGCTCCCTCAGCTGCTGCGCGTAGTGGGGTATCACGTCCTCCGCTGTCCGCACTGGTGGAGACAGACAGATTGACACTCCTCAAAATCCTATGCAAAATACACAATCATGTCTAACAAGTCCTTCTTTTTGTTTCAACTAATCTAACACATTATGAAACGAAATGTGCTGTGAGATAGAACATGATTACCTTTCACTGAGCTCTCCTTGCCCATTACCATCCTCCCTGCTTGTAGCCCGGTCTTGTCTCGCAGCCCATCAGCAGCCTTAGCCGCGGTTTTGGCAGCGCTGTGGACCTGGGAGGGCCTGCTGCCCGAGGCGTCCGCACCGGCATGGAGCAGCAGTCGCCGCTGAAGCACCGGATCACCCGCCTTCACCTCCAACACCTCCTCATCCCTGGAGGAGAGCACCGTACCTGCCGAGACAAGCTTCACTGAGCAACCACACACACACACACACACCACACCACACACACGTGGAGGATGTGCAGATAACCTGAGCCAACATCAGCATTTTTTATTATCATTTCACGTATAAAAAAAAAAAAAAGCAAGAGAATCGTCTATTTGTGGGGATGCAAAATATGGCAAGAAATTCTAGTGGGACGGGGCATGTCCGATAATAAATCTTAATGAGTTTGTTTAAATAGTGATAAATCCTGATTAAAACACCACCAGGTAAGACACCATTCCCTATTGTTGTTTTATTTGCATCCTAATATTGTAGCGCTAGCATAACATGGGTCAATCTTAGAATCTCGTGAAGAAAGACCTCAGTGATTTTGCTTCATATCAATATTGTGCCATCTAATATTGAATATCAATAATTTGGCAATATCTTGTGTATCCTATATTCCAGGCTGAACATTTTTGTGAAAGCAAACTCAGTTAAGGTAAATATAAGCTAAATGTTTTGGGAATCTGGAATAAAAAACATTTTGCATCCTGTTGTTTTGGTTAATCTAAAGGAAAGCATAACACTATTTATATAGCAACAACGTTTGCATGGACCTAATAAGTTAATGGTGTTTGATCACGTTATTCTGCTATTTTAAAGTATTATTTTAA
Organism: Neogobius melanostomus; assembly: GCA_007210695.1. Classification (NCBI taxonomy): domain Eukaryota; kingdom Metazoa; phylum Chordata; class Actinopteri; order Gobiiformes; family Gobiidae; genus Neogobius; species Neogobius melanostomus. Next base: position 5,496,826 of record VHKM01000035.1, on the reverse strand, counting down.
TATCATATAACATACATACCAAAAGGTACCGTACTGGTTTATGTTGTACAGCAATTGAATCAAAGAATTCATTGAAAACAACCATTTCTAGAAGTCGACCTGCTGCCAGAGTCTTTCAGTTTCTCTGCACCGCCTCGTTGGTCGAAAGCATAAGGTATTACACACTAAGCATCTGTGTGTTCAACGTGTGCAGTCCTACAAACACTGCCACCACTGCCTAATGCTTTTCTCCTAGAAGCTCCTGTCCCATGGCGGCGCCATTCTTAGAGTCGAGATGAATAGAATCTTAAGCCACACATTAAAGCTCTTAGAAAGTCTGAATCCACCACAATAAATATGGCCACTCTCAATATTAGTAATACTGTGTCATTCAGGACAGTTTTGTTGCCAAATGTAAAGGTGGGAAACAAAAGCTTAAGATCTTGTCATAATATGCTACGATAGTTACTGATACATTGGACCACTTCTACAGTAATTACCTGTGGGAGGCATCCATACAACAGCATAGGTGATTGTCTAAGCTTGTGCTTACTGGCAGCCTCTGCAGTTGGAGTATAGTGTACAAGTACAAGCTCTCCTTCGTCATAGCTTCCTTCCCTGTGTCTCATCCTATTGCATGGAAAAACTGTTAATCCAAGATCCTCTTTAGTTTTCTGAGGGATTTCATGAACATTCCCAAACAATGGATGGCCCTGTTAATCTGAGAGGTACAGCTAAACCCAAGACAATGGCAAATAATATGAGCAGGCTCACTGTGTGCTCAATGTGCAGAAACAGGCCACGAAACCTCCACTTTAGCACAGGAATTACAAGAGAGTTGTGCATCATGTCAACACCACTGTCTTCCAAAACAATGCTGGGCTTAAAATGCAGAAAAAACATTGCTTGAGCAGCTAAACAAAAAGAAGCCGAGCATGGCTGGCTACTGTGAAACAACAGTTACTTAGAAAGCACGGACAGACTGTAGGTTCTGCTGCGTATAAGTGCATGATCGGCTTTCAATCAATTAAAATATTTTCTTTCAAATTAGTATATTTAAATAAAGCATCAATAAAATATGTCTGCAATTTAAATCGTAAAGATTGCAGCCCACCATATCACAAAGATACTTACCAGGGATGTCTACAAAGCTATTCTCATCATCCAGTAACGCTGCCATTCGGTGATAGAGCCTCTTTTCATCTGCATTCGGCATTGCTACAAATCCAAACCACAAAGAAAATACCTTATAAAAATTACAAGCACTTACATGCTTCAAAATTACTTTGTTCTTATCACAAGTCAATCTAAATCACATACTAGCAGGGATATTTGCTGTGGTTCTGGGGTGAAATGGTGTGTGCATGGGGTAATGAAATAGCAGCATTAACATGCCTGTTACCCAGCTTGTCATCATATGATGAGATTTGGTTTTGCCAATCCTCTGATATTACACGGCAGTGATATCCAAAAGATACAGGTGAAATGGCTTCTCCATTAATAGCCATGTTTCATTATAACATGCATATTACTTTGCTCCCAAGAGCTTGCTTTTAATAGGCCTACTTTAGCAGGGGGCTGCAAACTATTGATGTGGCTCTGCATGTCATTTGACAGAGGACTGGAAAAGCCATGTAGAAATGAAAACTGACCAATCATAGGTGACCTTGATCAATGACAGCTGGTTGGCTAGCCAATCTGTGATACCATCACTAGGTGTATTTACATAGACACTCCTGTCACAAATGGAGCTGCTGCTTGTGATCCCCTCACCTCACTTTAATGAACCAGGGAGAACTATTATGACAGTGAATGGCATACTTAATTCTAGCTCATCTTCAGTGTTGACCCCAGTCGTCATGCACTGCCTTGGGTCTGTCTGCTCTGCTGACGACGGGTCAAAGTCATTTGAGAGTGTTCATTTCCTGTGAAAGTGAGAGAAAGAGACAGGGAGAGAGGGAGAGAGAGGTTGTGGGGGGAAAAGGGGAGTTGTACAGGTTCAGGTCAGTGGTTATTAGAAGCACATGAAGCGAAATGTTAATTTTGAAACCCACACTGTTGAAGGGCAGGGGCAACGGCTGCTACCAGATAAGGCAGAGCCAAGATGAGACGAAGTAAGAGACTAGACTGCTGGCTCTCTGGCTGCACCTCTCCACGGCCTGAGGTGCTCTGGGGCCTAATTAGCATGCAGCAAAAGGTCACGGCAGGCAATCTCTTAAATACGACTGCCATATGTTTGCAGTGTTCAAAAGGAACTAATGAGAAAGTCTACAAGCCCAAAAGTATCTGGACTTTCAAAGACAATACCTTCTAAATACTCTGGGGTCAGTGGCCTAGACTAGAGGACCAGACCGTTTGGGCTGTAGATCTTTAGAAAAAAAAATACCACCAGCCTATTTCCCAGTGACTTCTTATTAGCAATCACTGACCTATAGGTATCAAGTCTACTCCACAGAGTTTATGGGAATCTGATGGCTCCAGGGTTGTTCCTATTAAGGGTACACCAACCCGCTTTCCTAACCTCAAATCATTCCGACTTGAATATTCACTCAAGTCCAAATTGCTTCACTTGTATTTCCAGGTTGTGAGGCCAACAGCGCATTAAATCACATCATATGTTCTACACAGTGATTGGCTTTATAAACGGCTGGGGGTGTCATTATTCAAATGCATTAAATGTTTGCATAAGACCACAAGGCTACAACCATAATCAGCTCATTGACTTTTTTTTTAGAAGCGCAGAATAACTTACATTTTTATGATCATTAGTTTGGACAGGGAGTTTAAAATGTGACACACTTGTTTAGTGTAGTAACTGTCTTGTAATAAGTGCACCTAATGAAAAATTCTGCTCTATGATTTTACATGCACAATGCACCAAGCAACAAATGATAGTTTGGATTCACATGTGTATATGATTTATTTAAAAATTATAAATATAACTTACATTTAGTGTTATGGACGTACTGATGCCAGCAAAAATATGCTCCTAATGACCAGCAAGACACCGAAAAGGCTTTGGATGAGAAACTAACCTATATAAATCCCATGTTTGGCTGCCTCAACATCTCCATGGAGACGAGCCAGAGACGTCCCGCTTCCAGTAAAGTTACTGCAAGCTGCAAGGTGAGATGCTCACAAACACATGTATGCTAATACTATTAGTCATTTTCAATAAAATAATATAATTAAAAGCAATTAAATAAATGCTTGAACTTTATTCTCTTTATTGACATGTTAAACGGTGTGGTTTGAAATATTTGTGTAAATGTTATAACTTAAAAAATTCATATGTTCATAATTCATTATTTTGACTAAATACTACAGACTATTCATTCAAACAAATTACCCATTTACTTTCAATTCAGTTTTTGTATTATAATTATCACTGTATTATTTATTATCACTGTATTATGCTCTAAAACGGTAAAAAAAAAATATTCAATTTTTATTCTAGTTTATTGAATTTAATGAGAAATAATGCTAGAAAATTAGCATTTACAATTAGCACTGTGACGTGTTAGCCTACCTCTTGTGCAAAGAGATGACAAGAATGAATAATAATTACAAGCCGTGCACAGCCACAGCAAAAGGCAGCACATTAAATCAGAAACCCAACATGTGACTCATCCTTGAGAAAAACTGGCACGCTCACAACCTTGAACGCATCCTAATTTACCATCCCATTCCTCAAGAGTTCTCCCTGACATACTGAATTATAAGGGGCCATATTCGTATGCCTGATTGGCCTAAAGCCGTGTTTCGGGGGCGTTGTGAGTACACCACACAGACAGCGGATCGGCTCGGCAGCGTAGTAGCGTATGTAAATGCTCTCTCCTATGACTCCAGCCCACCACAAGGCATGTAGCCCAGAGTGGGAGTCAAGGCTGATTGTGCGGAGGATACTTCTAGATAGAGATAGAACACCCACCACAGCAGCTCCTCTGCAGCGTGGAGAGAAGTTATACGAGGGTTGCTTGTTTAGACACGCTAGAGAAAGAATGCAAGGACCAAGAAGCCCCTCGAATACAACAGACAGCGGTGAGTGAGAGGAAAGGTTAGATCAGGAACACATCTACTGTCAACAAATTTGAAGCTAATGAAAAATGAAGCTTCACCTCTCTCTTTGGCAGGGGCTTGCAGCTCCAGTTTTTTTGGGCGAGCTGCAAGGGTGCTATCTGGCCTGTCACCTCGCATTCCTCTCCCCAGATGAGCAGGAGGAGCACAGGGCTCAGCGCTGCTGCCACCTCCATCGAAAGCCGGGTTTTCAATGCCCACCACCGTGGCTCCATCCTCACTGCCTGAGCAAAATAATAAAACACATGCGTAATAAAAATGCAAACGTGCCACATAGGGAATAGACAAGAGGGAGGTCAAAGCCATTCATTAGCGCGCAAAAGCATGTTTAACGGCACCAAATGTGTCTATTGGTGATTTGTCTGGACCAAAATGCTCAGTGCATCCTCCTCAAATGACACTAAAACACAATTAGGTTAAAATTAAATCAGAATCTTGCAGGAGGAGGAGAAAAAGAGAAGAAGAAATGATTAAAATAATTACAAATTGCGCCCTGACAAGCAAGAGCAAAATTTAGCCCAAAGCCATTTGTCTGTAATTAGTTAATTAATCCTTACACAAATTATGAGCAATAACTCATCAAGCAGGACTCACCCATCAGAAATTCAGCCGACTTGGATTTCTTCTGCTTAGGTTGCTGCAGAGCCTTCTGCTGTAACTTCTGGAGGGAAATTGTTAAATGAATAAATTAGCTGCAGAATGAAGATCATCATTTATGATCCGCAACTAACGCAGTATTTTAAATATGGGACGACACTGAAATGTCATTTAATTTACATCGCCGCTAAAGGGGTCAAGCACTAATTGAACAACAGGAGTGGAAAAGAATTTAATCATAAATAGATAAGAAAAGTTGACATGAATGTGTAATGAAGGTCACATTAAATACTTCCTCCTTGTTGTTTTCAAAAGTGAATGGGCAAAAACACTCTTCTGGAAATAATGCATTTTTGCACAAATGAGAATAAATCCAGGCACACATGAGCATAAACCACAGGAGAGGAAAGATGCTAAACAATAGCAGGCCAGGTCTGTTAATATGGAGGTGGTCCAGACTGGCATGGCCTGGCAGACAAAAGGACATGTATGAGATCCGTATGTGCTCTTTGAAATCAGGGGCTACAGCGGATTATGTCTGCAGTCCCACATTTCTCTGATTTCTGTGGACACACACAACAATGCGAACGCCGAGGTAAAAGCCAAACTAGTCGTTTCGGTTATGGATATGTTTACATAAGGACGCACAACGCGAAAAAGCTTGTGTTGCTCAAAGCGAATGGAACTCTTTAAGTATCATTTTATGCAGATTCCGGTGATGAATGGCGCTCATGGTCGTGAACAGCACGTATTTGTATACCATATTTAATTTCAAAGGCTAAATCAGGGAGCACAATAAGCGGGGGATTATTTCAACTCTAAATGACAGAGCAATTAAAATGGAGGGGACTACTTTCAGACCAATCTGGCGAGATGAGTTTTTGTAGATCTGTTTTTACATTCAACAAGCCCTACAGCAAGACATTCATTTATACCACTGAGATTAATGCTTATCTAATTGTAACTTATTTAAAAACCATTTTCTTTGCGACTGGGTACCAATCACTTTTTTAGAGATTTCACACGGAGAATGAGATGGGCAGCAGTGGTCTCCCAGTCGCCCGCCTCGCATTTATTATTTTATTTATTTCGAGATTTCTTCGCGGAACGACCAAACGGAAAGACGGCTGCGCGACAACTATTAGATTTTAGCGTGATTACTTTGTGCCCAGGGCTAACGGTAATTTGTTTATGGCATTTGCTGCTTAAATTTGAGTAATTGGAAACATCAACGTGTGTCTTGACAAATACATAGTAATGAACTTGTCTCGACCAAATCATAGCTATTAGATGGTTTTGTTATTAATAAACATATTTATTGGCTTAGGCGCCACGATTAATCCCAATGCAAAAAATATAATTGCACTTTGGTTACACTTAAGCAATCGCAATAACGGCAATTATTTCGGCAGTGCAGTATCATAACAAACAATATCATTTGCAGACAATAGAAAACGTTTTCCCAAATTCTGTGGAAGTATTTAACCACACAGTATGCCATTTGTCAGACTGGAATGTGAACTCGCCAGTCTAAATCATATCCATATCGCCGCAAATGTCAATACATGTAATTACACACTTGCATTTGTGCGTCAAGTTGACTTGTTGTGCTGCCGCTCTGCACAAACGCACGGGGGAAAGCACATAGAAGCGGTGCAGGCGCGTTCTCCCCACGGCCTAACGCTGTGGGTCATTGTCACTAAACATCTAATCCGGCGTTGCCCGCGTGTGTCTCTGAGCTACGACGGGGGAAAGAAGAAAAAAAAAAGAGCCTGCTCCTCGTCTCTCCCTCCCTTAGACTCCACTGACACTGACAGCATGTTCCTTGTAATACTGGGGCCGTGGTCTAATGTGCCGTAACCGGTTGGAACGTGCAGATGTTGCGTTTCCAAAACAATAACAACGATTCAATCCCGGGGAAATAAAATGTATCGCGGTGGTGGCTCGGATAACCCGCGGTTCAAGGGAGTGAAATGTGCTAACTTGGATAACAAGCTAAGACTGGAATTGAGAGCTGGAATATACTGTATGTCTCCTATAAATAAGATTAGATTTGCAATTTAGGCCTCAGTGATTTCGTGATATATTGTTGCTATATGGATATTGCTTCGCCTAGTATTGAGATAATTATAATTCAGTGGATTGCAACCAGAAATTTCAATCACTGTTTCGTCATGATTCATGAAAATGTGTGTTGTCAAACTTTCATTCACATTTTGGAGATTTTTAGACCAGAAGATTCTCAGTCAGGATATGTAGATTTGCCATGAAGTTTGCATCCTGTTAAAACCATGCACCCAACATCTAAAGGAAGCCCTTGAGATGTTTCCGCACTGTATATCCCTGCTCTTCTTTCACTCCCCTGCACTCCATGCAAAACGCTTACAGTGCAGTCAACACCGCGGCGAAATCATTTGGAAGTGGTGACAAAGGAAATCCGTGACTTTCTGTTTCGTTCCCTTTCTTGTTTTAAAACGCGATTGTTGTCAGAAGGAATTGAGCGCAACAATGGCTCCGCTCGTTCAGTTCTCGTCGCATTCAAAGGCATAGCTAGAAGGGCTTGGGGAAGACCGCTCGCTCGCTGCTGGGGCGCTGGTGGGCACAGACCAGCTAGAAAGTGAATTTTGCATACTGTACGGATCATCGCCCAGTCCAGGCCAGTCACATTGGATCTGCCATCAACCAATTGTGCTTCATGAAACCGTCAGGACTCATTTGCGTCTGCCTGTTTTCTTCCCCACGCAGCTGTAAACAACGGCCCGGGCTCGGAGCTGTCTGCCTCTGTCCCTGCATGCGCCGCTTACTAAGGGATGTTAGAAAGAAGCCTGTCTGAGGAGGAGAGATGCTGTTAAGTAGACGGCACTAGAAGAAACAGTAAAGGACAATAGTGGTGCTCATGGGATTACAGTGGAAATAGGAAACATTGTTATATTTCATGTAATCTTCATGGCATAAAACTGAAGTCTGATACTGAAAATAAACTAATACATCTTTTATCCTTAAAATGTTCTATATAAAATCCTTATTAAGAACAATGTAATATGTGCTCCTTCTAGTTTTAGAGTGCCTCTGATTTGGTTAAATGTTGCTTGGACACTTGGTTATACTTCTCAAATGTTTTTGTCAAAAATCTAATTTAGGTTAAAAGAAATAATTTTGAGCAATAAATGGAATTTAACTCTGAAATAAACGTTTTAAGAATGTTCAACTATGATTAAAGGCAATGGGCAGCAGTTGTTGTATTGAGTACATTTAAGTTACTCTTTATTTTCCCAAAGTTTTTAACCTTTTAACCTGTAATCGAGCGCATCTTCTCCGGTTCGGCTTTACCCAAATGTAAAAGCTTCTCGACTGAAGCTTAGAGCCTATAGGCCAGTGTAATGCCTCAAAGCTAAGACTTACAAAAGTGATTGTGTTTTCATCACTTCTTTGTCGCCTGTTTTGTTCCGTTTTTGTCATTTTTTTATTTATTTTTTTCGTTGCATTTTCATCCTCATTTGTGTCTCGATTTTGTCGCTATTTTAACCCTTTTTCCAAGAACCCTTAAGATTTGTCGAACTGGAGAAAATGTGCTCGGTTAAGGCGGGGGTTAAGAGGTTAAATCTCAATTCTAAAGTCTTATTGTTGACAAATCAGTGTAGTATTTTTAACTTGTAAAAAAATAAATGTATATGTTTTTATCACCAAACTGCTACATAGTAAAACATAAATAGTAATTAAAGAATACGGAATACTTTCTGAACGCCCAGATACCTAGACAGATACCTAGAATGGATCCATATAAATAAACAAATAAACTGCAAAGTAATGCTGAAAAGACTGTCAAGATCCTTGTTTAATCGTTGGGATTGATGTCTCCATTTATCATGCGCCAACATTGGGTTTAAGTTTGTGCTCTCAATCAGTGCATCAATATTTGTTTAGATATTTAAGGTATATTTGAAAAATATACTCATGTACTCAACAAAAATGAGAACAGTTCATAAATCGCAGTTTTAGGTTAATTATCAACGCAATAATTGATTTAGTTACTTCTGGTCGCCCTGGTAAACCTTGGCATGATTATTCTGTTCTTGCATGTCATAGAATGAGTGTATCTGTGACCACATTAGGCAGAAGTTTCAAAAGACCGCAAAATCCTTAAAATGTTTACCCCGCTTGCTTAATTTGCATAGGCCTTATATGTGCATGTTAATTGTGACCCACCAAACAGTTTCTTATTAAACAACATCCGCAGCAGTTGGTGTAGACAGAAAACATAATTAGTATTCAGGCTTAATTAATCTACGCTGGCCCCCTTTAAGTGAATTAGTCAATTATTTATGCATGTGTGCTCCTTTGATGCTAACAGATTATGTATGTTACTGGAGAAAGAAAAAAACCTTGAAAGATGACTTTGAAAACTTTCTACCATAAAATGTCACTGCGAGCTTATGTGCACACTCAGAAATGTCAATGAATGCGTCGAATGATAATGGAAAAGGGCGAAATGAGAAAAAAAAATAAAACAGCTAAAATCATTGGCAAATCTTCAATGCGTGGTGTGGTTCCGGACAATGAAAACATCTCGGTTTGCACTGGGCTATCCAGGCTGTTAGACCAAATAAACGGCTGAAATATGTCCGTTTTGTGCTTCCTAATCCGCGGAATGAAAATCTAACACAAGTCGGATCAAGGTCTTCCGTCGGATCATGGGAACTCTTTGGGATTTTCAAGAGCCTTTTTGTTTTTACCCTTGAGAACTATGGGCCGGCCTGTGCACCCCCGGTCTACCCCCCCCCACGGAGGGCTCCGAGGCGGGGCACAGGAATGCTAAATGTCAATGGTCAGCCTTGCACCGGCACCTTCACAGGCACACAGTCTGACCCCATTGTGTTCAAACCGCAGTGTTTTGAAACTGTACTCACGCGTCCAAAGGTGTCCATGTCCAAAAACGTGCAAAAGAGGAGTCCAACTTGGCCTGTACAGCCAAAAAAAAAAGATGTATAAATTCAATACTTATGTCAGGAAAGTTAATTTTATACCTAATCAGTCCTCTGTCTTGTTGTGTGCTGCATATTGTACTGCACTGTGCCAGTTTTTAGCATTTCCTCACTATGAATTTGTTACTGTAGAAGGGCTGCATCTCTAAATCAGAATTGTAATATACATAAGAGGTGACACAATATTGATTTTGCAAGGAGCTACAATATATCCCAAAATCGCTGGGGTCTTCCATCTGAGATTTATATATTTGCCAACACTGCTTAATTTAAAAAGAAAAGCACAAGAACTTAAAAATGAGCAGAGGTTTGATTTTCTAATTTTTGGTCCTGATGTTGTATTTTGTCAAGTACTACTTTGACATACTGTGCTGAAATTGGTCAAATATTGCGATATTGCTCATAGCCAAGACAGAAGTCAAATGTCACATTTTCTCACATAGTGCAGCCCCGGACTCCAGTATGTTAATCTCTTACCCCCCGCCTCAACTGAGCGCATTTTCTCCAGTTCGGCTTGACCTAAATCTAAAAGTGTCTCGACTGGAGCTCACAGCCTATAGGCCAGTGTCATGCCTCATTTGAAAGCTAAGACCAACAAAACTGATTGTAACTTTTTGTTGCCGCGTTTTTGCCCCATTTTTAAAGAATTTTGGTTGTGTTTTTGTCTGGTTTTCGTAGGGTTTTTTTATGTGTTTTTGTCATTTTTGTAGCTTTCTTCTTCGCTTACTTTTCTCCTGCTTTTTTTGGTCATGTTTGTTAATTGTGTCGCTTTTTTAATCGTGTTGTTGTATCTTCTCCAGCACGTTTTTGTTCCTTCTTCGTCGCTTTTATGTTTCATTTTTGTCACTTTTTGTCATTCTTTTGTGGCTCTTTTTTTTTTACTTTTTCATCACTTTTTCATCATGTTTTGTCGCTCTTTTGTTGCTTTTTTGTTGTATTTTCCTCTTTTTTGTCGCTGTTTTGATGCTTTGTTTATGAAGCTTTAGATTTGGGTAAAGCCAAACTGGAGAAAATGGGCTCGGTTCTGGTGGAGGTTAAGAGGTTAAAACTATTATTGTATGAGAGCTGCAATATACAGTAAAACTAAATTAACAATATCATCAGCAACTACTATGTGATATTATGTGTGTTTGCTGTGTTGAAGAAATGAAGAAAAACTTATAAACATCTTTAAAATTCATATATAGCATTATTTTATAATCTCACTATGACGGCTCATTTGTTTATATTACAATAGTCTTCATTTGCAAAGGAATGTTTTTTGTGCTGCCAATCACTACTGTGTTAACTCTGCATCCATCTAAAGTGTGTTTTACCTGACCTCTGTGATGCATCTTGTCCAACAAAAGCCCATTCAATATCACAGATAACAAATTATTTGCACTGATTATTCCAATAGTTTATTCATTTACATCTGATACAACATCATTTGGTGTTTTTATCATCTGCTCCTATGGTAATTCACATGGCTCGCACAAGTTTCTGCTGAAATAGCAAAACAAACCCCAGGCTAAATGTGAAAGATTATCCCATACCATGCGAGCTGGGATGAAACGCTATACTTTTTCACACTGAACACTGCTCCACTGGGTGTGATTGAAAACATGTAAAGCTATTGAATCTGTGGTTTGTATATGTGAGGGGAAAATGAGTGTTGTAACAAGTGGGCCAGTGTTTTTGTAATTGTTTCAAATTACAGGCGGCGTAATAACTCCAGCGAAAGGCGAGCCAGTGTGCGGTCCGTAAGCATTAGCCGGGCAAAGACCACAGGATATCCACGCACCTTATCGCGTCGCGCTAAAAAACCTGAGTGAGCAAAACAGCTCACTTTGGCTCTGTCTCCAGCTGTTACTATTTGTGCCCACTGGAGCTTATCACCCGCGCGCAAAAGACGGATAATTCTCAGATAAAGAGGCAGCATTTCCTCTACATGGGCAATTTATAATGAAGTTAAGACTTTTCTGCTTTCAATTTGCCCGAGTGTTTTCTGACAACTAATGGAGGTGTGTGTGCAGAGGACTGTATGTGAACGTTTTACACGTGTTGTAAATCGTAATGTTAGGAGGAAAATCACTTCACTTTCTTGTTAAAATCGTGCATTTCCTGCCAAACAACTGGCTTCCTAAACACGGGGTTTGCCAATGCTATTGTTAACGCATATTAATAACTGACTCATATATTGCCGAACACCTGGAAAAACAAAAAAAAATTACCCAACATGGCCAACATGTTTCTAAATGGTCTTGTAAATTCACTTATGAGGTTGAGGGTTTGGAAAGAACCCGCAAAGCGAAATGACTGAAAAGTGAATACTATTGCCAAAGGTTTGAGGAATAAAAAAAAGTTTTCATTACACGTCCAATTCTGATTTGATTTTGTTTTAAAAGACATATATATATATACCAGCAGAGGTCATGTTGGTCTGTGTTGCTTGTTCTGTGCCAGTCTCCAGTCCCCCCGCACTATGCTTGACCCGCACCCCTTTAATGCACGCGCCTCCGCTGCCCTGAGAATGACCATCTCTTCTGTCATCTACCCAGTTAAGCTCAGTCCAGCCCTAATCCACAGTGACAGTGGGCTCTGTGTTGCACTCCCCTTCTCTATGGCATAGTGTGACCTGAAATATTCGCATGACATTCTGCTGCGTTTCCGTCGGACACACACGGGGCTGTAACTCAATAGTCACGGTGGGCCGTGCACATAAGAATATTTTTATTTGATTGTGGACAGAAGCCTTTTATAAAGTGTTTGACAATAAAGTTCATAAAGCTGTCGATGAGACCATATTGAAGTTTTTTTTTTTTTTAGCGCACCATGGAAGAATTTGGCAGGCATAATCACTCTCAATATCCCCCGAAAGAGAACTTGTGTAAGTATTCGTCACTCTTATATAATAAAGCTTTGAACAATTACAAAAAAATGACAAGATTACACGAGTGCTAAGTTACCTTTTGGGAGTTTGACGTCCTCTCACGGCGCATTTCTCGTTGTCAAGGCAGACACGGGCCCTAACAACGCACACACCGCGGTTTCGGATGTCCTCCTCGTGTTCACTTTCACCTAAAGGAAAGATGAGCTCGAGAGAAAGTTACGTTAAGACCTCTTACATTACTGTCATCTTTCAGTATTTGTGCAAGACATTGTAAAATATTGCTGGTTCTCTAGTCTGATGTTTTAACAGGACTAAACCAGGTCAAAATTTGGGCAGAATTAGGTCAGCAGGGCTAAACCGCGTCTAAATCATGACTAAAGAAGCTCTAACACACATCATTAATACAGTTGTCTCTGTAACTGCAGGAGAGCATCACCTGAAGCAGCCCACATGCTATAGTTTTAGAAACACTGCACAAAGTCATATAAGATACAGTGTCTATAGTACAGAAGGTACGCTTCAAACTGTATTTTAGTATGGCACAAAATAGATTAAAGCTGGTCAGATAACTTCTATAATAGGCTACACTTCCAACGAAAAGTACACTCACATTTTAAATATTAATCATGTAGTTTTAAAACAAAAGTTCCCTTATGCATTATTGAGGAGGAACAAGTTCATTTCTCAAGCACAGACAGGAGCAAACTGCAGTGAAGAATAGGTGCAAAGTCCCCAGAGGATGTGCCCACTCCAGTTTGACATATGAACAATAGTGTCGCCTGTAGATGCTGCTGCTGCTAATGTTCAGGTCACACCTGATTTTATTTATGACTCCATCAGGCTAGCAGTGGCCTTTTCCACAGAGGATGAGCGATTTCTCCAAAATTTACATTGCTGGCTTTATTTTTTTATATATTTTTATTTTCAAACATACTGTATCAGTATCACAATATTATCAAAAATATTACAGTAAACTACAAAGGGGTTCTACTGCCCCTGCAACAGTCCCCGACCTTAAGCTTCATTGGCTATCCCATTTTAGAAGGCTTTTCTTCTTCTTTTTTCTGAACTGTTTGATTAATTGTCTTGTAAATATATATACTGTATATATATTTATTTTTATTTATTTTTTTAGTAACTGCAACTACTGCGGTTTGGATGTGTTCTAGACTTTAAGTCATAATTCTGGATAAATGGCAGCTGTCTACGAAACTCTATGGACAATTCACTGTTCCACAAATCCACAAAATATGTAAAATTGTAATTCAGTCACTGAATTGTAACTGATGTTTTTTTTTTTTTCTTCTGTGGGATTGAATGTGATCTTATTATTCTTCTTATTATTATTATTGTTTAATGTTTGTATATCTTGTAATTGTCTTTTACTCGTTAATTGCACTTTATAATGTTTGTTGTACATCACTTTGGGCAGATGTAGCTGTTTTTAAAATGTGCTATATAAAAAAAGTTGACATTGACATTGACATTTTACTATGGTGGAAAATATATATACTTATTCCAGGGATAAAGCCCATAAACCAGCTCAAGGCATTTTGAAAGCTAAATATATTCAAATAACAGTTAGTGCATGTATGTACTGTATCTCTTTTGTGTCTCTGCGTATTCTGTATTCGACTAAGTCCTAACGAAGTAATCAGAAGCTACCAAGGCAGAACAATCACTCATTAATGCACATTTTAATCCCGTGCATGTGAGCCACTTCAGTGCAAACCACTGGCATTTGTTGCTCATTAGACTGTGCAAATGTGAACCAAATAAGATGCTCACCAATTTTGACCCCTCGTCTCTTGGCTTAAGCTGTCGCCGATCATTTATGCGATTAAATACAGACCTAAATCTCCATCTTATCCAATTAATTCTCGGCAAAGGCATGAGAGTGGCTAATGATGTTATCTTACCTAATTAACCTGTATAGAGACTCAACTTCAGGACAGGGGACTGCTTCATCCCTCATCCAGGCCTTCATTATTATCATTACAATCATTATCGTGAAAGGCTAACTTCAGATGTTGGCCATTCCTCCAATATTAATCTAGATTGGAATTATAATTTTTTTTTTACCGTTTTGGGGAGGGGTGGTCCTTTGGGGTCAGTTTTAATTATCAGTGAAAGATGGGAATTGTAAGAAACTGGAGAAGTTCAGTATTGGTCACAGCAATCACACAGCTGTCCCATGAGCCCATATTAGTTAGATGTGATTTGAACGCTTATGGCTGAAGGGCTATTTTGGAGATTTGTGTCCTATTGTCTTTGTGAGGGCACCTGAAGCAATTGGCAGGAAAATAGCAAGACTTGATCCTTTTTTTTCTTTTTTTTAAGTTTATTCTATTTTTTTAGATTGTTTTTTAGTATGAAATGGACACATGCTCCCACGTAAACGCACTGTACCTAGTAGCTTTGTTGTGAAACAGTGACATAATTTTACTGACAGTTAATGTATTTTGCAAAGATACATTTTTCATATTTATGATTTGGCTTATTGTTTAGAAACATCAGAGAATAGACATTGTTACTAGATTATATGTATTTATCTATATTAATTTTACTTTGCCAGCATAATTTTGACACTGTTTTGACAAGTATACAGGTCAATCTGTTTAGTACGTCATAAACATATCTGTGTCTCCAGATTGGATGTTCAAATAAATCAAGTGTTCATTTGACTGAAAATAACTGTAATGTTGATTGATTCATTTTACATGATGTAGAAGTTGTTATCGTTTTGCTTCTTGATCCAACAATCCAATGAGAAAGCTGAATGATTCTCACACTTTGGGTTGCCAGATCCGCAGCTAAAACCAGTATGCAGTGAACCTCTCTCTGGTCAACATACTTGCTACCAAATTCCCAGCACCTGTCCCTCCCTCCATTACTCAAAGCTCAGTGACTGAATTATAAGGTCAGCACTTGTAACTTTGGGAAGGTCCTGCTTTATGCATTGGCGCCTCTCCTCTGCTCTCTCCCCAGTGAAGGGGAGCGACTTCAGCCTTTTAACGCCGCAGCACTGTTAGACGTAGAGCAGATCAATAGCACTCATTGGGCCATGTGTCATTAGTTAATCGGATATTGATGAGGCTATCGACACTCACCTAATTAATCTCAGACCAGGCGCCGGCTTTCATACGTTTTCTTAATTATGCTCTTCATCTTTGGTCCTGCACATCAGCAAGCTGCCACTTCCTGCTTGACAGTGAGGGAAAGTTAGCCGTCAATGATCGCTCTTGCTAATATATGCTTTACTTTCTTCTCTCTCTCTCTCTCTCTTTTTTTTTTTTTTAGAATGAGATGGCTTAAAGCTGATAGAAGTTATTAAAAGTAATGGAGAGGCATTTGACTGGAACTGAAAGGTCTGCGAAATTTTCAATCTCAAAATACATGAACTTAAAAGAAATAAATCGAAACATTAATAATACAATGTTCTCACCATCCGTAGAAATGTATCTGAGTTTGGGCCTGTCAAAAAAAGGAGATTATTTGTATCTCTTCCTCAATATTTGTATCCAAGCCAAGGCAACAGAAACAAATACCAGATATAGCGCAATATACTGTGCTCATTGACGTAGATTAGTAAAGTAATTGCATGCAAAAGCACAATGAACATGATTCTATAATGTCCATGTGTTAATCCCTCACTTTAGGACTCATTCTGTGTGTGTGTGGTGTGCACCTGCTCACGTGCACAGTCTAATCAATGGAGCACTCGCGTTCGCGCTGCAGTAGAGATGAGAGAGCACCTGAAGGTGACCCTGACTCGCGGCATCACCACAGGGCTCCAATAAGCCGCGCCTCCACCGCTGCTCTGCTCACCACAAATCTCCAACTTTTAGCCCGCTGTTGGTTTGATTATTGTTTATAGATACAGCCGAGAATTAAAGTGTGGCCCCAGGCAGCATAATTATTTACAGCTGAAAACTCATATCATTACCAGCATGCTCCTAATTGCCAGAAGTAATATCAATGTTAGTTGATTAAGTGTATTTTTTTTCATCTTCATAATGTGCAGAGATTGTTTTCCCTCAGCATATGGGGTGACGCTTTATCTCAATACAGCTGTTCATCTGGCTCCCACTTCTGTTTTTTTTTTTTTTCAAAAACAACATTATTGCTGCCTCTTCAGAGGGGAGCAATCGATCGCTCCACTTTTTGTAGTTGGCTCATAAGGTCAAAGAAAACACTAGAGATTCACCGCTCATTGTTCAAAACATTATCTGTGTGCAGAGCCTCCCTAAATAGCCACATGTGTGATATGCATGGGCTATTTGACTTGGGATTTTGGCTTAAGGTAATGCTTGTCAGTGTCAATCATACAGTAATTATGAATACTATTTGCCAAGTAAATGAGGCTATTGATTGCTCTGCCTATGAATATAAATGGATACACCTTAAAGGTGACTTTATATGCATATTGTTCAAACAGAAATGTGTGTGCCACATTATGTACAATATATGTATTGTTTGTATTAAGATCAAGAGTAGTCTATTACCTTTGTATTCCATTCCCTTGATGCATTTCTGAAAGTTAAATGATTTTTAATATGGTAAATGTTAGACTATGTGTCTATGTAATTTTAAATTCATTAACAAGTTAACTTTCAACAAATGCTGTGAAGTTGTTTGGCCTTGTATGATATAGTGTGAATGAAATCATACATTTTTGAATAAACAGTGTTGAAAACTGCATATATTGTGAACTGAGAGGTGAAATTGTGCAGAGGAGAGGAATAATCTTGAAAGGGGCAGTACAAATAGTGATTAAAAGTGAGCCTAGGGTCATCATTAGGCCACAAAGGGCAGCGCATGGGAACATCTGACTGACCAACACGGGCCTATCTCTCATGTGACTGGGATGACAATATATTATGTAGCTGTCGACGCACAGTGAATCGACTCCTTTGAGGAGACTGACTAATGCTGGAAGAAATCAGAAAACTTTTAAGCAAACATTTAATTAAATTGTTACATTTCCTTTCTTTGTCATTCATCCTCAGTCCTTTAAAAGTTCAACAAGCTGAAGGCAGTGGTGTGTCAGGGGTACAAAGCATTTTATATCAACTTAAGTCTATAATGGAAGACAAGATCATCTGGGTAAGAATTGTGGAAAATATAAAATAAATACCATTGTGCCGTGACAGAGGAGTCTTGAATATTGTCTTGAATATTGTACAATGTCTTTGCAATTGTTTCAAATCGTTTCAGCGCATTAAATGTAAAGAACATTTTGTAGCAATTTGTTTTATAATCAAATTGTCTAAAGAGGACTTTAAAAAATACTAAATCAGAAGCAACACTAGGGCTAATGACTAAATCAAAACATTTAGGTTACCATATGTTTTTGTTTTACTGTAGGCTGTCAGATAGAACATCTCAGTGTTGTTGTGATATAGTCACAGCTCACCTTCAGGTTGTCAGGTCGATTCTGGTCTCTGATGATTTATGTATTGTCCTGTAAAGATGAAAAAACATCTTTAAATCAACTGTTTTGAAAAGGCATCTGCAACCAATGGTTTTACAGGCCACAAGGGGTCCTGGCTTAGTCTTGGTTTGAACATATTCTACTAGTCCTGGTCAGTCCTTATTTAGAACTGGTTAACTTTAGTACAATCCTTGCAATCAACACTTAAATGTGCCTTTAATACGGTCTCTAAGGGGACAAGTAATTATTGGACTCTGCTCATTTTCATGTTCTATCGGCCATTGGTCAAATTCTGGAGGAAGAACGGCCGCCAATACTTTCCCCAGGGGTAATGACACATAAAGTTGTTGTTACAGTTGTTAAAGTATGAATGAACAAAATAGAAACCCTAGTGCTCAGTTTCTAGATGGTTTCTGAGATGTAGCTTTCTTGTCGGATTAAGAAATGCAGTGTTACATACTAATATTGTCCCTGCATCGATGCTTCTTTTTTTTTTTAATCTTGTCAATATGCCCTGACCCCGACTGCAAATTCTGACACCGCTGAAGGCAAACAAAAAGTTGAAGTAAACATGAATTTCATAACTTTTACAGAGCTAATTTGAGATTGTTGAAGGAAACATTGTGCAGACTTTACCAACATCGTCTCCAATGTTCTAAATACGACCAGGTGTGAGTGGGAACTGATGTATTTCATTTGTCATTTACTTGCTAAACTTACAGTATTTACTTAGTTTGATTTCGTTTTGCTTTTTCAGTCCCAGAGAAGCAGTTCCTTTTCTACATGAAGGCCTCAACAGTAGCAGCTGATTGGCTTAAATGGGTTTGTACACTTCTCTGAAAGGTCCCTCACATCTGTCTGAATGCGGAAGACGAATATTTAAAATGTAAATGCTGTCAATGACCAACTTTTAGTCAGCCTATGTCTTCAGAGGACATGCTCCGATGGCCGCCCCAGGGCTACTTGGCTCATTGGAGTATTCATACAGCAGCAGTCCTCTTCCTCTTGCCTTTTAAGTTTTTAAAGGGTATAATGTTCACTATGTGAGTTTAACCTAGATCTCTTTTGAACTTTTAATGATCTATTTCCTACAGTTAATGATTCAACACAGGGTTTACTACTGTGCACTGACGTCTTACACACGGACGCAGCAAGGGCACCTCAACCTGTAATTTTTAACTCGGGTAGCTACCTTCATTTCCAGGTAGGCTTCATTTTACGTTCTTCCTGACATTATTTTCAGATGCCTTTTTATCACTAATTTTCTTTTCCACAGTAAACAAAGTCGTAAAAAATAATGTAAAAGACGATTAAAGTGAGTGTGGCCACCGTTTTTCCACACTGACATATGCTCTTACTTGAGCTTATACAAGTTGATGTGTACCTGTCTGGTCTTTGTGAGTGCGCTCCATCACGCAAAAAATACCAAAGATGTTGTTAGCATTTGGCCTCTCCCAGCATATTCCTATAGCTCCAAACGGGGGTGAAGTTGGAAGCTACCACGCTCTTCCACGGGCACGCGCAAAGACCAGACAGGCACATAACAACTTGTCTAAGCTCAGGTGAGAACATATCTCAGTATGGAAAAACGGTGGCCTGTTCCTTTAATGCAGAACATAACACAACAGATTTAAAGGTGCATTATGCAACTTTTTATGCAAAAATAAAATATGATATTTGTGCGTATTTGACCTTTTAGTGACCCAGCGGCTGTATGAGAGGTCAGCATGGCACCTTTGATCACAGCAGTGGCGTGCTAGGTAATCGAGAGTGGGGACGTTTCCCGGTGGGCCATTCAGTTGCGGTGCTCTTGGGCCGAAAGAATAAAATCATGAATTAATAACAGACGCACAGTTGTGCCATTCCAGGCCTACAGGCTTTAACTGGGCTGCAGCAGGAGCCTGGGCTGCCTGGGTGTTTAAGAGGAACACCCCTCCACTTTAGTTCAAGTTGGTGCAGTCCAATTCAGCGGAGACAAGTGTCTGCGCGAGTAAAGAGGGAAAAGGCAGTGAAAGGTAGAAAAGTGGACAAATAAATATTTTTATCTCCATAACTTGGTGCTGATTGTGGAGTTGTATAAGGCTCAGACTATGTGTGCAGCGGCCCATGTGAAAAGAGAAAGCGTTAGAAAAGTGTCAAAGCCGTATTTGAACTGGCAACTTCCTGCACCAGAGAGCTATAATTTCATCCAAAAAGGGGCCGGTCTTCTCTAAATTCTGGGGCCGAAATTAGGTCCCAGCATGCTACTGGATCACAGTGTTCTTTACAACGCTCCAGGATCAATTGTTTTGTAGGTTTTCTGGTGAGAGGGTCCGTCAGCAGTGAAAACCTTCCAAACAATGTATCCTGGAGCATCCTAGAGACCACTGTGATGGAAAGTTAAGGCGCCACCAATGGGCGCCACACTGACCACTCATACAGCCGCTCTGTCACTACAAGGTTAAATACGCACAAATATCAACAACAAAAATTCCACATTGCATAATGCACCTTTAATTTATGGCTTACAATAAAATGCATAATTTCTTTTTTTTGACATTTATGTTATTTTTTTTTTTACTTACTGTACATAAAAGGACCACCTCTTCTGGTGATTTAATTTATTTATTTTTTATTTGTAAAATTGCTTTATCCAGACAAACTAGAATAATTATAAAGAGAAATCATGAAAACCTGTCACTATGAGGCTGACGTTGTTGCGTTATAAATTTACATTACCTGTAGTACAAGACACTCAATAAAATCAGATTCAGGACTACGTAGTTAACTGGCTATTTATACATCTTAGATACAAAATAACATGGTATATCTTCTCACCTTGCCTTTTGTTGATGATTGGATGTTTTGGGGGATGTAGAGTCCGACTTCTGTGTTTTGGTCAATGGTCTCAACACGTGGCGTTTGGCTAGCCTGCTGTCTAGCTGTTGCAGTTCCAGTTTGATCCACTACGTGCGCACTTCACAATCAACAGATAAGTGAAGTCAGTGTTTATTACTGTCCTTTTATTTTTCTAAATTATCCTACAGTTAATTTGATAAATACATTTATAAAAATCACAACAATATAATACCTAAAAAAGATACCAAAATTATCATTCTTTTCCTGCCATCATCTCATCTTCAGCTGAGGGTGGAGTGAATATTTGTTGTCACTTTTATGTTTTTGCTTCATGAGCCTAAAATTGGAGCCACTATGCTGAGGGCAATTGCACTCACAATATGGATCCATGCAAACAGCAAGCACCAGCGCAGCTTAATTTCTGCAGCTCAAGTTATGAAGAAGACAGTCCGCACAAGCCTCCTCTGCTGTGTAAAAGTCATCCATGGCTGGCAGGCACCGAAAGACAGAAAAAAAAAAAAGTTGAGTGGTGAACGTATTATGACACAAGACTGGAGAGTGGCAAATAGGTAATTAGCCTGTACACTGCAATTGAGCATTACAGTGTTGCTTATGACTTTCCTCTCTGGTCCCCAAAGCCTTGTCTATTAATTTAGCTCTAAGGGGCCATCCATAAACAGGCTGAATAAGCTGTTAGCCTAAACGACGAGCGCTAATGACGGGCTCAAGGTAACTGAGACTGTGAAGCGTCCACATATTGGTCTTTAAATCTAGCCTATTTCAACATCCTCTTTGGTTAATATGTGTTTTTTTTTCCTTTTCATAAAATTAAAATAGACTTGTAGAACTAAATAAATAGACAGAAGCCTACAGAGTGGAAGTAGTTGCACCAGAGAAGATATCTTTTAAAGTCCTAATTTCTCTGCATACGAAGAAATAATATGATGCTTCTTAATTTCAACATAAACTGACATTTCTTTGACATGTAGCTGGCCTGCCCAATCTAGTTTTACGTGACCCCTAAATAAGTACTGAGTCTTCAAGTTAGTTTTAAAAGTGCACAGTTCTAAAGGTTAATATCCAGTGAAGAAGACAAATTCAGATTGGCATGTATTGTTTGGATTTGTTGAGTTATATCACAGATGACAGAGACAATAAGCTCTAACCCAGTGTGAGCCTCTGTGCATGCTCCAGCCTGACACGACATGCTTTCCCAGCATCTTTTTTGTCAGACGTGATGTTCTGTCTCGCGGCTTTAATGAAAATTGCTCGAAAACTCTTGAAAATCCCGACCCCCCTCCTTCCTCTCTCTCACACCCCCTCCCCGCCTTATGAGGTCAGTTTTCGAGCTTACAATTCATTTAGCCTCTGGTTGTCTTACATAAGAACAAGCTATAGCCCATTACTACCAAATGAAAAGGAAGTGCGACAGAAACTTCGAAATTAATTTACAGTAGAGCACACCTTACAGGTAACTGACTCGGAGTTTGATGTAATTACTCCCCAAACCATAAATGACTGTAATTGAGAAAAAGCCTAAAGCATACAAGGATAACAAATGGTGAGATAATGGAGGCGGTGAAAGACTTAGCTATTCTGATTGATGTGAATGGGAGACATATTCGGCTTCTTGGAGATGGGCTAATTCTCCAAAATACACCTTTGTGGCGCGGCGGCAGAGTGTCCCCCACGTGTGTCCTCCCCAAGCACAGAGCGCATATTCAGATGAGCCTGCCATTAGCTCTAAGTGGTCTTTACCCCCAAATTCAGCCATTTTACAAATGAGCTAATTTAGCACATTAGATGGTAGCCAGTGGCAAGGGTTAAAAGGTCAGCTCCGGAAAATATGATATATGCAAACCTGCAGCGAGGGCGAGGGCCATTAGTGCAGACTTCCCAAGCACTTGGTGAAAAGAAAGTTTAAACATAAAACAGGTGAGTTGTGTCCGTTTTTGACACATTGAAAATATTTTATCTTTGCTTTTAAAGGAATAGGCCACCGTTTTTACATACTGAGATATGTTCTTACCTTAGACGAGTTCATTTGTACCTGTCTGGTCTCCACGTGTGCCTTCCGTAACGTAAACACAGCACAGACGGCGTTAGCATTTAGCCTCTCTCTTCTCCTCTATAGCTCCAAATGAGGTGAAGATAGAAGCTACCAAACTCTTCCACGATTTCCCTATTTAAATATGGTTACGTGAAGTGTTACACCATATAAAGTATAATTACACAAAATTAAACAATGTGGATTTTCTAAGCGGATAAAAAGGGGAACTATATTGTAAGGCGTAATAATACCAGGAGTAATTCGGCATCCGCGCAGTGATATCTTCACTGTGAGGATGCCGAAGTATTCCTGGTATTATTACGCCTTACAATATATTTAAATAGGGAAAACGTGGAAGAATTTGGTAGCTTCTATCTTCACCTCATTTGGAGCTATAGAGGAGAAGAGTGAGGCTAAATGCTAACGCTAATGCTGTGTATACGTTACTGAAGGCACACGTGAAGACCAGACAGGTACAAATGAACTCATCTAAGCTAAGGTAAGAACATATCTCAGTATGTAAAACGGTGGCCTATTCCTTTAATGATGATTTATGTTTGAAAGATTATAATGTTTTTGTGTATACGTCTTAAAGCCCTTTTAATTATGTGGCATACAAATTGTGCTCCACAAATAAACTTGCTGTGCTCACATCTAAATTCCCATCCATCCATCCATTTTCTTACGCTTTATCCGGTCACGATCCACTCACACCTCCTCCAGCTGTTCTGGGGGGACCCCGAGGCGACACCAGGCCAGCTCGGAGCTAAATTGTATATTGTAAAATGTCTCCTGCAGTTCTCTTAATTTGTGAAGGCCTATTTTTACACAAAAAACGTGGCTGAGTGTAGTTTATTTTGTTGATTTCTGTGAAAAGACTTTACAACTGCTGTTCATATTTTACATTTGACGAAGTAAATAACATGGGTTTATATATTTTTACCTGTAGTCTCGCTCCTTTTTGTTTTCTTGCTGATGACTAAGAAGCCCCGCCGACCTCAGCCGTGTTAAAGCACTTTTCTTATTTGGCAGTGGCCTACATTTTGTCCTAAATGGCCACTCCACGGTTTAATGCAATAGACAAAACAGCATTAGGCGTCTGCTCTGCGCCGTGGTAAGCCACCTCAGCTCTGCAAACTGGACTGGAAACACTGAGAGAAAGAAGCGCCCTATAGTCTCCCTGCCCTTCCACTCCAGCGGGTATGCACCAGGGCAGACGGACATATGGGTGACTCTACATTCTTTAAAGCACATTCCTGACTTTCTCTCCCCCCCTCCCCTTCCCTTCTGCCATGTCTATCTCGCCCAGTCACTCACAAATTGCCTGTTCAAATGTCAGCCTTCCTCTCTATCAAAAAAGCCCATTGTCTGCCAATCCAGGCTGGACACTGTGAACGGGCATGGCCTTGTTTGTGTATGCTCACTGGCTATAGCTGTCGTATCGGCGGTCACTCTCTTTAACACGGGGGGCACACACACAGTCAGACGTGCAGCCCAAAAAATCAATACAGCTTTGCATGGGGCTGACCCACATACAGTGAAGCCAGTTACTGTCCAGTCTAAGGTACTTGTTTCATTGTGTGCCTAGAGTTTGAGTGCACATTATTCTGTGTATGAGGCAGACTTATATTATGCTGTTTCTCTTGCGGTTCCCCTTTCATAAGTACATTTAGTATTTTCTATATTGCAAATGTTTTCTGAGCTTCTTCAAAAAAAAGTATGACTTTGTTCACATTTTCAGTATATGTGTGTACAAAGCAGAATGATGAGTTCACACAAGCCCTTCCTGCTGCCTGACTTCTCTGTCACTGATTGCAAGCGACGCAAAGCTAATAAAAGAGCAAAGCTAACTGTCACTAGCGATTAGGATAGCCACGCAAAGAGAGGCATTAGCGCACAGGCGTTAGCTCTGGTCATTTAACAGGTTGATCTGAAAGGAGATTTCAGATTAACCTGTTTCAAATATTTCTGATCCGTTTCAACAAGCCCATGCACAAGCAGCTCCATTACAAATACTACCTTGGCCACAGTCCCTACCCCTTTTATCGGAACTATGTATTACCGTTCAAAGTCAGGATGCAATTACCACAATCACAACTCGTAAACAAAATACTTTGTCCTCATTGAACTGTATCTTTTGGGTGACTTTCATTGCCTATGTCTCAAGAACATAAGATTACGTGTGCTGTCCAAATACCTATGTTACTCTTCATGTGAAATGAAATCTTGTCTCTCTGCCTTTAAGCAGCCATTTTGCTCCTCTTCTTGACCCCTATGCTTCAAGTCTCCTCTTCCATCCTTTCAAATCTTTTGATAAAAAAAAAAGGCATCTAGTCTATAAACTTCCAGGATAATGTGTGCAAATATATGTTGAGTGATTGAAGAAAGTTCTTGGGGCATTAGCACTTAGCAAGACACTTACGAACAAAACTAACAACTCTGTTTCATCTCCAGTGGCCCCTGGGATAGGATGGAAGCTTAAATCTCAATCTGCCGATGACAGAATGGATTATGTAGATCGAGGAAGAGACAGGACTTCACAAGGGGTGAGCGAGAGGAGGCGGCGATGGGATACTAAAGTGCGTCAAAAGAACGGCCTTGGATACACAAGCAAACTCAGATTGTTGAACGTGGTTTTCTGCTTGGATAACCTGTAATGACAAGCCTATTCAAACATCTCTACCCTATACTGTGGAACAATCTCTCCCAATGAAATTTCAAGCGCAGCTATAAAATGAAATGTGAGGGTGACTTTGGCTCAGATGGCTGAGTGGGTCGTCATAAAATCAGAAGGTTGGCGGTTCAAATTGCCACCGACTGCCATTGTGTCCTTGCGCAACACATTTCGCTTGCTTTACCTGTGTGAATGTATAGTTTGCGAGTGAGTCTGTCTACCCCAGGGCAGTAAATTAATAAAGACTATAGTGGACTTCACCCACCAAGCTGTCAGAAAGCTGAACTCTCGCGCAATCCAAGTTTGGGAGAAAAGTATGAAGACTTATATTACAATGAAAATGGTCCATGTTTGTAACGCCAGAAGAGCTCAACATCTGAATGCCTATTTCAATTATTTTGAATACCTTTGCAGGAGGGAGCGAAGACGTGGTGTGTTGGATGTTTGGATGAAGAAAGTGGCCGTGAATGGAGGCAATTAAAGGAAGGAGTTGACCTGTGCGCCCAGACAGGAGGCAGTAAAAACTCATACACTTTTGCTTCTGGGAGTCCACACAAAGAGGTCAGGGTCGGATGTAAAAGTTTAACCTTTCACAAAACTGCCAAGCAAGAAAGAACGGGGCAAAAATGGTTTGTTTTTTTCTGTATTTGATAAGCTTCATTAAAATCATTTGAGTATAAAGTAGTAAACAAGTTGAGCTTCATACAGAACCACATATTGAAAACCTTTCCAGTAACAAAGAAGCATGGGACAAGTGGCTTTGAATTTGAATAACGACATCTATTAATAAGTCATCATTCATTCTTAAGTGTTTGTCATCTATATTTTTGCATTTAAAAATGGGTGAAAGCAAGTGCAGACAAGTCAGCTCAAACCTGTTTCAAGTTACCACTTACTTGCTCCATTAGATAATGAACTTATTTTTTATTTCTGTTGTAGAAGTCAAATTGGTGTAGGAGTAGTTAAAGTAATGGTAGAAGAATGGTAGAAAATGATCTGTTTGATGTGTTTAGTTTATTTTGAGCAATTGTACATTCATTTTGTCTTTCAAAATTCATACAGTTGTGGATGCTCAAAATGGAGTAGGCTGAAGCAATAAGCTTATAAGTGCCTACCCCATATTCAATTCAATATATATTTACTTTGCTATTCTCTATATGACGTACAGAAGAGTTTTAATAAATATGCATGGACACACAACTGTTTACGGACTCCCTCACACTCTCTGGGTGAGTCAGACGCATGCACAAACTGAAAGCCTGTCTTTCCAGCTTGCGTTAAACCTCTGCCAAGAAGTAAAGGGGTATCCCATAAGCCCTGTAGCCAGGAGACTCAGGCTGATCAGCAGACCAAAACTCTCTATCTGAGCAAGTCTGTAGGTGCTTGTTCGTGTTGTTGCACAGAAAATGTTTGGGAAGAGCACGGGTTTGCGACGTAAAGAGCAAATAATGGAAGTGTGTTGAACTATTTGTCAAACATCAGTCGCTTGCAAATACAAATGCATAGACTTTGCTTGAAGTGTGAGGAATTGGAGCACTTCAGTGAAAGCATCCGTAATGCAAATGGGGGCCATATTTTGAAGCAGGGAACATTCCTCTTTAAAGCGGTACAAAGTAACTCTTGCCCCAGAGGCCATAAGCACAACTGCAGGTGTCTTAGCAAGTTACGATTTTTTAACTTATTAAATGTCTTGGAGAGTAAATACTACGCTGACAGAAAAGGTGAAGGGAGAGAGGGGTGTTGTACATCCAGTTATACAATGGGAATATTTTTTTTCACTCAAACTTGGCTGTAAATACTGTTTAAAGTGGCACTAGCCCGCAGTTAGCTTTGCCCGTTAGCCTGTTAGCTTCTTCTCCGTGATTCTATTAGTGTGTATTGGTTGCTCCGCCCCGGTGGCAGTCAAGTTGCGAGCATGGTTTTCTGGCTAGAGACACCAGGGGAGATGAAAGACCCCCCAATCATCCCTTTAACACTTGTATTACCCCCACAGGGACTACGGAAAGGATTTATTAAGGTAAACACGTTACTTAGTACTGCGTTAATCTACGAGACAAAAACATACACAATACAAAATCAAATCCTCCATCTTACTGTAGTTTCTGCACTATTCCTGTATTCCTGAGAGGTATGGGTGAAAGGCAGAGGATAAAGTTCCCTGTGAGGATTCTGTGAGGAAAATCTATGCTATTGACAAAACAAAAACAAAAAATTCAAATACGAGTGTATTATATCACGCTGTAATTGACTTCTCAAGGGTTTTTGGCAAACTAACTTTCATGAGTTTGAAAGTTTTACATTTTCTTTCATGTTTGTTTGGGTTTTTTTTTACACCTCGGAGCCTCTTCGCTCAAACTCACTCAACCATTCTACATCTAACCCGGTATCGGTGAAAAATCCGTCAATAGAAGACAGCTTTCACACTTCCAATAAACAGGCAATGCTCACATGCATGCAGAATAACACAAACATTACTGCTCTCTTCTCAACACAAGCTCGGGAAATCAATACAATTATCTTTTGTTCTAGGGTTGTGTTTCCCCCCCACACCCCCCTCCCCAATAGAAATCGAAATGTATTTTATATGCCTAACGCGCGGCAGGGAATGTTCAATGACAATGCATGCATCTGGGGAGCGAGGGAAGATCGCGGCGCCGCCAAACAAATACGCACATGCTATTTTCTGCATCTCCCAGATCAGATATTTGGGGCAAGGTGTGTGCAGTTTCCTTGTGGGTGTCTCTAGAGACCTGTGTTGTGTGCTTGAGATAAATGAAAAACCTTTTGACTTTCCCTCCAAGGAGACAGTGCGCGCGCGGGGAGGAACTGTGAGCTACGCTGAGAAGAATGCACCCAGAAATAAAAAAAAAGAATAAGAAAAAGAGCGAAACATTAATAAAACAATCCACACTCATTATAATGCTACACGTCTATCTATTTTTATTTGCTGTTTGAAGCCGCCGTGTCTCCTGACTTGGGGATGATTTGATAAAGCGCCTTGTGCTATAAGCGTATATTGTTGCGTGTTTTTGTCATTACTCAATGTCACTTTTTATGACTTTCTATAATGTCATATTATCATGTTCGAATAACCAAAACAAGCCATACATATCTGCCTGGTGCACATTGTATCTGAAAGTAATATTAGTATGGTTATTTGGTTATCTGCAGGGTTACTCAGGATCTACAAATGGCATCAAGGAAGCTAAATACGTCTAAATGATGTATGTGACAAAAAAAAAACTGTCTTTATACTGTGATATGCATATGTCACTCAAAGATCCAATCTCATCTTGATCATGAGTAAGGGAAGTAAATGTAATGTGAACACTGCTTTTTCTATAGAGCGGAAGTGCCGGCTTGCATCAGGATAATAATACAATACCTGGGGATTACACCGACATCCAAATTTCAAAAGCAGGGATTCACAAATGAGACAAGATGATTATACTGTACTGTACGCAGTTACGTAACCCCAAACATATATTTTGCACACTAGTAATTATTGTTTGCAAGTTATACAAAGGCAGCATTGCAACGGTGCACTTTAACGGACACAGAGGTCAACCATATTGACACAGTTATCGTCCACCGATGGGCCTGTAGGGTCTCAAGTCTGTAGGAATTAATGAAGAATAATGCTGCCGATTGCTATAATAAATGAATATGGAATTTTAAGAATAACTGTTTTAGAGTTTGGAATCATGGAGTTCATAGAGTGCAAAATTCATGCATTTCCTTTATTTTATCTATTAATGATTCTTTGACAGCTTGATGGATGGCAAAACAATTTCCAGTTTTCCCAAATGCACAATTTAAGCTGGCCAATAAAGACTGTTGAACATTATGGCAGAAAACTGTTCTATCCTCAGCATGGTGGGTTTGAGTCCATTGGCCAAAAAACCTTTCGGAAAATGAGCTTCTTATCTGTAGGCTATTCTTATTGTTCATATTTTTGCTTCATAAAAGAAAGTTTGTTTTTATTTGCTTCCTAGGCAATAAAATGCTCATAAAATTGACATACTGTACAGGATTGTGCACATTTCCCCACTCACAGTACGTGCGGTTGTTGTGATGCTGCAGACTTTAGTGGGAAAAGGAGTGGCATAATAACCGACTTGTCACTACCTGCTGGAATCACAGATGTGTAGCATTGAGCCATTTCTGACTCTTTATGTGCGCCGCCGCTGACTCTCCTGCCAGATCAATAGACTTTCAAACTGAGCATCATAGCTCTTCCCACGGTGCGGGATCACAGGCTCACGCACAAGTGCACAAGAAGTTCTGCATTTGCCCCAGCCCCTGCCCATCAGATATTACCTGTTTGTCAGCACGGCCAAGCTATTCCGTGATTCATTTTGTTCAGACTAAAATGTAATCATGTGCGGTAATGATGACTCAGTTTGGCCAATCAAAAAATTTCAATCTCGGATATTAGCCCATTTGGAATCACGGAGTTCATAGAGTGCAAAATTCATGCTATTTTCTATATTATATCTATGAATGATTCTTTGACAGATTGATGGATGGCAAAACAATTTTCAGTATTCCCAACTGCACCATTTGAGGCTTCTTTTTTTTTTTTTACATTTACTTTCTGATATTGTCTTCACAGAGGTGTCCATAACCACATGTTGAGAGAAATATACCTTTAAACTTGCTGCCGACGCTCAACTTAAAGAATGGCAAAACAGCAAAAAGCCCAATGTTCCCCAGTAATCCAATCGCATCACACCAGTCCCTAAATCTTTGTCAAGGAAATGCAATTGTTATAATGCTTTTATTGAAACTTGGGCAAGGTTTTATTTAATCATGCGGCGCTCTAACAGCCCCGGCGCTGGATGTGAAGAACACACAATCTTTCATCACACCATCATCCTTGGGAAATCCAATTTGTTTCCGTTGCTCCCGCTCCACTACGAGCTCCACATGTGATTGCTGCATGCTACAGCTCCTAACATGAGCTGAACTCTGTGCTAATGCATGTGTCCCTCCTCTTCATTATGTGCAGAGTTGGGTGTCTTGGCGGTTTCATTTTCATGATTATCTGAGTAACTCGAGGTTTGGGAGGATACGGTGTCTTTGGGTGGGCGGGGCTATTATGTTTTACATGATTACTCGGTAAAAGGATCTTCAGCTATCGTCATACAATACAATATATTGTTTTATGAACTGATGTTGGATGTGATTTAGACGCAGCAAAAATCTGTGACTCTGCGTGCCTCACCTCTAGCTGTTACAGTTATCGGGTTGGATCCAAAAGCATATCAAAGAGGGGGTGTAGGTTTTTGGTAATAATCTCAAGTACATCTTTATCACTCTATTACCCTTTGTTGGTTAGAAAATACAAGATTTTATTGAAAGCAGCTGAAACAAAAATATCTAGCAGTTTCACTTCCTGGTTTCAAGCGATGTCACCGTAAACCCCTCCCATCCCAACCTCTTGCTCCCCTTCGCTGCGCAGCTGTTTCAAATAAAGTTATTGTCCTCCCTGATGCAACCCCGTGTTTATTTCTGAACTTGGGACTGGATTACTGCGTGCTACAGCTTCAGCGCTGAATTATAAAATACAGTCATAGCAGAAGGTAGCTGTTGCGGTGGTATTAGCCATCCACAGTGTGTCAGACTCAGACCGGTGCTGTAGGTCCTGCACACACACACACACACACACACACACACACACGCCCACACACACACACACACACACACACGCACACATAATGAGCCCAGAGCCCGCCCGCCTTATTTATTAGAGCGTTTGAGTCGCTGACAGCTCTCAGGTCCGGGGCTCTCACTGAAGTCCGAAGTGATGATTGATAAATGATGCGGGCCATGCTCTCTCCATATGACTCCCCGCACTTTTTTTGTTGGCCACATGCAAAGAAGTCCGCTGTTTATGCGATGCCGAGTTACAAGCCGACCTGGCCTGTTGAATATCAAAACTTTTCGGGGATTTTTTTTATTTATTTTTTACTTTGTGTTGACGGATTAAATAAATAAAGCCCTCCTTACTCCTCCACCTGCCCACCTGGAATAATTTCCTTCTTTTTTTTCCAGTCTTTCTTCTCTCATAAAATGCGCCAGATGTTACAGATTAGTCAGCATCCCTGTTTGCCTCTATAGTCTCAAGTCAAAATGGCATCACCCCGGGCCACCCTAGGTAACCATAAAGGCTTGAGGTTAACCAAATGGAGGAGGGCAACAAAATATAGCGGGGCATTGTTTGCAGATGGGGAACGTTATTGGTTGTAAAGCACAGAGGCTCTAATCCAGCTGTGTTTGACGCCATTACCGACGTAGCCCAAGAGAAAAAGACATTTACTCCAACGCTATAGAGCCAATCATGCGCCGATTAAAGTGCGACGGTGCGGCTGACAATATGTTGAAAGCAAACAGTGGCAAGTGAGTTCGGGGGATGACAGTCACCACAGGGGCCTAAATAGGAAGTAAAATAACTGTTGGGTACACCTCATGATTAACAGCTTTTCTCATTTTAAGGGTAATTGCTAAGAAATGTTTTTTTTTTATATATATATAGAATTATTTTTTGTCTAGGGAGCATGCTTAAAGCCACATTAGGTATTATTTCACCAGATAAACAGAATAAAATATGAGCGTTTACTTCATTGCAGGTTTATTTGTTGTCTCCTCAGACCTGACTGGATATTGGTTTGACTACAGCCAAACCTATTAGTACTTGATTTAGAAAATACTCAAAATATGACATTTTACTTGCATATAACTTTTCATCAATTACTTGTGCGTATCCATAGTCTCATCTACTGCACGAAAATACAGGGAGAATATTGTGGTAACTCATCATGGATGCACTACATGAAACAGCCTTGTGACCATGAGAACTCCCCACTGCAGCAGCAGCAGCAGCACCACCACAGGCATGACCAGAAACACTGGGCTTGCCGGTATATCGACATATTTCTCTGTTTGTAGTGTAAAGTACTTGTGCTGCGCAGGTTGCATTGTAGATGAGGCGCCCTTCAAAGAGACAGAGAGAGCCGCAGTTTTGGATGAAAGGTGATGTGATCTATTCTGACATGTGGTGAATACATCTATTGTTGTGCCTTTCACTTTGACTGTTTTTGTACATAACAATATAATACAAATACAAATGTAAGTTAAAAAACACACACCTTGAGACAGGCCGCTCAATCAATTGCAAATGAATTGAAATTGAAATGGTTCGCAAAGACTGCAATTATTTGGGCAGTAGCTTATCCCACAGGGGGAAAAACGTCAAGCTTATATGGAGTGTTATTATGTTTAAAACCTGCTGACCCTGTGGTTTAGACCTTGTGCATATTGAACTGAATCTTGACTTTCATATACATTTTAAATGCAATCACGATCACAACAGCTATCAGCAAAAAAAATCTACTCAAAATGTGCTATTTTTCCTGCAGCTAATTGAACAGCCCTGTCCTGAGATATACTTACAATGAATTATGCATTAGGCCATTGTAGGGTTTCTTTTACTTTCTTAAATTTCACATGTGCACGGAGACCTACCTTTCATGTGAGCAACCAACTTCAGTGTTACCATTAAGCCCAAGTTATAGCGCATTTGGGAATAGCTGTGGTTTGGCTAAGTGCTTTTAACACATGGAGTAAGGTGTGTTTTGTTTATTCTGACGACATCTTTTGTGTGGGGTCTCGATCTCGCTTCTCCAGCCCAGCTCTCAAATTGCCACGATATGGTCCTGAGATTAGTGTTACAGCGTTTGAGTTCTCATAGACATGGTGGTAGTGTCCTCACAAAGCAGTATCGGCGTGTGTGGAGTAATGTGTGTGCGATTGTGCGCGTATGTGAGTTACGGGGTATGTGTGTGGATAAGGTGCTTCAGATGTGTTAGGCCCTCTGGCTTTTACCAGTCAGTGTCGCTATTTACTATGCTCCCTCCTTTTGTCCTAATAACAATTTTTTTCTCCAATTATGTGTTCAGAATCAAAAGTCTAGTTATTGTAATATTTAAGGATGATACATTTTCTAACAGCGGCACTTAAGCTTTTATTTATATTCCATCTCCGTACGGTGCTTCGGTAATGTAGTTTAAAGAGTACAATATAAACAAATACTGTATAAACTGATTAGATTGAAAATGTCACACCTGCTGCCCTCTCCCATTCATTCATCTTCCTCTCCTGTATCCTGTCTCCCTTCAAGACCGGTGCATCTCTCCCTCCAGGTGAAAGATCCAGCCTTTTGTCCTCTCCTTTATAATCGAGCCTGTGTGTGTGAGGGAGCCTGGGCACTTGCTTTGCTTTGTACGCGTTGCCTACAGTGCGATCTACATCTCCAACTCACACAGCCCCGGAGTGTGGTTCCGAGCGAGCTGCTATTATTCCCCTGGTGGAATAAACTCAAGTGTGTGTTATGGATCAGCTTGTCCTCTGGTGAGGCTGAAGGCACAAGCGAGGCCTGCTAAGAAACGCACTGGGTTTTGCCAGTACTCCCTCCCTGTGTTATTTTTGCTGTCCTATACAGGTCTGTCTGAGTGGTGTGTTTTTATACTGGGTCAAACCAATTGTCATTATTTTCTTATGATTTTTCTTAGTTTGCATACAGTGGACTGAAGACCAGAAACAGTAACTTTGCGCTTATTCCACACTTTACTAAACCATTTCTGCTCTGGACATTTGGACTTTTTTTTTTTTTTTTTTTGCTGCATCAGCAAAAAACATGTAAATCTCATCAGAGGGAAGACTTCAGTGATTTTGCAATATATTTGTTAATATATAATTTGAATATGTTGGCAACAGGGGCGGATCTCGAGAAAAAATCACGGGTGGCAAGCAGGGTCAGGGATCATTTCTGGGGTGGCAACACATTTTACAATGTCGAATGTTTATAGCGGGGTAGGCAAATGTTGCTTGAACTTGAACTTTTCCGTTCAGTTTCAGGCTGAGCCTCCCAAAATTATATACAAATAGAAGCATTGTCCATAATATAAGTAGGGGGTTTCGAACTCAGTTAAAATGTTAACTTTTGTGAAAATAAATAAATAAATAAAAAGGGAAAAAAAGTCACAGGAGTTGGCACCTGGCTCCTTATTTAGCTATAAAGTTGTTATAAGTCGTTGTCCTATCAAAAAAGTACTTACTGAGAGTGAGCCTCTGTAACCACCCAAGTAGCTTCAAGAATAGATGTGAGACATCAAATAACATTAAATGATTCAGACTTTGAAGATCTGGATTGCAACTAGTCCTTGAAACAATGCATTTCTAAAGTGCCAGGTTGATGACTACACTAGAATTTAGACAGTTCCAGACAAGGACTAGCCTGGCCTTAGCCATCCGTAAACTCCTGTCCATTATAATTTCTCTACATGTACGTCTGGGTCTGATCTCAGTGGCCGAAAGTAATGGAAGCTCTTCAGTCCGTTCTGGCTCGGCTCCCAAATATCCAGAAATTAAAATTGAAGCCTTGGAATGCGCAAGGAACGCTCCCAAGAGTTATGATAGCTGCTTCACTCACTCGGGCGCATTACATACGTCACGACCAAACGCTAGCGAAGATCAGATCCAATCATTTCAAAGGAGTTCACCCCTCCCACCTGATAACGGAGCTCAATTGTGGAGATCCAGGCCCTTGTACGAAACAAAATGAGCACAAAGGTAGGGTAAAAACCAGGCTAAACATGGAATGCATCACTAGGTCTAATCTGGGACTAAATAATCAAACAGGACTATTTTCATCAATGGGGTGGCAGCTGGGGTGGCAAGACCTTTACTAGGGGTGGCAGCTGCCCCTCGTGCCACCCCAGTAGATCCACCCCTGGTTGGCACTTGATAATGATATATGTATCTTCCATTCTAGTTGATGGTTTTAAATATACTGCTAATTATTTTTGATTTGGCTTTTATACAGACCAGAGTGCTATTTTTTGTCAGCACCAAGCCTTGAAAAATATTAGGTCACACATATGCTCCCACAACTGGTGAATAGAAGGTACTGTGCTCTACTATGAACTGTTGCTCACGGGCACTTGATGATACATTCTAAGAAACAAAAGCGTGCGTGTTCGTATGTTAGAAACCATGTGGATATTCCTTCTTCTTTTATCGCAGCTAAGGGATATGCAGACCTACAGATCCGCAGTCACACAGGGGACTGAGGCAGGGGCAGTAACTGAGCCACCAGCCGAGGGAGCTGGACCAATTACACAGTGAGGATGAATGCAGCCAACACTATGCACGGATTGTGGTAGTTAACAGCCGGCGCGGAAAAAGACAAAACCCTCCCTTTTTTCTTTCCCTCTTCTTTTTTTTTGGTTCTCTTCGCATCTTTGAATGGAGCGGGAATTTAAAAACAGATTTATGGGTCAGTTAAATATAGTAGGCGCGGCTGATTCCCTAACCGATCGTCCCCTCCTCTGTAACTCCCGCCGTCTATCCTCCCTCGCAGCACCGCCACTGTCACTCCCCCCCCCCTGAAGTTTTTGTCTGCTGCTACCTCCCTTCGGTCTTTTATGAAATGATATATCTCTTAAAAAGGATGGAGCACTTTCCCCAGTGGGACGCTCAAACACAAATTGACAATCCGGGGCCTCGTGGTTTAATAGGCACCCCGGATCTCCTTCTCGTTCCCCCCCTCCTACCTCGCTTCCTTCCTTCCTTCCTTCCTTCCTCTTTCCTCGCCGTCTCCTACTCTCCTGACCAACAAGGAATTATTAAACGAAGCCTTAACTAAATCTGACTTAATGAATTATTCTAGCACCTACAACGTGATTATAGTAATTAATGGGACACAGACGTACCTGCCTTCACACCGGGTTTCCTAAATGAACATCTTGCCGGGGCCTAATGTCTCTCTCTTTGACACAGATTTAAAGCTTCCTCTGTCTCGCTTGTTCTCCCCTCTACAACTTATATATCCCCAATGCATTGTGGGATAGGAAATCTGGGTCTGATATTCATTTTTCTCCTCTTAAGAGAGCGGAAAATACCCATGAGTGTTTATATTATGCTTTTAATAAAATTGAGAGCAGTCATATTCCTGTTTAAAAGAACTAAATGGGATAATTCGGCTTTTCATGTGCATTGGAATGTTAAAATACTGCTGCCGTGCGAGGAATAACTAGTTTAAGGGTTTCATAGACATGAAAAGGAGGAGCGGGAATGACTTCTGATGTTTCAGATGATGCTGTCAAGCCATCGACCACATTTACGTTACTGAACGCAATGCACAGACGCTTTGACAGTGTAAAAGTTGCATATGAGCTAAATATTGCAAAGTTCCCCTATTATGTAAAAGACGCACAACAGTTGTGTGTTGTTTTCGGTTTGATCTGTTTTACTTGAAGCTGTTTCCAAGAGTCGAGATTGTGTTGCTACATGTATGACTACAGGAGGAGTTTCAGGTGAAAGAACTTGAGTCACTTGATACTTTCAAATCACTATTGACAAATCTGGGAAGTTTTTTACCTGTAGATGCTTTTATTATTATCATTATCATTCAATGTTGGACTATTTTTGGAAGAATGTAAAGGGCAAATCAAACACCATTTAAACTCTTAACCCCACCTGAACTGAGCATATTTTGTCCAGTTTGGCATTACCCAAATCTAAAAGCTTCTTGAAAAAAGTGTCAAAATAGCGCCGAAAACTATAACTGAAACGCAACAAAATCGTGAGTGAAAAGCAACAATAACACGATAAAAAAAGCTACAAAAACATGAAACCCCCCGTCAAAAAAAGAGTCGAAAAACGACAAAATAGTTACTATGAG
The DNA here is from genome assembly GCA_007210695.1 of Neogobius melanostomus. NCBI lineage: Eukaryota > Metazoa > Chordata > Actinopteri > Gobiiformes > Gobiidae > Neogobius > Neogobius melanostomus. The sequence goes on along the minus strand of VHKM01000035.1, from coordinate 5,459,577 downwards.
TTTTGTAGGTCTTAGCTTTCAAATGAGACGTCGCACTGGTCTATAGTGGCCATACCGCCTTTGCTCTGCCCAATCCCGTCAGATCTTGGAAGCTAAGCAGGGAAGGGCCTGGTTAGTACTTGGATGGGAGACCGTTTGGTAACACCAGGAAGCCTAGCGAATGTAGTGAGTGAGTGAGTGGTTGGTGGTGGTCGGAGGGGCCGATGGCGCAAACTGGCTGCCTCGCTTCCGTCAGTCTACCCCAGGGCAGCTGTGGCTACAATAGTAGCTCACCACCATGAAGTATGGAGTGAATGAATAGTGCAATGTAAAGCGTCTTTGAGTGTCCAGAAAAACGCTATATAAAACCGATGCATTATTATTATTATTATTATTATAGGCTGTAAGTTCCAGTCGAGAAGTTTTAGGGTTTGGGTAAAGCCGAACTGGAGAAAATGTGCTCGGTTAAACAATCAGATTTTTCTTTCAATAATCAAAAGTGTTATTTGCCACAGAACAGATAAACGTGCAAAAATGTGCACATTCTCTTTTTGATTTGTAGACTTTTCTATGAGTGGTAGGTAAAACTGAACGCAACAGGTTGGACTGACTGGCACGCTCCTTAGAAAAAAATATGTTGCAAAAGCAGATCTCATTTTCATTTCATTTCATTCATTTATTCATTTATTTCAGGCAGACAATGGTAACAAAGAAAAATATACAATATATAAATAAAATGATCAATTTCTACCTGAAAGGGAGTGGGAAGAAGATAACTTATTTAATCCCACCCCCAGTTCCCCATTCAGAGCTTACTACATTCAGCTTCACTGTTACACTCCTCATTTAGTTCATCAGTGACTTGATAAAATTGCACTTTCCTCATGAATCAACCGAATCAACCCACTTAGATGCAAAGACTACAGTTGTCTCGCACATTGAACTAAACGCTTCCTATAAATGACCAGGTGCAAATCATCTTCTTCGGCGTTACTATTCTGGGTTGCGCTTCTCGCCATGTTTCCCTTTTTAAAAATGGTGGGGGAGGAGGTGGATGCACTAAAAATGTGTTTACCTCACCATCCCGAGAGTTGTAAATGCAGCGGTTAGCAGGTTTTCAGCAGCGTGCGGAGAGGTGCGAATCTCCCCGCGCGCCACACGCTCGCCTGCAGCACATATACTCACACTGTCACACACACACAAACACACACACACACACACACACTGTAGCACTGCGGCTAATCCATGACAGCAGCACAATCCACTTTCAGGCCTTGACTCCTTCCGCGCCAATCAGGCCACAAGTTTTGGTTCCATCTCCAAGACGTACAGTTGCGGGCCATGTGTGCGACGCATAGACCAGTGCTGTTTAAACTTCTGGTAAAATGTAAGAGCATAAAATTGGACCAAAAAAAAAAAAAAAACAGCTTGGTGTCGGTGCTAAGTTCATAAAGCACTGCCAAAGCTTTCATCCCCAAGCCAATGTGTACAGGGCAAACATTCGGGGCGCTTTGATTCCTTAACCACTTAAGAAGATTCGCTCATGCCTAATCCGGTTTCTCAGGCAAATTTCGCTGTGAGCTGGTAATTACGGCAGAATCGAATGTACACTCGCCGCGCTGCTGTTGTTTGTGCCGTTTACTGACTCTACATCAGGTGTCGTACTTTGAGTGTAACCTGCAGGTATAATTTAATAAGTTAACACCCGACCATGAGCAGCCATCCATCATAATCCCAAAGACGGAAATGAAGATGGCACACTTCCCTATAACCAAAAGAAGTATATGAAAACATTATCTACTTTAGGACAGAGTGCACTTGCTTATGAGCTATACAGTATTCCCACTGTGAAACCAGAAAGGGCCATTTCATTATATCAAATGACCAAAAGTTATACCGTACTCTTGGAATTGTAGTATCCATACCACTGAATGCTGATGTATGATTCCTTGTCCTTGTCCTCTCTGAATTACTGTCAGTGTAGCATGGATGTATTTTGACACTAAATTGTATGTATTGTCATTGTGTCATCTTGCCCAGACCAGAGGGTATCCCACCAAAGGCCCATAGTTCCCAAGAGAGGAATAGCAGTTAAAGCATCTTACATACCAAGTAAATAGCAATTGAAAATAATAATAATATACATATACACAGATTGTACACATTTACAAGGAGAAAAATATTCAAAATTCTAATATGAAATGTATATATATGCTCTCAGTCATCATAGACAACGGTTTTCAAATCATTCTAGGTAGATCCAGTGTTGAAGGTCACCTCAAGAGGCTTCGTCAGCAACTAACATGCAACTACAGCATGTCAAGATACTGTGTCATGATACAACATGCGCTAAAGAACACTGACAAAAGAGCCAAAAGAATTATGAAAACATGTGCATGTGGTCTAGTATATAATAAATGTATATTGAATGTTGACCTTGTTCCTTCTTATTAAACATGTTCATAACAAATGATTCTCTTCAGGTATCCACAAAGTAAATAAATAGCTATTCTCGAAATCCCCCAAAAAACACTGTCTCCTTTCTGTTTTCGGGCTTTTCTCTGTTTGCCGATGCAGGAGCGCACAGTGCATCTCCCAGGTAGGCTCATTGTGGAGATGTGAGGGGTACAGGGTTGACCCGTGTGGAACCTTGGCTGGTCTGTTTGCTCCGCGCCCGCGGCTAAAAAGCAGCCCGGCACTGATGAGAATCCCTATAATTGGCCCAAACCAGCACACATGGCCCGGAGCTCCTCATTCTACATTGCCAATGAGAGGAGAGAGGAGGATACAGACGGAGGAAGTGGAGAGACGGCTGACCTGACTGGAGATCCAAGTACAGTGAGGAGAAAAGGTTCACCAAACTGTACTGTGGAAAAGGTGTCGCTCAAAACTATTGTCAATTAGTTTCTCCAAACAGCAAAAAAAATCAACTCCATCTCTCCAAGTTATCTGATCATCACTTTTTTTTACAATATGTGAAAAGTGCTATTGTTATTATTGCATTCATGTTTTTAGTTGAATTGTGTTGAATGCCACAGTATTGCATGTGGGTCTGCTATCTCCTAGCCACACTTCTGGGGCTGGCGTTGGGACAGAACATCCTGAGGGCCCTAACTTTCCACCGGCTCCCAGCCCCTCCCCGCTCTCCCTCCACGTCTCTGTCTGTCTGTTAGCTGTCCAACAAAACGCCAGTCAGGTCCCAGGCAAATCTGCATGCTGCCCTCCCGCCATCCGACGCAGCTCCCCGTGCAAGCGTATACAAACTCGGTCGTCGTCTCCAGACTTAAATCTCTGTCCCGAGTATTTTCTCCATTGCTGTTACCTTTTTTTGGGGGGGGCTTTTGGCAGCCGCTGTACGCCTGCTGCACAACGCTGGTCCACGGTGATGCTCTGTGGACGTATTGGCACATACATTGACTGACTGAATGTACCAACAATAGATAAAAAAGCATAAAAACGTATCAGAAATAGAGTGCACAGAGCTGAAGAGGCTGCAATTGTCTAAATGCTTTAGCTATAGATTGGTTACTGCAGAAAGTATGACAGGTTTGTCAGATATTTACTTTATCTGTCCACTGTGGTTTAATCACCATAGCTGTTGTGTCCTTTGGCAAAAGAACTGTCCCTTTGAAAGTATCAGAGATATTAGGTCAGGACATACAGAAGAAAGATGCTGACTGTATGGATAGATAAATGGTAAATGGGCGCTTTTCCACCTACATTAGCCACCCAAACACTTTACAGCAAGGAACACCCATTCACGCTCTCGTACACAGACTCTGGAGGCAAGGTGAGTGAAGTGTCTGGCCCGAGGACACAACAACAGTGTGCACCTGCAGGAGCCAGGATTCAAACCCCCGACCTTCCAATCACTGTCTCCCCAGATAATGCTAAAGTCAATCAGATTCCTACCGAGAAAGTGAGGAGGAAGACAGTAAGATTTCTTGTGCCAATTCATCACCTACTTTTAGTACATTATTGCAGACACTGCTGTGTCCTATAACTCCACAAAGTCACCTAAGTTAGCCGCTTGCTAGATTTTTCTTCTTTTTTTGGGTAGAAATTAATTTGTAAGCCTGACACAAATAAACAGCTCATGCATAAATATGCCCGTAACTTTAAGACAAAAGGCGAACAGCTCTATCTTCGTTGCAAGGGGGGGATTTTTCTCCTTATCAAAGCAGCACAGGGCAAGATTAAAGAGTCAAAATCCTCCCCACGTGTTTGTACTGTGTGTATTTGCCACTGCCTGTGAGCCCCCGGACGTTCTCTCCCCTCTGCCTCCCTCTATCCCTCTCTCCCTTTAGCATTTGGAGCTAGCTGCCAGGGCCCCCTTTTTTAGCATCTATCCATCCCTCCATCCTTAACCCCGGAGGACTCTGCATTAATCAGTTTTCTCAGTGTTTTTTTTCTTCTTTTTTTTTTGGTCCCACTACTGTAGCTAGTGTTGTTTTTTTGCCTCTCATTTATTACCATGCATATGTGGCCCACAGTGGCGTCCCCATCAATCCTTATACAGTGAAATTACACAGACGATCAATAAGGCTCGATAGCAGCAGGCCATTTGCCCATTGGTCCGTCCACTCTGTCATGACTATGGCCTTTAGTGACGGCGGGGGGCGCGCACTTTGTTTCACACGGGGCGAACGCGGCCAAGTCCGCGCACAAGTAAAACAAGCTCGTTTGCATCTAGTCTATTACATATATGCACCATCACCAGTCAAGGATGAAGCACTTAATGATAAAGTTTTGAGAGGGACAGTTGGATGGCAGGTTGAGATAAGGCGCACCACTTTCAGCTCGCCGCTAAATCAAAACAATGCAGTTACGCCAGACAGCTGTGACACAGGAATTACCCAACCTATGACTAAGACTGACTCAAACTGACACGTGGCGCTTTACTGTATTTTCCATATTGCCTATTGTTAGTGCAAGTGTTAGCTCAATTTATATTCTTTCGAAGTTAGCCAAGTTTTACTACTACTATATTACACGTGCACTTACATATTCCTAAAGTCACATTTCAAGTGCAAATCACCAGCTCGGCGCCTTAAGCTCTTTAATTTGTTTTCTGTTAAATAGATAAATAATGCAGATGAACCCAGACCTTTTGACAATATGACTCTTATGTCTTGATTGCGTCTTAGAATATCAACTAATCTGTCAATTACACGTTGAAGATGAGTAGCCGCTGGTTTGCTCGAGGGCAATTGTATTTGGATTGCTCGACAATAAGTCGCGGTTAGAGTCTTGCACTCGGAGCGAAAGTATCAAATATCGTTTTAAATTGCTGGATATTTTTCGACCCAACGATCACTCAACGCGTGGCGAAAAAATGCACCTTTACCGTGGAGTTTACTCTATAATGTAGCTGTAGCTGTCACTGCCCCTTACGCGCAGTTGTGTTCTGAAGCTGCTCCGTGCTTTGAAGCCTCTGACCTTTTTGCTCCGGTTCAGCACACTCGGAGGCAGAACCGGACTGTCAAGTTGCCACTGCCCTCGTGCCACATTCTCTTGACGGCCATTCTTGGATTATTTCTGTCAGTGTCAGTGGAAAACCTCTGCAGCCTAAAAGTCATGCGCGTTCCAGGACATTTCTGATGTTTTCCTAGACAGGTTTTCACTTCTAAAGCCAATAGACATTTGCATACACTTTTCTTTTCTTTTCTGTGTCTCTAAAACACGGCACCGTTCAGCAGTACTTTGTTGGTACTAATTCTTTCGGGATCACAAACAAAAGACTTTGAAGTGTGACGGAAACATTTGTGCATCTGTTGGGGTAGCGCTGCCTTTTTTTCTTTTTTCTCTCTCTTTAGTACCGTGTTTTTCTCCTCTCTCTCAGACAGTTACTCATGCGCTTAATTTATGGCACACCTGCAGAGTGACTGTGAGTGAGTGTGTGTGGTAAACTGGAGGAATGCTGCTGCCTGTGACTCATGATCTGACTCTGTGATCAGTGGACAACAATGGGAACACACAACGGCGAAGGCTCAAAGTGGAATAAGTTAATGGATGCAGTATAAGTATAGCGTTCAGGGCTGTAGCATAAAGAAAGGTCTTAGTGTGAATGAAACCCCTACCTGTGGAATTTCGACCAGTTTTACAGTAGAAATCCTGAGATTCAGATCATATGCTGCCAATGTTGAGCGTATGGTAAACCTTTAACCTTTAACCTTAATACTACACATGTGATATCTTCCCGGGCATGCCTGGTCAACCTTACAAGAATGTAAAACCTCCCTCCCACTTGTGATTACCACCACATGTTGCATCACTTCCTCCTGAGACTCTGCAGAAGAGCGTGGCACCATCTGAAGCGGCGTAATCGCATAATCAATGACAAAGAGTTTGTTCAGCTGCCCTTAAAAGGCAGACCCTGCGTGGCTCGTGTGTAGACGGTTCGGTGGGCGGAGTCCAAAGTTCACACGCGCAGCTCCGCTCTGGACAAAATTCGTTTACATATTTGCATTTGCGAACGCAGCCTATGGAGGATCTCTGCAGCGCGTCGCCATCGCCTCTACTATTACTCCATACACTTCAATTATGTGCAACTTTTAGATGTGTAAATAGGAGCCATGCTGCTGGTTAAGCCTTCAGGCTAGCCAAAGTGCACTCTAATTATGACAAGTATTATTTAGATGATGAGGTTGTTAGGATTGTTTCCGCTCCTCGGCGTAGGTAGACATCTCTCTGAGGGCATGATATTTTGTATAGCATGGAAAAACATCTGACGTCTATTCCCATTCACGATTACTTAGCTCTATATTTGTACGATTATGACTGTCATTATTATTCAAACAATGAGTGCTCCGAGAAGTCCTTCAACTCTGTAATACTGTGTGAAATTTTGATTGCATTATCCTCAAACATTTTGTGTTGTTGTGGCAGTATCGCCTCTGCCACGTTAATGTTTGTTTTTATTATTGGCTATGTTCTATCGCGTTGCCCTATAAATAGTGCGTTGTGTAGGTGCTGTCTCCGGGCCATCCGGTTCGAGCGCTCCGTCATGTCTGCGCAGCATCTTGATGCCGCTTGTACCTGGTGCACTGCTTCCAATGCATTTGTGGGAGCTGCAGTAGGCCTACATGGTGTCTGTCCGTAGCTATTCCACATCGACAGAATAGGCTTCCTCGTCTCATTGGCAGCCCTTCATATCTGTGCTGCAGGCATCGAAACAGAGCTGTTTGTCTTGATCGTTTACCATGGAGCAACGAACTGGGACTATGAAATTGTTTATCTATGTGTACTGAAATACTGGACATTTGTGAATGGAAATATCGGACATCTGGTACTTAAAGAAGATCTAAATGTGCCAACTTGAAAATAGAAAATGAAACGATACCTTTTTATACCACAAAGTAAAATAAAGAAAACCTCTTGTATATGAATATTGCCTGCCTGTCATTCTCTCTATCATAACAAACCTGTGTGCCTTGTACTTTAGTCAGTCAGTATTTTGTTCAATCTCCAGGTGAAACTCGTGGGGTGGTGTTGTGGCATTTAAAGCTAAAGTATAATCAAAGTTAACCCTCGCCTTGCCACATTTGGCGTTGTCGCCAGGATTTGATAAATGATAGCGGCATGTTCCATATTGATCAAATGTACAGCTTATTGTCAAGGTGTCAAAGTAGCCTAAAGTTTTTTTGTTGGCCTTTGAAAACCGGCCATACTGACTGATTTTGGTTGATAACCTGCACATTGGTATTTTTGGGTAGAAGCGTGAGGTCATGATCTGGCATCGGAGCTGGAGCTGTACCCGGTGGCCTCCTGGTGTGGCTCAAACCCACCCGGCAACAGTGTATAAGTCGGAGGTAGGAGCTGCTGTGTGTGGGCAGTATCCGTGGTGGTATCACTTATATGGTCGGTCAACGCAGCTATTGTGTCAAAGGGAAGGGCTGCGGTGCAGTTCCTAGGTAGCCGTCTGTGTTTGGGTCAGCTGGTAAGCCGTCAAGGCCCCACATCCCATTTGGTTACAAGTGGATGGTGTGGCAGCTGTTTGTGTTGTTAAATTGTGTGTGATGGGCCGTTGGTTCACTGCGTTTCTTTAGTACAGTGGTCGGTTTAGGGTAAGCCCTTAGCCTTATAGCGCCGCTGCTGTAGGCATGGGCGTCATTGTACACCCCTTGCGTATATGTGTTGTCCGGCATTCAACACGCCCTTCTGCGGCCGTCAAGGCACCTCTTCCAGCCTTTGAGCGGGTTATAGGTTGAGGAAAAGTTGCAGTACTGGTAGTTTTAGTTTGTTTACGAGCGTGGTATGAATGTATTTTAGCATTTGGCATTTGGCTACGTGCCATCGCGTTGCCCTATAAATAGTGTGTAGGTTACGCGCCCTCTGACCTCTCACTTCCGCAAATTAATGCGTTCTAAGGCTAAATGAAGTCCTAATACAGAGCTTTTCCACCACTGCTCTAGCATGTCGGTGCCGCTCATGCTTGATGCGCAGCTACATCGTCCTTTGAGTCTCCGATGCTTGTGTGGGAGGTAAGAGGGGCAGCTAGCTTTTAGCTTTAGCACAACTTTCAAAACAAACCAACTCACGCCGTATTCTTGTAACAGCGCTACGTGTTGTCAGTACGTAGCTATGACAAAAGTCAAAATCTAGGCTTCCGTCGTCCTATTAGCAGGTAACTTTTTAATCAGAATAAACCTTAGATATTAACATTATCTAAATGGTGTCTAAAATATTGCGTGTCATGCAGTTCTTGATGTCAGCACTTTAAAGCTAAAGTAAAATCAAAGTTAACCCTCGCCTTGCCACATTTTGGACATTTTCCTTTGGCATATCTCAACTATCTCTCATTTTCAGAGGCAGATTCATTATGAGACTTGTTGAACAAAGTAAAAATGACAGAAAGGTGTTCACTCTAAATACCTGGCCTCAGCAACGACCGTTTGAAGTTCACATAATGCCATCCCAAGAATGCCTCAGAGTGGAGTCACAAATATCTGCGTCATCGAGTCATGGTTCACTCCAGCCCAAGCTAATTTTACGTTCAGGGAGTGTTTGCACATTTTATTCAACTATTCAGTATGATAACATGGCAAAAACATAACATACATATACAATGAATAATGAAATAATAGGAGAAGTGGCACTTACCTTGCAAAAATAAAATCAATTGTGGCTGGTATGTGAAAGAACTTAGTGTTTCAGTATCTGCTTAAAAAATAATGCTTGAAATCGTTGTGAATAATGTTTCAAACACCAGTCAAGAGCACCCAACAGGTTTGCACATAAAACGCTTATTTATTTGTAATTAATAGCCTATGGAAACTTATGATGTGAGGACACGACTCCTTTGATCAAAGTTTCAACAAACAAATTGGCAGGAACCGTATTATGTGCAGCTGTATAATAAAAGGAGCACAATATCTGTCTGGCTGTTTGCTGTTCTGTCTGCTTTAGCCTCCTGCTGAAATCAAACCATATGTTTGTGATCAGTACAGCACATGGCAGCGGTGTGGGATCCTGGGAAAGTATGGAGCGCGACGGGCCCCATACATCCTGAGTGGATCTGGAGAGAGGCGAGACGCAGACGACAAAATAGATCCCACATTTATTAGCAGGGCCACGGTCAGCTTTTGGGCTCAGGTTGGGGCTTATTAAAAATAAATACATTTTTCATTCATTTCACTTTGTAATATCTTCCAGCGCACGTTGTCTCAGGAGGCGGGCGGAAATATTCAAGTACCTGAAGAAGATCAAAGGTTAAAAAAATGAAAATGGCGGTGGTGACAGTCGGAGTAGCATGTGAGCAATGGCTGCTACCGCTGCACTGCGGGCCCCTGTGGTCATGTGACAGTGATGCGATCTAGTTTAAACAACAGCTGTTTGCGATTCCGGGAGGAAATTAGGAGCAAGATTTCCCCGGAGATGAAATGACAGCCACTCACTACTGCAGTTACCACAACGAGCTGTCAACGAAGCTCATGAGAGGTGGAGACGCTGTTACCTTTTAAAGACTTATTATGCTAATGAAGGGAAATGTTCGTGATATCGCGACCTGAAACAATGTTCATTAGTAATCGCACCCACCAAACTTTGACGAAAATGTTTTAATGTATTCATATCTGAATAGGTATTTTGTGGCACGTATTGTATCGATGTTGTGTTTTGCTTTGGAAAATAAGTATGAGCAGTCCACATGAGCTTTGATTAGAATGTGATATTTTCTTCTTTATGTCACAGCATATTGTGTAGGATGCACATCTTTTCCAATAGTATTGCCATTATTACTGAACAAGGCATTGACTCTTTCACATTGGTATCAAGTACGCAAACCGAGGGCATTTTCTCCAGTTCAGCTTTACCCAAATCCATATGGTCCATAAGCTTATAGGCCAGTGTAACGCCTCATTTGAAAGCAAAGACCTACAAAACTCATCTAAATGAATATTTTTCCTCACGTTGTCGCTTTTTTGACATTTTTTGCCCACCACATTTTGCCACATTTTATTGCTTTTTGTCACTTTTTTGTTGCTCTTTTTTGTCACATTTTTGTTGCTCTTTTCTGGCTCTTTTGTTGCGTTCTCGTCACACATTTCGTCACTTTTTCATCGCTTTTTGTCACTTTTTCCCCGCTTTTTGTCACATTTTTTTCATCCTCGTTTTTGTCCCATTTTTGTTGCAATTTTGACACTTTTTCCAAGAAGCGTTTAGCTTTGGGTAAAGCCAAACTGGAGGAATGTGCTCGGTTCAAGTGGGGCATAAGAGGTGAAGACATCGCCACATATAAGACTATTTCAAAAACTTTAGACTGAAGTTCCATCTTGACCTAAAAGAAGACCATTTAGCTCCAGATAACTACATTTGTCTGCAGCGGAACTTGGTTATAAAAAAATAAATAAAAAAATAGCTGTACACAGGTCTGGTAGTATATTGGTTCATTTCTTTCTTTTGGCTAAATTCAGCACTTGCAAAATGATGATATTAGTTAGAAGATCTATAGCTCGTGACAGTTCAATCCATCTTCAATAATCCACATCTTCCTCGATATCCCTTGTCGCTGCTTGCACATCACCTGTTGCCGTGTGCGTGTGAGAGCTTGTGGGTGCATGACGCCGTCCCTCTGCCTGCTGCCTGCCTACACAGAGCCAGTCCTGTATTGAAATGATTAGTGGAGCTGTTTCTTTCTTTTTTTTTTATGATGCTCTCTCTTTCTCTCTCTCTCTCTCTCTCTGTTGCATCTCCTGGGCCTGTGAATACTTGCCGTGGACTTCTACACCATGCACCCTCCGCTCCAAACCCCCAGCCGTATCCCCTGAAGCCATCCCTGCCCCGGCCCATAAAGTGAAGCAACACAAGTGAATTAAAGAGGCTGAGATAATCTGTAAATGTAGCAGCATTGCGCCCCCTATAAATTCCTCCGGCATTGTAAAGACGCCGCTAGTTTGAGCCTGCTAATCTTGTGTGGGCTCGAGTTGGAATTTTATAACGCTTAACCTTAAGTGCCATCATTCCTAATTTGGCCTGGCAATATAAAACTCTAATGGCAGAACAGACTTCCATCTAATCTTAATCTATCCAGGCTTGGGCGTGTTATTTGTTAAAACAGTAATGAAAAAAAAAAATCAAGCTTTAAGCGTTTGTGCTCGGACTGTAATAGCGCAGCAATGGGTCAATAGTTTTGTTTGAAAATAAATATATTGCTATTGGCCCAGATTTGTGCTTGTGAGCGTGTTGTTACTTGGGCTAAAATGTTACAATACGCTGCTCTAGTCTATAAGGAAGTCAGAACCCCATAAAAGCATTTGCGTTCCAAATTTGACACATATTAACCTTTAGTTACTCTCGACGCTGTGTTTTTTTGGGAAGCCCTCCGTCCAGCTTACCCATGAAATCCCTCACATCTTTTACCAGCCCGTACTGTTTCTGGTCTGCGTTAACCGCTCACAGCAACTAACACATGGCTATGTTTAATTAAAGTTATACGGCCACCATAAATGGAGCTGCCATTATGGATAAGGCACCTTTATTGGAACTTAAAAAATGAAGAGCTTTCTTTGAAGCGTTGGACCACAGCATGGTTATAAATAGTCAAGAGTTGCCAAGTAAAATGCGCTGAAATCATATTTACTCTTTTCCATAAACACCTGGGTTTGATGTTTGGCTTTATTGTTCTAGTAGAAGTATTAATTGGTTATTTTAAAAAAAGGTTATATTGGGCGACTTCAGGGTTTTATAAACTGGAAAGCACATTGGCTGCACATGTACGAGTGGGACGTATGGGAAAAGGACAAGGTGCAACTCTCTCAGATGGTGAATGGCTGGGAAAGTTCAGGTTTAAGCATCATGCTCGGTAGATGCTTTAAAGGAGCTGTATCATGCTATTTTAGCCATTCCAAAGTAAACTATAGGTGTTTATATGATATATTGTACATCTACCACTATGGAGTACTCATTTTTGAGAGAAATACAAATATTTTCTGGGGTATTTTCCAAACCCGGAAGACAAGACGCTTCGATTCAGTTAACTCCGCCCCTCTCTCCCGTCATGCAATAGTAGAAATATAAATATCGCTGCAGAAAATGAAGTTACTTCACATAATGCAGTTATAAGGAGTTGACATGTGCAACACAGTTTCATAAATGGCTAACACACGCTAACACGCGTTTTGATTGACTCACCGCTCAGCCTGGCCTCCCATCATCGGGTGTTTACGTCATGGGACTCACGTTGGTTATAAAAGTTAATCCACTTTGATTCTGGCCAAGGTTCACCAAGCATCCATCAGGTTGGTTGATATAGTCGCTGAATCCCGGAAAGAAATTCCAACTTCTGGCGAGTGCACTCTTCTTTAGGAAGGTTGAATAGTCCTGTTCCTCTCGTAGCCAAACGTGCAGCTGTGACATTATCGTTGGGTAAGAAAAAAGAACAGGCGGTGTCCAGAGTAGGTTAGAAGAGCTCCTTCTTCACAAACATGACTTCTGTTCGGATCTTCGGGGTGCGTTTGTTTACTCTCCCGGGACAGCACAGACGCGTCGGAGACTTACCTTTTTTTTTTTTTTTTCTTACAAGAGAAATAATGAAAAACTGTTTTATAAATTTAAATCAAGCCGTAAGGCATTACATTACAGAGGTCTGGTCCTTCCTGTTTGACACTATGACGTAAAATACGTCAGAGAGTCACATCTCAGTCGTTTTCCGGGAGAGGGTGAGAGCAGGATTCAGGAGGATTACTTAGAACTGCATGAATGAAGCCAACAAACACTCTGGGGGTGTTTTTGATAAGGAAATAGCATAACAACATGGTTAAAGGCTTCAAAAGTCGATTTTGCATGACATAGGACCTCTTACCCCCCCCCCGCCTGAACCGAGGGCATTTTCTCAAGTTCCGCCTTACTCAAATCTAAAAGCTTCTCGACTGGAGAGCAACAGTGTAATGCCATATTTGAAAGCCAGGACCTACAAATGTGATCGTAACTCTTTGACACATTTTTGAAGCGTTTTTGTCCTTTTTTGTCCTGTTTTTTATTGCTTTTTTGCTGTGTTTCGCCACGTTTTTGTCCATTTTATTTATTTTTGTTATGTTTTGTTGATTTTTTGTCACATTTTTGTTGTGTTTTCATCCTTGTTTTGTTTGCTATTTTGAGTTTTTTTTTTTTTTTTTTTTTTAGCTTTTATGTGTTTGGTTCAGGTGAGGGTTAAGAGGTTCAATAATAACATAATCCTCACCTCAGAGATTATAAAGAGGTTTGGTTTATGCCTTTATACACATACCAGGGAAATAAATAATTGTCCATCACTTGGTGCTCAGCAGTGGTTAGTCCGCTACAGTAAGGTAGTAAAACTGCAGGTTGAGAATGAACACAATCTCTCAGAGAATCGTCGAGTATGTCCTCCCCATGACCCTGTGTTAGTCACAGGTTCTGTCCCCCCCACCTCTGAACATGCACGTGTTTAGGAGAACTGATGACTGTACATTTAAAAGTCAGTCTTTTATGAGTCAGCGTTTCACTGTCAACTCCAGATCAAAACGCTTTAACAAGATGAATCCATCAGCCCTATAACCTCCCCAAAATAATGAAATGAATTAAACAGTGATACGTTTTTCACATTTAATAAGACATAATTACTGTTTACCACACCTAACCAAAGAGCAATTTAGAGACAATCTCAATGTAGCATAGGTTATTTATGTCAGTAACTAGTAGCCAGAACCTCTATCACAATCCACGCACTTATGAAAATAGGCCCAACAACTAAAATATAAACTGAAATACAGTTTTAGACACAGTGCGCTGGGAATCACATCTGTGCTTTCGCGCTCCCACTGAACTGTGATTCTTGCCAGTCTCTGCGCGCTCAGAGCTAAAGGCTTTTGTTGTCAAGTTGCAGCCACAAAAATAACTCCGCGCACCAGACTGCACATTGGCCACCAGTGCTCCCTCAAATATGCACTCATTCATCAAACCAATGCATTCCCCTCCCATTCACAGAGATCTCCTCCAGCAGAGTTGCAGCGCGGCCCGGCACAGCGGCGAGCGAGACATGTCTGCTGGAGACTTCACAATGGTTCAGCAGGCAAACATACTTCCCTTAAGGCCCTTGGGACAAACAGCGTCAAGCAGAGGGACTCCAGGAGTGCACGCCGCTGTCTTTTTTTCAGCACTGGGCCTGCGCGGGTATTTCTCACTGCAAATGCTGCACTCTTTCACCGGTGCACCTGCACATTTACCTGACAGTCAGACAGTAAAGTCTCTATAGTAAGATTGGTATTCTTTGACATGACATACAGTAATGACTGCTCTGAGCGAAAACACATAAAGGCAGGGCAAATTTAAAGACAACTTGTGCACTAAGTTAGTCATAGAATGTGAAGGATGTGCTGAAAGTACATTAAATCACAAACATAAGTCATATGGACAGCTAAATAAAAATGTTTCAATGTTTTGGACATTGTCAGTCTCACATCTTCACAAAGACTGTGACAACATTGAAGCTCAGTAAAGTAATAAAGTTTGACAAAGCTTTTTTTTTTTTTTTTTTTTTACCTCCTTCATCCATTCATTTCAAACACTAGTTTACATATGTGTATATTTCATTTCAGAATATGGCCAAGTTGGTTGTCTTAGTAATTGTTCAGATACTATTTTAATGGCTTACACTATACAAGGCACATTTTTACTTCTTTTACTTCTAGACTTTGCTGATCTGTCATAAATGTAGCTCCTGTGGCTATTAATTTCCATTTCTTGTTGATAAGTCTGTATTAATTATGTAATACGACGTAACTTGAGAAAATGAAGAGAATTGGAGTGGACATAACTTTAGGCAAATTGATAGTCATTTACAATTAAGTGAATTTAATAGCACTTGGCAAAGACATGGTGTGAATATTTGTAGTTTCTATGTGTAGGTTAGCATGAATTATAGCGTTGAGGTGGCGATAACTAGTGGGGGGTCCGACACAGCACGTCGAGGCCTGTCAGAGTGAACAGGAGGGACGCACATCCTTCACCGTCCCAGAACGGCACCTTCCAGAGCGGATCCCCCGTCTACCCGCTCCCAGGCCCCGATAAGAAGCCCCATCCGTCATCCACTGGGCCGCATTAAATTTTAACTCTGGTTACCGAGTGTGGCCATTCAAACTTTTATCTCAAACCTTCTTTATCTTCTTTTCATTAAGTTCTCAAGCACTAATAGCCCTGCGAGTCTCCGCCGGGGTAAGGATGATGTTCTGAATAATGGAAGCTCATTATTTCTCCACAGAATGCTTGTTAATTCAAATGATGATATTAAAACTATAGTAGCCCTCAGCAGTCGGGTGATTTCTAGCATACTTTATCATGTATCAATATATACTCTGTTTGTCAAAACTGCCCCGAGCCTGGGCTGACATTCTCTTCCCGAGGAGTGGAGTGCTTCAGCAGGGCCCGCAATACTCTGAGGTGACAACTGGCAGAGTTTGTGCCTTTAGGAAAGCATGGGGGGTGATGGGGAGAGGGATGAGACTCACAGAGCCGTCACTGTGCTCCCGTGTCTATTCGACATTTCTCCATCATGCACAAACGAATGCCAGCCCAGCTCCCCCACACATACGCACCAATACCCCCACATCTGTCATGCTCATCTGTCCACTGATCTGTGCACATGGGGCAGGCATTTGAACATATTCACATATGCAGACTTATATGGACACCTACACAGGCTGATGCACACACACGTGGCACGAAATGGCCATTAACCTTTAAGTATAGCACTCTGGTATTTCATCTTAGAACAGGACGAATACCCAAGGAGCTTAGTTTAATCATCCAGACTTGATATTATACCACATAATAATAATACACAAAATAAAGAATTTTCTTACACTGCCTGGTGGCAAATGAGGGGTCTTAGCTATGAACTTTGCCTGAATATATTTACAATTTTATAACAAGTTATACAACTCTTTACAATTTATAACAATTATAAATTGTAAAGAGTTGTATTTATTTATTATTTAAGAGTTTTGATATGGTTGATCAATAAATGTGCATTCATTCTTGTTAATAAAATGCCATTGCACTTCCCATTCATCATGGGTGGCATATGGTTGCAATGTAGCATGTCATAACTATAGGGCTGAAGTGGGGTGCATCACCTACGTATCTATTAATTATGGACAATGTAAAACCAATGTAAATTTGTCCATAATGTCTGTATACGACATGCATTTATTTGAACAACTATAATCAAAACAAAACGTGCATTTCTGTTACTCTGTAATAATTTATAAAACTGGACCTAAACTCCTACACAAGTACAATCATTTTCATTCTTTCACAGAACTCTTATGGATGCCTCGTGTTTATTGAGAGCTGAGCACAAAACAGTAGAAAACCCACATTCAGTGCTCTAAAAAATGGAATGACTTACATCATGTTGAAAAGGTGCCTCTTTCTCTCCCTCTCCCCCTCTCTCTCTCTCTCTCTCTCTCTTTCTCTCCCTCTCTCTCTCCTTCTCTCTCTCTCTCTCTCTCTCCTCTCTCTCTCCTTCTCTCTCCTTCTCTCTCTCTCTCCTTCTCTCTCTCTCTCTCTCTCTCCTTCTCTCTCCCTCTCTCTCCCTCTCTCTCCTTCTCTCTCTCTCCTTCTCTCTCCTTCTCTCTCTCTCTCTCTCTCTCTCTCTCCCTCTCTCTCTCTCTCTCTCTCTCTCATTCTATTACCTGAAGCATTTACTTTTTGGCATCTCATAAAAAAAACATGCCTGTGGTTCTGTGTTTGAAATGCGTATCTGTGGGCTAAACGTGACGACAATATGTTTCAAATTGTGTCGAGGGCATATTCAAAGATTCCTCTGGAGAACAAAACCTGGGGATATAAACGGAGGAGAAAGGTATGCAAAAGTTCCTTAGGTGTCATTTAGACTGTATACAGTACGCGACATTTTCCAAACCAAGAGTAAGCAGTAAATGCGTTTTGTTATTCAATATTAACCGTTCATATAGTATATTATACACTAACAGCTATGTATAGGACAGAGATGAAACGGAGAGTTGGCAGTAAAGAAGGTCTAAGCGTTGCAAAAATACAACACAACAACAAGCCGTATACAGGCCGAACAGGTTGGATCACCCGAGCAATACGCCCCCGGGCTGACCCAACCCAACTATCTCTAAGCTCCCGCTCCAGGCGTCAGGTTTCAAAAGAGAGAGCCTTGAGCGTTATGTCAAAAAGCCACGGGTCCATAAGGTCTGCAGTAATAGACATGTAGCCCTGTAGCACGCTGGAATAAGCAAAAAGGAATTTAAAATCTACCCGCAATATGAAGTGAGGCTGCTGACAGGTGCACAGGGGAATATACCTATATCTATGTGCAACGTGAAAGTTAAGAAAAGATGTGTAGGAGTGGATGGAAAGGTCAATAACACAAAGGTCAGGAGTGATTAAAAAGTTCAGGTTAGGCCGGAATGGTGCAATAGGTTTTACTGATAATCATGAAGAGGTGAAGCGGTAGAAAGAAATTTCACTTAACAATGGATATAATGTGTCAATATTCCATCCAGGTCAAAGGGAAATGACCTGGCTAGAAATAATAAAGCGATATGCCATCATTATACTTATGTTAGTTTATATTTTATTGATGTTCATCATTCATCTAAAGTTAATGATACAAAAAAAGCTGTCCATTTTTGTATAAAGAACACGCCGCATACACTACTGCTTCAAACCTGCTTCATACTTGTTTACTGAGCCAAACTGTGTAGCGTTGGTTTGTTCCCATCTGTTTTCATCACGCTCGCTGCCCCCTGTCCTCTTCCTTGAAAGGCTTTTAAAGGAGCACAGTGAGTACAGAGAGAGTGGCAGCCGGCCAAGGACAGTGGACCTGGGGGGCACGCGGCATTAGCTGGAATTAGACACACTCATACTCAGGCAGGCACGCTGGCCTTTACTACTGCTGCACGACCACTATGACAACTACTGCTGCTACAACTACTATGACTACTGCAACTGCTAGGAACTGCTAAACTAGCTACATGCAGTGGTGCTCCCTGGTCCCATTATTTTGGTCTGGATGCAGTTTTTCTTTCAAATGCTGCAATGAAAAATACAACGCTGACAAGTTGTTCCACAAAAGCTGACAGATCACACTTTGTAACAGTTGGTTTATTGTTTTTATTATTTATATTTCCATTTGCATCAATGTAATACACCTTGGGGGTCATTTAACAAGACCGGTGCTAAATAGCGAGTGCAAACTGGAAAATAGCGTATAGATATTTGTGGGCACGTTGCACTCAATTTACCATTTGAAAAGACCCGTATTACAGTTTTAGGGCCTCAAATCTGACACGTAACAGAGAGAATGTTGCGTGTGTAAAACATTGGTTAATGACTCTGCTGCTGAGCCACATTTGCACGTGCTACTTGTTTTGCACATGAGCAAACACAGTTTCTGGATATGCAATGAATGCCCATAAAACAGTTGATACAGTCATCTTACTTCTACCATCCAGGTACTTTCAGTGCGCCGCAGATGTAGAGGTGAAAACAATGGCGGTATTAAACAGCGTTTTTGCCTGTGAATGTGATTGTGTTCGATTAATGTAGTTTTTCTCAGTAAATCCTGCCTAAAAACTGGTGTGCGGTCGGATGTTCCATTTTGTCGGAAGTACAGCTTTAATCTTGTAAACTGAGTAAGTTTTATGATTACAATTGACGTCTGCAGATCTAAACACATTGTGTGGATTATGTTTTAAAGCAGTACTAAGTAACTCTTGCCCCTAGCGGCCATAAGCGCAACTGCAGGTGTCGTAGCAAGTTAAGATTTTTTAACTTATTAAATGTCTTGGAGAGTAAATACTACGCTGACAGAAAAGGTGAAGGGAGAGAGGGGTGTTGTACATCCAGTTATACAATGGAAATAATTTTTTTCACTCAAACTTGGCTGTAAATACTGTTTAAAGTGGCGCTATCCCACAGTTAGCTTTGCCCGTTAGCCTGTTAGCTTCTTCTTCGTGATTACATTAGTGTGAATTGCTTGCTCCGTCCCGGTGGCAGTCAAGTTGCAAGCATGGTTTTCTGGCCAGAGACACCAAGGGGAGATGAAAGACCCCCAATCATCCCACTAACACTTGTATTACCCCAGAGGGACTACGGAAAGGATTTATTAAGGTAAACACGTTACTTAGTACTGCTTTAAAGTTTATGTGCCGGACACATCAGGCTCTAAATTCTCCTATTTACTTTACTTTAAACATGAAATAAATTGTTAATCAAATGTTTAATGTCATGACACGTGTTAGCCAAGTCATGCTTTAGCTAAATCTAAAGCTGAATAAACTAGACAGAACGCCACATAAAAGCTTCTAAAACATTTTCTCGTCAGCATTATGTGTAACTTAGATCATGATTATTTCCCGAAAGGCATAACATAAATGCGTGAAATTCAACACAAAGTTACGATGGATTAGCGACGCGTACTCGGCGACCTCTTGGCAGTTTGTACAAACATTAATCGAGACCAATTAAGTCCAATTTCTGTTTATATCAGACTTTTGCCTCAATAGGCAGGTCATGGTGATCAAATGACATTTCATCACAATTTGACAATTATTCACCATAATAAATCCTCTCAAACAACCCCCCAATATCAGCAATCTCGCATTGTTTTCAATGAAGCGAGAGCGTTGTATTCACCTCGGCTTGATTTGTGATATAAGACCGTAGAGCCCTATAAAGCTCTAGTTTTACCAGATAGCTCAAAAGTCAAAATATCCCACACTCCCTGAGGAAAAATGTATCTTGCTTTGCCGCAGACATGTGCTGATCATCTATAACAAGACAATCCCATAATTAACTTAAAAGCAAGACAAGTAAGGCCTGCACTTGAACATGTATATGTATATACTAAAGCAGGTCCACATAATGGATACATACATAAGACATGTATACCAGTGTATACCAGGGTTAAATTTATCCACGCCAGCACCTAATCGGGTTTAAAAGGGCTTTCCCCTCCACTACTTCTCACTTCTTCCCCCTTTCCTTCTTCCACTGTGTTGTGTGCGAGTGAAACAGTGTGGAAACTGTTGTCCTACCTGATAATGGATTCGGTGCCCTCCCTGCAGGCATGCACTATTGGCAGATCCTGAATACAACACGGAGATGGATCAATGGAGGAGCGCGAGAACCACAGAGGAGGAGGAGGAGGGAATGAGGAGAAAGCGTGCTGAAGAGGAGCAGGGCGGATCAGAACCTCAAATCCCGCAGATTGTGCTTGTTTTGCGCGGCGGGGTTGGGCAAAGCTGAGCGGGTAATCTGTTGTCAAGACACAAGGCCCGGCTGTAATGTCTTGTGGATTATGTGCAGGGGAATTGTAATTTACACGAGCTGCACTTTTATGCGTCGCCCGGCTTAAAAGTTAATAGCATTTCGCCCCCCGACAATAGCCAAGTCCCATCCAACACGGTCTGCGGCGTATCGCTCTACAAGTGAGGTGCACCGTTGAAGCGCACGCGTTCAGAACAATGGGGTCTTCGCAGCGAGCTAATTAGCCGACGCCTGCCTATCTCTGCACCACACATGTCCATTGTTGCTGTCACTATACGCATCTCCTGCCACGGTATCACCACGAGTCATTGTCTCACCAGGTTCCCCCCCCACCGATGTTAATCCTATGTAACGCCTGCTTGTTTCGTCTTAACATCGCAAAGTCCTGAAGTGACATGGCCAGACACCGCTTAAGGAAGAATCATAGGCAATCCCGGAATTAAAAACGCCTTAAGACGCGTCGGCCTCAATGGTTCAAGCTAACAATCGGCCCTTCGAGGGGAACACATTTTCACAGCCAAAAGGGTGGAATGTTATTTGTTTTGGAACTGAGCTCGTGATACGTACTGTAGAGATCATTTCCTCTTTTTTTTTTTAAAGCAGGCAGGATGTAAGTCAGCCGCTAAATAAGCAACTTGGGAGGACACATACTATCATTAGCGGAGGTGGGTAGTAATCAGTTATATATACTCGCGTTTACGTCAGTAGCTTTTTGAAGAACTTGTACTTAACAGTCAACAGTCAAGAGATATATTGTTTTGTAGCAAACACTCTTAAAGGGGGGGTATTACGTAAAATCGACTTTTTCAAGCTTTATATCATGTTATTATGTCATTCCCTCATTAAACACATGCCTGGAGTGTTTCCTTGGCTCATTCACATATTTTGAGTAATCAGTAAAAACTTAGACGGCAGCCATTTTAGGTGTAGCTATGCCTCAGTCCTCCTAGGAACGCCCCCACCTCCTGGAGACGCCTCTGGACCTTTCGTCACCAGCCAAGCCACCAACCACTGCTCTTCAGCTCAGCAGAGCCCCTCCCCGCACAGTAGTGTTGTTTAGATGCCACAGCAGTGTGCTGAAGGGGGCGTGTCGGAAAGCTTCTTAAAGAGACAGAGGCCTATTTCAAGACGTTCAGTACAGCCATTTTGAGAGAGCAATTTTATTCAAGGCAGTTATTTTAATTTACTGCATATACAGACCAACAGAAGGTTACGTCATCATTGTAGTATGCTATAGACTGGTGCTATGTGATTGAAAAAAGCATAATACCCCCCTTTAAAGCAATTGGTTACTTTTCCACAGAATGACCCATATCACAGAATTTCACATACAGTTTGTCTTTGTTCATTACATCACTAAAATGTTCTACTGTAAAACGGTTACTCAGTACAACATCGACCTTTATTTAGTCTCTAACCCCCACCTGAACCGAGCACATTTTCTCCAGTTCGGCATTACCCAAATCTAAAACTTTTGGAAAAGGCGCCAACAATAGCGATGAAACGAGGATGAAAACGCGACAAAAATGTGACAAAAAAGCAGCAAAAGAGCGACTAAAACATGCCGAAAAAGCAAGTCAAAAAAGAAACAGTGACTAAAGAGTGATGAAAAAGCAACATAAAAGCCACAGAAGAGCGACTAAAAAGTGACAAAACTCATGAAAATACAACAAATAATAAGAGACAAAAATGTGATGAAAAACGGACAGAAAGTTTATTTATAAAAAGAGACGAAAACACCACATAAGCGCCTCAAAAATGTACAATCCGTTTTGCAGGTCTTAGCTTTCAAATGAGGCGTCACACTGGCCAAGCTATTGTTGAATATTTCTATATATGTTTTTGTCATAATAGGCTTTAATGATTACATGACACTGTGTTGATTGTAATCTGTGCTTTTGGGGTTGATTTGAATTGGGCGGACATTTCACTGCATCATTGTCCTTCCTCTTGGAGTCCACTGGGGGCAGTGTGTTAGGAGTCAGATGGCGCAGACGCAGAAGAAGTGTCAACAAGGAGACGCCTACTTCCTATCACTCTCCAGTCGAGAAGCTTTTAGATTTGGGTAAAGTGGAACCACGAAAGTCCACATCCAAAGGCCTGACACAGGAATTAAGAGCTCTACCCACTGCACCACCGTTCCTCCTCACGAAGTATTTATACCAACTGCGTGTCTATATATCTTGAGTAATTATTAGCGTGAGTAGTTTTCACTTCTGCTTGAGTTAAATGATCCAAAAGTATCAAATATGTTTTACCGCTAATGATCCGCTTCTGATTCTTAGTGGTGACCGATAAACCGCAATCATTAAAAAATTCCAGTGACACTCCAGCGCAGACGGAGAAAGTCAAGCTTACACCTCGCATACTTTCCCAAGCCGCAGTGCCCTGGGGGAGGCAGGTGTGATGCTCTGTCTCGGAGGAGCGGCGAGGTGGCGAGTAGGCTGAAGGAATTAGAAATGGGAGATATCCAGATAACCTGATAGCATATGAGTTATGTTTTTGACAGTGTGAGAAAGCGGCTGCCCTATAGCGAGAGAGAGGGCCATTATGGAAACAGGTGGCAGAGGAAGCTTGTCAATCACGTCAGAGGCAGATTCTGACTTGTTTTATCTCCTTCCCCAGAAATACTCACCTACATGAAAAGGCGGATACCAGGCTGAAGATGTGGCACCATCGGGTTATGTTACATTTCAAAGTGTGCGGCAAACAGACAAAAGCAGCAAAAATATATTATAGAGTATCATTATAGAGCTTTGACACATACATTGACAATTTACAATGTATGTAGTTTATTGTATATCCTACCACATGCAAACACATATACAGAACACATGTGAAAATACAGGTAAGCCTTTCTGACTGCCTGGTGTCCTTCGGTCAGTTGGACGTGGCACGTATAGAGACCCCACAGGCTTCTCCCTGACGCGAGGACTGAAGATGCTGAGAGACGAGTGCAGTTACTACTTCACCTGCCTGTTTTAGACTGTGTAGCAGGACAAAGGTGGAACACATTCACTGCACTCATACATTTTATTGTTTGACAGTTGCCTTAACTGCCTTGCTCCGAGGGTGGATGATGGATAACATACTGGAGAAACAAGTTAACTCAACAAACCCATTGGTCACTTCTTACTATCTTGTGGCCAGAATTCTGGACTCAGCTAAATAAACTAAATCCATTTTTGTCTTATTTTTAAAGAGAGACAGTACAAGGAAAACACATTGTTTTCCATTTTCAGGTTTTGGGCCAAAGTGGTGTCTGAACATAAGGTTTCCTGGGAAACCAAAAAATATACCTAATCATCACTATAACATGTTTAAACTAATTCAATGTTTTCCCATAGATTTCTATAGGAACTCGTAATTTCAAGGGCCATTTTCTCAAAATGCATTTTTCTCACATTGTGGCAACAACCTCTCAATGTCAGTAGTTCCTACAGACTCCACATTTTCCAGCCTTGGACTGAACAGTATTTTGAAGATTTTGTTCTGAGGGAATTTTTAATATCTAATTCCTAACCTGGTTTATTGAGTTTTAAATGTCAAAAAAATAAAGCAAAGTTGTTGTTTTTTTTACAGATTTTTCCACAAAAAACAGCTTATTTTAAAACTTAACAAGATATCCAAACTCCCCTCTGAAAAGGTCTTTGTAACAAATAACAAAATAAAACCTGGAATTTGAATCTGGCTGAATCCGTTATTCCGATTTTGTCGCCGAAAAGATGGGAAATTTAGGGCATTTAGGCAAAAAACTCCTTATATTTATATGAAAACATAAAATGACTGAAAACTTGCAATGTATGTTTTCCTCATATTTATGCCAGTAATGTCCAGCGAAAGTTTCTAATTGATATCTTTAAGTAAAATTTAAAAATCCTTATTCACCTGCAGTGTCCTTTTTCTAACATTAGAATAAAATGTGTTTGTCATTCAGTATATTAAAAGAAATAGGGATGTTAGAAAAGCATGAAAGCAGGAAAGTTAGGAACGAGTTTTGAACGACAACTAACATTTTAATATGTACTGTATTCTTCACTCACTGTTTGTAAGCGAGGAAGTCAGATCAGTTCACTTTTATATTGTCATTTTAGTGTTTAAAAGTCGACCTAAAGTCTCACGTCTAACGCTGTACAGGTAGATGAGGCAAATAAGCTCAGTGTTGAATAAGTAAAACTCCATTCTCTCTGCTCTATTATTAATACTGGGCGGCCTGGTCTTTGATTAAGCTGCTCAAGATTTCTTCCTGTGTGGGATTTTGATTAAGACTGCGCTATGTCTTATACAGGAGAACATGGCGCCTCCTTCCTCACTATCTCTCTCAATTCTACTGTCTGTCCGTGTTAGTGATGTGCTTTTCAAGACCAAGTCACTTCTTTTGAGCAGCGAGCTGTTTGAAAGAATATCATTTGTGGAAAAATCTTGGTTTTGATGTGAAATTATATTGATGTAAAACTGAAGAACTCCAGAAATGGCATAACAGTGAAGTAGGCAACACGAATGAACAAACTAACATCTTAAAGCCTCGATTTTCCAATTTCTTCTTTTACGTAACATCTGCAGTGTGAACGGACGGGACCCTACACATAACCCCCAACATTATTAACATTTTCCCACACCTGCGCTGTCAGAAATCGGCTTTACGCTCGATTCATCATCCCCTAGTTTTGCACTGATCCTAAAGTGACAGCTTAACATGCGGAAGTACATAACCAACCAGTGTGGCGTGTTTCTTGACTACGAGAGTGATCGGTGACATACAGGCAAAGATGCGATGACTGAAGCATATTCTTCAATCTTCGCAGACTCAGAAATTGAAATTTTTTCAATTATGTTGACAAATGTTGGTGAGTAATGAAAAGGTTATTTGTGTTCACATGCTTCCTTCAAGACACAAAGCTTATTGAGGTAATTGCAGCAAACTACTTGTGTTGTCGCTTTAACACTTTGACAAACATTCCAACAAGTATTTTGCTGGATTTGACTTGTTAACACTACACTTTAAACACACGTACTGAAACAAGAACAAAAACCTTGTTAAAATATTGCTCTCTCAACAATGTTTCATCCTAAAGGTACAGTGCCAGATCCAAGCCAATAATTCCACTTTGAACCACGGAGACTTTCATGCAAAATGGTTGAAAACAAAGACTTACATGTGCAAAAACATCAGATTTGTGCATCGAAAGTAGCCGTAACAGTGTTTCCCTATAGCGCCGTGTTTTCTCTTTCTGTGATGCCAACTCGTCTTGGCGTCTAACACTTCTGCTTTAATTTTGAAAGGCCTGTTTGGTGCACCATGCAATAGCTCTATCCCACTGTGTTATATACAGAAAATGAAAGGATGTGAAAGCTCAACTAGGAAGGGTGGCAGTTGTCTTCCAAAGTTTTTTTTTTTTCTTCGTTTTTAGCTTAGGGTGCTTTGAACAACATCACGGTGCACTTCTGGTCGTACCCCGTTTCCCCGTGATCCTTTTATGAACACCTCCTCATGCAAAGCTTCCTCCTCTACTTGGGGCTACTTCTGTTCCATTATGCATGGTGTTGGGATTAAAACTGTAGCCGTGATGGTTTCCCCCTTGTCAGTGTCACGTGCGGGGAAGCGAGCGGCCAATGGTTTGCCGGAGTGGCGTGCAACAGGGCGCCCTGCTTGGCCACCCACACATGCAGGGGGGGAGGGGGGGAGCGCGGAGGAGGAAGGGGCGAGGAGCTTGGTATCAAACGGGGAACATCTGTGGCCACTGGGCTGTGGAGACCGGGGACAATGGTGGCCCCGGGGCAGCCGCAGAGCCCTGGCCCGTGCCGCGGAGGCTAGACACAGGCTAACAGAGCCAAGCGTACACACACATGCACACGGAGACATGAGGAATCGAGAGTCGAGGAAATACAGTCGGCGGAAACACATGCATACAGCACAATGCTAATGTGACATGCTTTATCTTGAACATAAAAGTCCAATTAAATAAAACATCTGATCACTGCGAATGAATTGTGACGTGAAGATAAAGTTGACAGTCACATGCGAAAGGCAGAGCAGTCAAAACAAACTGATACCTAATGAGACCAGTCACATTTTGTGCAGCACTACAACCATACAGAAGGTGTCAGATAATTGCAAACTATTTTTTCAGTTGTTGCTAATCTTGTTAGCATTTTAGGCCTAATCCTTTCACCATTGTCAAATTAAAGAAGAACTAACTTGTTTATCTTAATAAATCCTTTTCGTAGTCCCTCTGGGGTAATACAAGTATTGACGGGATGATTGGGAGGGCTTTCATCTCCCCCTGGTGTCTGTGGCCAGAAAACTACCCTTGCAGCTTTCCCTGCTCCGGGTCGGAGCCACCAATACACACTAATGCAATCACGAAGAAGAAGCTAACAGGCTAACTGCGGGCTAGCGCCACTTTAGCAATATTTATAGCCAAGTTTGAGTGAAAAAATGATCTCCATTGTGTAATTTGGTTGTGGCACAATGTACAATATCCCTGTCTCCCTTTGTCTTTTCTGTCAGCGTAGTATTTACTCTCACGGACAATTAATGAATAAAAAAAAAGCAACATGCTACAACACCTGCAGTGACGCTAATGGCCTCTATGGGCATGAGTTACTTAGTTCTGCTTTAATCCTATCGGATAATTAAGAGTGAAAAAGCTACAATAGTTGAGCATGTATGGCCTTTGTTTTATTAGTAAGAAGGTTGACTATGGTGTCACATCTTAACTGCAAAAGGCCAAGATGGCAGGTGTCTTTTATGCATCCCACTTTAGAACATCTATCACACAGGTTTTTAATATTTCTCTCGGCGAATGCACGGTTATACTTTCTTAAATTCAACATAGTCAATCGTAACGCAGTTTTCGCCGAGAGTCGCTGGAGAAGAGTCCCCTCCACAACAAGAGGAGCTCACGGGAAATGTAGCTGAAAAAGAGATTTCCTACTTGTTTGTCATTATTATTTTAAACAGCCCCATCAGTCCCCGTAATGCGCCGTGCCCTGTCCCGATAAAGAGAATCAGTGACTCACTCGTGGCTACGGTACAATAAACGCAGAGAGGTAAGTGATTCTCGATAAGCTCCCCGCCGAGACACATCAATGCCGTTTATTCCTACAAGCCGCGATGATAACAGCAGCAGTTGTACATAATAACACGGGGACTCGCGCAGACTTCGGCACACACACGCAGTCACACACCATTTGAATAACATATTCCACAGCTGCCGCGGCTCTCAGTGGCCTCCCGAGTGGCTTTTGTGTGTTGACAAGTGTGAAAAGCACGGGGCGTTTGTAATAGACACAAGCCGCGCACACTCTCTGCCTTTATGCGCCCAGGCCCCACCTCGTCGTCTTGCCCGGTATCCTGTGTCAAATATCCCGATGTCCGTTCATGTGAAATCGGACATACAGGCAGCGGTGTAGACTCAGGTGCATAGAGCTCCCATCAGGGACACGTAGGCGGCTGGTGCACTCTCTTTTCTCTGTCTCACTCTCAGCTCTCGGGGTCCCCAGTGTGCACGCAAACACAAACACACACCTGCCTCGCACTAGCATGAGCTGGACCTATGCCATCTGTGGTATCTGAGGCGGCTACATGGGAGCAAGAGCGTTCTTTTACTCGGGAAAAAGATGCAAGGGTCAGGTTTCAGTACACCGCTTCAACAACGGCATCTTTTTTGGCTGTTCTTATCGTACACCATTCATCACACTTTTCTTTGTGTGTGTGTGTGTGTGTGTTCTTTTATTGCTTCATCAAACAGTCCCAGTCTAATCCAGTGGTTCTAAACTGGTGGGTTGGAAACTGTTTTCACTGGGTCGTAACCCCCACCTGAACCCGAGCACATTTTCTCTACCGTTTGGCATTACCCAAATCTAAAAGCAATAAAGAGGCAAAGGAGCGACAAAACGTGCCAGAAAAGCAACAATAGCACAACAAACAAAGCGTCAAAAACACAAGACTAAAGGGTGATGAAAAAGCAACCCAAAAAAGTTACAAAAATTCCATGAAAAAGTGATGAAAACACGTCAAAAATCCAACAAAAAAAGCGGCGTTGAAGCAACAAAAAACTCGACAAAAACAAAATGTGACGGAAAAACGTGCTGGAAAAGCTACTATAACACAACAAAAGGTTGACAGAAATGCGATGGAAAAGTGACCCGAAACCCTACAAAAACAAGACGATTAAAAAATGTGACAAAAACAATGCAACAATGCAAAAAAAAAATCGATTTGGTTGGTCTTAGCTTTCAAATGAGGCGTTAAACTGGCCTTTAGGCTGTGAGCTCTAGTCAAGAAGCTTTTAGATTTGGGTAAAACTGAACTGGAGACTATGTGCTTGGTTAAGGCGGGGATAGGAGGTTATAATGACTGTTAACAACAATATTTGGGGAACAGATAATAGTTTACATTACATTTGTCAAGTCTATGTCAGATTTGGGTCATGGCTTGTCGTGGCTTGTCACCCCAGGGCGATTGTTGCTCCCGACGCCACCAGTTGAGAACCACTGCTCTTACCTACATCCGGTTGTAACTGGTTAGACTTTATTCTTTGCATTTGGGCCGACCCATCTCCAGATCTGACCCATCTGTAGATGTGTGCCTGTGAAGATTAGGACGTGTTTTAGGAAGTAGCAGAACTTGCATTGCTTATAATTTGGCATTTAAACTGAAATAGGGCACTGAACGCACCACCTGTCAACCAATCAAAGACGAGTAATTATCCATATAAAATAGGTAGCGGCGGTTACATGGTTTATAAGCTTTCAACTGTTCTCACGCTTCGAAAGAGTGCATTCAAAGTGTCTTTTATTATCCCTCTGACAGGATGATTCATTTGACTTTGGAGACTGTGACTTCTTTGTTGGCTCATCCTTTTTAAGTTTTAAATTTCAAAACCTCACAACTTTAATTACACGCGCATTTTACACACCCACGCACACGCGCGCGCACGCACGCACACACACACACGCACCTAATCAGAGATGTACAAATATAAGGATGCACACGCCCAACAGAACAGTCTTTCATGAAGTTGTTTTGACAAGAAAATCCTTCCTGTACCAACTGGCCTCCGGTTAGGAATAATCAGCAAGACAATGCGGGACGTTAACCACAATGACAGATGCAAGGTGAAATTTATAACTGGTCACTAAAGCTCGAGAAAAAACTTGATTGAAATTCATTATTTTGCGATCAATCATATGAAATAACAAAAAGGGGGAGGAGGGTTGTAATTTTAGCACACAAACGAAGATGGCAAGGAAATATGTATTAACCTGTGCGTGGGAGGGGAAAAATGAGAGCCCTTAGGAATAGTTTTGAGTCGAGCAAATAGCATTACTGCTGCTAAATCTCTCATTTAAGCTCTCGTTAAAAACATACCTTTTTGTACCATTTCAGCGCTCAAATTGTTTATATTTAAAGCACTGAAGCACTGATTGATAGCCGCTATTGCTTTTAGCCTTAATTAAATGGATTTACATGGGTTTGTGTGCTCTCTGCTGAATACTATTGTGTTTGCATGCGATTCTATGCAGTGGGAACGACACAATCCCGAAGCAAGTCTTTGTGATTGACGTCTGACCAATGCCACATCTCCTTTGGCCTCTTTCGATATTAATCTAAGTTCCAGCCTTTGAACGAAACGCGACTCTGATCCGCTTTTCATTCACGCCGTCATTCACTCGCGCGCGATTTGAAGAATAACAACAACAAAACGTCACTTTGGTGCTCTTTCCCTTGACGTCTCATAACACCGACCTCACCTGGAGACTGACAGCCCCGTGATGGATCGACTTTGCACGTGCACGGACGCAAATGGCGGACGAGTTTGGCGAGCGAAAGAGCGACTTGGAATATAAAAAAACTGAAGGATATGGAGGGAGGGGGAGAGAGAGAGATTTGAGTGAGAGCGGGGTTTGATATTTCTGCGGCTGTACACTTGTAAGCTCAAGCAAGTTTCCTACCTCCGAGGGACAAGGCTGTTAAGTAGCTCTCCAGTGCCCACAGTTTAGAAAGGGACCCAGGCAATACCGGACTAATTTAATCAAAGGTTACAGGCCCAGCATAGAAACACAATATTATGGCGATTGTACAGAGAAAAGGGGAGGTGGGAGTGAGTGTCGTTTCGCCAGGCAAAGCTTAGACCTGCTGCTTTATCTCTACACAGTGAAGGCTAAAGTCCCCAACAGTCTTTAACTATTGGCACTATAACATGCATTACCATTTTAGCTGGCGGCTGGGCAGGGAGATCATATGACAGGCTGGTGAACAGGATGACCTGCTCCCATGGCTAATGCTTGGGTTTTCATTTTGGGCTAAATCCGATTAAACCCCATCTATTAAAGTATAATGTTTGAGTGACGTTTCCCCCATACAGAAAAAAAAGAGTTGAAAGTGACCACAAAGTTATGCAGAACGCTGTTCAAAGTATAGGCGGATTCTCAATTGCACATAGATCTGTGAAGACTTGCAGCATTCAGACAGATAGGGATCTGCTTAGCCAGGCTCGGTGGCCATGTCACCGTATAATAAACTGTCATAAGTGTCAGTGTGGCTCAGCCCCGGGAGGAAGGCTGTGTGTGTTTCCGTACGAAGCTGCTGTGCAGAAAAAGAGATTTTAGACGCCACAATCAATGCTGATATCCAAATCACCAGTCATGAATCAGCTAAATATCATGGCCAGGGATCTTAGTGTCTTTTCTGTATTTGCTACATAATGCCCTGTGCTTGCCCCAAGCATAGATAAATACATAGAGAAAATTGTCTTAGTTAGGGCATCAGGTTTAAAATCCATTCTAAATGAATGTGCATTTTTGTAGACAGACTGGGATAGATGATTTTTCAGTACCAACGTCAGACAAAGTGGTATGTGAAATGACATTGCATAACAATAGGGCCTTTTTTAACCTCTTAACTCTCGCCTTAACTGAGCACATTTTCTCCAGTTTGGCATTATGCAAATCTAAGAGCTTCTCGGGGGGAAAAAGCATCTAAATAGCGACAGGAAACGAGGAGAAAACAAGGACATAAATGCAACAAAAATGTGACAAAAAAATGTCAAAAATTTGATTTAAAAAAACGGAAACAACAGAAATATCAGTTTTGTAGGTCTTAGCTTTCAAATAAGGTGGTACACCGGCCTATAGCCAAAGAAGAGCGAATGCATTTGGTTTAGGCGGGGGGGTAAGAGGTTAAAGGTAAGAATAATCTCCAGTCAATTGATGTGTATAGCCCAGGCTGCACTGCAATAAAACAGAAAAAACTAAAAACATGTAATATTCAGGCCAATGTAGTGTCAAAAATAACATAGCAGTTTTGATTGTGAATTGTCTTATTATTTGCTTAAAACATCGTTCCCGTGTAATGGATTCCTTACTCTGCACACATTACCTGACCAAACTCCGATGAAAGTGGCCGCAAGTACTTGAAAGAACACGGCTCCAGTTGAGGCTTTCCACGGGGTCTGCATTGCATCATAAGTGCATCAAATGACAACAGGCGAACCCGCAGACGCCGATAATGCAGACGGGGTGGCCGGTGCCTTGTCAGGGGTACAGGGTTGAGGGGGGGGTTTGTGTCAGGGCCCGAGCCTATCAAAAAGAAATCAGCTCGCCAGCTCGCCGGGTGCAGAAAGGCGCATCTCGTCAGTTTCCCCCCGCGCCAAGATTGCTTTCACCTGCATTCCCCGGGGCGACGCGCAAACACAGGCCCTCCGAAACCTATAGGCCTGCCACTCACCACCCCACACATACATACTCTCATGCATGGACACACACACACACGGCCATACACGCGAAAATATTCCCTCTATCTTTCATGCCTGACTCTACAATGGAATATTAAGCGCTCCACGCATTCTCAAACACATACAGCATTATGTGAAGGGGACACTCGCCGCGGCGGAAAATCACAATTATAAGCGCATATTGTTCTCGTTTTGGCTCACCCGCGTGTTTGTTTGCGCCACAAACTCGTATACAGACGTCCAAGTGTCGAGCATCCCAAAAAAAAAAAGAAGCTCGGATTCAGTTGATCTTCCAGGAGGTTGGGAAAAACGATGTCAAAAAGGCAAATCTGTATTTACCGCCAGACAGGTATCCTTGAGTTGACAGCTATACAGTCATTATCTGCCTGTCACGTGTCGCCCGGGGCCCACCCTCCTACTCCTAAAAGCCCGCCGTTCCCATGCATCACACCGAGCCCTATTAGCTTACCTGTTCTCCCCCCCCATTCAAAAGGCCATCGCCGACCAAAAAGACGCCAGAAGGACAAAACAAGGTGTCATATTTATGGATGTGTCAGCATATTATAGGCCCGACTTGAAAAAACCCACCTTGCACACCTTGAGCAATGGGCTTGACAACTCCAACAGCCGGGGCCTTTTTCCCAGTCAGGAGAACTGATACCTTCAACAACAAGGTAAAAAAAAAAACTCTGACAAGGATGAAACCGAAAGCGGAGGTATATAGCGGGGGATGAGTCAAAAAGAAGAAGAAAAAAAAAGGCTCGTAAATCGCGCGAGGTATTCTCAAGGACCAATTAGGGTAACTCAACCTGTTATGGCGAACAGGAGACAGACTATATCAAATGTGGGATAATGGCAGAAGGGCTTAGACAGACAAGCCAAGTGAAGATGTCAAAGGTTGGAGAGGAAAGGTGGGATTGGAGATTACCTCAGCGCTCGGGTGTTTTTCAGGTGTGTGTGTGTGTGTGTGTGTGTGTGTGTGTGTGACATCCAAGTATATCCAGGTGCACGGCTTCTGCATATACTGTGAGAAGAAAAGGGTAATTGCTGCTAATTAACTTATTCGATTGCAGCTAAAGACCCAAGGACGAATTAGAGAAGGTAATGAGCGATTATTTCAGCCGGGGAAAAGGGTCGACTTACCAAGATATGTAATGCTGACATATCATATTTTGCTTATTTGGTCCAGACAGAGCATTCGTGAACTCACATGACACTCATGGATGTAAATACACCAAGCCTGATGTACAGTAAATGTGCTAATATCCAGAAATTATTCAGATGTTTAACCTCTTAACCCAAGCCTGAACTAAACACATTTTCTTCGGTTCCGCTTTACCCAAATCTAAAAGCTTCGGGTAAAAAAAGCGTCTTAAAATCGACAATAATGAGAAGAAAAGAGCAATGAAAACGTGACAATAAAGTGTCAAAAATGTGACGACAAAGTGACAAACGAACGAAACAAAAAAGAGCAACAGAAAAGTGACGAATGTGATAAGAATGCAACAAGAGCCACAAAAGGCAACAAAAAAGCGACAAATACGTGACAAAAAGGCGATGAAAAAGTGACGAGAAAGTGATGAAAATGAACAAAAAAACCACAAAAGAGAAACAGAACAAAAATGTGACCAAAAAAAATCTATTAAGAGAGGTTAAAAAAGTGATGGCAATGAGGAAAGTGATGAGTTTTGGAGATTTGGGTAAAGCTAAACTAGACAAAATGCATTTGGTTAAGGTGGGGTGAAGATGCTTAGTTTAGTTTATTTATTTAAAAGGGACCATGTACAATTATAACATAAATGTTGCCATTTGATGCATTGTACCAGAGTTAGCCTGAGGCTAATTTACATCTGCAGTCCTGGCAGGGAACGGACAACCCATAACAGAAAACAAGACGAGATTCACAAGACAAGGGGTTGACCAAAAAAGACAAACCACATACAACATTACAGATTCAATAAAAACACTTCGCCCTCTCCACATACAACCAGACAAGACACGTCAACAACACAAATACAAACAAAGTCAGTACCACAGGGAGTGTGAAACCAAAGAGGTTAAAGGAACAGGCCACCGTTTTTACATACTGAGATCTGTTCTTACCTGAGCTTAGTTGATACGAGTACGAGGTATGTATCACCTCATCTAAGCTCATGTATACATATCTCAGTATGGAAAAACGGTGGCCTGTTCCTTTAAGATATCAAACAGATTTCAGTGCCACCCAACATTTCTCAAACGGCCTA
This sequence comes from Neogobius melanostomus, assembly GCA_007210695.1. NCBI lineage: Eukaryota > Metazoa > Chordata > Actinopteri > Gobiiformes > Gobiidae > Neogobius > Neogobius melanostomus. The sequence goes on along the minus strand of VHKM01000035.1, from coordinate 5,424,854 downwards.
GCACAGATAGATGGTAATAAATTAAAAGTATTCACATTTTCATTCTAAATGCTTATGATTTGGGGATCTGTATTTCTCTTTTCCAGACACCTCTATTTCTCTCTGAACCATCGATCGTCGTCTGAAGAATTCCCTGTCAGAGTCATAGATAAAAAACAAAATATTAATCGTCATTTCATTCTTTTATTTCTGCGCAGAAGTGCTTTTGCTGCTCCATCCACTATCCCCAGTTGCCACAAGCATCGGGCCCAAGATCAATACCAAGCAGCAGAGCAGAATTTATATCATCAGCCCTGCCATAGATCTTAATCTGGGTGGGAAAAGTTGTTTAGGGGCAAAGCCTGAGCAGCTATTTCTCATTGAACATTTGTATCAGAAGTAAAAGAAGGGATTTTATTGGCAGTGTAGTGGCAGTGGTATCATTTTTTTTTGTAATTGTCCTAAATGCCTGTGTTCTGAGGCACCTCTCATTATCTCTGTCTCTTTGAGCCTGGTTCGTGGGAGAATGACAGGTGTCCTGGTCCAGCGCTGTGGCTTCTCTGGAAGACAAAGCAGCTGGTGAGGACCTCCGGCATTTGCATGTGTGCGTGTGGCATTGTGTAACAGAGAAAAAAGGATCGAGAGAGTACGAGTGAAATAAATGTGTTTAATAGAAGTCGCGGGTTTGTGCTATGCCACAGAGGAATCCAGCTGCTTTTTATGTCATTACTTGTAATTTATATTGTACAAAATGCATGAAATAGAATTAGTAGAATAGAATAAAATAGTCTCAACTCCCAAGCCCATTACTTTGAAAGGGGTAATATTAGAAATTGCATCCTGTGTGTTACCCAGTGCCTTGCTGTTTAAAACCATAAGTAATAATATATTAGTAACAAGAATGGATAATAGGCTCATTGTTCTACTTTGTTCCAGTGCCATTGATTGTATAATAAAGCTCTATCTAATCTAATTTGGATAGATTTGTTCTACTGATGCTGACACTACCCACTGGCATGTGTCCAGTCCCTTTATGCCCATGTTTTGTATCTGCAGTGTCAAGAAAATTAAACGTGTGTCCCATGTATCGGTTTATGTTGTAGTCAATATTCATAATAGCATTAATCAGACAGAGCTCGGCTGCAGAGAAGTTCAGTTCTGCTGGCTGAGAAATGGGGGACGTTGCATTGGTTGATATATGGTGACTAAAACAAAATGCTTCTAAAGTTCAGGGTTTGTGCCTCCTGGTTGGTTTATTTTAGCGAGTTATCTGTCACTGTGATGAAGGTGCTTTCCAGAGGGTGCAAACCCCCAAAAAAACAAGTCACTGGTGAATTGAATGTATGTCTATGGCTTGTGTCTACATATACATATCAATAGAGTGATGGACAGACTGGGCAGAGACACTGGCCCGTCACCCTGACAGTTCAAATCCCACTCAAAGCACAGATGCTGATTTTCCCAAGCCCCAAGTCAATATATGGACACACACACATGTGCTGGCTCAATAGACAACAGCACACGTCATAATCACTTTCTCTTCACACTTGTCAATAATCCAGTGATTTATCTATCAGTTATAACAGACTTTTAATAAGACAACAGACTGACAGTATCTATGTTAACCCCAATATCATCTAAGCAACACAATGCTCTGTATTATAAGTGTTGAGCTTGATGTATGGAGCCTCGCTAAAGGCTGTGACTCACAATGACATTACTTTGCAACACATTCTAGTATCTTGCCGCGGATGGCTGGGATAACCTTTGCTAATGTGTGGATGTGTTTATGCATCTGAGTGACTGTGTTTGCTTGTGTTAGTGTTGCGTGAGCTTGGCACCTGTTAGCATTGCCAAATAATGTGCTCTGCTGAAATTTTAATCACCTGCAAGTGCAAAACAACAGCAATGCAATCAGGAGCTAATTAGCAGAGCAATTAACACCTCTGTGCTTCGCACTTTCCTGTGCCAGAGCTCGCACGTTCAGACGCCTGTGATTGAGGCTCTCTTTTCATTTGCATTTATGCTTTGATTGAATATGTTTTATTTATCAGCAAACATTTGTTTGTTGTTGTGGTGGTGTCACCATTAGCTCCCTGGGCTCCTGCCGCCTGTTGGTTTGCAGTGATCAGGCATTTGTTTGGCCCATGTAAGTGAATGTGTGCATCACTGTTTATCAATGTTAGGTTGTATTTTTATTTAGGTTTATTAAAGTGAAGACAGTTATTGATAATATGGAGGTGAAAATAAAATCATAAACGTCACAGAAAGAAACAGCATTGATTACAAGTGGTTCTAAACCTTCATTCACAAATATCACCTCATAAAATATTTGACCTTCCAAATGCCACGAGGATCAAGATTAAATCAGGACTAATCCAAGGGTCTAAAATAGATCGAAATTGTGTCTTAACCACATGTAATCTAGAAAAACTGCATTAGAAAAGGCATAAATAAGATTTTAAAATTGCAGATGACCCTGAGTACCATCTGAAGAAGGGCATGAGGCCCAAAATGTCACATATTATGTTGTAAGAAACAATAAAAAAATTGGGAGATTTCACTGCTTTGCGGACCCTTATTTTCAATTTCTGTAACCTTATTTTGGATCCAGCACGCAGGTTTTACTCCCTTCGGATGTGTGTGCCTATTTCTTTTTACCATCTGAAGAAACCCATGGTTTGATAATCCCTGCTTATACAGCACTATTTTAAAGTGACCAACTGGAACAGCCTGAATTCCAGCAAAAGAAAAGGGAGTTTGCTTTGTGTTCAACAGTCAGTTGAGTAAGCAGTTGTCATAATAAATGAATAATTACACTTTGATTGGCATTTGTAACAATTGATCAGTGACCCAAGTCCAACATTGATTACTTGTGTTTTGACACCCTGCTAGTTTCCCTGTAAAAACGCACACTGAGCAATAATTCTGCTAATATGGAAACGCACACTCACCACACCACACATCCTTTTATGCCGTTTCAGAGTTAAATTAATGGTCGCACAAACATGCCGATCACCTATACCTGTCTTCTACACAGACATTCTCTGGACATGTAAAGATGCTGGATTGAAGACTTTGGTGATGGCCCAGTGGTCGGGGTCACTGATGACTATTGACCATGTGACTGCTCGGTGGGCTGTGGTCGTCATGAGAGGCAATAAGGATAGATTAGTTTGTCAGCGTCTGCATGATGTGGGCCTCCTGGGGTGCCCTGGTGTTTGTGTGGGGGGCGCATGGCTTATTGAGTTAGCTGTTAAAATGTCTGTCCAGGAGACCGATAAAAATCACTCCAGTTTGAGAAACAGTTAACGTTTAACTGGACTCAGGCTAATAAGGAAAGTGTCACATTTGTATATCATATGAAATAATAGCTTTATGTGCAGACCGTCTTGAGCTAAGGTCCAGTACCGGTTGTGGCTTGTCTTGGATCTGGATTAATCTTTTGGGCGGGCGGGGTCATTTTGAGAACCTTGATTGGATAACACACCTAATGGCCACTTTATTAGGTACATTGTATTTTTCGTTAGGTCCACCAGGTATTGAAATGGTGTTACTCACAAACCCTTGGAGTAAGACACACATTTAGTTTGTACTATACCACAATAGATTGCGAGATGGGTTGAGTTGTTTAAAATATGGTAAATATCTCATCAGGCAAACCCACAATATTCCTTGTCACAATTGGAAGTAATGAACCCAATTGAGTGTACATAACGGCACAGACGCAGATGTTGAGGGGGCAAACCTTCTGCCCCAGACAGGAAGTCTCTCCGCTCCACTGGCTCCAAGTGTTTGACTACTGACTCTTGGTGGACCTTCATTTGTCTTTGCTGATGTCAAACTGAGGCCGCGACTTTGGTGGCATTCCAGCGAGGGGTATTTTCGGCGTCTAAATGTGCCAGGGCGACGAGGATCTAACTCGATTTCACGAGATTTTTGGGAGATGCCCGGATGACATCACTTGCCCCGTACAAAGGCCGCTTCAGTTTCCGACATCACAGGCCTGTTTTCTGGAGTCCAACAGATAAGCGATTGTCGCGGACACTCGTGATCAATCATAGCTCCAGAGATGAACAACTTGGACAGAAAACGTGTGGATAAAACAACAGGGCATGGCGGGTACTGTCTCTCGCATTAATCTTGCAGTTTTTCATTCCAAGTGTATCACCATGGTCTGTCTGGAGGATTGCCGCACTAATGGAGATACAAGTATGAAAACTGGTCATATTATTGAGGGAATTATAACATTTGTAACAAGGCAATGCTAACACTAATAGTCTCAGTGGTTCAAAACGTGGAGATGGGGTTCGCTTTGCACTACTTCTACTACTCACTACTTACTCCATGTAACGACTGTGTGCCATGTGAACACACAGTCAGCTGGATGTGTACACGGCTGAGTATACCCTCACAGATGGCCCTGTGTCGAGAGTCAACTGCTGCCACAGATGGAGGAAGCAGGACTGAAAATAGTAGCACGGCACATAGTGATTTTTTAAGCATTTAATGAGCAGCATGATCTACGTTGTATACTCAGCCTAATAGAAAGTGGATCATTATATTAAATTTTTTTTTTTTTAAAGACACGCCATTAAGTGCAATACTGCGGCTCATATTGCAATCACTAAAGTTATAATCCGCTTAATGACAAATTCATCTGACTATCGCTCTGATGGAGGACTGAACACTCTAGGGACCTCATTTTGGTTTTTAATTTGGAGCATATTTGCACTGGGGAAATCACACTTTCTTATTTTCACGCCTACTGCAGACTCTGTCAGTTTACTAACATTACAGCACAATCGCAGTGTTTTGTCGTCGTATCTTCTCTCATGATCTACCAAAGGGAGAAACTTGCAACTTTGGGTTTTAGACAGGGTACACCCACGAGTGGCGGCTGGAAATATCAATAACTCCAATTCAAATGACCGATTGTATTAGCTGAGTTGTGTGCGTTTCCTAATCAATAGCAGGTAGTTGTTAATTAGTGCTTGAGTAGATGAGGTCCACCAATGGAGGCGGTGGTGGGAGATCCTCCAGTCTTTTTTGCTGAGAAGGCACCTTGTACTCTCCCCTGTTTATAACATCATCAAAGGCGTGCCTCTGGGGGCCCTGGCTTCGTTAATAATGTAGGTGCGGCGTGGCCTGCTCGGCCCCACTGCAGCAGGAAACCCACTCTGACTGAGCCTGTAACAAGTGTGGTGGAATATCGTTTTTTCATGATCATTTTGGAGAGTGACCTCTTTTAATTGAGGGGTTTCATATTGATCCGACACAAGCTTGTATAGCTACTGGGAGCTCAATGTGTTTTTTATGCTGTGACTGTCAAATAAACTGAGATGAACTGAGCATTTAGGTAGTAGCAAGATTTACAATTATATAGTGTTTTCATGTTGTTTAATTTGATTGAAACATTAAAGTACATATAAAAACTGATGTGTACGTTTATTTGCCATCCATCATTTCTTTCACACACACAAAAAAAACCTCTATCCACTTGGAAAGAACATCAACTGTTTAACTGTGCATGTTTTGGATCTACATTTCAAATCCCAGCATTGGTTCAACCCCGGCAGCCGCGTTCTGAAGCTTTATTAAGGCTTGCCTGCTCCGACATGGTGCGGAGGTAAGTGCTTCACGCTCACATGGCACTAAAGTGGGCCGCTGACCTTCTTACAGCCCACTTTAGCTCTTATGGAATTGATTGTGATATGGCTTTGGCAGAGCTGGGGCCGAGGGAGGGCGCACAGCGAGAGGCCGCACACAAATGGAATATTTCCTCGAATGGCGGATTTACGGCGTTTAGAGAAGTTACCTCCGCATGGGGAGAGTGTGATTGGACAGCGGCTGTGAGTGTACCTGACAGCAGGTGGAGAGTGAAGGGCAAAATATTGTAGATTGTGACATTAGAAAGATTTTTTTTGTTGCAGTTTTCAGCCTAGATTTATTTGAGAGAAACATACTTAACTCAAGAGATATTTCATTATTTTATTTATTCATTGCCATTTTCACTGATAAGGGTAACTGTAGAGGCTGGACAATATAAACTTCAGAAATAGCAGTTCAATCCCGGTGATAGCATAGACTGTTAAAAGAATAGACAACTCCTCACTCCTCCCCGTTTACCATAATGACCACGTTCGAGGGGGAAATCATGGCAGATTTACAGACTCCTCCTCCCCAGCTCTGACGAAGCATGTTCCTAAAAAGGGCATAAGGGCGGGATCTTCACTGTAGACTCGGCCCTTGCGTGACGTGTAGCTCGTGCAGCTCCAATGCTAACAGTCCAACCCTCATTAGTACGAGATTTAAAAATTTTACGAACAGCCTGGTTTCTTTAATTGTAACTAACCCAGCGTTAGCACAGGAGGAATATCTAGCTGTAGAAAGTTCCAAAAAATTAGGCACCGGGCTCTAAAGTTGTTTTTTAATGTGTCTAAAGTGTAATGATTCCTAATGGGAGACTAGCGGCTATATGAGGTACTACAGCAATGGCGGAGCAATGGCGGCCTCCAGTGTTGTGGTCATAAAGCAGAGCAGCCAGCGGCCATTGGGTGATAGCAACACTGATAGGCCTGTTGTACAGTTCTCATTACATGGTAAATAGTAAATGTCACATTATATAGCGCCTTTTTACCTGCTTTAGGTACTCAAAGCGCTTTACATTACTGGTGATAGTATTATTAACTGTAGCAGTATTACAGTATTACCCAAACAGGGGTCCCCAAAACCTAGGTCCCTAAAGCTTTTGATAAACCAAACTTTAACTATTTTTGGTATAGATATAATGGCATTTTAACAGGTTTTATATTGATTACCATGAATTTATACATCTTTTTTCAGAGTATGTTTTGTATAAATAATCCTTTTTTTTTGGTGTGACTTCAGTGGACGAGAGCCGGCCTTTCAGGTTCGAACAGTGTGATAAGTTTGCTAGTATATTTATATAGATTTAGACATGTCCCAAAGGCAAACCCTCCGAAGAGATTTGTTTATTTTAGTGGCTTGTCAGTTGTTTTAGAGTCCGTTAGAGCCAAATGAACACAAACTTTCTTTAAACACGCCACAATACAGCCTGTTTGCACCGTCAGCCGGCATCCATCCGACCAATTACGGGAGGAAATTTTGAAAGTAAACACCAAATCTCAGCTATCCCGACATGTTTGGGTATGCAATCAGATAGTGAAATTACCAGGACCCCGGCTAAACTCACTACTTTTCTCACTACTTTGAGGCTTTAGATGGTGTCCTTCTAATGGGGTTTACAGTTATTAAGGAGATTATAGTTCCGGATTACCTGAGCAGGAGCGGTTGGAAAGGTTCAGCAATGCCTTTGAAGTGCCGCAGTGTAAACACAACCCTAGGCTACCACGCAAAGGAGGAGCTCAGGGTTTTGTTATTCCGAGCCGAGGCCCTTAATTGCAGGTGCTCGGGACAAAAGACGAAGAAGTAACATTTTTTCCTAGGAGAGTGACATGGGAGGGGCGGCAAGGAAAAGTCTGCATAATTGTGTAAACAGTGAGAGATGCCATGCTGAGGTCATTCAGGCACATCACAGGTGGGATTGTGTCTCGCCTGACAATGGGTTCAAAAGGTCTATGGCAGTAATTATAGCTAAAGAAACATTACCAGTTTTTGACTAATGGTTGTATTCTGTTGCCCTGTTATAAAATCGCTCAGCATCACACCAACTATAACTGAAATGAGCTCAAATCTATAAACATGAACCAAATACAAGTTTCTAACTTTGGGCCAGACAAAAACTTGTTCGGTTGCCGGGTCATACTCTCAGCTGAATCAATATCAGGCGGTTGTTCAATGAAAAATCAAGATAGAAAACTGCTCAATAATGAAAATTTATGAAAAAAGATTTTAAATTTATCATGTGCTCAACGAAAGATAAAAGATCTCGAAAGCTAAATAGGGATGGGCCTCTACCAGGATGGGAAACTGCGTGGGAATATTTAGCTTGATTGAGTTAGTGGTGGTGGTCTGATGACGCTGAGGGGCAACCTCACTTCTGTCAGTCGATCCCTGGGCAACAGTATCTTACCACCACTGAGCAGTAAATCCAGTCCAGTCCAACTGTAGTTCTATAGAAACAAGAGTTTCCAAAGTGTAAAAAACATGGAAATAAGATATTTCACAATCAATGGTAATAATAATGAAACTAAATTGAAAGCAGCCGAGCAGGAGCAACCAATCATTAAAAACAACAACAAAACAAACCTTCTTCTGAAACACTGAAGATGCAAAAAAAGGACAAACGAGGAGAATATAGTAAAAGACTGTGGTGGAGCGGAGGGAGCTGCGCAGGAGAAAGAGGAATGAGGAGGTGCTGGCCAGTGCAGGACACCATGCTCTGAAACAGGGACAAACCCAGGGGTCGGTGCACCGTTTCAGACCGGCACTGAATGCAGCCGCCCAGGTTTCCTCCAGGTGCTCCGGTTTCCCCTACCTACAAAAACATACTGGTCAGGTTGGCCAATGGCGGCGCGCTCAGTCGCAGCGGCTCAGGACTAACCCAACACCTGAACGCAATTTTGTTGTACAATTGTACAATAACAAATAAAGCACAATTGGGGAGATACATCCCCGGACGCAGTCCAGTGGCATCGAGGGATGGGTCGAATGCAAAGGACAAATTTTGTTGTATAGTTGATGCATAATGACAAATAAAGCACCTTTACTTCTTACTTACTTACTTACTTACTTACTTACTTAACTTTATTTTACTTTACTTTACTTTACTTTTACTTACAGTAAAACACAATTGAATAGACTAATGCATTATTATTATTTTTAAGTATTTTTAGAGCTATTTGTTTGACACCTAATTACCAGAGCATATGAATAATATTCACAATATGTGTATATATGTACAATATATATTATACAATATATAATATATATAAGGAATAATGTTGTTTTTCTAGCTTTCACCATCCACCAAAATGACTGAATTGATTGATTGAAAAAAGTAACAAAAATCATGGCTATATAGTGTAGTGCTTTGGCATGGCACCGCAGATTAAATCATCCGAAACTAGCTACTGTAGAGGGAGCCATTACTAATTGAGTAAAAGAGTGAAACTGCGCTCTGCTTCATGGCAATATTTAAAGTTGCACATCCACTGAGCCTGAGTAAGAGATGGGGTTCCCTTTTCACATTACGGACATGCAAATAGGCCTTTAATGTGTCCACAAGGCCCTGTAAAAGAAAATACCACCACTGGAGCTGAAGAGCTTTCTTCCCAACTGCTGTTCAGTGCTATTAGCGGAGCTGCTAAAGGGATTGTACAGCATTGCAAGCGTTACATTGTGATGTTTTCTGAAGCACAGTCATTTAAGGAAGTATGATATGCAAGCTATAGAGATGTCAGTCAAAAGTTTGGGTAGATGAGATCATTCTTGGAAAATTTGCATATCACATAAATGTATGGACGTTTTCAAGCGTGTGAGATTGTTCCATCATGGACAGCATTCAGTGTAATATAACTACTCTAGCATTATAGACACACACCACCTGATTAAGTTAAACTTTTGAGCTACAAAATCCACAAAGAAAAAGTGTTTTCCGCCCTCTTTCCGTGAAAAAAGCTGATGTAAGGAAAGAGGAGAGACAGACAGCGTGTTGTGACAGTTGTTGCCCCCATTATCTTTGTTCCCGAGTCGCTATTGTGTCCTGTCAAAACCGAAAAGGCAAATCAATATTGTCATTCACAACTTCAGATTAAACTCTGCGCTTTTACTGTCTCCATGTTCTTTTTGGGCCATTTAATCTGCCGTAACAGTGACAAACGCACCCCCAATCGATTGTTGGTGAGATCAGCGAATTAACAAGTGGAGTACATCTCTCTTTTTTTTATTCCCTTCCCTTTGCTGTGTTTTCCTCCCAAAATGGGCAGGCAGTGGAGAAATGGAGCAAAACACATAAAAAGACGGCTGCCATCAACAAACACAATAAAACCCTGATCTAGAAAAGTAGTTTCTGAGGCGAGGAGAGGATTGCCGCGCAAATGTTTTCGCAATTTAGACTCCGTCGCCACAAACCACTAAATGCCCTTAAATAGTACGCTGCAGTTAAGGTTTTCAACAGAGAAGTAGTTCCAGTGCTTTATGTGGGGCGGGGAGCGGGAGGGGGGGGGACACAGGAATCGCTTACGACAAGAAAACGGAAGACACGTTGGAAATGCAAAATATCCCGCCAGACAATTGCATGTATCGACAATGTGGTTTTAATAGAGGCCCATTGTCCTTCATGGCATCTGCAAAAGAGGTAAACAAAAGTCAGCGCTGTCTCTCCTCCACATGTGTTTACAACGGCTATACCCTAAATCTATTGCAGTAATAATACAAAGGCAGGGCTTCAAAGCGGGGCTCGTGATTAAGGCCATGATTGTGGACATCGCTTGAAACGTCGTACTATAGGCTGACGACATGTTTTTTAGATTTGACATGTGGAGCTCAAAGTGAGGCATCGCTTTACGCCTTCCGGACACATTTCTCAACTGGCACGACGGCGATTTATTCAGGCATGGGACTGACAAAAGGTTCCATTTACCTGGGTCTGGGAAAGGCCAATAATTCCAACCTCCTATACCTATGTTTCATTATTAAAACACACACACATTTTCAAGTAACTACATGGGGGCTGAATGATCACACAGTTGTCTTACCTTAATGGCTCTGTGATCCCTTACATGTCAAAAAGTCGCATTACATTTGCATGGAAAAACAAGCCTTATCCTCTAAAGCCTTCGGAGAGACTTAAACCTGCGGTCGCCAGTCTCTTCTCAGCGGCTTTGACGATGTTGACTCACATTTGGAGACGTCGAGGTGGTGCTGAAGTGTCGGATTTGTCTGCGTCTTTCTTCCTTTTGATGGTTGAGAAAGCAGATGGGACCAGGGACTTAACCGCGGCCTTGAGTGTGCGACGATGCTGATCCCTCGGAGAACTTTGACCTGTTCCCCTTCACTCCTAGCATCAGCGCTCTTACTGTGACACGCAAATGTCACCAAATAATCTCCCGCAGACATCAGAGGGTGCCTTCCAATCCGGAGCGACCAGCGGGTTACCTTTAAGTCTTAAGTCCACGTTCCGAATGTCTGATGCTGAAATTCCAAACCTACATAGGACCCTGCCGTGACCCCTCGCCTCACTTTGCTATTATGCAACGGTTCATACGGTGGATTTTGTCATTGGAATATAATTACTCAAACTTGATTCACAGTCTGGTTGTTTGTGCCTGTCCCGACCTAGGATTATTACTACATCAATTAGATCCTTTGCAGCTATGTGAATTAGTCACACGTTCCACACTCTGACAGTCATACTTTAGCCTCTGAGAAGACTGATGGAAAGCAGTTCAATAAGCTCCTATATGAGTCATCTTGCCCAAGGACATAATGCCATGTGATGGTCAAGGACTCTAATAACACTTGTTAGTCTTTTGCTCACTCCCTATGTTGATTACTAAAGGTGCTTTTTGTGTGATGGCTGTATACAAACGTGTTCAATATTTGGATTAATAAAACACAGGCTGCTAATTGTTCCTCCTTTAGTTGCACGATCAGAGGCCACATATCAAAGCAGCTAATGATGATGGAAAGAGAAAGCCTTCCTTCTTCAGCGCCTGCCAGAGCCTGTACTGGGATTATAAACACTTAACCAGATAAACACAACGTGCTAGATTTGTCCCTGCACCTTGACAACACATTTGGGCAACGTGTAAAATAAAAATGCTATTCTGTCAGAAAGTCTGATGTTTTGTGAACAGTAGTTGCAAACTTAAAGATTATCCATATTCATAGCCTGTGGTCAGATCATTGCAGAGCTGCCCACTTGAACCAGTCATGCCCGTTCACTCAGCGCATCTGCTGAAGGAGTTTGGAGGGGAAGAGTCTCCACAAAGTCAAACAAAGTTGTGAAGAAAAACACAATTAATTAATTAATTACATTAATAATAAAGTCTGATTCACTGCCACCTAGATTTAACAGGGAGTACACTTGACAGCACAGACAGTACTAAAAGGTCCACGAATCTCTATCTCTGACCGGATGACTTAACTCTTTGTCCTTATTTTCTTAGCAAATAGTAGTTTGACGCACAGTTCTCGAACCGAACTGACTGTTCATGACCAAAAGCATCAGAACATATGGCATTTAGACCAGAAAACACTAAGTGCTACTGTCCCATGGGGTATTAGGGGAATCTTCACATGCATGCACGCTAAGGTGTGTCCTCTGCAGAGATGTTGGAGGTGTTTACGCTCCTGCGCGGCTTATCAGATTTCAGGAGCTGCCCGAGGCTCTGCAACACAAAAGATAGATAGGCGCTCAGGCATGACCTTAGACACACATCACAGTAGATGGATGGAAGTCAGCCCTGACGCCAGATAGTACAAACTTTGATTTTATAAACTAAGATCACATGGCATTTTCTGCACAGTTCATGTTATCATCAGTATGTGAGGTTCCAAACTGTATAAGCCATAACTCTCTCTCCGGCTCATTTGATCACACTTTATTTTTCCACGCTGGGTTTTAAGGTAATGTTACCCAAATACAAATGTAACGTAACAACATCTGAGCATAATCGCTTCTGTAGGTCAATATTCCTTGTTCCTTGTTTTAAGACTAAATGTATGTAAATCCTGTTAATGTCGTGTGTCCATGGCAGTTATTCCCGTGTTTGCAGCAGAGCCAGGTGAGCCTCAGCTTCACCTGCTGATAGCATCTGATTGTGCATCAGCTCTGCCTGCAGCCCTCGGGCCGGACCAGCGCTTATTTAAGTCTAATCATTTCAAGGCATCTTCTCTGTACCGCCATCAGTAGGAGAAAGATAGAGGATGCAGAGCGAGGCCAGAGAGGAGCAGATAAACAAACGCCCTGTGAATTCAGATCCCAAATCCTGGCTGTCGTCCCTTTTTTCCAGGACTGCGCTTTGCATCTGTTGGATATTCCTCCGAAAATCGGCTTCCCCTGCAAATGTTTCCGAGTCGGACAACAATATGATGATGTGATTTGCAGGGTCCAGGGGTCAAATAATGTAGGTGACGGGTTGGACTTTGAAGTTTCGCAGCAGGTTGTCTTCCACTTCTGCCGGCTTCCCAGTCTCGCCTCGGGCTCTTCCCTTGTCAGGATTATTTTCCCCCCACATTATTTTTTACACACCAACTACAACTCTTTTTCTTTTTTCAAAATATTGTAATCATTTTTAAGTCGGGTTGTAAAAATTGTGTTTGTTTAGTAATATTCATTGGGCCTGTAAACACCATAATGATCATGTTATTACAGTTTTAGGGACCACTCTGTTCCCATACTATTACTGTAGTGTAAAGTAAAGTTCTACCCACTCAATCATATATATAAAAAAAATCATTTTGTTTCATTTGTGACCTTTTCAGTTTCCCTCTCTTCTCTTTTTTGATGCTGCACTCTCACTGTGACAGAAAGTGCTACTAGACCCCAGTCAAATTGTACCAGCAGCGACAACACTTTATGGGAGTGTTACAACATGAGTAAGAAATAGATTGTTTAGTGAAAACAATGTGGAAGAACTTCTTTGCCTAAGGCGGGGAGCGGAGACACGGGCGCCGCAGCCCCCCCCCAACAGTTAGTTCAAGGCGCTCTAAAGAATGCACCGACACATGTAGGTGATGCTTGTCCATTTGTTCTCGAGTATAAAACATGAAATTATGGACTTTTCCCCCCACATTGGTGCTCCACAGAGTTTCAATGTGACATGCCGCACACAGGGGAGCAGGAAGTAGACAGTTTTTCATTGATAGTAATGAAAAGAAGTCGTGGCTCAAGCGCTGGGAGAAGCACCTACAGAGAGTGTGTGGGCGCAGATGGAGAGGGGACAAACCAGGGGAGAACATTACACTTATCTGCAAAAAATACTGAGGGAGAAATTTATATTCAAGTGTGTCGTTTCCATCAGTGTGACTCCTCAGAGCTTTGTTGGAGTGCACTTTTATATTACTATTTGTTTTAAAATGTTCGTAATTTTGTGAATAAGCCTCTGTCTTGGGTACAAAGGTGGAAGTGATGGGATTAACAGTTGCAATAGTTATAGAAGTAATAATAGAACAAATTGTTATATGTTATAGTCTCAATAACGTGCTTTTTCCACCTCGATTGGGAACTCAGATCAATTTGTTAAACCCATAGTTCACAACATTTAGTAGTTAAAGAGGGGGTATTATGCTTTTTTCAATCACATAGCACCAGTCTATAGCATACTACAATGATGACGTAACCTTCTGTTGGTCTGTATATGCAGTAAATTAACTAACTGCCTTGAATAAAATTGCTCTCTCAAAATGGCTGTACTGAACGTCTTGAAATAGGCCTCTGTCTCTTTAAGAAGCTTTCCGACACGCCCCCTTCAGCACACTGCTGTGGCATTTAAACAACAACACTGTGAGGGGAGGGGCTCTGCTGAGCTGAGGAGCAGTGGTTGGTGGCTTGGCTGGTGACAAAAGGTCCAGAGGCGTCTCCAGGAGGTGGGGGCGTTCCTAGGAGGACTGAGGCATAGCTACACCTAAAATGGCTGCCGTCTAAGTTTTTACTGATTACTCAAAAATATGTGAATGAGCCAAGGCAACACTCCAGGCATGTGTTTAATGAGGGAATGACATAATAACATGATATAAAGCTTGAAAAAGTCGATTTTACATAATACCCCCCTTTAAAGATCCTATACCTGATTTTTTTACCTAATTACAAAGCCACTAAGTTGAGGTCCAAACTCATTCTGAACTTTTCTAACATATTTGTAAAATCCCGATTCTTCACAGGGACGAGTTTATAGGCACATTTCACAACTTGCAGGGTCACTGAAATGACCAGCTGATCATTGTACATGTTTGGCTTGGTCACTTTGACTTCTGCAACAACTTTACTGCTCCCATAGCATGACATAGCAACATACAGTATAACCTAATAATGATGCACTCTCTGGTAATAGTAGTGTCAGGGCTGCAAGAATGGGAAGTATAGCAATTACAATATACAACTGTCATATGAGTAAAGTTGCAACAAACTATATATATCAGATAATTGTCATTGAATAAATGATCTGATTTATACTTCCATACAAACTGCACAAATAGTACATATAAGTACTGGAAAATGATAAACTCCTACAGTATATTTTTGTGTTGCATGTGAAACTATACAGTACATCCTAGCTCTTTGTAATCCTATAGCTCTGTTCCCGGAAATGTTTCACTTCTCCCATGATGTAATTTACTGCAGAAGCCCTCTGTTGGCCAGTTTACATTACTCACCCCACATCACAAGACACTTTGATGGTAACCTCCCGACCAGCGTTGTCTCTATCAGCAAACTAATTCCTCCCCATTATGCTACTGCGAGATTTATTTAGCTGTAGTGCGCTGATAAAAGGATCTTTGACTTCCGCGTTTGGATGGGAGAGATAATTGACCCTCCGGGGATATGGCACTTGCGATGGTGTTTTTTTTTGGTTCATAGCTGGAGGCAGACATATTTCGCCCCGGGGCCTTTCTCTGTTCACCTCTTTAGCTGCTCCAGCCCCCGTAGCTGTAACATTAGTGAGCATTTTGTCAACCCTCTCCACCGATTTGGGAGTTGCATAAACTTGCCTGACCTGCGCTTGTCTCAAAGAGTGCACATTCTCCTAAGTTAAGTTCACAACGCACCCACTAATGGCTTCTTTCCTCCACTCTCCCTCACTCGTTCATGCTGCGCTCTGGCTAATGGACAGATGGCATCCCATTGTTTACTGAGCCAAGGTACAATGCCTTATTGGCCATAGCAGCGGAAACTGGGCTAGCGCTTCTGCTTGACCCAGCTTAAATCTGCCACCAAAAAGGAGGAGGGGAAGGAGGACAGGAAGAAGGAGAAGAAGGAGAAGAGGAAGAAGAAAAGGAGGAAGAGGAAGAAGAAGAAAAAGAAGAAGAAGAGGTTGAAGAAGAAGAGGAAGGAAAGAGAAGAGGAAGAAGAAAGCGAAGAAGAGCAGAAAAGGAAGAAGAAGAAAGAGAAGAGGATGAAGAAGAGCAGAAGAGAAGAGGAGGTTGAAGAAGAGAGGAAGGGGAAAGAGAAGAGGATGATGAAGAAGAGCAAAACAAGAAGAAGAAGAAGAAGAAGAAAAAGGAAGAAGAGGAAGACGAAAGAGAAGAAGAGCAGAAAAGGAAGAAGGAGAAAGAGAAGAGGATGATGAAGAAGAGCAGAAGAAGAAGAGGAGGTTGAAGAAGAAGAGGAAGGGGAAAGAGAAGAGAACGAAGAAGAAGAGCAGAACAAGAAGGCAGAGAAAAAGAAGAAGAAGAAGAGGGAGAAAAGGAGGAAAGAGAAGAAAAGGAAGAAGAGGAAGAAGAAAGAGAAGAAGAGCAGAAAAGGAAGAAGAAGAAAGAGAAGAGGAAGGAAAAAGGGAAGAGAAGAGGATGATGAAGAAGAGCAAAACAAGAAGAAGAAGAAGAAGAAGAAGAAGAAAAAGAAGAAAAAGAAGAAAAAGGAAGAAGAGGAAGACGAAAGAGAAGAAGAGCAGAAAAGGAAGAAGGAGAAAGAGAAGAGGATGATGAAGAAGAGCAGAAGAAGAAGAAAGAAGAAGAAGAGGAGGAGGTTGAAGAAGAAGAGGAAGGGGAAAGAGAAGAGAATGAAGAAGAGCAGAACAAGAAGGCAGAGAAAAGAAGAAGAAGAAGAAGAAGAGGGAGAAAAGGAGGAAAGAGAAGAGGAAGAAGAAGAGAGAGAAGAAGAAAATGGAAGAAGAGGAAGAAGAAAGAGAAGAGGAAGGAAAAGGGAAGAGAAGAGGATGATGAAGAAGAGCAGAACAAGAAGGAGAAGAAGAAAAGAAGAAGATAAAGAGGAAGAAGGAGAAGAAGAGCAGAAGAAGAAGAGGAAGAAGTGGAAGAAGAAGAGGAAGAAGAAGATCTGTAATGAGGGCTAATCAGCCGAACACCCTGTGCAGTATTATAATTTACAAAGTTATTGTTTGTTGTTATCAATAAACTTGTGAGGCTTTTACAAACATTTTTTACAAAATGTACTTGGGTAATAAGGATATTATTGCAATATATAACAAAAATAATTTCAACTATTGCTTATTTCAGAGAATGTTTCATTAAAGTTAAACAGAAATTGCAGCCCTCATAGGAAGCCACTATTTTTGAGTGTGAGGGTGGGGGGTTAGGTGGATACACTATTTGTGTAAGTGTATCCTGGATTTTTACGTAAGATTGGAGTTATAATAATACAAATCTGTAAACCATAGAGAACTGAGGGGTTTTATCATTGTCCATACGGGATAGACCTGAACTCATTTGACATCAATATTGGTGAATTCAGAGTTCTCTAAATCCCCGCTTTGGAGAGACACAGACTCATCAGTGTGGAGCACGTACATCATCTGTGACTGAGTGCTTCTGTTTCGGCCCCTAAATCCCCGGCTCCACCCTTCGTTTTAACCCCTCAGGGCCTGAGATCTGGGGAACTTTTAATTACCCGCCGCCTCAGCTCCCCTCTCCTCTCTGCTGGCAGCTGAATGGTCAACATGCTTTTTTACTGCTTACTGCGGCATCAGCGTTAGAATAGGAAGAGAATGTCTGCATGCATGAAGAGTGGTCTTAGGGGCCTGGGCTGAGATAGGGGTATCATTAGATAAGCCTGTTGGTTAATTAGGCCTGGGGACCCCCTCCCGTAGACAAGAATGGCCATCAGCCGTTAGCCGCGGTATTTTTTATGGTGCTTTGCAGACTCAGTGACAAGGTTGTTAAGCAGCATGGAGGCATATGGTGGCAGGATGGAGACACACACTGACAGGGGAGAGAGAGAAAAAAAAAGTTTCACCGTGTAGCAGAGGCGGGACCAAAGATGTTTCGCTCCAGCTGCTTGTTCACTGCAGAGTCCGTGAGCAGGGCCCCCTGAAGTGACAGGGGTGAGCTGCGTGGGATGGTATAAGGGCGGACTATTACTCAACAAGATTTGCAACACATTTTCAGCATTTTTTGCTTGCGTACTTTAGAAAGAAAAAAAAAAACTTTTCAGCACAATTATAACATAGGATGGAAATATGGGTTGACAAGATATTATGCATTTTTAAGGCGAGACACTGCAGGTGAATAGGGATTTTTTATTTATTTAAAGATATCGATTTGAAACTTCTGCTGTAGATTACTGGAATAAATAGGAAGAAAAAATGTATTGCAAGTTTTCTGTCATTTTATGTGTTCAAATAAAATAAGGTGTTTTATGCCTAAAAATGCCCAAAATGTTGCAATTTTCCGGCGACGAAAACTGAATAATGGATTGAGCCAGATTCAAATTTATGGTTTTATTTTGTTGATATATTAGTTAAACGACTTTTTCAGAGGGGATTTTGGAAATCTTGTTTAGTTTTAAAATAAACAGTTTTTTAGTGAAAAAATCTGTAAAAATGTAAATTTCGCCTCAATAAATCAGGCTAGGAATTAGATATTAAAAGTCCCTCTGAAAAAATCTCCAAATATTGTTCAATCCAAGGCTGGAAAATTTGAAGTTACTGACGTCGAGATGTTGTTGCCCCAATGAGAGAAAAATGCCTTTTGAGGAAATGGCCGTTGAAATTACGATTTCCCATATAAACCTATGGAGAAACATTCAATCAGTGCAATTAAACATTATTGTGAAGATTAGATATAATTTTAATTTCGAGGTGAAAGTTTTATGTTCAGAGACCAATTTGGCCCAAAACCTGAAAACTGAAAAAAATTCGTTTTGCCTGCAGTGTCTCCCCTTAAGCGCTATTCAAATATGAACAAGTACACATATGTTTCCTGTTGATTCATTTGACTGGATTATGATGATGTTACCGTAAAACAAATGATCGAAATAAACTCTGTGTGTTGAAACATTGATTTCCAAACCACGTACCTTATCCTGTTGATCTCAAACCAATCATTTAACAGGTGCAAAAGTCAAAACCAACAGGTACCATAGGACCGGGCCTAAATAATGTATGTGCAGCACTCAACGCCGGAGAAGTGCCTCGACTTCCACTGTTTGCATTGTATTATGTGGCTCTCATTTAGTATTTATATCATTGTGTGCTCTGGCTTTGTGCAGCCACTTCATAATACTCCACTTCTTTCCAATTAATCACAAAAGATTTGAGTTTTGCCTGCAGCGCTTCGGGGCTTACAACAAGCACTCATACATCAAACACAACTTCTCCTTTCTTTGTGTCGTTTTTTTTTTTTTTTTTTTTTTTACATCCTCTGCCATCACGTTTTCTGCTTTATAAGCCTTTGAGCCCTTGATCTCTCTTTATCACTCTCTCTTTGTCCCAGAGTTAAAGTCAACCACTCCTCATCCTGAGTTTTACAGATTTTTTTGCCCCCCTGTCGCAGCCACCTTTCTCCATGCCTCCAAACCATCTCCACTGCCTTCATTCTTGTTCGCCCGCCCGCTCACCCCCTCCTCGCCCCCTCTCCACATCGTAGTGGCCGGACCCTGGGCAAGAGAGCCAGCCAGGGCCCAGTTATGTGTCGTGTGACTAGTTATTTTTATCTCAAGCTGCTTTTGAATGCCCAAACTGTTTGATTTCAGCCCGTATCTCCCTGCAGCTGCACTTTTTGATTTGTACACATCCTCAATTTGAAAAGTAGTGTAATATGTAAAAGTAGGTATAGCCTATTTGGTGGGGGGGAAAAACAACAACATTTTGATCACAGTTTAAATGTGATCAAGAAGCCGATACTAAACTTTTTAATGTCATGTTGGCAACAAGTGTGCTGAAAGTTTTACTGTAGTTAAACTTCATTCATTAATTGTGCACGACTGGGTCCTGCCATGATTTTATACATGCATACTACCAGTGTATTTTTTGGCTGCTGCTTTACTCACTGAACTGTAGTTACTGTGTGGGCCATGTTTTGATGAATACAAGTCTTCTGTGTAGTTGTGGCAGGATGACTCAACCGAACAACGTTAATGCTGACAGGGATCAACGCAGACCTGCTTCTTATTCGGGAAATAGATACCTGAAAATTAAGAGATTAAAAAGTGCTGGGGAAAGAGTATTGTTACTTCAAATATTACTCAAATGCAAATGAAGAAATCTATTCAAGAAAGTGGGTGGGGAAAAAATGTACCTTAAGTGTCATGTCTGGCTTATACTTTCCACATACTGTATACTGTACAACAATTTGTGAATAAAGGTATTGCAAAATCATATTAAATGTATGATGAAGTGAATTGCATTGTCACTAAATCTTAAGATAAGGCACACTCTCGATTTACGCTTTGTGGACGAACCACACCTCAAGTTCAGAGCGTCCAGAAGTTACTGGGCTTTAACTGCTGAAGGCCGCACTGGCACTGATTAGGATTTTGATTGGGGGATTTTGCTGGGATTTTGGAAGTGAGAAGTCATTTTTTGTTTATTTTCAAACTGGTTTTAGGCAACTCATTCTGCTGTGATAATTGTCTCAAGAACCAAAATAAGAGCAGCTTTTTTTATGTATATAACATGAAACCTGTTTGTGTTATTGTGGATAGGTCATCATTACAATAGTTACTGAGGAGACAGATACAGGTCATGTTTAAGAAATATCAACAAAACAAAACAATATGTACCCTTCCTTCAACAAACTGCATTGTTACATTTTGTTTTATAAGCTCCACATACTTCACTTACAACCTTCCTTCTATCAACCCTCGGTGATCTCTATATTGACTAGCCCGCACTGGTGAACGCAGTTGTTTTGAGTAACTTCGAAACAAACTTTTCCAGACGACACCACAGAGGACTGCCTTGGATTTTGTGGTGTTTAGAAGCAAATGTTGTTGATGGGGGGAGACTGGGACATATAAATGCACATATGGTCCGGTGCTGAGGAGGAAGCCCATTGTTCGCAGGGGAGATCGATGGAGGGGTCAGGACGTGTCAGGAGAGGTAACGCACAGACAAGAACAAGATTGTTTTCTCTGTCTCTGCTCGGACGTCTGCAGCCAAGTGGTCTGGGCCTGTGGTTACAGAGGGCAAGCTTTTAGACAGGGCTTATACTTACAACATGGCACTGGGGGTTGTATACAAGTGAAATGTTAAAAGATGTTTTTAAACCATCATTTATTTTGATTTCCCTGATTGGACCAAATGCTGTGTGTCCAAAGGTTTTAAATGAATGTCTAGTTTATACAATGATTTCGCTGTCACAATCTATCAAAATGGCTATCAAATGCATCATCAAAAGACATTATAACCTAGAGGTGTTAATCAATATAGGTTTTTCTTTTTCTTTGACAATACGCACAATGCTTTAATAACCCCTGACCTATGCCAAACCAATCATTTGCTAAATCAATTTCATCTTAATTGCTTTTTGTGAAATAATGTCACTACACTGTAAAATGTAAAATTTGTTTCAACTCAAAAAACTCATTCCAAGGGCTGCCAAGAAATGTTATGTGTAACCAATAACCATTTTACAATCTAGTCGATTTGAAATTTGAGATTCACCTCTTTCGTTCAATTGTATTCTTAGGTTGACATAACTGTTTCCAGTTGTCTGAAGTGAAAAACGTCAGTTACAAATTAAATCAGTTGTGTCAACCTAAGTTTTTCACTTCAGACAACTGGAAACAGTTATGTCAACCTAAGAATACAATTGAACGAAAGAGGTGAATCTCAAATTTCAAATCGACTAGATTGTAAAATGGTTATTGGTTACACATAAAATTTCTTGGCAGCCCTTGGAATTAGTTTTTTGAGTTGAAACAAATTTTACATTTTACAGTGTAATTTTGCTTCACTGACAAAAGTCTAAGAGTCAGCTTTTACTTATTCATTACATTCATGTATCTATTTATCTAAGTTATTAAGTCATTTTCTAGTTTTGTTTTCTCATATTTGAACTGAGGCTACAGAGATTGGATCACGGAGCTTATAAAATGTAAAATATTCAAGCTAAAGTTTTGCCCTATAACATGTTGAGCAAGTGTTGTTTTGCAGCTTTTTAAAATAGTTTTATAATGTTAATCTATGAATGTTGTTGATCGGTTTCACAGAAAATACTGAATTTGATCCCGATCTTTACAGCCCACAACACATGATCCGAATGAGCATTAATAAAAATTATGATCAGATCTGAAAACTCTTAAATCTTGCTTTTCTGCCATGAATTGCTTTTTTTGCTGTTATTTTGGGATATTGGCCCCTACTGATAAGTGTGGGAAAGAAGCATGTGGTTTTCCGTCACGGACAATGTACTTCTTTGTCCACCTCACCTCCCTGCTTCTGTCCTGGTGCAAATACATAGGGTGACCATTGTATTTAATAACGTTACAGTGGTCCTAAGACGTCTGACTTTCCAAAGCCTCGGTATCAATGTCAGTACAAAAGGGCCACAAATTCTAATTATCCAGAACCACGCAAAAAAAAAAGTGGCCCAGCTGAAATGGGGCCAAAAATGCCCACCACGGCTATATCAGGCAATGAAACAGAATTAGCATTTGAAAAACCTGGCTGCATGGTGAATTTCAGATGTATTTAGAAAGGAAATTCTGTCTTTAGGGCAAATCAGTGACATGGCTAATGGGTTAGCTGGGGCTGGCACCAAACCAAGGTAATAATTCACTGGGGCGTTTTATGACCCCAGTCCTCACATGGCCTGTGTCATGCTGTTTAGGGTTGGGGCAAGGGGCAACACGGAGCGGACTTTAGGCTTGTCAGTAATATATTTCCCCCCAAAAAATATAACAGAGTTCAGGATGGAATATTATAATGAAACGTTACCATGTAAAGTCCGCCATTTTAAAGGGTACAACCATAGCCTACAATCAGCAAAAAAAATATATAAGTTGGCATTGGCTTATTTGAGCGAGGAAGATCCAGCAGTTTTGATTTATGGGACTTTCATCGTCATAAATAGAAGAGAAAAGAACAACTATAGCTGTAAATACATCTACCCTGAAGTGTCCAAAAACAACATTGTTTCACATTTTAAAGTATTTAAAGTATTTTACTACAAAATTAATTGGCTATTATCGTATTACTTTCCCAGAATACTGATTAGTTTTGATGGCACGATCTCAAGCTCCACTGTGTTCATGTGACATCATAAACAGAGTTTCATACTGATGAATTTTATGGTTAATATCACTGCAATACCTGGGTCTAGCCACATATATTTGTTTATTTGAGAGCATTATAGAGCTCCTTAAACTTAAACAATCGCAGAAAATCCCCAAACCACTATTTGTATTGATCCCATGAAGAGTAGCTAAAGCTGAAGAAGTGACACAATTATATATTTCTTTGACAAATGCCACACTGCTGCTGAGTTACTTTGAATGTTTCTGACCTAAAGACAGTTTATTTTCTAAACACAGCGTTATCTTGCTCATGTCAAAGCCAGCACAGGGCCAGCTCTTGACTGATGGCATTTGCCGCCTCCCCAGAGCGCCTGTGCTCCCCTGGTAGTCTCATTCCCCCCGCCACAGCTCTCCCCGAGGGTGTCACCAGCCGAGCCGTGCGCGGTGGCTGTATCTCCCCTGTGCAGGTGCAGAGCTGTGACAGCTCAGTCCACAGGTAATAGTCAGGTGGTGCTCCCACGGGACGACCCGCATCTGGCAGGACCCAGGGGAGCGCCGGAGCACACACCACAAGCGCGGGAGGGGATAGGTCACTCAGCGAGGGGGTTTCTGAGCTAAGGTGAGTGGTCCCCCGTGACACAGCCACAGCCACCGTTGACTTCACCTTATACATAAATAAAGATTTGCTTATTTGAGTTGTCTGAGTCCTAAGTGGCTAAAGATGCAGGGCAACATCTGCCAACTCATGGTAAAAGAGGTCAAGATCTGACAAGTGTGTGATAAATGGCTCCTAGAAGCTCAATTTCCCAGAAGCACTAGGGCTGAAGCTCTGCGGCCACGGAGCAAGAAATGTTCATGAATATTTGTGTGTGTGACCGATTCCACCACAAATTTAAAAATGTATAACTGCTTAT
The DNA here is from genome assembly GCA_007210695.1 of Neogobius melanostomus. NCBI lineage: Eukaryota > Metazoa > Chordata > Actinopteri > Gobiiformes > Gobiidae > Neogobius > Neogobius melanostomus. The sequence goes on along the minus strand of VHKM01000035.1, from coordinate 5,400,899 downwards.
AAATCGTGGGTGCAATTAGCAAGGCACAACTGTATTTAGGTAGAACATGCAAGTAACGGTCCAGTCTCCATAAGGTCTTAAATATAAAACAGCATAACCTTGAAGATAATAATGATAATAATAATGCATCGGTTTTATATAGCGGTTTTCATGACACTGAAAGACGCTTTACATTGCATTATTCATTCACTCCATACTTGGTGGTGGTAAACTACTATTGTAGCCACAGCTGCCCTGGGGTAGACTGACGGAAGCGAGGCAACCAGTCTGCGCCATCAGCCCCTCCGACCATTACCAACCACTCACTCACTCACTACATTCACCCAGGCTTCCTAGTGTTCCCAAACGGTCTCCCATCCAAGTACCAGGCCCTTCCCTCCTTCCAAGGTCTGACGGGATCGGGCATAGCAAAGGCGGTATGGCCACAAGATGTAGATGGCAACATGGTGACAATGATGAATCTTGATTTAATAACATAAAACATCATAAAATAGATACTTACATGTTTTTTGTTGCTGGTCAAAAATAGAATTTAAAACACAAAGCACTTTGATTGTAATTTCAACTGTCCACAATAAATAAATGAATTCATAATATCTTATTCCAAAACACCACATACTGTAATTATGTGTAGTTATCTTGTCCTGTATTCTGTGTATTCAGGTGGTGAGTTGATAGTCAGTTGTACATTATAGCAGGTGTTGTGGCCCCTCAAAGCTCCCGTGTGTCTGAACACGCCTCCACTAAACTGACAGTAAGTGTGCATTCAAAGAACGGATCAAAGTGGATTTGCACGCATGTTCATGGAGACTTTTTCCCCCCCGTTCTTGCTAGACAGGCATATTTGCTATGGATGTTAAAGGCAATGGGAGGGGAAGGAGCTATTATGTTGTCTGTTCCTGTAGTCGACCACAAAATTTGAGTCAGACAGTTTACTCGGTCGTGGAAACATTCCTTCTCATGTGTCACAAGACTCCCGAACCTCCCCGATCTCCAAACGGTGTAAAGAAAACTCTCCGACGAGACAACACTAACAAGCCACTCCATCCGAAGACTCTTGGCCTTTATCACCCTCTTCTGTTTTTATGAAGGGAGGCCTATCTTTGGACGATCATTTGACATCATGTACACATTCCTCCCACCAGATGCTCCCTTGTGATATGCTGTGTGTGTTCCCCCCCTTGCAATGGGTCTCAATGGGCTGCTTTCTTCTCTCGCCGCTCTCCTCCACCGTCAACACACAAACATATAGGCCATGTCAGCCGCAGAGCCCGTTCAGCTGATGGAGAGCGCTGGCTGTGGGGGAAACAGCCACCACATGATAGCGGGTCCGGCCTCTCGCTGAAAACCACCTTTTGGTACTAAAAGGAGGAACAGACAATGCTTTGTGGAGCGTATAGTGGGAGTCTACCCCTGACTATTAAAGCCACTGACGCCCAGCTGCTTAAGCACGTCAGCCCCACTATTGACCATTGTTCCACGCATGCCTGCTTTAGTCACATCCCTTCCTCGATAGGCCCTCAGTGATGATCAATGGGGCGTCTGAGGAACCCCACAGGTCTCTGCGCTGGGCCCACTCTTCTTTTGACTGATCGCCTGTCGCGCTCCTCCCTCTCCACGGCCCTGGTCTGGAGGAGGCACTGGTCCTGTGCCCCCAATTAAACGCACACACAGCAGGTCAGGGAGCTCTTGGGAGGGTCAAAAAAGTATCCGTTTGAAACTATTGGGTTGGAGTCTTAAGTAGTAAGCAAGTTGGACTCGTGTAGCCATGACTGTTGATTTAAGTCAAGAGTTAAGATAATTACAGGTTTAAAAAGAAATGTATTGCTCAGAATATGAAGCTGAATAAATTACAGAGATTAGTGTGGGTTTACAGGTTGCATGCAGCTCTGTATGTACACAAAATCCATGTTTTTGTGTTTTTTAATACATTTTACTCTTTGCGCATATGTATAGATGCAGAAATTCTGCACTTAAAAGTAGATGCAAATCCCTGCATTCTCACCTCAGTGGAAAAGTCGAGTGGAAAGAAGGTTTAGAAGTGTCCACATTTTACGGCTGCATTTAGAAAGCTAATGTCTGTCATCTCATCTGTTTGGTGCAATTAAATTCAGCTTTTAGTGGGAACGCAGGAAGGCCAAGGCTTAAGCGTCCATCAGAAGTGCAGGTGCGTATATAGGAGACATGCTCAGTTAGATAGTGCGGTCATAAAGGCAGTATTAATGGTTTATGTACCCCACTGTAGCATTGTTAATGGCAAATGGCATTTACTTGGTGCTGCCGAGGAAGGCCATTCAAACCACCGTATGGTTTATCTATCATGTCAAGCGCTCAATAAAAAGCCCTCAGTAATATCAAAGCAGACTCGGCACAAAGGCTTGTACCCCTAGGCTAGGTTTAAACCTTTTCTTGTGTTTTCTGTGCAACAAAATGAATAGTTTATATTTCCAAAATCCGTCTGAAATTAATCAAATTTAATTCCTCTTTGCGCCGTGCCTAAGTACATGCACATGGACACAGGGAGACAAGGCAACAAAGCCACGCGCACACAGTGAAACAAACCCTATTAGAAGAATTTAAGGGATCGTTTCAAATCTCCTGTTCTGCGAAATAGCTCGTGTCTGGACCGATGGCTGATTAAAAAATATTAGCGAATTTGCATCTGCGGTTTCACATGTGGAGGCTTTGGATCGCTCAAAAAACATGTCCACCTTTCTGTAAGGTTTCCAGGTTAATATGATCACATGACCCCTTTAGCCAAACAGAAAGATGAGACGTTCAAACTGTGGTTATAATGAATGTACATTTTCCTCGGTGCATTTCACCCACCCGTATATTGATTAGGACTATTTAGGGTCTCTTAATTATATGGGCACAAGTAATATATAGTTAACCATTTAAATTATATGAGTAGGTGACAATGGATCAAGGTTTAACTCTGTTTAATTGCAAAAGCCCAAGCTCAGCAGTTTAGCACACAATTATTTTCAGTGCACAAATAAGACGGATAAAGGTGTGAGGTGTTTACTCATTTACTACATTGCTCTCGCCAGTGCATTTAGGAGGGAAAGCCGCACATCGCTCTTGTCTTTAAAAACACAAAACTTGCCTGGCTCTGTTTGATGTATACCTTTATCGCCTCTGATGTCATCAAAGTGTGCCTCTCCATACAGCACCTCGCTCGCTTAACTGGAATGCTTAAGTAGATGCTGGTGGGGATAATGATGATGAAGGTTATCATGGAGTAATTACTGTGCATGGCGGATTCCACAGCAAAGACAGCGAAGGATTGAGCGGGGAATGAGGAGCGGCGCGTGGGGGCGGGGGGGGGGACGTATCTCTAAATGTGTCGCTTGATTGAAGTGTGTAAGGTTCTGAGCTAATTACATCCAGAACCGCAGCTAGGAACAGATGCCACACTTGTGCATCAATAAATGCTTATAAGTAACTTATTTAGGGATGCCTGCCATGCAAGGAAATGGCATGACTTAAAGCACAATTGCCCGGGGGCTATTCCCCAGCTCTTTGTCTTGTCATCCTGCATCTTTTAAATCTATTCACCGCTTCAAAACAACACAGGCAGACAGCAGGGCAAGCGAAAAAGGGAAAAAAAAGATACACATACTCACACTTTGCCGATTGTATTATGTTTGCTGTGCGGGTTGTCTGCCATCAAAAATGCCGCTTGTCTAAGATTTCGTTGAGGTACAAAAGTGATGGGAGCTTTGTTTTTAAGGCTAGGCTTACGTTTGATGGAATGCAGCTCCACTTTTGAGTTTCAAGATAAATATGAAACAGAGATACATTACCCTGTCAAGTCGGAGCTGTGTTTTTATTTGTGCAATAAACAGTGTCATTGCGACGTGTCAGATATTTCCGCGTTTAAGCGCTGTACTTTATCATCGCTTCTCGTGAATGACATCTTGACACGTTATTATCCTCACTGATCACGGGGAAGGGATCACAGACAGACGTGGACGCTTTGAAATTGCAAATACGTTTTTCACCAGGAGAACCAGGGCTTTTTAAGTCTAGTAGCACAACAGGCAAATACCATACAGTTGTAACGGGAATAATAATATAAAATAATCACATAATAATAGTTGTGCTTAAAAAAACTGCTCTGAGAAGTCTACTTTATATTGATACAGGATGTAACTTCTGCAAGTCTGTAAGTTGCACTTAAAAGCCTGTGGTCATTTGCCTCTTCGTGCAAATGCATTAGAGCTGGTATTTCCCTCATGAGTACTCCGAAATGCGATGCACAAAGCTGTTTTGCAATTGATGATTGTCCCAAAGAATAATTAGACAGTTGTGCATTTTTCATGAGATTAATTCATGTCTCTCTAATGTTCATTTTGTATTCTCACGCTGCATATATTCTCTGCCGTATTAACATATTTGAAATATGTATGATCTTAAAGGAACGGGCCATATGCTGAAGAAGCATGTGTGTGTACACTGGGTCTAACCATGTGAAAAACCAAACACAAATGCTCGGGTTTGTTTGGTATCAAATTCAGTGCCGTATGCCCGCAATTGTAGTTCTCATTTAGACTTGTCTGCTCTTGTTGATCATCGGCTGTGCAAATTCATGGGAGCCAAACTCGCAGATGAGCACGCGCATAATAAAGCAGGAATGCAGAGTTTAGTGGGCGCTGTCAACTCTCTGCAAAAAAAAGTGTGAAGTTCATTAACCTTCATGAGGACACGCAATTGTGGGAGAACCTCTGTCATCCGTGCGATTCCGTATGCATAAACGTCCACAGATTTGCCTGTAAACATACACTTTACATGATTTTGCGAAAAGCCCTGTGTGGGCATCGCAAGATTGGTGTGGGAGCCGCTAAACATGGCGGAACTTTTCCATGACATCAGCGGGTCGGTATTAACAGACTTCGCACATTGGTCCTCGCCTCTCTCTCTCTCTCTCTCGTGCCACCCAAACACAAGGCATGGTGCGCATGTTGCCGTTTTTATAAGGAGTCCTGTGGGCGCGTTGCCAGAAACCCCCGGCTTTACACTCGGTCCCGGGGCTAATTTATCACGTCCACCTCCTTTCCACTGCAATCCCGCCGTCTTATAAACAAGAGCTGAATGAAACGTGCAGTTCTCATAGTTTAAACATCATCAATTGGCTTTTTCGGCAATCAGCGCGGGACATTTGTAACTCACTATTAGTAATGAATCCAGGATGTACAGTCAAGAGCAACACTATTTGGGTTTTAATTAACAGTCTATTAGGGGTATGAAATGAAAAGCCGCTATGTATAAAGCTCTGAACTGTCATATAATTATACTTGAAGCAGCTGGGGTAGACTTTCTCACAGTTAGCAGAGTCTTTAAAAGGGGCTCAGTGTGAGATGAAGAAAAAAAAAAAAAATGTGATCCAAGGTGTCTGCTTTCTCCTCCGGGGCACGAGGTAGAGAGAGAGGGAGAAAGAGAGGGAGGGAGATGCCATATTTTAATGCTTTAAAATTACCGCTCACTGTTTTGGTTGTGAGTTAAAAAAAAAAGAAAAGGAAAGAAAAAAGAAAAACTCCTGCTGGTGTATATAATGTTGAGAAGTAGTGGTTCTCAAGCTGTGCACACAAAGTACCACCTTAAAATGAATACCTTTAAACAAACCGGGGCTAAAATTGGACTTTGTCAGCAGAAAACACAGACGAACCTACTCCAGATTTAACTCGGACTGCACCAAATCCAAAGTGTCTATAAAAGGGGTTCTCCAAAACTTTTGTGACTCCTTACTGAACAAAAGAAACCCGGAAGACATCCGAACGTCCACCCAACAAGTGCAGTGCTAAGACAAATTCAGGAGTTTGAAACCAAAAACTCAAATCTAACCTCTTAGCTCAAGCTTTAAACAAGTGAATTTCTCAAGTTTAGCGTTACCCAAATCTTAAAGGAATAGGCCACCGTTTTTACATACTGAGATATGTTCTTACCTGAGCTTAGACGAGTTCATTTGTACCTGTCTGGTCTTCACGTGTGCCTTCTGTAACGTAAACACAGCACAGACGGCGTTAGCATTTAGCCTCTCTCTCCTCCTCTATAGCTCCAAACGAGGTGAAGATAGAAGCTACCAAGCTCTTCCACGTTTTCCCTATTTAAATATGGTTACGTGAAGTGTTACACCATGAAGTATAATTACACAAAATGAAACAATGTGGATTTTCTAAGCGGATAAAAAGGGGAACTATACCAGGAGTAAGTCGGCATCCGCGCAGTGATATCTTCACTTTACTGTGCGGATGCCGAATTACTCCTGGTATTATTACGCCTTACAATATAGTTCCCCTTTTTATCCGCTTAGAAAATCCACATTGTTTCATTTTGTGTAATTATACTTTATAGTGTAACACTTCACGTAACCATAGGGGAAACGTGGAAGAGTTTGGTAGCTTCTATCTTCACCTCGTTTGGAGCTATAGAGGAGAAGAGAGAGGCTAAATGCTAACGCCGTCTGTGCTGTGTTTACGTTACGGAAGGCACACGTGGAGCCCAGACAGGTACAAATGAACTCGTCTAAGCTCAGGTAAGAACATATCTCAGTATGTAAAAACGGTGGCCTATTCCTTTAAAGCTTCTGGACTGGAGCCTATAGGCCAGTGTAACGCTTCATTTGAAAGCTGAGTCATTTACAAAACGTATCTTTGTCATCACTTCTTTTTTTTCATTGCTTTTATGTCACGTTTTTGTCACCTTTTTGTGGATTTTTTGTCACACTTTTAGCGTTTTTTTTTGTGTTGCACTTTAACCGTTTTTTTGTCACAGTTTTGTCACATTTGTATTGCTTTTTTGTGGCTTTTTGTTTGCTCTTTTCTCTTTGTGGCTGTTTTTTTTGCGTTTGCATCTTCGTTTGCATCTCGACCATGCGTTCAGTTCAGGTGGGGGTTAAAAGGTTAAGTGAGGGTGCATTCATCTGAGTGATAGTTGTTGTCATCAGAAATTTAAAGCTTTAAACATACAATTATGATCAGAAAATTCCTTTTTTTTTGGGACCCCTAAACATTGCTCAGGAATCCCAAAAAGTAAGAGAAAGTAAGAGAATCAACAGTATTTCATAGGACGAAAAAGATTTATTGAAGGTTTAGGGGGCAATGTAAATAGTAACAAACAAACATTTTGATTCCATGACACCGCTCCAGGACGTCTGGGACCCCTTTGGAGACCCCTGTTCTTGAGCTGTAAAACACCCCACAGTATTGCCTAAGGAAATCTGCAATGGTACCTGCACCGCATGTTGAGAACCCCTGGCATTAAAGTATATATATATGTGAGATCCCACCTCCACTCACAGCTGCAGCACCACCTCCCCTCAATCGCTGTGATCTAATTTCCTGCTCCTTTCCCCTTCTTCCTTTACCTTTCCTGCTGAAATTGATTTGAGCTTGTTTGGTTTGGCAGTAATAAGATCAACAGCGGGATCATGTTTCAATGGCATACTACTTTGAACCCCAGGCAAATGATTTGTCCAAACTTAATAATGGAAATACTTAGGATGTATTGGGAGATGTAAACAGTAGTTGTAATAAAACAGCGCCGGAAGCCAAAGGGGGAACGCGCCTTTAAGTTGCAAAGCCTTTCCACTTAGGGCCGTGCACACCTCGGGCTCTCCCTCAACACTGTGAATAAAATGTTATCCCCATTTAGCCCCGGCGAAAAAGTCACCCAATAAAAGCCACTTAGCCGGAGAGTGTGGTCTGGGAGCGCGGTGTGTTCCTGCCACGGCAAAGTTTGACCAGTAAATGACAAAGCTGTCGACAGGGCAGGAAACAGCCGATGGTTCACTACACACACAATTAGATTCAGGGCCACCAGCGCACAGGGCCGCATTGTTCGACTCCGGCTTTGAACTTTGAGAAATGCTGCGACTATGCAAATTCAGTCACATCTGTTTACAGTGGGGACTCTTGCGTTACGTTCCACTTAGAAATCATTCAAAGCTAGTACAGCCCTAAATGGTTCAAACAAACTGACCTTGATGTCTTGATCAAAACATCGTACAGGTGATTTGAATATCTGCAGTGTCTAACTTCTCAGCAAACTGTCTGCACATAATGCCAAAGACCTGCCTTAATCCCAGTCAATTATGCTGGCCTAAACCAGGGGTGTCCAAACTATGGCCCGGGAGACAACCTCAACCTTCTGAATTGGCCCAAACGTTAACTCAAAGTATAAATAACATCATAACCTTAAAGTGCATACGACAGGTTTGAATGCTTTTGGAATTATGACTTATTTAGATGGTTCACTTCTGTTTTAAGTAATATTGAAAGGTGAAGAAAGAAATGTAGAGTTGTTGAGAAAGGTATAGTTCCATAGCACTCATTACCCATTGACATAACATGGTCGGCATGGTAACCGCTGTCATTTGCCTCTAACTATGTCACTTCCTGAAACTATAAACATCACAAAAAATGGTCAAACTAAAGAAAGCCGGGTAAAATATTTAGCAACATCTTAAATATAATTGTGTTAACTATGTTTTAGCAAAAATTGTTTCTAATGCATGCACTTTAATGGTGTGATTTTGGTGTAAGACAGCCCTTAAAGGGATACTTCGGGATTTTTGACAAAGGGCCTCATTTCCTAGTTATCCAGAGCGTTGTTGATGTCTGGAGATATTGTTTTCTTAAATTCATGCAGTTCTTATATTTGAAGAGTCTAGTTGCGCTAGGCTAGAGCAAGGCTAAAGCATTTCTATGGTAAAGTCTAGCCTGCATTAAAAAACAGTCTGACCCACTCCACAGTGCACCTGAGGTAAATCACTTATAACACCAGACTAACCATATAAATGTCTGTGTTAATAGAATAATTATAACCATTTTGCGTTTAAAATAACTTATATTTGAGCAGCATCAGCTTCGTGGCTGTAAGCTAAGGCAGCGGCGGAGTGATCTGCGAGAAAATAGTCCCTCAAAATGCGGTAATTCATGTGATACAAGGTCAGTTATATTTCAAAAATTATTCTATTAACACAGACATTTATATGGTTAGTCTGGTGTTATAAGTGATTTACCTCAGGTGCACTGTGGAGTGGTTCAGACTGTTTTTTAATGCGGGCTAGACTTTACCATAGGAATGCTTTAGCCTTGCTCTAGCCTAGCGCAACTAGACTCTTCAAATATAAGAACTGCATGAATTTAAGAAAACAATATCTCCAGACATCAACAACACTCTGGATAACTAAATAAGGCCCTATGTCAAAAATCCCGAAGTATCCCTTTAAAGTCCCTTTTCCCCCCAGTAGTTGAATATTCAATTTGCTTTGTCTTCTTTAAGTACATTGTAAAGCCAGATATAGCAGATCCATCTCTGAAATGGAGAATTGTATGTTTGAAATAAATTAGGTAATGTTTGTACTGCCAGAATAAAGGTGCAGAACAGCAGTATAAGTAAATTCATCTTTCAACCCAAATGTTCATCTATAGTTGTCTTTTTCTAAATTGTATGACAGTCTCTCATTGCAGCCCGGAGCAGTTTTGTTTACCGGCCGTGGTCTCACACCTTGTCTGCATTGGCCCACTCGCATTCCTCAAAGTAAATGTGATTAGTTTCACTCAGGACGGCAGCGTCTTCAGCCCCGACCTGAAAAGCACCCATTCAGGAAACTCCTCACATCCTCTTTCACCGGGAATCATACCACCTTCACTAATCATGTCATCTGCTAAGTGCCCTGTGAAATGTTTCTAAATTTCTCCCTATCAAACAAAGCTCAATAATTCGCTTTTCCACTAGTTTGAACTCCAAAATGTGTGGCCATCTGAAGTCCTTGTGACCAGGCCACGCTGAGATAAAATAGATGTGCGTGTTACAGTCAAAAGGTTATGGTTTGATTGGAGGGGTTACGGATTTTCTTTTTTACTGAGGACGTGCCGCACTGAGCAAGAACCTCCGCGAAAACGGCGCCATCTTTTGCCAGTATACTGTTTCCCCGCGCACAAAGGAAGCATTGAATCGCTCTGTCACACATTGAACTAATTTAATCTATTCCACTCTAAATCTAATTTGTTATCAAGCTTTCGTTTTGCCACTGATAATGAGAGAATTTGACACAAGTGAAAACAGAGACACAGCAGCGCTCTTTGGCACAGCTTTACCACCGAATATTTTGGGAGCAAATTGATTTGTGCAATTAGAGCCCGTACCGGTTCGGGGCGATCATGTGATGAAGCGCCGTCAGTGTATTTTGCTATCAGAAATGTAAATGGCCGCATAGGAAGGTCAGGGCAGACCCCAGCAGGACCTGTGGCGGTGTGAGGGCGGACTCGTAAAACACCTGTTTGAGTGTGGGCCCTGAAAGCAGCGGTTGTTAATAGGCGGCCATAAATCGCTCACTTCATTGTTCTGTCACCAACTCGCAGGCCGGCATTTCTCTGGGGCGGGCTCTGGGAAAAGTTTGCTCACTATCTACCCATGTGTGCAATAAGAGCCTGTTGTATTATTGTGACAGACACACATTTCAACAGTATGCACCTGTATATTCTCTGGATTTCTATTTGCGCTATTATTGACAAATCTTTAAATTTTCAATACTGTGTTGAGCACAATGCGACTGAATTTTGTTTTATGTACTTGTATGTGTCTGAATGAGGTCTAGTGTCTAAATACTGTAATCATGAAATTCAATCCTTTACAAATGTACTTTCCATTTTGAACTTTAACCTCTTAGCCCCCGCCTTAACCGAGTTCAGCTTTACCCAAATCTAAAAGGTTACAACCTATAGGCCTGTGTACCGCCTCATTTGAAAGCTAAGACCTACAAAACTCATCTAAATGGATCTTTTTCCTCGCGTTTTCGTCACTTTTTGGACATTTTCTTCCATCTTTTTATTGGGTTTTCATCACATTTGTGCCACATATTCATCGGCTTTTCTCACTTTTTTGTCACTTGCTCTTTGTTGGGATTTTGTTGCTCTTTTGTTGCATTTTCATACATTTTCGACTCATTTCCGTTGCTATTTTGACACTACGTTTTCAGATTTGGGTAAAGCCAAAGTGGAGAAAATGTGCTCGGTTCAGGCGGGGATTAAGAAGTTAAAGTGGACCATTACACCTGATAAACAGAATCAAATACAGGCATTTTGGTGTTTCTACTAATGTAATATACCACTAAAAACATGTCGCCTCTCCTGACTTGCAACGCTGCTGACAGTTTAGTTGCTCATGTGACAAATATGCAGCAACAACTTGGAATGCTCCGCAGTGAGAGTATTCAAACGCTCCAAAGTATGCAGTGAAGGCTTACCTAAACATATACCACATCTTCAAAAGAAGAAACTGTTTCATAACTTTACTGCTGCTGTTAATGACAACAACAACAAAAAAACAGGCTTTTACTTTTAGGATAGCGATCATATTTTTAGCATTAATTTTTGGATACTCAAAGTCATATATCAATCAAATAACCATTGAATTGAATCTTTTTTTGGTTTTCAAGTAAAACCATTTGTAAAACAGACATGCGGCGGTCTCAAACACCAAAAAAATCCTCCTGAACAAAAGACAGGAGGCAGGAGTTTGTCGGGCTGTGGAAGAAAAAGGGCAGTGGGAGCAGACAAGTCCAGACCATTGAATTATATAGATGGAAGAGGCATGCTGTCCCAGCTCCTATCTCTTTACATAGTGGTGCTCAGTGGCGCATGAAACCAGTTTCGTCCGCCATAACGGCCCATAGTACCCGTATGACGCGTCACCTGTATCTATGCTCCGTACGGCCCAAGTGGGTAAAAGCAGCGGGAGCGCGCACAGCTGCCGACGAAGCCTCAGAGCGGAGCGGACGCCATTACGCTCGAAGTTAAATCTCTTGATATAATCGTACTTTAAATACAAAATGAATTTTAAGGCCATTTGAGGCGATTAAGTTACTATGTTAAGATGATCTGTGGGGTCAGTTTGTCAGTGCAGGGCTTAATAAGCTAGATAGCCCCGCTCTTTTACAACAACCGTAACTTACAGCGGCCCTTCGAACGTACGTCGCCGCGCTAATGTACTCTCGCTCGGCCACTTTTCTGAGAAGTTTCGTAAGTGCTGGCCGTTTTCATATTGCAATAGAAATGATAAAAATCGACTTTTTACTTCACTGTATTTGCTAGTATAACCTCACCACTAGAATTGTTTGGCTGAAATACAAAGGAGCACTACAAAAGTGTTCTATATTGCATTATCATTAGTATAATTTGAAGTAAATGCTGTACCAGTACAGCATTTATCTGTACTGGATCCAGGGCAGATGCAGAAATCATGTTTTGTTGTTTCAATATAGGTTTTATTGGTACTGTACCTACGTTATCTGAAAAGAAAGGTATAAACATCACCACTGAAGTAACTTAAATGATTTACCATTTTTTTATTATCGAACCAAAAAGCTATTTTCAAAGCCGTGCAGCCTAATCAGAAAAACGATCACGTCTTCATTAGTTTAAATTGTTGTTGTTCATGTTAGCTAATAGGCCTACTTTTTAACATTTAAACACGCTTGCCATGTGTAGGTTCGCAATACATTTTAGTACTGAGTAAAGAAAAAACTTACTTTAGGTGCCTGTTAGCGTTTATCCTAGTCCAGTCCCGTTCATTACCGTATTGTTGTCTGTTTGGCTCTCAGACCGCTTAACGGGGAAGACCTCTGCTCGTTCATGAGTCTTCACGCACACGCTCGCGCACGTCCACAGCACTGGTGACGTCACGTCATTGGAATACTTTTTAAAAATTGTTTTGATGCTTTACAATTTTTTTACGAAGAAAAAAAGTCCATGTCCTAAAAGTAGTAATTTTAAAGAAATATATTTGCCTTCGTCTGAAACTCCAGATGCCCCGTGGACCATTTTACAGGCTGCTCCTTTACATTGTTGTCTATGGCGAAAAAGGCTGTTGAGCCGTAGGGTGCAATATCACGGCCTGCCACTATCACAACTCATTTCAGAGCAAAGGGGGCGGACCCCCCACTGGTCCAGACGGGCAGTCCAGAGACAGACCCTGACCTCCTCTACCACACACACCCCCCGGTGTTGTCCGCACGTTAGGCTGAATACTGTAGCCAACTGCATAAAAGAGGGTCAGATGAGCTGTCCCTCACCTGTACAGAAGTGTTATTATGATTCTTTAAACCTATCGAAAGACCGCACAATACTGCCCTCTGCATCGTAAAGAAAGACCATTTAAGAGCAACATATATAATGACTTGTTGCAGTTTATTGTGTGGGGGGGGGAAAGGGAAAAAGTGAGTGGCAACTGCAGCATTTTTTTAATGATTGTTAACCCGGAAGAATCACCATTGTTAATACCTATCGTTCTGCTGTATTTGAAAGTTTGGAAACGTTCTTAAACTCATCCCTATAAAGAATCAGGATGTTAGGAATGAGTTTGCACCACAGCTACCAATTTAAATAAGTTTATTATGCTTGCTCCTGATGGCAACGCCCTCTCAGTTAAGCATGCAGCGAGAAATGTCTGCTCTAGTATCTGTGAGTTAGCAACACTAACAGCTTATCACCAAATCCCATTTATGGCCCCAAAAAAAAAAAGAAAAAGAAAAAAAAGGCTGCCATAATAAGGACCAAATCTTTTGAGCACAAGCGCCACATCAGCTTCTGCACAATCCCCATCCAGTTAATGTCGGTAGGCTCTAATAAAAAGCCACCGTGTGCCAATTGAGCGCCTACAATTAACAGATTAAAGTGATAAAGAGGTTGCATTGCTCCGAGGCACAACTGGGTCCCGCCTCTGCCCCCCCCCCCCGCCGGACCCTCAGGGCTCGGTGCTGGGCAGGGGCAGCAGCAGCAGCAGCAGTGTGGAGACAGGAGAGGGGTGGAGGGTGCAACCGCTGATGAAGGGCCTAGATAATCTCCCCCCCCAACCCCTCCCCGGCTCAAACCCCACCCCATCCTATATCCCAATCCCTAACACTGTGTGCCCCGGAGCACCTTTTCGCAAATACCTGCTCAATATTCCAGTTGGGGGGGGGTGGGGGTGCAAGCAGGCGCGGTAGTAGTGGCAGCAGTGTTGGTGGAAGAGGTGATGGTGGTGGAGGGTGGGTGGTGGGGTGGTGCAAGTGCTGTGTCTGCAAAGGGAAGATACAAGGCACAACAAAAAAAACGGCTTGAAACAAAAAGCGTAACATCTGCTAAAGCGATTGCGGGGTAAATATGTTTGACAATTATTGTTTACAGTGACAGTGGTAACAGTCTTCCCAAACCCCAGCCATTGCGCTATTTGCAGTGAAACAGATGGGCCTACAGCGATCCATTAGCAAACTGTCAAAAGCGTCATCCGCAAACTTACTTTTATGTCTCTGCTGCGCCGGGATGTGACTGAGCAGAGGCGTAAACGATTAGTATCTATTTGCCCAAGAATGAATCAGATACCTAAGCTCTCCTTTACTTTCTTTTAATGTTCCGAACGATGAGCCACATTATTATGGTGTTATTGACGCTCACGCGCTCAATGCTGCAAACGAAACCGAAAAAAAAAAAAAAAAAAGATAACGATTTTTTTCCCCACTGTGTTTGTTTGTGTTTGTTTGTTTTTTCAGGGGCAACTGTGTTATCGTGTCCATAAAATTATTCAACGATAGAAATGTTTAACAACCTCTCTGCCTTGAGAGAAGCACCGTGAAGAATCAAGAAGCTGGTAAGTATGGATTCTAACGCATTCTAAGACAATTGTCAAGTTACTTTACCTTACCTAATGTCTTGCTTGAAGAACTTTTTTTAAGCGTTCATGTAACAAGAGGACATCCTGAATGTAATGAAAGAAGTTTGGATTCTGCAACATATTAAACACTCTTTCACAGAATCTGAATTTGCTGAAATCCTCAAAAAACAGTGGCCGGATCCAATATTTCTCACCAAAATTCACCATTTGTCCCGAGAGTTTCGTCGACCTTCTCTGAAGTAATAATATTCTCAGTGGTTTCAGCTGGTATGGCGCACCACAGGATGACAAGCCAACACCCAAATACCCATTTAATTTCCCCATATATTATTGCCGAATAAGCCTTCATTAAAGCTGGGGTACCTGATTTTTTCTGTTCAAATAGTGACATTTTTTGTTTTGGCCCAAACTTGTTTCTAGCTCTCACAGTCCCTCCTGTGTATTCAAATTGTTCAAAGAATGTAATTACATGCACATTTCACACCCATATACAGCATTGAGTGGTGACAAAGTGAAGCAGGGGCGGCCACCCCCAAGATAAATAACACTAATTTAGATTAGACTTCTATCATCCATTGCTCAATAAAACTTTACGTGAAGACAATACAACAATGTCTGTGTTTTGCTGTGTTTACAACATCCTCTGAGGTGGCAAAAATAAATGTATTCTACAACACCAAAAAATCAGGTACCCCAGCTTTAAGCCTTAGAAAGCTGAAATTAGGGGGGGGGGGGGCATTTCAACATATTCTGCAATGTTGTTGTTTTTTTTCAGTAGAGAAATATTGAATGGTTCCGCGAGCCACCAGTTGAGAACCATTGCTCTGGGGGACCAAAATTGGACAAAAAGTGAGTGAGCCAAGGGTGTTATCTACTGTTAACCTTGTCACCATCTTTTCTTAGCACCGTATCACTCTAAATACAATCAAATAATGTGTGGGGAATAATTAACCTTGGCGCCCCCCATTGGGTTTAATTGGCACCTATTAGAAGACTGTATGATTCCTTGATAAACAGTGAGGGATAGACAGGGGGCGAGTGTGGCAGCGGCGGTGGTGGTGGTGGTGGTGGTGGGTGGAGGTTTTGATTGGTAAGCAAGGAGCGAGAGCGATGCATACCGGGGGTAACCAACATTTAATTATCAATGAGGTTTTCGCAACACTTTAGTGAGGCCCGGGGCGTCGTTTCCCTCAGTAGTAGTAATGGGCTCGTTTTAATGGAACTTGTGTTAAACACGGAGCTGCCACTGCAAAGCCCCTGCGCTCAGCCCCAGCCCTTAGTTGTGGCTGCTTTAATTTAGGTGACTACTGAAAGAAGACGAGTCTCATTTGGGTCGCACACTATGAACGCCAGGGCCAAGGAGGAAGATAAAGAGGGTGGCCTATAGTGAATCCGCATAGGCGCCATTTACATTTTTTCTCATTTGCATCTGCTTTGCAACTTCGTCGGAACGGGGCTCAGGAAAATGATTCATTTATTCAAGTTGCATGGAGGGGTTTATAACTAACTTTTTCCTCTGTGTCTGTGTGGAGACATTTTTAACACCGCTGGTAAAGCCGCTCTAATGATGGTTTCAGTGCTTTGTGGCTTATTGTTCCTCCCATACATCAAGGCCCCATAGTGTTACCACAAAAAATGACGAGCTCTTCCAATGAAAAGTGTCCAAAAAGAATTGTCATTAACTTACAGAGGAGATACCAATAATTCATAATCATATTTATCAAAAGATTCATGTAGAGTATGCAGAAGTATTGAGCCTGTAGAGTTGCACGTATAGTCAAATTAGTGCTAGATTAGGTTACACAATAACCATGTCACAAGAAGCCACAAAATATCGCTAAATCACTGAGGCCAATTCCATCTGACTGCGGTTTGGTCAAAATAAAATTCATGGTAACTGAAAAGTGTGGAATCTTTGTCAGAATTTTCCCAATTTAGTTCATCAAAGCCCTGGTTTGATCCAGATTAAGTATGTTTTAAAGTCTTCTTCTATTTGAATTTAATTGAATGTATTGTCGGATCACACTATCCGTATTTCAATATTCAAGACTGTCAAATAATGTTCTTATATATGGTGCCTTCCCCTTTAGACATTATAGATGTAACAGCTGGACACACAGGGGATTACATTGTCAATGAAATTCACCTTGTAAGCATTCATACCTTGGAAGAAGCACAAACATGTGGACAGGCCAGGAAAAGGATTGATATTTAACTTGAACACATTCACACATCACATTAATCTTTCATCTTAATGTCTCTTTAAATGAATCTTCTATTATCTTAACATGTTTAGGTCATTATAACATGGAAATGCATGCGTAACCCCAGATTTTAAATGTATAGTGTGCGAGGTCTTACGTATTGTCTTGGGTCTTGGCCTTCATCCTACAGGCCTCAGGCTGCAGCCTCCTCTCCCACCAGCAGTCCCCCCCCCCCCCCCCCCCCCATCCTGGGACCATCCAGATTCTGGGCAGAGCGGCTCGGGGCAACCGCCAAGCCCTGCCTCTGACCCACTTTTGTTTTTTTGGAGGGGTTTCACTGCAGTCCCAGGTTAGTCCTCCATCATGTCCAGCGTAATCCGCCGTAGCACATGCCAATCAAGTGCGAGCGCAATGACATGCCTGCAATGACACACAGCCCTCGTCCTCTGTGATCGCCACGGCGCCCGGACGTCTCAAAGTCAGGAAAACATCCCCGTGATTATGGCAGTTTAGTGTCAACTGGCATGTCGGCTTTGGATGCAGTCTTTAGATTGACAATAAGGAGACAACATGTTTACGGGGTTTGCAAAGTTTGCAGAAGAAGGTTGAGTTTTTTTTTTTCGATCACACTGAAGTTTTTGGTCAAAACAAAGAATCAAGTAGTGTGTGCAATAGAGGTCGCTATCAAAGGTGAAGCCTGTACAAAAGCAACAAACAAACAAAAAAGGTCAGACTTTAAAATTTCACATTTTCATTACATTGCTGAGTTACTTTCACCAAGCAATTTACCTGTCGGATCAAAAAGGTTTGTCTAGAAATATGAAATGTTACTGAAAACGTGTATGAGTATGACGTATCAATGAACAAAATACAAAAATATTCAAATCCAATGGTGCCAGCACTGGAACGCATGGACCTCTGCCAAGGCTCTGATCCTGACTTGCAATAATGCAAAGATGCAGAACTATAAAATCAAGACGTCTAGTTCAGAGACTGTTTTCAATAAGCTATAGATATTCATCTCACAATGCTATATATTTTAAAGTCAGTATTTTGTCAGAACATTTAGTTAAGTTTTGATTTGTATTTGGTCAACTTGATACGGTCAATCGTTTCTGAAATTCTTTAAAGCAAATCTATATCTTGGCACATTGCACTTCATGTCTCAACAGACTTTTGCAGGTTACCGATATTTCACGTAAGTTCAACATATCCCCCCTGTTCTGGACACTCACATTTGCACACAGTGGAGAGTGGGAAAGGATACAGAGGGAGCAGCACATCTGACAATCCACTGCCATAAAAGTGAGGCCCTCAAGCGAGCAAATTCACAGAGAAAATTACAGTTTTGCGCGTTTGTGTCAATATGCATGTCAAAAGGTAATTGGGAAATTGTTCTGCAATGTCAAGTCCTGTTGGCAGTGTTTAGCCTGTGGTGAGATCAAAACCAGTTCTTCACAGTCTCTGAAAGGCCAGACCGAGCTCTCGACTGCTTCAAACGCCACACTCGCCTTTCGGCTGCTAATGTGGCTGTTTATAGTGCAGCCATTGTCTGGTGTTCATGCCACCTGTTAAAATGACTGAGATTACTTACTACAATTTCAAGGTAATCCCACTTATTATATGATGACTGGGTGAAATAGCAGCGTAACCACAGAGGTTTATATAAATAAAAGGGGTATTTATAGACGATATGGATGACTAAACGCCAGCAACATTTTTGCACAACTATATCTGGAAAGTTATTTTGATAGTTAGTCGTGATAAGCATTTGTTTGGTAGATTGTCTTTTCTCTGACAGCACCTTTACTCATCTTGTGAAAACTGAAATAGATCGTGGTCTAAATATAACGCAATTGTCAGTTTCATGGTTGCTATTTATTCATTTATTTATGTTACTTTGTTATATGTGAAATGGCAAAATAAACAATCGGTTAGAGAGTCACAGAAAAAAACTGATTTGAGCAGAAAATAATGAGTGTTTCAAAAAGTCCCTTGTTATAAACTCATCGCATGGCCTGAAGTGTGGCTCATGACCTCTGGCACATGTCACAGGGGGTCTCGGTATTCTCTGTGTGGACAGATATCCTCCGCTTTTTTAAACAGGAGGTGTGTGTATTATTATTATTATTATTATTATTATTATTACTATTATTATTATTATCATTATTATTATTATATCATTATTATTATTATTATTATTATTATTAGTATACCACGCGGATGGATAGACTTGAACTGTCAGAAAGTCCGGAATGGCAGTGGGGGAGAAAGGGGTAAACTAAATGCGTATGGGAGGGGCTGTGTACCAATCGTTAAAGGGCCAAGCCACTGAGTTGATTAGGTTCGGGAGAGAGAAGCCGCTGCGCTTTCTTTGCGCACAGACACAGTCTAAGTCCTTTATCATGGGGAGGCACCGGCGTGGCCTCGAGCTACTGCTGGCCTCGAGCGAAGTACCAGAGAGACGGGAGAAAAAGCCAGAGAAAAGAGGGGGGTGGGGGGGTCTATCATCAAACTTCATAATAACGCTTGGGGTTTGCCACAGCTGCGCAGTGACCCTTTTATTTTGCTGTGATGGAACAGATAGCTCACTATGAAATAGTGTGAAATTATCATGTCTATTAATTCAGTCAGACATCCCGGCTCTCTGCTGCACCCCACCCCCTGCACCCACGCCCCACTCGGGCTCTTTTTCCATGTGTTATCCGTACAGAAATATGTGCTTTCCTACAAATACTCCATTTTACTGGAGTGATTTTTCATCATTTACTCATAGAAAATAATGCCAGTACCAGTTGTGCGGGCTGAAACAACCCAATGACAACATTACTTTTCTGCGTAAAAAGCCATATCTATAATCATTATTTATTATTATTATTATTATTATTATTATTATTATTATTATTATTATTATTATTATTATTATGTAAGATCCCAGGCAAAGTCACCAAAGTCGATTTGTTATCCAGTGCTCACGCAACTGTCCTGCCAATAAATCCCGCCAGAGCCATATAGTCGAGTGTCAATATTAATGAAGCCGCTCTGCAGATACGAGGGCCTGACAGCGAGTAGGACAACAGCACCGGGGGAAATTCAAAAGAGAAGAAGACGTTTTAAAGGATGCTGCTGTGTGCTTATGAAGCGTGAGGGTCTGGTTTGATAAAAGGTCCCGGGTTTGATACAGAAAAGGAGACTTGATTGAAATGGCGTGTGCCTGGCTGACGGGGAGGCAGTGGAGGGACAAAGCCTGTGCGAAGCCACGGCCACTCGAGCAATTATTCCTCCACGCTGCATTTGGATTAGTGCAATGGAAAGAAGCATATGTTTGGCCCGGGGCGACACTCCCCCTCCGGCTGACTGCAGTGGGATGCAGTGAGAGGCAGGCAGAGACTGGGAATGACTAAAACTACTCTATCAACTGCATCAAACCAGTACAAAAACAGCACACGAGCTTTTTCCACACAAAAAAAACACTTCATGGTATAAAGTCCAGGCGCAGTTATATCAGTCAGGACAGTTTCACATTTGTTTAAGGGCTTTGCTGTTGTTGCTTAACTATTTAAAAACACAAAAAGTGTGCATGTTTTCATAATATATAATTTCCTCCCAATTAACCATTGGAATAGCCCACTGTATATAACCTGCAATGGACCCATTAAGTCCCGTAATGTTTTCTAATCGATTACCTAATGTCTCAAGTAATCAGGGGCGATTTGGCGGAGTATTTGACCTCCATGGCTTTTTAGCTCCGGCTCGCAGAGTGGCCAAGGGGCCCCGCATCGGGTCAGCATCAGGCGGAGGGGCAAGACACAGAAAGCCCCAATTGACAGCTGATGTCAGAGTTGACGACAATTAGCCATTTTGCGCTTCATTGAAAACTTTAAAGTCTAACAATGAATTTGCGTAAGTGTCAAATGGCTTTTAAGGAAACCCCCGCCTCGAGTCCAAACGAGTTCATATTAAATGTGATGAGCGGATCTGCTGACATTTACCGCTCAAATTCGTAAAATCAATTTAATTCTGCAGCATGAGGTGGGGAAAAAACGTTCACGCCTCATTGTTGTCACTGTATAAATGTCCAGATACAGAAACGATCGGAAATAAACTCCATGCAAGTCAAAATACCAATGACAAATGAATGAACAAATCTGGGCCTTAGACTGTTGCCATATAGCTCGCGCTGCAGAGGATCTGCCCCGCACAGTCGTGACGCTACGGGCTAATGAGGCCATGCACACTGCTTTCACCAGGCTATGATCTCCGTAGCATCAACCAAACCGTGTGACTACAAACATGACGTATGTTGCGTAAAAGCGCGTGGGCATGCACGCTGACAAAACAGAACAGAAAATGACCCTTAACAAATGTTGTTAAGTAATAACTTTGAGTCAATTCTCAGTCGTACAGGGGTTTTCCATTATAGACAATCTTGAAGTAATATGTCACAATTAATAATAATAATGATAACAATTATGAAACAGTAGTCAGATGTTACAATATAAAGAAACAGTCGGTGTTAGTCAATCTCTGAAGGGCGCAGGTCATGCTTGACTGGATCGCGTGTACCTTTCAAAAACAGCGAGGATTTTTCTCATTGGTATAGTAAAAAAAAAAAAAAAAGGAAAAGAAACAAAGTTTTCAAACAGGGCGGTCATATGCATCAAATATTTGCTGCTTCTTATACCAACGTGAGGTAAGTATATCGAAAATAATTCGATTTAGCCTTCTTTTATTATGTCTTCTAATCAAATTACTTTTTTCTGGCTATTGAATTAGATTGTCAGTTCTGTGGTGACACATAAACAAACAAAAGACAATCGGATTCTGGCATTTTCAAATCCATTACGCACCGATTTGTCCCCATTGCGTCTTAATAATACGCACCAAATATTCACTATTGTCACAAAACACAACTATTTCTAATGCGTTCGTTTCACTCCCCGGATGCAATTCAAACAACTCTGTGATAAATTTATTAAACGACATTAGCATTAATGACACACGTGAGGGCATCCCCTTAGAATCCTGTTTTAATACGATTGTTTTGACTATTTATTCCGTTTATCATCCAGCTCGCATACATATACAGCCGGAGCAGCCGGGTATAGTCTCTCCCTTTATAAGTGAGCTATTGTGCCCGAGGACAGGATCCCACACACAATCTGAGGACTAGAGCCAACAAAAACAGGGCCCTGACAGACAATGCCTCGCTTCACCTGCTCCGGCACTGTGCATCGCAATTATGCCAAGGACATGTACAGTTAGGCTTCATTCACCCAACCTCCTGCGGGAGAAAAGACAACACGCAAGTGGCTCAGAATTAAAGCCTGAAAAAATGATACTAATAAATATGGCTGCTGAGATCTGAGAGATAGGGAGGAGAGGATGCTGTGTGGGAACGATTTTACTGTGAAATGAGGCAAACAAGAGGAAACAATAAAATAATATGATGTGCTGCATCAAAACTAAATCATCAGATTGGCGTGTTGGTGTTGATGTCAATGTTCAAATATAACACAAGCATCCTGCTGCACCGGGATGGACCAAAGAAAAGGCCAGCTGTCATTTTTTTCTTTTGTAAGGGCCCGAACAAAGAGAACTATTTAGAAAAAAATATTCGTTATGAAAGCCTAATGATTGCACTCGGAATAAACACAAACATCCACAAGTGAGAGATGGTCGCACATTGATTACACTGTGAGGCAAACAACCTCACAAATATTTGATGCGTGTCTTTGAATAAAGATCCAAATACAGTGTGTAACAAGCACAGAGTGCGCACCATGCAGGCCCATATACATCTCAGAGGGTTTTAGCTGCAGGGGTGGCGCTGCACACTTCAAACAAGCATCTATCCGTTGTTGCGAGCCATTTGGCCTGCATACGATCCGACGCTGAGTTTAAAGTGTGATTTCTTGCATTATTATTATTATTATACTTGAGGGAAACAATGAGTTCAGCTGCTTATTGCAAGGAGCAATTGTCAAGGGAGACTTAAACTCAATTACTGTAGCGGTTCAGAACGGGGAAAAATACAAGCAAGATATGAATAAAATCGAGATGAAGCGTATCAAATATTTATTTTTTTCTGGGCAACAAAGGACTATAATACATTGACAGGCATGGGGACTGCCAGCACATGTCTATACAATACAGCTAAAACCGCCTCCAATTTTTGGACATCGGACAGGACAATATCAGGTGGTCCCATGAAACAACGTGTTTCTTTTTGAATCGAACATTTAAAAAAAGACAGCCATTTATTGCTTTTATGGTGCTTTCAAGGAGAGAACAAGAGGTGAAATCTGATTGGCACAACACAGAAGCTTATAAAAATAGAAACAAATAAAAACTCTCGAGGGTGTACTGTCATTTCGAATAAACTAGATGATATAGAGAGAGAGATAAGAGAGAAATCGAAAGTTTTATTTCTATTCAATTTGTTCACTTTGCTTCAATGTCGCCTCAACATGCTACAAGAGGGCTGATTTGAAATATTCCCAGAGAAATAAAAAAAAAAAAATACCCCAAAAACTTCTGTTTTTCTAAGAACCATAAAATCACATGAAGAACTAACCAAATAGTCAAAAAACCCACTAAAACAAGGAGGCACCAGATAAATAAAAAAGAACAGACGCACCATATTTACAATTCCCATTAAATTACACATAAATAATATATACATACATGAACACTGATTCCCTTATATAACTGCGAATCGTGTTGAAATTCCAAAAAAAAAAAAAAAAAGAAAAAAAAATGTTCAAGTTGGTCGCTTGGAGAAGATTGAAGATTACAACTGATGGATATCTGTTGGAAAAAAGTTCATATTTATTCACAATACTGATAAGAATTCATCCATTTTCCAGCTTTTTCTTGCCGTGTGTGAGTTCGTGTCACAATCAGTAAAGTTGAGAAGTGAAAGGGCTTGTAGGATTTCAGTCTTTGTATCTCATAAAAAATAAAGAGGGGTGGGGGGGGGGGGGAGTACACAAAAGTCCTCTCTGACTGAGGCAACGACAACGAAATGTTTTTTTTTTCCTTCCTCTGCCTGCTTCCGTTTCCATGAGCTTCCTTTGCAGTGCTCTGTTAATGTTCTTCTTCTTCTTTCTTCTTCTTCTTTTTTTTTTTAATAATAAAGCAAAAGACGAAGTGGATGATTCTCTTGCGTCATTTCCCCCCGCCTTTTGTGATTCCAAAAAAAGAAGCGGTGCGTAAAAAAGGATGGACGCACAACAGATCTGGTAGTGGCACGTTCAACTTTATCAATAGTATTTATACAGTATTTATAATATTTATATTCAATGGGCGTAGGGGAAGTGGGGAAATTGAGCAGGTGGAAATTTGGCCCCTGGAAGCAGATGGTACCGTCACTTTCTGTGTTTCTCGTCTTTGTCTCCGCCTTTAGTGCCGTTATCTGAGTGACTGTTGGGGTTGTTGTTGAGGTACATTTTGTCCATGGCTTTGATCGCCTCGGTGAGATAGTTCTGCAGCGCCGTGACGGCCGCACACAGGGCCGGCGTGCCGAAGCCGTGCGAGATGAGACTGAAGTGGGTCAAACAGCTCTGGATTCCCGGTTCGAGGATCGGCTGCGGCCGCGAGTTACCCAGCGGCGAGCGGTCCTGGGACAACAGGTCTGTGAACTCTTTGCACACTTGCCTGCAGGCAGAGAGAGGCGCGTGTTAACGAACCAAGCAACAACCCTTTGGCACACAAAAGCCTATACAGTCAGATGTATTTTCGTGTCGCAGCTTATCCATTTGACATTGCCTTGGACTTATCTGTTTTTTTTTAAGTCGCCAATATGCGCTGACGTGTGTTTCTCTGGTGAAAATGTAAACGTAGATACCCCGAAGCTATTCTGTGGATAGGAACCTATTTGATTGCAAAAAATACAAAGGAGCCGTATAATAAATTACTCCAATAAATGTGCACAAATCGTGATTACTTTTAAGTTTCTGTGGCTACCATGTGTTTGATAAAATGGCGCGCCATCAATACAGAAACAGGCCTGCACTTGCGCGTGTAAAGAATTCCGGATTTCAGTTTGACATGGAGTAAAAGTAACCAATGGTAGCGGTGGAAAGAAAGCAGCTGTATGTAGGCCTAACTAATGCTATTTGATCAGATAATAATAATACTAAACGCGTAGTGAAGCCATAGTTGTCTATCTCTGAACATCCACATTATGAAAATAAGCATGTTAGGCCTACTCTATATTAGGCCTACTCTGTTTTATTTTTAATGTTCGTATTGGGATGAATATGTGTCAGGCGTATTATGAACAGAATTTGGCACCGACTTGGTACATGTGGTGTGACCGTATGAAATTTAATGAAAGCACTTACTTTGTGGCCAATAGCATGTTTTTTCTTTGGACTTGTTCGTTTGGATCGGAATGCTGACGGTTTACATATTCAGCTACTGCCTTGGCTGGAAACTCGGTCTCACAGACATAACCAAAGTCTCTGGCAAGGTGCACGGCTTCGCCTGAGAAATACAGAGAGGAGTCGATGATTATTAAAAATGCCTCAGTCACACACGTTATGCGTCTTCTCTGGACTGAGCAGTCAAAATGACAACTGCCAAAACGAGGGGCTTACTGCACTCACAACGAGAGGTGTGATAAACTACTGAGTAAACAATAGGCACATATGAAAATAGACTGGCCGTCATGCTTAACACTGTGTCATTGATTACCAATGCCTGCACATTATTGAAGTCCAACAGATCAGACAGACATGGGGAAGCAATTTGAAAAGGCTACACCTAAATCTCGCATTCTTTGGACATACTAAGAGAATTACGCAGCATTCCGCGTGGCTTCTCTTTCTTGTTGCTTGATTTCTCTTCCCTTAAGTCTTTGGTTTTAATTTCCTGAAGCAGTTTTTTTTTTTTTTTTTTTAAACCTCGGGGCTTCCTGCCCCTAAGCCTGCGCTCCGGAAGGACGCATGCGCCAATTAGCATCGAAGCCCGAGTCCAGTAACTCGTTTCCATAAAAGAAGCAGATCATAAACAATATTTAAGAAAGCGCAGTGTCCCTTCACTAACCAGCTGTCTTTACACAAAATCCGCGCGTGCGCATCCCCACCCCACGTGCTGGGGCCACCACATCCTTATTACCTCCAATCATACATTTCTCGGGGCTCATTACAATACACCACCAAATTTCAACGAAGCTCAATGAATATTGCATTTGGTCCTCGCGCAGTAATGATTAACAAGGACCAATGAACCAACGCGTGCTTTCACCTTTGGAAACCCGCTGCACACCAAATACCACTGCACTGAATAATCAGTTCAACTCTGCGAGCCAAATGGATTTATCCAGTCGCGAAAAGGCATCTTTTCAGTACACAATAATTGACTAATTTATTCTTTAATAGACTCAAACATATAGCTCCCAATAGGTCAGTGCCATGCCATTTGCATGCAACAGAAAATCTTCAGCGAGAGCCGAAGCAGGAGAAGCTATTAGCGAAAGAATTAAGGCAGCATTAAACCCCAGCCCCGCGCCGCCGTATCCAGGCTGTATTAATGTTTGAAACAATGCAGGGTTAATAAATCAATCGACTCCTCATCCACGAGGTGAAGCAGCTCAACGGTACCTAATAAACAAGCAATAATTAACTGGACTTCAGCACAAATTCATTCAGTGGGTAAACTAGGCCAGGCGTGGACCTGCACTCCTCAAAGCGAAGGCCAAACGCTGGAAAGCCACAACCACCATTCCCTGTCCCAGCCTCTTTCTGGCTCTATCTGTGTGTGTATGTCTCTCACACACATCCTTCATGCTTTATTACTTGCGAGGCAAAGTCGGTCCGCATTACACGGATGAGCGCATATGCTGATTTCCAACACAGAAAGAGAGCGAGGGAGAGACAAGAGGAGAAAAAGAAAGGAAGGGGGGGTCTCATCAGATATCGCGGGAATAAAGCCACTGAGAGCGAGATTTTATAACTTACCTTCTACAAGTGACGTCAGCAAGGTGACGTTGGCTGCCTTGCGTCTGCCCGCAGGTAGATTCAATCCGATTTTATCCAACTTCTCCCTCAAGGATCTCCCACCGTTTTTAGACTTGGCCCTGCAGACGACGAGACAAAGCAGAAAGACATTGTAGAGGCGTGTGCGTGGAGGAATGTTTCGAAGCAGCTCAATTATGGACAAAGAAAGGTTTGTACAAATTGGTGAAGATACTAGAGAGCCTCTCCAACAATTTAAACCAAGGTCGTCCAATCTGTCTTAATATCACTAAGAGCCAGGTGAATTCGGGGAGTAATAATGGCACTGTGAGATCGTCACACGTGGCATTATGTTTGTTTGGCTATCACATCCCCAATTCCATGTATAAATAATGCTAAAAGAGAGTGAGCTATACACAGTACGAAATGAATAAATAAAGCCCTACTTAATAGGCAGCACTATTACTGGCTGCGTGTGTGCAGCGCTTCACAAGACAGTTCACTGGAGACCAATGTTTTCACGCGTAATGCCTTCACTGGGTGTAGAGCTGGCTTTGAAACCGACTAGGCCTACATTCATTTGAGATAGGAAGGAGAGGCAAGTTAATATGGAATTTAACAGACCCCCTCTACTTTAAATGCAGGAGCTAGGTGTCATGGTTGGTCGATTTTAATTATTCTTGGTACAGAGCAGAAAGGGAAGAGGGAGGGAGATGCAGGCTGACTACAAGAATGGAGGGTTATATGAAAACGCAGGTTGATGTGACACGGACACTCACCTCCTCAGGACCCCGCCCAGGAGCGAGGCGTTCAGGCACTCAGGCGGCGAGAGGCGTCTCTGCACCTCGGCCACCGTGACCTTGTACTTTGATGTGGAGCTGAGCAGGGACAAACGACCCGGAACCGAGCAAAGACCTCATTGGGGTTTACCACCCCGCCGAAAAGACCATCCTTATTGATGGGTATGGACACGTTGTTCTTGGATAAAGACACGGGACCTGAAGTAAAATGGGGAGAGAAAAAATGAGGCCAGGGAAAGAGATAGGAGAGTTGGAAGACAGAGGAGAGAGAGACCGTGCTCAGTGAATTTCATGCAATGCAGAGCCTTAACTAAATGAGAAGGGGGGATTTAGGCTCCGGATTTAGGAGTACAACGCCACATGTGACGGCAAACACGGGCGGACATTAAGATAAAGCAATATAATAATAATAATAATAATAATAATAATTAATAATGATAATAATAGCCTTCTTCGCCCCATGCAATCTTAGTGCAATGTCAACATTACGCACGGCAATATTCTCTAATGAATCGGATGTATCCATGCTTCTTTTCTTTTTTTTCTTCCATGCTTTTGACAACAAGCAAAGTAGCAGGTGAAATTTCAATCCGGGAGGGGGCTCGGGCACAAACTGGGCTTTATACGGTTTTTGGTGTGTGCGCAGTAACCGGAGACAAAGGCGAAAGCGCGCCTTTGGATAGATCACTTGTGACATTAATGGCTCAAGGGAGCCTAATAGAGACAATAGGAGTTAAACGAACTCTAGAGATTACTAATATAAGAAGCCAATTATCAAGCTGATTTGCAGATACAATTTCTCAAAAGAAAGAAAAAATACATTCTAAATAAAATAGAATACAAATGCTGCACATGAATTACCATAGCATTTACATGAACAGGAAGCCAAATTATCCTATACAATTGTTGAAGGGACAGGCGCAAGAAGCCGGATTTCCTTCGTTAATGTCATTCTCGGCGGCTGCTGCCCAGAAAAGGCCTGTGCGCCACCAGCTTCCATTTTAGATCCGCGCGCGTGTCTGAATGTAGCTTCACAGCCGAAGTGCCAACCGGCACATTATAGAGAACCTCTATTAAGGCCTGTATCTTAAACCATCAACACCACGGGCCTCTACTACAAAGCCCACCAGCTTCACTCATCTCCCTGCTGCTTTCAAACGCTCTCAGTAAATTCCATCAACGCGAGGAAAAGGGGATGCAGCCCCGTTTGATGCACTTGGAAAGCATGTAATGAAAATAGGCTACTGCGTATTAGGATCAGTCAGGCATTACCGCATTGCATCGAGCTCTCTGGAGCAGAATGGCGCATGGTGTGTATGTGCGCGTGCGTGTGTAGCCTAGTGGTGGAAACATGCTTGATATCTCAGAGGAAATTGCTTACCTTTTTTAATTACAGTCTGGTCGGGAATGTGGATTCCTTGATCCTCAACAGACTGTGACACAAAATGGACAATTTCAGCACAAAGCCTAAAAATATGTTTGTCGCTTGTGTCGAGCTGAATGCTCCATATGGTGCTATAACAAAGAATCACACAATTAGCTGGTACGATCAGCCAACACAAGGTTCCTGAGGCCCATACCTGTTACTATTTTCTATTGTCTTTTAGCCGGTTACTGACGGACGCATTTCCCAGACTTAAATAACGCAGCTGTGTTGTCCCATAATCCTGACCTAATTTTGCGTCAAGATTGGCTTGGAAACTAGTAATCTACATTGGATGGTAACTAAGGCAACGCAACTTATAAGAATCCAATAAACTACTTAGAGGATTATTGGTGTATGTTCGACAATAGATTTATTTTAAATGTACGAAGACAGCCTATTATTTATTTTTCATAACAGCTCAGCATATGATTCAATATTGCGCGTTACGGTTCGCCAGTTCCACAATTCCCTTTTTTTCCTGAATCGGAGTTATTAAATAAAGGCAGAGGATTGAAAGGGAACCACGAAGTTATTCAGTGGGATTTTAATGTCTCAACACCGCGCTACAGCGCAATAAATACGAGAACCTGATCTATATTAAACCGTGCGTAAAAGTGGAACATTTGTCTCTTGTTCAAATGTATTACGATATTGCTGATATTTTAGGAATGCAATTGCAGAGAACATCCAATTTAATTTACAGTGCTGCGCATTTTTCCATACATTCTATATTAGACCTTTTTCTGGCTGACGCGCTTCTCTAAAATTGTATTAAAAAGCAGCTGTTTAATTGCGTTTGTTTTAACTGTCATACATTAAGACATTAACTTATGCGTAAAGTGAAATAGCGATTTCTCACCTGAACGTCTTCTAATGAGTGAGGTATTCCATGGATAGGGATAGAGTCCGACAGTCCCGTGTCAAGGCCGTGTCCTGGCAGCAGCACCTCCCTGCGATACTCCCGGCACAGCTGATGGGGTAAGCTTCGATGCTGGTGCAGCAGGCCGCTTTCCTGACTCTGCCTCTGGCCCGGCCAGCCCGGGTGCTGCGGCTGCGGCTGTGCATGTAGCGAGTTGAGTGAGTAGGGATCATTTACATGCGAGTAAGGGTCCTGAGACTGCGGGTAGATGGGCTGGTACGGTGGAGGGAAATACGGGGGCTGGAAGTCCGAGTTGGGTGTGTGGGAGAGCGGCGGCGCGCTCGTGTAGGGACTCTGGCCCACACCGCCCAGCTGAGGTAGCCTGGCTGTCCCATTGCTGGTGCCGTCATGACGATCCTACAGAACGCATAGGTAAGACTATAGTTTATCAGGTAGTACTGATTACAAGGAAAGCCTTTAGGAAAATAGTATAAACAAAATGTTGCATGGTTTACACTGTTACATCATTTCCTTCAAAAATGAACACGATTAGGCTACTTCTTTAAATAATAATAATAATAATAATAAAAATATTAAAATAATATATTAAATCAAACTAGGCCTTGACTAAACAGAGATTAAAATAAACCACAAAATCATACCTAAACGAACGATGTTATGCTTTTTCGCGATAGTACAGCGAACTATCAATTACAGGTTTAAATAAAATATGTGAAAATACGAGACACCAACGTTCCACAAACTTACCATCGCGGAAAAACTGTGCACTAACATATTACAGATTGTTTGGTGCAACCAAAGCGAAAAATCAAAGTTCACAAAACACTTCTGAGTGTTTTCGGGGAGATGGTGTAAGCGATGGGTATACCCAGCAGCAACAACGGCACAAAAAAAATCTCCCACAAAAAAAATGTGTTTTCTCCTGCAAGATCGCGATGGCCCAGCGATCAGAAGCGTGCCACAGCAGGACGATAATCCATTAGAAATGATAGAAATCCCACTGCCCTTCATTTGGAACTGAACAACGCCGGTATTTCGGATTTTTGCCTCAAGAAGTTTCTCTCAGTCCCTCTGGCTTCTTCACAGTGTAGACGTCCCCTCGCTCGAGCTCATATTAGCAACAGAGCCGCTTCTTCGTCTCCCTCTCGGACTCCTAATCGGACGCACTCATGACTATTAATATTCGAGCAATACTTAATAATAACAAGAGGGGAGAATAAAAAAAAAGACTGGTTCGGAAATCAGCCGTGAAGCGGAGGACGCAACTCAAGGCAGGAGTCTGCGCTTAAATGACGTCCATTGAAAGGAGGAATCAGTATATCTAATCAGAGCAGGGGAGAGGGAGAGAGAGAGACAAAAAAAAGAGGGACATTCACTCCTTGTCTGACGAATCAGGAGGGAGGAGGGAGGCAGGGGGTGGTAGCGAGGGAGGGGGCAGTTTAAAAGGGTCCCAGGGCCAAAGCGCAAAAAAAAAGTGAAAGAAATGCATAGGAATAAAGGGAGGTGGACCAGAGACAAAATAAAGAAGAAGCAATGGAAGGAAACAATGTGCACCTCTGAACCGGGTGAGCGTCCAGCACACGCCGCGACGGGCTTTGCGACCACCGGCACGTTTCTAGCGCTGGTCCCTTTGTTTTCCACGTCAGAGTCCGACTGCGAGCTGTCCTCCATTGGGCCAGCGAGTAACCCAGATTGTTGTCTGCCTCCAAAACCCCGTGTCGCACCTGCTGACTCTTAACTTTGATCCGGAAAGACGAGGCGAACATACACTGAAGCGCATATAAGATGCCTTTACGCGCGTCCAAATATGAATTACTCCGGACTCCTCATAAGACATTCGTCCAGTCTTTTTTCTATTTTCTTTGCTTGTTTGTTACAATTTAGATTTACGAATAGATTCACAAGGCGCGAGCGTGCGTTGCTGTCGCAGCCTCGTTTCCTCGTACGGTTTTGAAAACACGTCGGACTGGCTCCTCCACACCCTGACTTTCTGTCAAAGTTAGCCCGTGACAACACGCCGAGTCAAGCACGCAGACAGGCAGCAGTTAGCTCGCGGTGCACGCGCTGGATACAAGAAATATCCCTTCATATCCAACCCATTGAAAACAATTGCAAAGAATAAAGCACCCACCATAAGCACTGACCCCCGTATTTCGGGAAAAACACATTTAATTTCATTTAATTTAATTATGGAACGAACATTTAATTAAACCAAATATTTCTATTTTTGTTTGGTTCTATATAGGCTATTTTACGCACAGAATAAATTCACAACTAATACTATTATATTATTATTATTATTATTATTATTATTATTATTATTATTATTATTATTATTACTATTTATTAGTATTATAAGTATTATAAGTATTATTACTATTATTTCTATTATTACTAGTATTACTAGTATTAGTGTTAGTATTAGGATTAGGATTATTAGTATTATTATGTTGTCATCTTATTGAGAAATTGTATATTTTATTGCAATACAAATTATACTATTAATACATAGCCTTGTAAAAATTATCCTGCAAAGAAATACATTTGGCTACACTTATCTAACCTTAAACAAACTATTGAAAATATCAAAACAAATAGGCTGCTGTAAATTTCACGGTATGAATAAAAAATAAATGTATAAAGCACCCTTACCTCGCAATCTTCATATTTAATGTTATCAGTTAATTTCCAGAGCATTTTCATGGGTTGCAGAGCTGGCTATTGAGAAGAATATGGTATCGCCTTATGGTCTTGTTTTCACTCAGTGGATTGTGGCTCCCGCTCTGAAAAACTACTTTTTATTGCAGCTGTGCAGCTCTCTGTCTGGCGCTCTGAGGTCTCCCTCTAATGGTGGAAGTTGAAGCAGGGCTGTGCAGTGTATAATAACACACAGTGCACTGGGCCTCATTAGCATATCAACAGCCGTTTTGATTCCCCCCATCTGCCTCTCCTGCGCCCAATGGACAGCGCACAGGTAAAAAAAAAAAAAAAGTTTACGACACGCGCTTATTATTTCTACTGTTCACTCAGGTGTTTTGTGTGAAAGGGGAGGAGTAGACATGCGTGTCCATGTCCATGGACTCACCTGGGACTTTGGTGTTCAATATCTCTCCGACTTATTTTACATTTGAGGGGGAAAAGTACAGGCACATTTTATTTTAATGTCAATAACTTCTGTAGTTGTGATGCATTTTACGTCACATTCAAACAAAATGATAGATTTGTGTAACCACTTTTGATATTAATTGTAATTTGTCAGTTTAATCTGTTACATTTAAAAAAAAAGTTTATATTGTCAAGGATTGGTGGCCTTTTCGTCCAATCGCAGAGACTCTTGTGTGAACCAATGTCAGCCCATTTTATTCTTCTTGATTTTTAAACTGTTATTTTAATCCCAGTGTGAGGGAAGAGCTTTTCTTTGAGCGTTATGTTAATAGCCTGGATCTCTTGGAGAGGCTCTACAGGTCTACAGACTACCTGCACGGGCGCATGGTTTTGGCCTACGAAGGGGGGCAGTGTAAATGATTAACACAACAACATGGGTCTGATTCATGTGAATGCGCGGCTCCGGGAGCTGGCTCTGCTGTGTCGCCGACCCGGCGTTTACCTCAGCAGGTCGCGGGTCAACAGACAGGTCGCAAGCTATTTAAGGCGTTGCCTTTATTTTCTCCCTGAAACATGTATTACCATTTGTGGTGGAGTGCCCCTCATTTTCTAAACGAGCTGTTGTTATTAATGAGTAGCTGATGAAACTTCAATGACAGCTATGTCGACCTGGCTGTCTTGGTGTCTGTTGTGTGTCATGGTAAAGCGACTGAAACTCAAGGGGCCGTTTCAGGGAAAAGGCGCAACAGACGCTGCAATTTTACGCGCAAGCATTACTCCCATAAAAAAGTTACAAACATATTTTCTCGCAAGTCGCATTCAACGTATTATTTCATCATAAACGAAATTTGGTGTTTCGGGCAAAATGTATACACTGGATATGCAGCCTTCATCTCAAGTTGCAAACAAATCCACACAGTGCCAGGGCTCAACACATCAGGAATCAAAGGCAATATTTACAATATTACATTTACATCATGACTTTTAACTTTGATTCCGCATGTGCATTGTTTATTGATAGCGTTCTATTGAAACAAATAAGAGTGTTTTTCTTCAGACCTATCTCGCAAACATGATGACAGCTTTTAAAGATGTTCTCTTTGCCATAAAAAACGCAACACATACCTGCCATTCCCCATTTCCCCCATAATTGACATTCTTTGTCCGGTGCCCCCTTTAGGATCGCTGGTTTTATAATCGTCTTTGTTGATCAAGAAATTCCATGGAGGTCTTCGATAGCAAAGTAAATGCTTCGCTCTTTTTTTTTTTTTTTTTTTGTGTGCCTTGAGTGGGATTGCCTTACCTGGCCATAAAAGCGGTACGGTGCCACCTGGTGACGCATGCGCAATTCAGCGGGCGTGGACTATAGGCAGGACTGCTCGTTCCAACTGAGAAAAGTGAAGTGCGTAATACACTAATGCAACAGATACTAGATGTGGAAAGCCAAATCAACAAGTGTTATATTCTATAGAAAAATTAAAACAGTTGTTCACATGCCAATTACAGTGTGAGTATTGTTTTATTATACAAGACAAATACTTTGTTTCAGGTCTGTTAAAGTTCCAAATGTTCCAATGAACAATAACATTCAAAATGATGCTTGGATAATTGAAGTCTGAATGATTAGAATATAGTAGCCCATAAAAGGGCAAATTATTCACTTTAAACTTTTCTTTCTTTCTTCAAAAACACACTGGCTGTATTTCAAATGCTCTTCACTCAATATAGGCTTATAAAGCAAAAATCCATGAGATGTTCTTTATAGTCCCTATGGATGTTTGCAGAGTTAATATTTAAAATGAACCACCTTTATGTTTGTTATTGACTTCAAACACATTCAACAGCACGCTCACATGACCTGCAGCCACAGACCTAACCACTGGACAAAAGAAGGAACGTGCATCGATGGATATTACTGTGCATAACTGAAAGGATCTCTTCGTTTTTAATTAACTAAATATTCTATATTATGTCTATAGATGTCTTATGCCTTCTTGTAATTCCATGTAACTGAATTGCCTTGTGAATTGCGCTCATAAATAAACTTTTCTTGCCTTGCCATGGAGTGGGGGCGAAATGACATAATAATAATAATAATAATAATAATAATAATAATAACCATAATAATAACCATAATAATAATAATAATAACCATAATAATCATCATAATAATCATAATAATAACTGTATGAAGTATGAAGGCTTATCAGCAGTATGGAAGTATAGAAGTAGCCAAACTCGGTTCATGTAGAGACCATTGTTCAACTTGTTGCCTTTCTCCACTTGAACTTGGTTCTATTCATAAGAAACTGTGTGTGCGCTGCAGGGCGTCGTGACTATTACAAATCCAGATAGCTACATGAGCTGTGTTAGAGCGCCACCCAGCGTAAATGAAAAGATAAAACGAAGATGCGACATATGAAAGCTTGTGCTTGCCCCACATGACTCTCGAAACTAACTTTCGGCACAGAACCGTTTTGTGAGATAAACATATC
This sequence comes from Neogobius melanostomus, assembly GCA_007210695.1. Lineage (NCBI taxonomy): Eukaryota > Metazoa > Chordata > Actinopteri > Gobiiformes > Gobiidae > Neogobius > Neogobius melanostomus. The sequence goes on along the minus strand of VHKM01000035.1, from coordinate 5,365,369 downwards.
TAATTAGCGAATACATATTTTGCATGTTTTAGAACTTTTTTTTTTTAATTATTATTATTATTTAGGCCTAGCAGATGAGATAGACTGGGAAATGGATCTTTTATAAACATGATAATATGAGTGGCCTTATATCCGCAAGCACTGAGTATGTTATGCTATGGTTTAGGAGAAGTATTCGACTTGTGACTTGAGTCTGGGGCCATTCAAACCCAAACTGTTTCATGCGTAATACTCTGGTTCCCTCTTGTGGTTGTGCTATAACATAACATGTGATGACCACATGTTTATGTGTAAATGTAACAAAAGCAAATGTGTATTGCACACTTCTACAAAATCAGCTTTTTGCTTGTGAAATAGAATAGAGAAATAAGCTATAATTTGCTATATCTACTATTTGTGGGATTGATTTTATTTGCTCATAGACTAATAGGCTATTACATTTACTTATAGTCTATGCTTTTCATTGTGGCAAATTTCAAATGATATGGTTAATCTGCCCATAATGTTTCTTGTTCTCATTTATTTTAAGTCCATGTTAAGGAAGTACTACATATCCCATCAAGCACCGCAGTGTCATGACCCTTGTGTAACAATATTTTTCGTTCGGTGGAGAACACGCTGCTGGAGCTGCACGAAGGTCGGGATAGCCTCAAGGAACAAGGTTGTACAATCATTTTTGTTTCATCGCTTTCTCCATTCTGCGTATGTTGAAATATTTGTAGATGTTTCTTATTTTGACTAAATGCCTTTGTTTGATGGTGTACTCTTCCTCCGAGTGCTATATGCGTAAAAGGCTGCTCTGCGTCAGTTGCCCTTATCTATAGCCAGACGCTCAAGCCTTGTGACTTCCTCAACGTATTTAACTGTATGGCGGTAGATTTGGACCAACACACGCTACAATGTTTCCATGTTTACTGGTTGCTCAGTTAGTTCTGTCTAATAGCTCTGTATTGCAGTCAACAACACAGAGTCTTCCATATAGTTCTACAGCTGTGAGTCTTTGTGTTCATTTTGTGTTGTTGATGACTAAATTTTCTCAACTTCTTCACTTGCAGGACTCCAACATGCCTGTGGATTATGTGGGGTATGGGTATGCAGCTCTGGTCGCCACTGGAGGCGTTGTGGGTTATGTGAAAGCAGGTATGTATGGTAGAGAATAGTTTTTATTAATACAAAATACTATTCAGTCTAAATAGCTTGTTGGTCAGAATAAGAAAGTTGCTGTCACTGCAAACACTCATCCATACATACAAACGGCTGCAAAGTCTGGTCTATAGTGTCAGGAGCAGCTGTTGACCCTTTGTTGTGGATATTTTTCAGGAAGCGTCCCCTCTCTGGCGGCAGGTCTTCTCTTTGGAGGACTTGCAGGTGTCGGTGCTTATCAGATCTCCAATGATCCCAAAATGTCTGGGTGTCACTTGGTAAGAAAACGCCTGAACTACTACCAAAACTCGTTTGTTTCTCCAAAAGCTATTACATGCACAACCTGGTTATGTTTTTTTTTACTTAATAGGTACGGCGGGAGCATTGACAGGGGTCATGGGGAAGAGGTTTTACGGATCACGAAAGCTTTTTCCCGCCGGTGTAATGGCTGGTGCAAGGTAACAGTCTCACACAGTACAACACTGTCATGTGTCATATTACTTTATATTACTTAAGTATATCTGTGTTGTCTTTCCAGTCTTCTGATGGTTGCTAAAATTGGCCTATCGTTGCTCCAGAAACCCAACGAGTCATAATATGGTTTCTCAAACTTTATACCATTGTTAAGATTGTTTTATAACATGTTACAAATGTGTGTATTTATGTATAAAGACAAAATACAGTACATCGTTTATAAATAAAACAAATGTCTCGTTTATTGCTTTCTTTTTTTAAACTGAAAAAAGTCAATGTATAAAAATTTACAAAACAATTTATTCATTGCACAATACAAAGAGCACATTGCCTTCTAAATATGGTATAAAAAGTTTGCTTCGTTCCTCTAAAAGGCCCTACATTCCTACAGCTACATTACTTTTTTTGTTAACAGTAATAAATAAAAGGGGTTAAAGTCAGATAAAGTAATGCAACATTGGCTTAATCTAAAACTGTGCACCTGTTCAAACTTACAGTACAAATTCAGTGGCTTGGTGTATCGTCCTCACCAAATCTAGAAATCTACATTGTCAAAGCCTTACTTCGAAGTATTAACATTACAAAAAAAACTATTCCCATTACTGCAATTTATTATTTAAACTTTGCAAGTATGGTGTCCGTTGTACTACCGGTTTCCTCCGTATTTGGACGTCCAGTCTATCCTCCCGTGGACCGGCTGCACTGCAGAGGCTCTGGACAGGAGGTTTCCAGAAGTCTTCCCCAGCGCAGAGTAACTGCTCCCCTTTAGCTGAGACCGGTCAGTTCTCCTTTTCCAGTCTTCATAATCTACGGTAACAAGACAAAAAGGTTGGTTAATTTGGTTGAATGAAATGATGGAAGAAAATACATGGACTTTAATATAACGAGCAAAACGGAAAAGGGAGATGGCTGAAATGAGAGTTTACCTTCATTGCTTTCACTCAAAGATGAACTGGAAACATGCTTAGGCTTTGCAGATTTAGACTTTTCTTTTTTCAAATCAGAAGAAGAAAGGTTAGCTGGAAGAGTAGTGAAAGACAACTTAGCACGTTTTAGTTGTGTAAGTAAGAAAAGGACAAGAAAGACAGTATGATCGTTTCTGTCAAGGAAGTAACAGATTTTTTTGGACACTGCCCAAAGGTTTCGATCAAAACAAAAGCAGCTGAAGCTTACTCGAGTGCTGTCCTGCCAAGGGTGCAAGCTGGATTCTCTGTCCCACTGAACCCACTTCTTTCTTTTGGAATGAAGGGATGTAGCCAGCAGAAAGGTTGTACTTGGTGCTCACAAAATTACCTTGAAAACATGGGTTTAATTAGTGTGGTATTGACCTCATTAAAACCATTACAAACACCCCTGCAGTTTGTTAGCTAAAAGATGTTAGTCTTTTTGAATCGTTGAGTGTGCCGTGTGAAGTGGCTCCTGCATATGCAAACGCTGAGCCAGAGTGATTGATGTCATTGAGAGCACTTTGCTCCGGCAACAGTCTCAGATCGTTATCAGTAGCTCAGTTTTGCACCCATTCAGAGGAGACATTTTGTTGTATACTGTGTATTTGTAGCTATGGGACTCCTGCCAGGATATTGCTGGTTCTGTCATTCACACGTTAAGCATTTGAGTGAAAAGCTTGTCACATCATGCTGGTTGTTCGCTTATTCTCATAAGACCCTCTGGCTTTATTACTCTGACTTTAGTGTTTGCATGAAGGCATTAGGTTTGACACAGTGTTTTACTATAAAATTGGACATGGAGAGAAGGACACCGTTTGGGTGGGTGCAATTATTCAGGATGTACACCGTCTCCCACAACCAAAATATCCTGGCTCCATGGGGTCTTATTATGGCTCCATGGGGTCTTATGTATAAAACCTGCTAACACCGTACAAACCTACAAACAAGTTCTGGATGGATGTGATTTTTTGAATGTGTTTATCAGGTCATATTTCAGTCTTCGATTGGATGCTGCCAAAGCTCCTGAACATATTTAAATGGGCACTGTGACCTGAGTCATGATTTTAAAGCATAGAGTGCAATACTAAACGCAATTGCAATAAAGACGCTCATACGGTAGATATTTTCCAAAAACGGCAGTCCAAATGTTAAGGAAGCTGTTTATTTTGCGGAAATTGAACCACGGTGAAATTGTGCACTGACACAAGTGATCAGTGATAGATAAGTGAATGCTGGACAGTGTGGTTCTCGTCAACAGCTCAAATAGCATAAGAAATGGTTGCCAGTTTAGATCATTCGAAAATGTCTACACAGAACAAGGCATCCCAGTTAAGTGTGTATGGAGCAGTGTATTATAGGAGGTCACACCTAAGGAGGCAGGTGATATGTACACCATTGGTTTAGGCCTAAATGTTTCAAAGGGGAAGTACACAACACAAAATCTACAAGCTATTTAGTACCTTTGGATAGATCCACTTTCTCCAGTACCCTTTCTTTAACAATTTTGTCCTGCGGGCTACCCACCGGCCTGTTTTCCTCTAGCCATAGCAAAACGATGCATGCAATAAGGAAGAAATGGAAAAAAACAGAAGAATGAAGAGAATAGAAAGCAAGAGAAAAGGATTCTGCAAAAAACTGCCCCAAATCCACGTATATATCCTTATTCGAATCTTCACAAGTTCTTTGTAGTCTTAAAACAAACATTAGTGATTGCTCGAGGGTGGGATCAGTGGGCAGGGGGTGCATTTAAGACCATTTATGGGACCAATTGATCTTTTCGCTGAAAGTCTGCATCTCATGAATGAAAAATGAGAACGTAGAAAGAGGTGAAGGAAAGAGACAGGAGACGGGGGAATGATGGAAGCACAGTGGGGAGCTATATTGTGTGACAGTCTACATAACAAATGAGTGATACAGGTCTCCGCTGCGCTCTAAAGTCGCAGACACTTAGGCTGAGTCCTAACCCTGGCTCTGTTAAACGGATCAGGACATTAGCCAATTAGTCATTAGCATTTAGAGTCTTTGGGTAAGAGAATGAGAGAAGTATCTCATTATACAACGTCAGGCATCACAAGTCATTCTCCTTAGACATATATTATTAATAGAGTAAGGCAGTAATTATTATGAGCATGATGGCTATTATGTGATTTTATCTTATAATGAGGAATCCTAGTGAATCTCCAACCTTAACCGAGCTCATTTTCTCCAGTTTGGCTTTACCCAAATCTAAAAGGTAAAAAAAAATGCATCAAAATAGCGATGAAAACGCAACAAAAAGTGACTAAAGAGCAACAAAAAAACGTGCTGAAAAAAAAACATAAATGCAACAAAAAATCTATGGAAAAACATGACAAAAAAAGACAATAACACAACAAAAACGCGGTGACAAAGTGACGACAAAGTTACGATGGTAGGTAGGTAGGTCTTAGCTTTGAAATGAGGTAATTACACTGTTGCTCTCCAGTCAAGAAGCTTTTAGATTAGGGTAAAGCTGAACTGGAGAAAATGTGCTCGGTTCAGGCGGGGGTTAAATAGTCATGTATATAGCGCCTTTCTACCTGCTTTAGGCACTCAGTAGACACAGAGTATGTCACTATTTTAGATCCACAAATGAAATATATATAATTTCAATAGTTGGTAATAAAACTCTTGTGCAAACAGGTTTTTACTAGACAAACGACTCTTCTAACTCACTTTCCCGCATGTTAGTTGGTGTCAATCTAGAGCAGTGAAAGTCGGAAACCTCAGCCTATAGTGTCACCACAGAGTTCTCTTCGCACCTCATCATTGGACATTAGAGGAGTCGTTACCTGCGTTGGCTCTGGTGACAGGTAATCCCCCTCCAATGGGCGCCAGAGGCTTATTTACAGTATTTGACGAGTTCTCCCACAAATCTCTCAGCGTCATGGCCCCAAGATCCTTATCGCCAGACTGGCTTTTATCAATAAGACCTGGCGGGAACACAGACGTCATAGAAGGCCTTCAATAAATATATCCAAACGGGTAATACAGCAGTAGTATTCTGATGTGTCTTACCAGGCAGATAGCGTGACTGGCTGAGATAGTGTTGGCGTGCTGCAGATCCAGGAAGGTTGGGGTCAGTTTGGCTAACCTTAACATTGCTAGGTAGCTTGGTAACAGTGCTGAAGGAATATAAAGGTTTCTGATCCTTCACCCTGAAAAGAAAGCAAACATTGTCATTCTATGCACAGCACTCACAAATACACAGTGGCGGGGTATCGGAGTAAGTAGCTAGCGACATGTAATAGACTTGCATATAAACGTATGAAATATTCAGAATTAAGTCATTTTGTTGATACAAACTTAAGTCTGGGAGATATGGCGGAGCAAGAAAGAAAGAAAGAAAGAAAGAAAGAAAGGAGGACATAAGGAAGAAAGAAGAAAGAAATAAAGGAGCAAGGAAGAAAGAAGGAAAGAAGGAAAGAAAGAAAGAAAGAAGAAGAAGGAAAGAAGAAGAAGGACATAAGGAAGAAAGAAAGAAATGAAGAAAGAAAGGAGCAAGGAAGAAAGAAAGAAAGAAAGAAAGAAAGAAAGGAGCAAGGAAAGAAAGAAGAAAGAAAGAAAGAAGGAAAGAAAGAAAGAAGGACATAAGGAAAGAAATAAAGAAAGAAATGAAGAAAGAAAGGAGCAAGGAAGAAAGAAAGAAAGAAAGAAAGAAAGAAAGAAAGAAGGAAAGAAAGAAATAAGGACATAAGGAAAGAAAGAAAAAAATGAATAAATAAATAAATAAAGGAGCAAGGAAGAAAGAAAGAAAGAAAGAAAGAAGGAAAGAAAGGAGCAAGGAAGAAAGAAGGAAAGAAAGAAAGAAAGAAAGAAAGAAAGAAGGACATAAGGAAAGAAAGAAAGAAAGAAGAAAGAAAGGAGCAAGGAAGAAAGAAAGAAAGAAGAAAGAAAGGAAAAGAAGAAGAAAGAAAAAGAAAGAGGAAGAAAGAAGGAAAGAAGAAGAAAGAAAGAAGAAGGAAGAAAAGAAGAAGAAGAAAGAAAGAGCAAGGAAAGAAAGAAAGAGAAGGAAAGAAGAAGAAGAAAGAGAAAGAAGAAAGAAAGAAGAAAGAAAGAAAGAAAGAAAGAAAGGAGCAAGAAGAAGAAAGAAAGAAAGAAGGAAAGAAAAAAAGAAAGAAAGAAGAAGGAAAGAAAGAAAGAAAGAAAGAAGGACAAGGAAGAAAAAGAAAGAAAGAAAGAAAGAAAGGAGCAAGGAAGAAAGAAAGAAAGAAAGAAAGAAAGAAAGAAAGAAGGACAAGGAAGAAAGAAGGAAAGAAAGAAAGAAGGAAAGAAGAAGAAAGAAAGAAAGAAAGAAAGGGAGCAAGGAAAGAAAGAAAGAAAGAAAGAAAGAAAGAAAGAAAGAAAGAAAGAAGAAAGAAAGAAAGAAAAGAAAGAAAGAAAGAAAGAAAGAAAGAAAGATAATATGTTTCTCATCTTAATTGTATTATTCATGTAAACAAGTATGTAACTTACTGTGTGGTTTGCTTAGTCCTGTCCTCTTCTGAGTGTATGAGGCTGGGCTTTTTGGAGATAGTCGCCGCAGTTTCAGACATGTCCGACTCCCAGCTGTCCGACGTCTTGGCCACAGTCTGCCCCCAGCGTCTGCGGCCATTTTTCAGCATCCCAACCCCACCAATACTGTTCTCACTGCCCTGAAAGCCTGCCTTCTAAAAGAAAGAGGAAATCAATAAAAATGCAATAACAACACTTGGAATTTAAAAAAAGCCACTTACTGCTTGGTTGGGCCGCGTTGTGTTGTCAGTTTGCTGTAAAGAGATGGGCTGAAGAGGTTGCTGACTTTGTACTTTGTCGCCTGATGGTGAGGCTTTAGACTCCGATGGGGACTTTTGGACTTCAGGTTTGGGTTCTTGGTGCTGGCTCGGAGGTTTGGGTCTGGCCTGGACCTTTTTTGTCTCCTGACTTTGAGGACGAGGACCTAAGATTTGACCCACGTGGAAGTACGTGTAGCGCAAAGCCTAAAAGGAGAAAACAGAATTTTTTTTCTTTAATCTACAAGTACATGTTTCAACAACTATTGACTTTTAGAAGGCCTTAAACACGAGATTAAACTTTGCAAATGTCTGGCAGCGTCCGACAACACAATTTGATAAAGAATAAGAAGCAGAGGCATATTAATCATGTAAACAAGTCGAGAGGTTTCATAAAAGGTTAAATTTAGATCTGCTTCCATTCAGCGAGAAAACACTTGGGAATCAAGCACGCAGAGAATAGAGAGGCGTTTCCCGGTAATTCACTCCCCTCAACAGGGTGTAAATTACGTCTAACTTGGCAATTCTCTTGAGTCAGGTAGGGTAAGGTAAGTATTGTGGATGGACGTCAAGCACAGAGCTCAGGCGGAAAAAAAAGAACATTATCCAGAATAAGGTCAGGCAGTACATGATGAGAATGAGGTCATGATAATGTTCCAGTCATGATTAGTCGCTCTCCCTTTACTTTGAATGAACTACTGTATATACTTCCAGTACATCCATGCTTACCTGTACAGCAGTGGGTCTCTTCTTAGGGTCCCACTGGAGCAGGTCTCTCATTAACGTGATAGCTTCGTTGCTGGCATTGGGGATGAGAGTCTTCAGATGGGTGGGCACACATTGTGGGAAGCGAAAGTTCATAGCGGTGGCCAACTGGTATCCTTCTTGCCAGTCCCCTTATTTAAGAAAGAAAGATGATTACTCCGATGTTGTTATGTTTTCTCAAGTATTCCAATCAACTTTTTGTAAACAAGGATAATGTGGAAATAACAAACAGCCCGGATGGTGAATGTTTTGTTGAAGTTTTAATCTGTTTTTTTCTTTGGGGGAATTTCTAAAGTTTTGTAAATAATGTCTTGGCGCACCTGAATTCAAGCCAGTGCAACCAACCTGATACGTTAGTTTGAAGCCCTAAACTACATTATCATCAAGCCCAAAAAGTCAGCCCACATAAAATGGAGGTACTTTAAAAAATATGTTTTTTTTTAAAGGACCCATCACTAGAAGCGGCCTGTCAAATCTTTGCTAACTCACGTTCCAATCAAGAGCAAATTAGCCACCATTAGTTCCTATACACACAAGAGGATCTATAGGAAACAAGTAAGGGACAAACGAGGAGATGGTGAAAGACTGGAGGAGGGAGCTGCAGGAGGAAGAGGAGCTGACCAGTGCAGGACACCACGCTCTGAACAGAGACAAACCCAGGAGGCGGTGCACCGTTTCAGAGGATCAGAGGAGACAGCGAGAGAGGGCAGCCATCCAGGTTTCTTCCAAGTGCTACAGTTCGCCCGACCTCCAAGGTCATGCGGGTCAGGTTGACCCACAGTGGCAGCGCGGCTCAGCCGCAGCAGCTCAGGACTAACACCTGAACACTATTTCATTGTACGCTTGTACAATGACAATAAAGTACTTACTTATACTACACACTGAGAACCATTTTAATTGTCATAATGTGGTAATGCAACACCACCTGGTCGGCACCTGGTCCACGTCAACAATGAATCTGATGGTTATCGCTAAAGTATTTGTACGGGAGCTCATAAAACATGCATGGCTCTTGTATGAACTCATCCCTCTTGCATGGTCTAGTCGGTGAATTATTAAGCGCTTGGATTTGAGGTCAAGCATCTCTTCCACCTCAAGACTCTGGCGGCTAACCTTTTTCACGGTGCCCAGGACTTGGCAGATCTTAAAATTTCATCCACTTCACTGTTGCCAGGGAAGAGAGGCCGCAGAGTGTAGAGTTCGGCCATGATACAGCCTACTGCCCACAGGTCGATGGGGGAGCTGTAGGTGGACGACCTCAGCAGGACCTCAGGCGCTCGGTACCTAGACACAAACATGTGAACAGAAGTGTAATAACAAAACATATCTGATGTGAATGAAGGATTTTATTTTTCACTAGTTTCATGCTTACGGCCCTAACAATCAAGCTAAGCGTAATATTGCAATGTAGGACATTGCAATGTAGGACATGCAAGTCGTCTTACCATCTCGTTGATACGTAGTCTGTGTACGGTGGTTTTGAGCGGATTTCTCTGGCCAGTCCAAAGTCTGCTATTTTGACCAGTTCTGGGCCCATACATAGCAAGTTTTCAGGTTTCATGTCACGATGGAAAAACCCTGAGCAAAAGAAATGACTATTAGATGTATAGTAAACATATCAAACTTGAGCTATCGCGCTATGCTAGGTTGTCGAGGCCAATTTAATGGGTTTCTAAAGGAATTGCTCTTTTTTCATCTTTGTTCAAGTTGAAGATGAGTCACAAAAATCTTCTTGAATGACAAAAAGTCCTCAATTTGGTACTTAAATAATAATAATACATACATAATACATAATACTTACATAATAATAATTACATAACTAAACAGCACAACACACAAAACACAACTACAGAAAAACTGGTACTCTACACCCAGTACAGTACAGATAATACCGCAAAGAGTCTGACAGTGACCGTGTGAAGCCCTTACCATGCTTGTGTACAAAAGCCAAGCCAGAAAGCACTTGAAACATGATGTTCCTAATTTCATTCTCAGAGAACATCTTATTCTCCCTGACCGCAGGAAACGAAGAGACAGAACAGAAAGAATCAAGTCAAGATGCTAAAGACAGAGAAAAGCAAAGATGGATGGATGTCCCCAAATTAGATGGTCATTTCTTATGCATCCACACACCTAAAGACGAGGGAGTTGAAAGTCATACAAGCTTTGGTTGTCCAGCTGCAAGATTCCCATGCATTATAATCTAGAAGTTAACTAAATAAATCACTGAGGTGAATCTGCTGTGTTTCCATGCAATGACCATGCATGAAGGAACCACTGTGCTACCTACCATTTTTATGAATATATGTCAAGCCTTGTAAAATTTGAAAGCTTATGTTTCTTATCACAGATTCGGGAAACAATTTTCTTCTGTAAAATAAAATGAGTGCAACATATCAGAGTTAGCTTTATGGACGCACATCTCATTAATTCAATTCAAATGTATTATGATGGATGAAATTCAGATGCCTTTGGGGGCAGATACAGTGAATAGTTTAAAAAGACTTACACAATTTTAATTATATAAGATGAAAAGTCTTTACCTGTCCTTCATTAACTGATACAGGTTTTCTTTCATGTACTCAAACACAAAATAAAGTTGGTCATTCTCTCGGATGACTTCTTTTAACTTCACAACATTGGCATGGTTCAGCTTCTTCAAAGACTTAAAGAAAATTAAAAAAAAACATAAAAATGATTAACTTGCAATGGTACATTACATAGATTGTAGCAGCACCATTCTTACCTTCACTTCTCGTAAGTTAATGCACTCATCCCAGGAATAAAACTTCCTTTTCATTCTAGGAAAAACATTTAAATTGGAAGAGAACACTTGAATAATTTCAGTGAACGTAACCACATGTGAGGTGGCATTTTTAAACTAGTTAAATCGTTTTTATCGGGCTTCTCATTCACATTTCTCATAGTGGTTTGCATGAGATATGGACAAACGTTGAAAGACTTGGGACGTAACTAGACCCAACTTGAGCACCGATAACTCGGGACTTGACTTAGACTTGGGCCCTGTGGCTTGAGAAGACGAATGATTCCTTAAAAAGAAATCTTAATCATGCAATTGACATAGACAAGACCTCTCTATACTGAAGACACGTGTTACCTGCACAAACCAACTAAACTGTTACTTCATCAAGGCAGTAAAGTTGATGGAAAAAAACAATACCTATCTGATTGAATTCAGTAAGTGTGTAAAGACTTGAAATAAGTTAAATTACAAAGCATAGGACTTGAACTTGTTGTGAGTCACCGACTTGGGACTTGTTCTCAACTCTGTTGGTTTGGAATAGGTTTAGTAAAAATCGTCTTGATACCTCTATAAGGTTTTGGGGTCATATAACAAACATTATGAATGTATTTTTGGTCGACCAAGTTCTCAGCTCAATGTCAAGTATTCATTTGCATATTGTTGCTACTGTACATATGCAAATGCATCTTACCACCTCAGAGACCCGACAGTGGGGTGCAGGTTGCACAACAGCCTGAACGGCCAGAATTATGTAAGAGTTGCAGCTTGTGCTGATACGGATCTTCTGGCCCTGAGCAGAGGCCAGTGACCGTCAGTCCTTCCACTATGCAAGGAACTTTACACAGCCTCTACTTTCACTGCCTTTCACCATCCACACACGTATTGTCTTGCATGGTAACCAAATGATCTACGCATCCACCCGCTTCCTCATGCATTATTGAAGTACGCTTCCATGCTGCTGAGAAATACTTGACGAGCCTTGTAACCTGCTAGTTTGTTTGCTTTGACAACTGAGGAGAAAAATTATTAGAAACCAAAATTAATATTAGTCGTAGTCGAATATGTTTTTAGCGCAAAACAAGGTTAATCATCATCTCTCTCAACATTATTTGTGCTTTGCAATAATCAGTATATAATAGAGCTATACTACATTTCCCCCAGTACATAGGATAAAATAAAAGCTTTTTTTTTTCCATTACTGACGTTTGTGTGGATGAAAATTACCTTAAACAATCATGCATCTTTACTGTGAGTAGACTGGCCTCTCCTCAAGTTTGTGCTGAGAGCTGGACATCGCCAGCACGTCTCTGTGGAGATGATGCTTGCTTTGCATTGACTACAGGTTTAATGTATTAGTTTAGTTTAGTTTATAAGTTTATTTGAGCAGTAAACACTCTGCTGAAAAGGAGTGGGCTGAAGCAAGAGCTTATAAGCGCCCACCCCAAAAGCAATACAACTAAAATTTCTCATTTCACAAGGAATATAGGGGAAAAACAAAGGGAAAAAAAACAATGAAACAGCAAAAACAAACAAAAACAAAAAAGATTATATACACCTGCAGTTTCTGATCATGGCTGAAATTACCATTTACAAGATAGCATTTACATAAAGACATTACATGACAGAAACTCATGTACTGTATACATTCCCCAAGGAGTAATACTGATTACGAAACAACAATGATAATGCTACATAAGGAACCGTGTCAGTTGCATGCACGACCTCTGCAGCATGCACACCTGTTTATAAAATAACTTTATCCTATTGCAATTACATTATCAATCATACAATTAGCAGCATCATATTTTAATTTGCCTCATTGTCAAAGAGAACCAGTGACACTTCAAAGCTTTTTTTAACACTGACCAAATTTCAAAGCATTGTTTGAAATGTTCATATAGATAACAGAAACGAAGCACAACGACAACCACGGTCTCGTTTCATGTACAATGTTTGTATTAGGGCCTCTTCCAAATGCTTTTTTTATGGTCAAATTGAATATTTTGCAGGGTGGCTTTAAAACATTTTTTTTCTAATCTTGGTAATGTCAACAGATTATGTCCATGAGCTAAGTGTACTGTGCGTGGCTATAAGGAGGGGTGGGGTGAGTATGAGCGTGATCATGTGTTTGTATGGGGGGTGAGTTGGGAGGGTATGAGGGACTGTTATTAACTTATAAATCTTCTTATAAATAAAGTTTTGATTGATTGATGGCTATTTTTGTCCTCACCTTTTGATCGCCACCAATTCCCCATTCTCGTTGCTTCTCCCCATGACCACACTCCCATAGGTGCCGTCACCCAGCTGCCTCAGGGTGGTGTAGCGGTTCATCATCTCAAGATGCTGTCATTGATCATTCCTTACGGCAAAAACTGTGCTGTGTTTTCTGTGATGAAAACACTGTCCTTCTCACACCACTCTCGCACCCTCTGGTCCTTGGCATTCAAAGCAGTAATAGATCCACAGTGAAAAGACTTAAGTGAAGTGGAAGCCAGTTCATTCCTTTGGCCAGTATTCAATACCTGTGAAAAAAAATATAACAATCAAGAACTGACCCTATTTACAGGAAACTCTTCAGTGGCCTATAGAGGAAGCTAAACATGTTGTTGATCCTGCCTCAGTGAAGAGGATTAGGCGTGTTACTAGTGGGACTGGGACGCTCCTATGACCACCTGAGGGAGATGACATGGCTGCCCTGAGCAGATTAGGCCAACACAGGGATGTAAATAGGGTGTTACATCACTGCACAGCATCCCATCTGGCAAAACAATTCAATGATTCACTGGCAAAATATAGTGCGTTGTAGTGATAAAACAAGACAGCCCAATTTATTTTTAACATCTCTTGTTTAAAGCTACGACTGCACAGTAGCTTTCCATGATCTCAACGATAGCATTTTCTTTATGCACGGGCAATTAAATCAATAAAACACTGTATCTGTAGCACTTTACAGCAGAGTAATAACATGGTAATGGATACCAATATATCATTATTTGCTTTGATACTTTGTATTGAATGTTTAGGGTGCTATTTAGACAGAAAAGAACTCATGTGGCATGTATTGTACGTAAAAGGGTTATAACATGGTAATGATGGTAATTTCATGGGAACAGGATGCACACAGTTATCTCATCGTATGAATAACCCTCACCTTAACCCAGTGTAAAGACTGCAATTTACCAGGAAACATTGTTGGTATTTTCTTGGTAATAATACCAAGAAAACAGGACTCCAAAATGCATTATCCCTTATTATCTATTTCCATCCGATTGCCATGTTATTACTGTGCTGTAAAGAATAGTGAAACCTTTTTAATCAGAGAAAATGGACTTGAAAACAAAGCAAGTAAAGACTGGTCAAGCAAGTTGTCTTCTTAGCTTTCACATATGGCAGTCTGCCGTAGAGAGGATTTAAAAGAATTAAGCTGCATCCTGGCCCAATGCACTTATCACCAAGTTAATCAACTTTTGAACAACATGTGAATTCACTCATAGTATTGGGTTTACTTTTTTGGTGGGATTCACGGCTCTACCCATTAATCGTGTCGCCAGTTATAGGTAAATATACAGGAAAGCATGATGAAGAAGCTGTCTGTTGACATATTACAGTCGGATTTTCGAACAAACAGCATTCGCGATCACGTTATAATTCAACTCACCATTTAGTGCGGCTGTCCCAATTTTACTCCGTGTGCTGGTTTTGCTGATAACAACTCTTCCTCGTCTCCAAAATGAGCCTGTCTGCCCAGCGTTTCCGATAAAGCGTGTGGCCTTCTCCATGGAAACCGTACACACCCGTGACAGCGGCTTACGCGCTTCCGCCAACACCGGAAGCAGCAGAGCCGTGCGTGGCTAGCTCCAAATGTACACCTTTGGTAAACGCGTGCTCGAAAGGCCAGATGCTGAAAGCTTTTGGTGCTAGTGCGGCTCTCTGCAGCCAGTGAAGAGGCCCTATTTGAAAAAGCGATTGCGCACTATCTATGAGAGAGGGAACTGTGTCGCTTAAGAGAGGCGAACTAAAGGAACTACAAACCCTGTCCAGATTCCTTCGAGTCCTGGCCCGTTTAACCAGCCAATCACCGGGTCTCCCCCACAAATTAAAAAGGAGGAAGACCTGCTGCGAGTGCTTGTCCTACTGTAGCCTGTAGCCCAGTGCTGCCTGAGAGCATAGAAATGATGAGGCACATCACAAGAATATCTGAATGGAGACTGACAACGCGGAGACTGTCACGGTTCTGTCTATGTTCGGTTCCCCCTTGATTTTGTTTAGTGTTCTAGTCTGTTCTTGTCCTTAGTGTTTTATTTTGACATGTCTGTTCCGTTCTTGTGGTTTTGCTTTGCTTCCCCTGTGTTGATTATCTGCCCCACCCCAATGTGTTTCACCTGTTCCTTGTGTATTTAGACCCCTGTGTTTTCCCTTGTCTTTGTTCATGTCTGTGTTCTTGTTTGCTCCCGCTCCGATCCTTGTTCCGTCTTGTGAGTTTTTGGTTTTTGCATTTTGTCCTTGGCATCGTCCATTAAATTGATTCTAAGTATTTTGTTGGCCGTTTGCAATTGGGTCCTCACTCCACCATCGCACCTCCATACATGACAGAGACAGGCTGACAGACTGGTGGTCACATACAACCAACTCCAGATTAGAGCCCAAACCACAGCTGCAGAAAACACTGTTCCATTTAAAAAAAACTTTACCCAGAAGCATACAGATCCAGGATGCATAACAAGGGTGCAAACCATTCAGCGGTTCGATTGCTACTCAAAAGTCTTCATTAATATAAAGACCATACACAGGCCGGGTGGAAAACTATTCAATTGTTTGTTCAAAATACAGTCTGTAAGAGACAATCATTAGAACCAAGATCTACATTAAGGAAAGCATACTGATGGAAAAACATTCAGCTGTTCGATTAGACATACAGGATGTTACTCAATGTATGAACTCAATGTCCTCTCACAGAGGAGAGAAACGTAGCTGCTCAGTCTGCAAGAAAACATTTGGCCAGAGATCTTCACCATATGCCCGCACAAGTAAAAAAATAAAATACAATCTTTAGAAAGCTTTTATTTGTTGCTCTACCCAAAATAAACACTTTAATGTACAGGTAAAATAACCATCTCAGAACATGCAATGGAATCTACATGGAGTGGTGGGCAATATGTCCACATAATGCATAATTTTGTATACTTGGTAATAAGTTGTCATCACTGAAGAATGAATAGCCAGTTAATAAAGACACAAGTCAAGTAGGATGCAATCTTGGATTCCTTTAATGTTGATGCAACTTTTCGACCAAAAGAGGGAGCTGTTGGGCAACAATGTTCAAAGAGTATTTCGATAGTCTATTTGTTCTTGTATTTAACGTGGCTGTATTAAGATAATTTACCAGTGTTGAGTTGATTTAGGCTGCAGTTCCTACATTTAGATTATGTTCAGGAATAATGGTCTTCAATTCAATACCTACTATGTTTTTATTTATTTATTTTTACAGTAGGCCACTAGGCCTATAACGTGAGGGCAGTGTATGACGCAAAGACGCAGCGCCCCGGAGCTATCCAGCAACAAGTGGAAGTCCGCTTTAAGAAGATTAACGCTCTTGTTAGAGGTTTTGTGAAGGGATGCCGGCAGCCCGTGTAGAAGGGCAGTTAGACTGACCAGAAATATGTCATCTTATATGCTCGGTTACTTTGTGAAGGATGTAGAAATAGGTAAAAAGATGTTCGGCTACAGTCACCGGCTCGGAGCGCCATGGAAGAACTGCTTTCCTTGTGGTTTTAATGACAGCTTGTGAAATGAAGACGAGACCCGCTGGGATAGGGAATGCCAACGCCAATTGGATGGGGTCACTCCCATCCAAACTCAGTGCCATGCCACTCAAACACCTCGCTGTGCCGGGTGAGTCTACATATGGATAGGCCTTTTGCATTTGTGCAGCCAGTGCTTTTGCTACATTAGCACTGATTATCCTGCAGGGGTCTCCAACCTTTTTTTCCCTCAGTGAGTGCTTACTTATTACGAAATATGGGCCTTGGAGTACAGCTGAATAGTTTTTACTCAAGATGATATATTCCAATACAATAATATAATATTGTTTCCTTTTATCTCTGTTTTTATTTATGCATTTGCTTAAATATTTGCTGCTTGTGCTCATGTGCATAACTCATCAGATGGTGCACAAAGAGAAAATGCATCTATACATACAGTATGACGGATAATGCATATACGAGTTGTCTTTCCAGGACAGTTAATGTGACTCCTCATTTGTAGAGATGTGGAAAGTCTTTCAGGAGCTATTAGTTGTAGACCCCTGGCTTATACACTCAAAGGAAGCATTACTTTGCTCTCTCATAAGGTTCTCACGATTCCTTCACGTACTGGGTGGATGTCAGTGCCCCTGTGGGTCCAGATCAAAAAGCATATGTCAAATACTTGGCCACTATGTTCAGTGTCGTGGCCAAAAAAGTCATGGTAAGGTGGTCCATGACCCAGGTAAGTCAGTCGTCATTATTCGATCCATTGTACCTTACTTTATTAAATCATGACCTAAAGTGTTATTTCAGAACCTGACGTTTAAGGAGCAGCTGGATGCAGGAATTCGCTATTTTGACCTGAGAGTATCTGCCAAACCAGGAGAGCTTGGGAATGACATATACTTTATCCATGGATTATTTGGACACACGGTATACAAAGATATTCAATAGTCTTTTTTCTCTTCAATCTCCATGTTGTTCTTGGCTTTGTGTTGTTTGACATTTGCACTTTTGTTGGTCTACTATCTGGTTGTTTTTGTCACCTGTGGATGAATCAAAGGTCAATTTTGATAGAATTTTTGACTGACATGTCACACTTATGGATGGTACTGTAGTTCTTTCAAAACATGAACAAAAACTGCAATTCTCCTATAGTAAGGCACCAACGCAGTGGTGTCCAAACTGTGGCATTGTCTCTCTCGTTGCTTGTGGGTTCTGTCTTGTACCAACCAAAACGTTTTATCAAATTTTAATGGAAAGACACAACTCTAAGTTAGGATTCATTGCAATTTACTTAGCTCCTCTGTTCTTCTCCAGGTAAGGGATGGCCTTATAGAAATAAACACTTTCTTGACCAGACACAAAAAGGAGGTAGGAAACACTTACCATGTCCACATACTTAAACATACTACAATTATTGAGTATAGTGTTTTTGATTTAGGTTGTTTTCCTTGACTTCAATCATTACTATGCCATGAACGCGGAGCACCATGTGAATCTCATCAACATGCTGCAGCAGGTGTTTGGGCCCCGGCTCTGTACCAACTGTTCTGTGGAGAGTATCACCTTGGACTTTCTCTGGGAAAAGAAATACCAGGTAACTCTCAGGCTCTATCTCAGGGTTACCGAAGGGATGGTCAAGCGCTACTTTTTAATTCTAGTGCGAGTACTCAGTTGTTTGCCTCAATATTTTGGTGGCCAGGAGCAGAAAAGTGTGAAAACCTATATATGACAGCAGTCATTTCTGTATACAACAACGTTTTATTGCCTAATTTAATAGAAATCATTTCTGCACTTATATTGTATTCGTAAAAAAGTCAAAAACATGCTTGGATCAATTGGGTGCAGCATACATTACAGTATTACAGCATTGGTTGAGTGTATGTACTTTGGCTCCATGAATAGCTTAACCTTTGGTAAAGTAATCATGTCAGTGACCCTTGTGCACAGGAATTATCTTGTCATCCCATTAGTGTCCCATTCTGAAATCTTTGAATTGCTTTAAACATGCCTTTAGGATATATATTTTGATCTTACTGCTATGCATACTCAAAGCATTAAGCAAGAGTCAACTTCTGTAAATGGCTCATCTTCTGACCCTAATCCATTTTAGCTGCATGGCAAAAGCAAGAGAAAAGGCATTTGAACACCTTTGGACAGCAGAGGGCAGCATTAATCCTTTGAGGCTTCTAACACAACAACAGTTTTGAGAATGTTCCTTCACATTTATGCCAATATATATTTCAAATGTATTTTTCCATAATTTGTCTTATTTGTCTTATTTGTCATACTGATATAATTATTCTTATTACACTATTATTTCATTGCTTTTGACTCGAACTGACCCGATCTATTTTCCAGGTGATAGTGTTTTATCATCACACCTCAGGGCAGAGCCACCCTGTCCTGTGGCCGGGCAACAAGATCCCCGCTCCCTGGGCAAACACGACCAAGCCAAACAAACTCACACAGGTCAGAAGTCAAAACCATTTTTAACAAAAACAAAATACTTCAGAACACCAGATTGGTATTTCATTTTGCATATCTTTAAAAAAAAATCCAGATTGATTTAGTAGTTCCAAGTAATTTCCAGGACTTGTTTCTCAACTCGAGCATCAGACTGAGGACGTGGAACTCGACTTGGACTTCTGAGTTTCTGAGGGACAGTGCCTCGTCACTGGACTTCAGCTTTCGGCTGGAGGATTCGGACTTGGTCTCAGACATGACTGATTTAGCTCTCAAGTCCTTAGCAGTACCTACCTCTGAATAATACACTTTTAAATACAAGCTTTTAAGTTATTTAAGATATGACATTGATTGGAGTGTCCATTGAGTGGGAACTGCTTGAAAAACATAAAGAAACTCTGGGCTTGACCTGTGATTTGGACTCGGCCTTGGACTCGCTTTTAGGTGATGTGACTTGACTCGGACTTGCACATTCAGAACTTGAAAAATGTGCCTACGACTCTGGATTGACAACAGATTCCTGAACATACAAAACAAATTGAGTCTTTTTTTTGCTGACACACGGGTATATCCACAGCTTCCAGTTATTAGCGCAAAATTGTAGTGGAGGCATTTGAGTGCTGAAATTATATGAAAAGTTTGGTAAAGCTGTCTACAAAAAACAAAAACAAACATGACATCTGCAGGTGGGCGTCATTTGTTTTCAGCACTTGAGAGGAAGACTTGCCAAATACGCAGGGATAATTAAACATGTGAAAAACCCTTTTCCAGTTCTTAGACACCACACTGAAGGACAGGAATAAGCAAGGATCCTTCCACGTGTCCCAGGCCATCCTCACGCCGCGGGCCAACACTGTGGCCAAAGGCCTAGTGTGGGGACTGCGCTACTACCTGGTGGAGAAGTGAGTTGCTCTTTATGTGGTTTGTGGACAGAAAACTCACATATACAATGGGACGTTACATAATACAAGAACTACTCATTTTAACATGTCTAAAGTACAGAGCAAGGTTTCACTTGACCTGACTTAATCCTTTGAGGGTGGATTTTTAGGACATGTTTATTTTCCTAATTTTAACTTGATTATGTACCTTCCATAATTGATAGCTTTCCGTTGAATCCAGCGCCAAACTTGTACAAATATATTACTTCTTGTAGATAAGCAAGCTTTCATAGTTGATTTATTTGAGCAAAACTTAGAGATCGGCATTTTGGTCTAAAAAGGAAGCCCAGGCTTAAAGAGCTCATTCCTGGAGTTCTTTAGAAAAACAGCCGCTTATGACGGGAATAAAACTCATAGAAGGATGCAGTGGCGAGACAGGATTTGTCCCAAACGCTGCACTTCCGAGGAAATAGGGTGGTTTATCAGCGCTGGAAAAACGCACACACTTCCTGGTTTTGTTCTGGTCTCAGTCGAAATTTATTGTAAAATCCAAGAACGTGAAATGTGATATGGTGACGTCAATGGAAAGTCTTGTATACTCTTCTTTGTGTTATTTATTTTTTATTTTTCATTTTTAAAGGAACTTACCAACCATCATGTCCTGGGTAGAAGCTCAAAAACCAGGAGTGGGCGGAGTCAACATCATCACCTCGGACTTTGTGGACCTCACTGACTTTGCCAACATTGTCATCAAGCTGAATAACTCACTGTTGTCAGAGAAGGACCGCAAGGCAAGATGACCCGTGCTGCTGCCAATTTTGTACATTCACACTTTTTGATAGAAGAGAGTGGTGCATGCAGACTGATTTAAAGCAGGGTCTTTCCAAGTAGCACCCCGAATGCTTTACTGACCTGGCTCATACAACTCATACAAATAAAGATGCTTTTGTTGAAGCACTTTGTCTTCGTGCCCCAAATGATCAAGTTATTAACATGTTGAAAATAATTCGGAAACGGGTAAAGAAATACAGTATTACGAGGGAACCAAACAGAAAAAGAAAGAAAAATAAATTTGGTTTGTGTTGTAGCTGTTGTCATGCTGTAGCATCGCTTGCATACCCTCTATTAACTGCTCATGGTGCTCTGCCTATTTCCCATTGTTACTTAGGTGTCTTCAAGGCATAAGTAGCTCTCTGTCCTTTGGATTTAACAAAAGTAGCTCACAGGGGATGAAAAAAGGGGTTGGTGTTACAGGGCCATGGGTCTAACAAGCCTGTGTTCTTGCTCTCTCTCTCTTGACCACCACTGTCTTGTGTTAGGAAAAGGAAGGGACACTTACAGACACATGAGGGATAAATTACCTGCATGTCACAAATACTTGAATGTTTTGTACTGTATCGTTATAAAATACAAATTCATCGTAAACTGTCATTTCATCGGTATGCATTTTGACTACAGTTTATGATTAGTGCTGGGTACCATTACTTTTTTTACAATACCAGTACTTTAACGATACTTGGTTTTCTATATCGATACCTGAACGATACTTTTCTCGATACCTGTACTAAAATATTAGTCATTTAGAACCAGAAACAGAACAATAATGAGAGGATGATCTGCAAATTTACAATATCAATGTCAAGAAATGTGTGGGGAAAAAGAAAAAAATGGGGCAAAAATAGGGGAAACTGAGAAAAAAATCAGTAACAAAAAATGTGCAAAAATTAGGGGGTAAATTGAGTCAAAATGAGAAAAAAAATTTGAGAAATCAGGGAAAAATAGGACAAAATTAGAAGAAATGGGGGAAAATATTAGTAATGAGCAAGAATTAAGGGAAACAATTGTGTAAAAGGGAAAAAAATGGAAAAAAGCAGTGCTAATGCTGTCGCTGGACCAACAGCATCAACACTTGGATCTAAAGTTAGAGGATTTTCTTTCTTTTTTTTCGGTTCCTGCTTTTGATACTGTCATTTTTACCTTAGTTTTTTTTTTGTACGATACCGTACTGGTATCATTTAACGGTACCCAGCCCTAGTTATGACACACAGCCTGACCAAAGAAACCTGAATGTGTGCTAAAGCTAAAGGCGGTCCAGTGAAATATTAGAGCGTGTGATCTTTTTTTTTGTGATGACTTGTTTTTTTGTTACATACAGCACATTGTTTTAAATGTAGTTGGAAATATGCGTATATTGTAAACAGTTCTCTTGGCATTGAAGATTGCAGAGGATAAATATGATATGATATGATTTCAGCAACCATGAAAGAATAAGCGA
Organism: Neogobius melanostomus; assembly: GCA_007210695.1. Classification (NCBI taxonomy): domain Eukaryota; kingdom Metazoa; phylum Chordata; class Actinopteri; order Gobiiformes; family Gobiidae; genus Neogobius; species Neogobius melanostomus. Next base: position 5,343,138 of record VHKM01000035.1, on the reverse strand, counting down.
AATAACTCAAATGAATTAACTTATTTACCCATGTATTCGGAATGAAATTAAAGCAACAGTATACAACTCGTGCGCTGCAACCTGGACTTCTTTTTTATGGTGTTGTTTTTCCTGGTCTTTGTGAAATCAGAACCCTGTGCGCTGGCCCAAAGTGTGACAGAATTTATGGTAGGGCTATAAAGTGTCACTAAAAATGCAGACAATGCCACTATAGGGGGGTCGGAGAGAGGAAAATGTGCCAGCAAAGTATGCGTTGGTCTTTTGCGACAAGTGCCATAAAGCTGACACTGTTGCATGCATAAAGAATATATTTACCCACTTCCATAGGTTTACAAGATAGGCAGGAATAGAATGTCTCCATGTTAAATGTAGCTTATATGGGAAACTGCCATATAATAACAACGCTGTATGGGGCGTCACACCGCAGACAGATATAACAAGTACATAAACACATTCAAAAGTATCAGAAGATTAAGAACCAGAGCTTATTCCATGAGACTGAGTGATTGTCGTGCGTGTATAGTGGAGATATGATTGCTCTACATGACATGGACAGCAGTCGCGCTGGATTCTTGTGGTTAGAGTTAGAGGACAGTAGAAAAATGGAAACCGAAAGTTGTGCCAGTGTGTCTGTGCTAGCTCCATTTCACTGATGGTGAATACAAATGTTACCTATATTGCATGCATAGAATTGTTGCCAGCATAAGGCTCTTGAGAAAAAGAAGTGTTCAAGTTTCCCACTCTAAAAATGTGTGTACAATATATTGCAAAATAATCATTACCGCAACATTAAGTGACTCAATATTCATATCACATCACATAAGAAGCTTTTGTCATAATTCTCCATTTTAATCTTGTTTTGACCCTCGTCATAATGAGTGATGGTTTTGACACAATTTGATGGAAAAAACACATTGCTGACAATTTTGGTTTACACTTTACAGAACGTACAGTGTTGAAATGGTATTGTAAAATATTGCAATATCAGAATCAGAATAGGTTTTGCAGTGTCCAAAATAGGTGACATATCTTTCTTTATATCGTTCAGCCTTCTAGAAATATAGTTGTATTTAATAAGAAAAGAACATTGGAATTTGCTTTTATGACAGGCTGTGAATTAAATTTAAAAAATCCAAGGGGAAATCTGGAGTTTATGCAAAGTGAAAGAGGAGGTGCGCTGCCTTATCTGGACAGCTGCCTCCCTTTAGCCAATGCAAATAACAGGAAAGAATATGTTTTCTTTCATATCGACTCCACAGCCTACACTTTTTCTTCTGGCCCTCTTGTGTGAAATAGTTGTGTCTAAGCCGCATTGTTGACACGGCAGAGCGTGGTCACTATAGGCCCTGGTGGTGCACACAGTTAGTGTCAGAGGCAAAGGCACTTTAATTGTGCTGTAATTACACATACCACTGAAGGCAAGTGGGAGAGGACAGAGCTGAGAGAGGAGCTCCAGCTGATGAAGGCATTCCTCTGCTGTTTGGATTGATCCTAACTCTCTGCTAACTGCTATGTATCCCAGCTGGCTTCCCTGGTTTCAAAGGAGCAGGCTGTGACTCAAGCTCTATCTGACAGATATAAAGCCTTACTGTATGTGAATATGAGTATCCGAATCTACAAAGCCTATAGATATTACGCATTGATTTTATAGCAAGTTAGGCTTTATGTCACTGAATTCACTGGTTTGATGATGAGGGTTTTGGAATGTCTTGTGTCTGTCTTTTCGTGCATGTTTTTTGCTGATTTGCTAATTACAGAATTGGCATTAGGACACACCCTTCCTGAAGCTTGCGTGAGTTTAGAACTGGCATAGAAGATGTTGGCTCCTGAGGTTTTAAAAAGCCACTTGTGGAAAATATCAGTCGAGGGGGGGAAAGACGTACAACCTTACAAGATACAAACTATTAAATCAATGTAATACAGAGGCATTAAGTCACCGAGATTCCCTTCTTGCACTATCAACAAGGCCAAAAAATTCCTTCAAGATGAAGTCAAACCACCAAGTAAAAATCCCTCTCCAAACACCTCCTGGCTGATCATATGGGAAGTGTGGAATTCGGCTGGAAATGCCGTCTGTCACACACTCGGGGAATGATGTCACTTTAATGTAAGCCTGAAAGCCTACTATTATGGCTTCAGTAGACACTATCTCAAGCAGTCTATATGTCAGGAGAGAGTGGAGTCGGTGCTTGAGGCCCAACTGTCCTGAAACGTGAGGAAAGTGGTGCTGGAAAAGGTTGTTGTGTTAGAAGGACTTTTCCTGTTTATCCAAAGAGACTGTCACCACCGGGCCTGTGAGATAAGATGGTTTGACCTTCACCGAGTCGGAAGGTAAATTAGCTTCTTTTTTTTAATGTAGTTTATAGACATTCACTTCAGCCTAAACCATTCGCTCATAAATAAGGAGTAAGGATACATTATTGACAAAATAATTTAACAGAAATGTATTTGTATGTGTCTTATTATATACTACTACTACCACTACTACATTAAAAAAGATAAACCATTTGGCACAACAACCTAAATTAGTCACTTGTGATCTGATCTTCTCATCTCAAGCTTTATTCAACATAGTCATTGCATGTTTGGTTTTCAAAGAACAATAAAATGCATACATCTTTGATGAATCAGCTGTATTTGGGGCATCCCCACATGAGTGGCGTCTGCAGAGCTAAACAAGACTCGACCTGCATGGCCAAGATTTTTCAGATAGCGCACATAACTTTGTCAACAAATTAGAAAATTGTATGGTTTTGTATGCCATAAATACTGTCACATTAAAATGTTCTGTCTGTCTTCTGTGACTGTTTTTATGACATCAATCTTCCATGTTGCCTTACAAGCTGTAATTTATATCAAAGTCAAAATAATAAGGATGGATTTCAAGGATTGCTACACTCATACATCTTGCCTGCTCTTAAAGTTAATTCAGGAAACTTACTATGCTTGAAGTAAATGCTGCATTCCTCTTCCAACATCTTTAGTATAGCAAGACAGTGCATTGTATTGCCTCACCACACGAACAAAGATAAGCTTTAGGGGAGCCACTGTGTCTATTTGCTGGTCATTTTCGCCCCTTTTCTTGAAGAACGGTGAGAAAAGGTCAAGTGCAGTTCTCTGTTAACACCTGCCCATTACGCTGATTGAATGAGCGCGAGTGGGTGACATCGCCATCGGAGCCACACAAGGGAAGGCGAAAATCCCTCCCCTTGTTTCTTCTCTTCCAGCTGTTGGGACATACCTCTGCGCGTCGCAATTGGCTGGAGCCGACGACTTTTTTCCCCCTTTTTTTTTTTAACTGTCCGTGTGTCCTTTGTGCACATGTGAAGTGGGATTAACATCTTTTCTAAACATCTACTGCCCGGCTGTCCTCGGTGCGCTGTGGACGCGTACGATGGCCACAATGTAACTTCCTATTTTGTGCTGTTTTGTTCTTGGTGGATTCTTTGGCGACTTCAGCACCATGACAGAAGTGGCCAACCCAACATCAATCATGGTGAGTTCACGCTAATTATGGAGAAATTGCCTTCTTGTACTTTACTACGCAAATTCACTTTATCAGTCTACGTTCTCTCAGATCTACCTTGAGTAAGACAATATAACCTGTGATATCCTGTATTTAAAGTGAAGTGCTGTCTAGCTGATCCAGTCCCAATAGCAATGTTACTTGTGGCTCTAAACCCTGTTCCTAATTATTACGTTGGGTTTTGCCATTGAAGCATCTAACCACAGAGCACATATATCTGACCTCATCCTGGCTCCTTCTGTCAGCACTAACAACTATGTCAATAGCCAAACATGAACCATGAACCTCTTAACCAAGTGCATTTTCTCTAGTTTAGCTTTACCCAAATCTAAAATGTTACAGCCTATAGGCCAGAGTAACGCCTCATTTGAAAGCCAGGACTCATCTAAATGGATATTTTTCCTTGCGATGTCACATTTTTGTCACTTTTCTGTTACTATTGTGTTGCTTTTTTGTTGCATTTGACTTTTTAAAAATTATTATTATTTTATTGCGTTTTTGTTGCTTTTTCATCCTGGTTTTCGTCTCATTTTTGTCACTATTTTGATGCTTTTTTTTTTCTAGAAGCTTTTAGATTTGGATAAAGCCAAACTGTGGGAAATGTGCTCGGTTAAGACGGGTGTTAAGAGGTTAAAAGGCAAATATTGACAATGGCTTAAGCGTCTTACCACCAATACTACAATATATAGAAGATGCACAGATTTGTCTTTTCTTTTTTCTTTTTTTGGACTAGCTGTCACAGGCCCAAATAGCTAATACAGTTTGTGTAGCCTCCAGCCATGACTTGGAAAGCATGCGTCATGATTGGTTTATGACCCAACGCGACAATACTGTAGTCCTAATAGCAGAGTGCTCTGCGAGTCTGTTATTCATATTTTGGCTTTCGTTGTCCATTTCAAGTGGGACGTTTTCTCTCACCATCTCCCTTTCTTCATTCTTGCGTCTGGAAATGCATTCTCCTTATGATAGATTGTACATATGCATTTGGCTTTCCAAGGAATGTACCATATTTTCATTTTATAGACGGTTGGAATTCACATGTTTTTACATGCACATACTTGTATGCCTGTATAACTTTATTCATTCATCTACTCTATAATGCATTTAGTCATCTAAAATAGGTATTGCATTGCTTCTCTTACTTTAGCCCACATTTGCGGAGGCTGAGGGTGATGGTTTCTGGAAGCTTTTATGGTCTGGTACGGGTTTGATTAAGCAAATACAAACTGTTTCATTGGGAACATGGAACATTTCATTTCGTTTTTGTTTTGTTTTGGATTCGGATGCCTTTTCATCTATGCTTGGCGCTAACACAAAGAGTGAACTTATTGACTTCTTACAGCTGTATTTGTTGTAAGGTTCCACTTTAAATCTTAGCTTGTGCTTTCATCCGCTGACTTATCATCACAAAGTGCATCTTAATCCTTCACCCCCTAATATTGAGCACTCATAGTCGCTTTTAATGTGGTCTACATATCCTCATTTCCACACTGTCCCCCCTTGTCTCACTGTCATATCCGGCTCCTTACTAAACCAAACATGGGCTGATCCCTTGCATATGGTGGGTATAAGGTAATCTGGGCTTTTCCACAGCCACAAACACACACGGCAAAAAGTTATCTTCGGTTTCCTTTTCCTTTCTTTTCTTTTTTTTTTCCAACTTTGAGTCAGCTGCAACAACAATGGGCTCTTTTCCTGTATGGAGATCACATTGTACTAGATAAATTCAGAGTAGATGAGGTCCCTCCTTAGCAGTAGTTCCACATTGTACCATATTGATAGTATTACCTTCCACTTCTAACTCCACTACCGTTGCTCCTGTATTACTAGTACTATCACTACTTCATTTCAATATAAATGTCAATATTCTCAAAACTTTGGTCAGATAAACAATACTTATGAGCACGATAGGGGCAGTTGTCTCTAAAAAATACTATTCCCTGTTGCATATAGCCCAGGGGTTTAGGCTGTAGCACATATGCACATCACTAGCCTTAGTATTGTAAAATACTAAGCCAATATAAACATAAAGCCAATGGACCAAAAAGGAGTTTAAAAAGCGTACTGTTTAAAGTGTACTTTATCAATTGGCTGAAAACAATGCATATGTTCCAGCAGATTAATTAGTTTTTTTTCCTGTACTCCAAGAATGCAATGTCAAGTTCACAGGCATGTCAGGGTTTATTGCAGCCCACAGCTGAGCGTACCTTATAATTGTCCAAACAGAGAAGCGGAGTATAGGGAGTATAGGGTATAGGAAAGGGGGAGGGCGGAGCTGAGCCGAGTTAGTTTTAAGGAGCAGTGACTACAGAGCAAGAGGGACAGAGAGAGGGACTCCATATTAAACAGCATCACTGATACAATGGGGGCTTTGTCAGGTGGGAACAGGAATGTGAGGGGTTGGGGAGGAGACAGTGAAAGATGGAGAGAAGCAGAACATATGTGCAATGCAAATCCCAAAAAAAAGTATTGTATAATATTTTCTTTTTGCTGCAATAAATGGGGTCTTCTTCCGATGGAACTCCGGGTAATCTAGTGATGATTTAGTCCAGGTTTAGTGTTGTAATGATAAATTATACTGCAAAGATCTGGGGCATAAGCGATAAGATCATTCATAATATTGTAGAGATTCAGAAATCCGGTTTTGTGAGCTTTTCTTTTTACCCAGGGTTGTTGTTGCTCCTTTAGTCTCTCTATCATTTATAACATGGAGACCAGTTGCTTTGTTGCACTGTACATTTTGTTCATAGTTGTGCCCTCATTTTGATTGACAATCCAGAACATTTCCCACAAGACTCTTTTTTAATGGAATGCCTTTTGACATCATAATGGGCAAAGAATGCAAGTGGCACTTTGGAAGGGTCGTTCTGAGTCAAATACAGTAACCAGGCCTCCAATTTGTAATACAAGCGGTAAAAGACGGTGGCTTAAAAATAAGGAAATGCTGAAAAGAGTTGAGTGAAAACTTAGAAAACGAGGAACTGGCATATTGTTGACTCTTCCTTTAGTTTCTGTCCATATTTCCCTGATTTATTCTCATCGTTTCTGTGTCTCCAGATGTGGTGCAAAGGGAGCACTTTAGGGCGACTCAGCTGGTTTGCAGATGAGATCAAAGAGTGCATTCTGCTGCTGAGCTTGTGATTGAAAATATGGTTTATTGATGAAAAGAATATATATATATATATATTTTTTTTTACAATAAAGCCTTAAAGGGGAAGTTCTGGTGTAAACCATCGGGGCCAGTATTAAAAGTAGGTCAAAGCCGCCGCGTTCTTCCCTAAGCAACCTCTCGCAAAAGAGGAAACTGAAAAAGTGTCCATGCCGCTACAGTAAAGTGGGATTAATTTTGATTCAGATTTTGAATGGCGGCCCTAGTCCTTTTGAATATATTACTTTTTTACGTCATATCATTGCTACAAGTAACTATGCAACTTCTACTTCTGTGAGTGATTCAAAATATTTCACGGAACCACTCCAATTACTTTGCTTCTTTCCTTTCCGCTGTATCTGAAATGTTCATCACCACAAGTTACTGTATGCTCCAAACCCTTCCAAATCTGTGTCACAGTTCAATTTGTCCACACTTAGGACTGGCACAATGACTGATGGGGTCTGACCTGATGAAACAGATTTACTACTGCACCTCTTGTAGCTTTTGTGCACCAGGCAAAAATACATCTCTGAAAGTAAGTGATTTATTTGAAAAGGTGAAAAACCCTGCGTGATTTAGAACTTGCAATTGCTTCCAAACATTGACATAGTACCCCTCACAAAATTCTTTAGTGATTTCTTCTGCTGGTCTTTTGGCAGACACCTGACTACTGCTAAATTGGTAATAACCTACTTGGCCTGCAGCACAGATATTTTGTCTCTTCGGTCGTGCGCCGCAGGTAGTGGGGCAGGTGGAGCGCAGCAGGCTTGTCATAACCTTTTTACTCAAACCAGCTGCAGTTCAAGGAGAGGTTGGGGAGCGCGAAGAGACTTTATTGAGACTTCTGTTTACGTTGCAGACAGTGAAATGGCCTGCGGAGTTCAAAGGTTCAAAGGTATCGCTAAATTGCTCCGGGAAGTATTTGTTACAAACCAGAGCTGCAAGATCAACCACAATCGAAACGAAATTGCAGTTTGAGTGGTCGCACTATGCAAATCGCAAAGACTGCAATTTAAGCCGTCTGCGAACAAGAAAATATTCTGTTGTTTTAGCCTAATGGATATCAAAATGCAGTATTCACAAAGTTATTTGATTCCAGCATTGGACACAAGGCTAATAGACCCTTCTTCCACTAATAATGATTTTGCGACCCACTTTTATGTCCTGATCCACCAGTCGAGAACTTGTTTAAACCATAAACCATGATCTGAAATCCATCTGATAGTCGTGTTCCTATTTCAGACTTCTCTCCTACTGTAGGCATGATTAAAATGTGTAACATAACATTCTACCATATTCTCTGGACTATAAGTCGCATATTTTTCACAGTTTGGCTGGGGGTGTGACTTATACACTCAGGTGCAACTTTCTTCAAAGAAGGTACTTGAGTCATCTTCTGTACTCGGTAGTTGAGGTCTCCAAACGTTTCGCCTCTCATCCAAAAGGCTTCGTCAGTGAACAAGGTTACGCTCAGCACGCAGCGTAGATAAAGACCAGTTGGGAGGAGTTGGGATTGACCCGGCTCCTCCCCTCTAATCACAGCTACTCTCACCTGTGGGTAAACACCTTTGAAGTAGAGCGTCTGTAACGACCTGCTCCCCCCAGTATCGGTCAGTCCTGTCCTATTCATGGCTGATCACTGCTAATTACCTGCCTATTGTTCTTTTGTTAGCTGAGGTATCGTCTTCTTGGACTGGCCGTGCCCTGTCGGTTTTCCCCGAAGCAGATTGGAGTAAAAAGAAGAAAGATTCAATCTTAGCCCACCATTTCGGTTCATGGAGGGATTTTCTTTTCTGACAAAAATAGCTTCTTTTACTCCTCTTTCAAACCACCGTTCTTCTTTAGCTAGAATTTTGACCTCCCCGTCCTCAAAGGAGTGGTTGGAGGCTTTAAGGTGAAGGTGCACAGCCGACTGAGGGCCGCTTGTCGGCTGTGCACCTTCACCTTAAAGCCTCCAACGTTACAGACGCTCTACTTCAAAGGTGTTTACCCACAGGTGAGAGTAGCTGTGATTAGAGGGGAGGAGCCGGGTCAACCCCAACTCCTCCCAACTGGTCTTTATCTACGCTGCGTGCTGAGCGTAACCTTGTTACTCAAGTACCTTCTTTGAAGATGGACAACTCCTGTACGACTGAGAACTTACACAGACATCAGGTGCAACTTATATATCAAAATATATAATTTCACATGTTTGTTATTTTCACACGGACAGCGACTTGAGGGCGCTTTAGGCTTGTGAAGATTTAAAAAACGGTAATCGAGCAGCAGAAAGAAAGTTTGGAGTGAGCGAAAAACTTGCAAGGGGCTGGCGAAAAGCGGAGGTTACTCTTACTGCATTGAAGAAAACAAAACAAGCTAATCACGGGATAAAAGCTAGATGGCCACAGCTAGAGGAATGAGTTTGGTGCAGTTACATCTCCATGCCCAGGTAGTTGCCAAGGCTAGTGCGACTTATACTCAACTTACATAAGCAACTTATATCTGTTTTTTTCTTCTTCATTTTGCATTTTTTGGCTGATGCGACTCATACTCCGGAGCGACTTATAGTCCGGAAAATCAAATCTCATCTTAACAGGCATTTAGGTAAAGCATCTCAAACAGGGTGATGGGGGTAATGTTAGGGCTATCTGATTATGCCGTATAATCTGTAGTCTATGTCAGGATTTGGTTCAGGGACCGGGGGAGCTGTCACACTTCGCCGCTTCACAAAATTCAGAGCACAAACACTGGACCTGTCAGGACCTGCCTGCTCTGAAGGGGCTACAGAAAGACGGCGGTATGGTGACAAAGTGAGCCACGAGGCAAAGGAAGAGTAAAGGTACTGTAGCCACAGCATATACCTCTCATAGTTTTGGAAGTTTACTTGACGTTTGACAGTAATCAAAAGCACAACATGCAAGTATTGTACTGCCAACTTCTTCATGTTGTTTTGACGTACAACAGGCCAGATTTGCAGCACACCTACTGTACCACCTCTGGATTAGTTTGCTGTGTCTACACTGACGACACAAAAGTCAGTGGAATGTGAGGTTATGTGTGATAAGAGCAGAGGCCGTGTGTTTCTGTGTGTTTTGCCCCTGTGTGCGGGCTATGAGGGTCGGTCTTATAGTGTTGGTGTGTGGGGTATTTAAAGAGTAGTGGGTGGATGTCAAAGCGCCATAGGAAGTGACCTCAAAAAGGAAACAGCAGTGAATTAAAGGAAACAAACTGGATCTGGCTTGGATTTGTGTTTCCTCTTTTAGTGATTTGGAGCCAAAAAAAAAAAAAAAAAAAAAAGGTAAATAGAGATTACAGCGCAGTTGGAAAATGACTAAAATTAGGCATGGGAGATAAACTGTATTCGCCTATTTCCAGTCCTTTTACCAAATCGTTGCTGTGTTTCCATAATACACAGGGAGGGAGCAGGAGACTAAGGATAGAGTAGGTGTTTGAACTGCGGGTAAGTGGCTGGCTGAAGGTGGAAGGGAAGATGCGGTTGGTGTGGTTTCCGACGTGTTGTAATCATCTCCGCTTTGGTGAGGAGCGTTTGCCGGCTGTTTTTGCTCCATTCAATTGCAGGGTATAGAGCGAGGGCCGTCCTTGGCACCAGATCTGAGTGTGTTTACATGAGACTTACTGCTGTATTTTCCATTTAATCACGCTATGTTTCGCTTTGGCGTTTATCTTTTCTTTCCGGTCGTACCTGATTACGAGTGTTACTAGTTTATTTGACCTTAATTAACCAGGAAGGTCCCACTGAGATTCGGAATCTCTTTCAGTGGACAAATCAGTTTTTTATGTCTTGCTTTTTTTCTTTTTCAAGCTGCATGCTGTACACAATATGCGGTATTTTCATTTCTCAAAGTATGGAGTCTTACAGTAAATGTAAAAAAGATGGCAATGTGTTGTTTGTAAAACTTGTGAGAGTTTGAATCTAAGTTTTTTTCATCACTTCATTACTGCAAGGCATCAGCTTTATTGTGGTACACTATAAAGCATTGTGGTACACTTCCAATTGGAACCTCTTCACACAGATTTGCCCTCTCATGTGGCAGCTGAGCAAGCAAACTAGTTGTTTTTCAATGACTGTTTGTTGAGCGCAAATGAAAATCCAAACAACATTATAGTCAAGCTAAACATGCCCGTCTCTTTTCACTGCAGAGCTCTGAGATGATGTTCCAGCCAGAGTCTGACCAAATACATCAAGACGAGCCAAAGGTGTGTTTTAGAATAGGTTAAAAAAAAAGGAAATATCCTCCTGGTTACATTGTTTACAAAAGCATGGAATTACCATTTCTCTTCCCCGTTGTGTGCAGTCCCCACCCTTGGACCTGATTGACACAGGAAAAGGGCTGAAGGTCCAAACAGCCACTCCTCATCTGGTCAGCCTGGGCAGCGGGAGGCTCAGTGTGGCCATCACTGTGCTGCCACTGAAGGAAGGTAAAGACTGCAAACACAATAAAGTACAAATCGTATTACTTGTAACACTGGCTAATCCTTATACGGCTGTGTGTTCAAACGTTTACATAAAAATGAGAATGTGGTGCCAATGTTTTTTTGTTTTTTTTTTAAATAAATGAGTGGAAATGTAATACTTTTTCTCAAGTATCTCACTCTATATTCACTTTTTTAGTCCTGTTAGGATTAGGTTTTTTACTTCAGTGCCAAAAATGAGCGGCTCTCATCAGAAGATCATGGGTTTGTGGTGGATAGGATTTAACTTTGTTCATTTTTGCTAGGAGAAAATAGAGTACAATAAATCACCCCTGTGTGTGGACCAAAGTGTATTAGCTTACCCTCTGTAGGGCTGGGTACCGTTAAATGATACCAGTACAGTATAGTAAAAAAAAAAGCTAAGGTACTACCGGCATCGAAAAAATGAAAGTATCGAAAGCAGGAACCGAAAAAATAAAATAAAAATCCTCTAACTTTAGATCTAAGTTTGATGCTATTGGTCCAGGGACAGCATTAGCACTGCATTTTCCCCACCTTTTTTAATTTAATTTTTGCTCATTTTTTGTTACTAATATTTTTCCTTTTTCCCATTTCCCCCCCAGTTTTCCCCTATTTTTGCCCCATTCTTTTTCTTTTTTCCACACATTTCTTGACATTGATATTGTACATTTGCAGATCTTCCTCACATTATTGTTCTGTTTTCTGGTTCTAAAAGACAAACATTTTCATATAGGTATCGAGGAAAGTATCGTTCAGGTATCGGTATTGAAAACCTAGTATCGTTAAAGTACTGGTATTGGAAAAAAAAGTAACGATACCCAGCCCTAACCCTCTGTCATACGTGTGATATAGTTTATTTTCTTCCATCAGCAGTTCTCAGGTGCGTTTTGCCCTTAGCATAAACACACTGATTGTGCCAACAACCACAGGCTCCAAAAACCTCAATCTATTCCAGAATCCAAACACACATCAGCACTGATTTAGCAGATTTGAAACCTGCTAACACGCGTGTAAAACATCCTAAATCAAAATTACACCAACTCAAATACAATGCTTTTGTCACTGAAAACAATCAAACTACAGTACATAGGAGGATAGCCATGTCTTGCATCACAAGGCTCCCATTATGTTTTTCTGAAAGAAACAGATGCTCGTTGTTCGCACATTATAGTTTCTTCATCAACGTCTCAAATGTCAAAATAGAGTAATAAATTATCAACTGAATCCCAGTGCCAAATAATTACCAATTTAATCCATGCAATTTCCACTAACCTAAGTAGCATTTCTATATGGCTTTCTTTATACTACTTTCACCCCAGCAGCATTTATATTTTTAGAGTAAATGTCTAGACATTAAAATCAGATTTTAAGCATTCAATTTAAGCTTTGAGTTTTGTGGTATGTGTTATGTGTTATGTAAGCAGTTCCTGATATTCATAGAATTTGTTAAATGGGACTCCCCAGTACCTATCCCGACCTTATGATCGTGACCCAGACAAAACAACAGACATTGCACAACAATAAGACATTATGTTATAAGCCAGTCAAAACAAATGACATACTTTTTGATTATCATTCCTATTATCTTTTCATACTGCCACATAGTTTCCCAAATATTTCCCCTCTCCTCAGCCTGGTACGCCCTTCCATTTCTGTGAGGAATGCAGACTATGTGAACAGGCCATATCTGGAGAACTTCTTGCTCCTTTAACGCGTCTTTGAAGCTGGACAAGCATCAGCATTGACCTGGACTACCACTGCGGTTCAAAGACGCTTCACACAGTATTAAACTTGAATTGGTCTAACAGCTCCACCCGCTCGCAAAGCTCAATAAGGTCAAGATCTTAGTTGAATCTGTTCATGTTTTTTTGTTGGCAGGGGTGACACGCATAGGGCGAGATGATGCCCCGATTCCCCAAGATATCACGATCGAGGGCCCGGGCATTGAAGCAGAGCACTGTCTGATTTTCAATGAAGGTTAGTACTGTACACATCGAAAGTAATGCTTTGTCACAACTTCTGTATAATTCACACTTTATCTTTTTTGTTTTATTTTAGGAGGAGTTGTGACTTTAGACCCATGTGGCCACCTCTGCAGCCTGGACAGCGTACAAGTCACTGTCCCAACACCACTCACTCAAGGTAAGACCTCCTACATGCATAACAATTGAATACTGATCAAGCTTACAACTCCTGACAGAAGTTACAAAAAAAAAAGGCCTGCACTAACACATCCTTTTTTCATTGTTGCACATGTGGATGGAATACAGCCTCCTTGAAGCTGCAAGTGAACATTTTGTCCAATTTTGGTTGGCTGGAAAACTAGGTCACAGAATCTCTAGTCTAAATCGTAACTTTCTGATATGAAATAGAACAGTGGTGAACAATTTCAGCAAAAGTTGGTGTGAGTGGGGGTGAAAAAGCAAAGAATGAAATTGCACGCCTGTTAATACTGATTATGTCCAATTCATTCATGTTTTTTTGCATTGTATGAAGTGAGAACCTTTCAATTGTACAGATTCAAAAGAAGCACGCTAGTAGTGTTGATAATAGTGCCCCCTGCTGTTCAATCTCATAAGTGCATATTCGTTTCCATCGTTCAACCCCTCTCTGCAGCAAGAGTGCCAGAAAGTACCAAGGCAATTAGTTTGAGGTTTATGGTAAAATTGCATTGCTGTGGGGCGTATGTAATACAGATACTATGGAATGGCTGACGTTGTGCTTTCGTGGGAATTAGCCAAAGCTTAGTAAATCTACTCGAGACCATATGTGCTCGGTTTTGTGCGCAATGCATCGCAATAGTGTGCCTGTGTATTCCTGCGTCTAATTTGTGCGTCGTTGTGGTTTTTGGGGAGAGCTAAGTTGCTCGTGAGTCACAGCTTCCATAAAGTGCAGAGCTGTCTCTCACAGTGTGTTGTGAAACTGGGAAAACACAACTGAGAGATACTGTAATACGGAGAGAGCACTTTTCTCTGTTATTTGTCAATGTATTCTTATCTTTGTATTGACCTAACCTTTCAGAGGTCTGCTTCTTGTCTGCCAGTGTTTATCTGATTATCAATTCCTGGTAATCCTCTGCCCTCTCTCTTCTTTTGGACTTTCTTTCCACAAAGGGTTGTCTTGTTTTTTAAATACAGAGTCAGACCGTATTAGCAACAACGTACATTTACTTAAGTGCAGTGCGGGATAGTATTATAAGATCTGTACCTTACTTGAGTAGTATTTTTGTTGAGATCTTTTGAGAACCACTACATTTCTATAAAAGCTACAGTTAAAGATAAAACTAAGGATTTCCGTACATTCAACTATCAATTTCACTGAGCAAATTTACTATTACTATAATATTACTAGTAATATTTGACCAGGGGAATCAGTACTTTTACTTAAGCTCAAGTAATGAATCGGAGTACTTTGACCACCTCTGTTTAAATAAGTTATCCTTCTCCATGGAACAGATTTATTTTGTTTACACATAACCTCCTTTCAATTGCGTACTGTGTGCACGAGCCATTCTGCGTTAAATATTGACAGGCCTATTTATCTTCCCGCTCTGCCTGGCTGGTTCAACTTTGACATCATCTTGGTGCGTCTACACAGGACCATTGAACTTTGAGGAGAAAAGCGCTTTGAAAAAGACTGGAAAAGAGGAGAGCTTAGCTGTTTCTTAAAGGGCATTGGTTGGAACAATGTTTAAAGAAAAAAAAAAAAAAAAAAAAGGGAAAGTGGGGATCTTGGAGAAATATCCAAATGGGCTGGGTCCAAACCACAAGTCGTTCATGCATACACAGCATACACACGCCCACCATAGGCACACCGTCTGGAGATGATTAGCTATGTTTAGGAAGTGATCTGTATGTGAGACTTCGGAGACTGACCTGAATTCACATCACGATAATGTTGCCGCCCTAATGTAATTAAATAATAACAATAATCTTGTGAGCAAAGCAAGAGAAACTGTTATGAGTTACAATACAGGAGGACATTTTAGTCCAGTGGTTCTCAACTGTCTATTCGTGTGCCTTCGGTGGAACTTAGGTGGAACTCATCTGCAATTTTATTCATGTTTTGTAATCATTTCTTATTAGCATAGATTGGCACATTTTATTAACCACTACTACGAATAAGTATTACTCTACTACTGCATCTGCTTCACTATAACTCATTAACAGATTACATCATTTACCTATGTGTCCTGTTGAAAATAAGGTATAATTTGGTTGCCTCCGATGTTGTGCAATTACAACAAAACTATTGGACATGATTAAACCATCTGGATGACTGAGAATTTACATCCCTATTCCTCTGATTTTGCTTTGCAACCAAGGCATTCTGCTCTTCATTGTGAATCCTCCAGTACTAAGCTACAAACCTCAAACTTTGACTTAGCACATCTGACTGAGGTACATGCAAATCTCACAGCCAAACAAAACAGGGCTGCTCCAGGGCACTCTTTCTCACACTCAGCAAATGTCTGCAAAGCACAAATAGAAGAGGGAACGCCTTGGCTTAAGAGAAGTTCTACATTCATACTGTCCATTGTACAGATTACCCAAAAGTTTAGTTTATATATATATTTTTTTAAACAAATGCATTTGTATCCAATACAGAGGACTAGGGCAGGGAAGGTAGGTAGACAAAGGGAAGACGAGGGGGCGTCTACCAAATACCTCACTGTCTATTAGCTTTGGCCACTACCAAAAACACAAACCCTTCTCAGTGCTATTTAATGTTGCAAAAAAAAGCATTTTATTCAGACATGCTATTGGACTTCCTTCACCGATCTACGGAGAGGTTTATCCATCTAAACTTTAATTCTGTTCAATACCAACGTGTGGCACTAGAGACACACCCCTCTCCTTCGGGGAATGGTACGGTCCCAGGCTCAGCCTTTGGCCACGGTAAATCAGTGAACTTTTTTCTGAGGCTGAGCGGAGCCGGGCAGACGTCCCATCACTGACGGGAGGCAAGCACCAGAGCGCACATCGGAGCGAACAGAAGTCAGGCGTTTATGGCTTGCAACAAACGGTCGTCAATCAAAACAGAGATCCATCGTCTGATGTCTCCAGTCTTTCACTGAATGGGACACGGGAAGGTAATTTGTTCATTGTTGACTGACGGCATTGTGTAGAGATATATGCCATACTGATGTCATTAGTGTAGCATTTAGATTTGCAATGCTTGTAACATTTTATAGCTTAGAAGTTCGATTGTCGTTATTATGTTGCATTACGTTTGAATAGTTCAAAGTGCGTTTTTCTTTCTACAGCTACCACAACAATGAATTTATATTTACTCATTTCATTTGTCAATTTGGATATACAGTAGGCTTCCTTTGCTTGCCACACTAGATAATATTAAACAAAGCCCATGGTTGGATAAAGGCTATGTCGGTGCAGAAAAATAATGTTAGGTGCTTAGGGCCACACCAGCATCTGCTCTTCATTCAGATTTTCTGCTGTACCAAGGGCCTATTGCTGTAAATCACAGCTACACATTAGTGTGTGGCATGAGATGCTGCATTCTTTAACATTTAGTTAAATTTTTCACGGCTAACGCCTGGAAGCTTTCAATGAGTCATCCTTTGTTGTAGTCTGTCTTTTGCACATTTTAAAGAAAATGACCCTTGTGTTCCTCGGGGCCATAAATAATCTGGCAAGTTCACAGCCGGCTGCAAGCCCATGATGTGACAAAAGAGCAGTCGCCTGTGGCTATGAAGACAAGACAGTGGTCCGACACCTGAAACCTGAAAGAAAACCTCCCGCTTTATTCTCAAACTCATTATGTTCTTTCTCTGCCTCAGGCACTGCATTATGTTTAACAGGATGCCACCATGATTTATATTTTTACTTACAATCCAGTGGTACCACTTTGACTTTCCATTTTCCCCATTTCCTTTTCTTATTTATGTGTTTGTGGATTTGTTGCTGTGCCAGGAGAAGGGAGTCCTGAGCTTTGTGAGTGTCTAAACTAATTGACTAAGGTCCCCAGAGACAGACCAGTGTTGTTTTATGATTTTTGCTTCTGGACCTTTGAGGCCCTGAAGTGGTTTATTTGTGGTTTTCCGGCCAATTTACTCACTTAGGAACTCTGTGTGCCTTTCTATGAATGAGCAAAAGTAAATCTCATGCCATTTGTCTGTGGCATAACCTAAAAATAACATGAACATTTTTAGCATTCCTGGACATAATTACAGTATAATGGAAAGTGCCGCCATGCTTTAGACAGTGCATCTTATCAATTAGGACACTGTCTCAGTTTCTTTAAGTGCGTGTGTGTACAACGGGCTGTTTGCTCTAGCTTTATTATTAGTTTCAACTTAATGGACCTAATTTGTCACTTTATCCACTTATGTTTAAGCCGTGTAAGTTCCCCAACTCATAACATTGCGGTCAGTGTAGCTCAGTTCACTACCATCTTTACTGGGGACAGAAATTGGCCCCAGATCCAGCTTGCTCCTGCATCTGTGTCCTCAAAGCATCTGAGGTCTGACTTTGTAGATCGCAAACTTTAAATTATCCTTTAAACGTATATACAGGCTCATTTCAACTTTTGTAGATTTTGGCGTGAGCTGTAGCACGTGCGTGAGTGTCTATTAGAGGGACACGCTTCGGCATGGGGGGCAAATTGAGTTTACGGGTAAATAAGCAAACACGTGAAGGGGATGCAGAGCTGTTTGTTGTGGATGGTTTGTCTGTTTATGTTTGAAGGGGCCATGTGTCTCTATAGTTATTTTGGACGGCTGTCTTAAAAGTTGGCAGCACGGAGCCACTTAAGATTAAAGATTTGATTGGATGGGGGGAGGTGCTGCTTATGTCATACATGTTATAGGACTGTATAATCCAACTCTATTAAGTAAAGTAGGTTTGTTTTTGTGTTAAGTTTTTAAATCAAAGAGTCTTAAAATGGACTATACAAGATCAAAACTTTGTCTGAATAAGGTTTAAACTAGTCTTAAATGGAACCACTAACACCGTCTATACCCTTTGGAGATATTCTTTACATAATGAACACAATCTGTGGTCATACCGCCTTTGCTATGCCCAATCCCGTCAGATCTTGGAAGGGCCTGGTTAGTACTTGGATGGGAGACCGTTTGGTAACACCAGGATGCCTAGCGAATGTAATGAGTGAGTGAGTGGTAGGTGGTGGTCGGAGGGGCCGATGGCGCAGACTGGCTGCCTCGCTTCCGTCAGTCTTCCCCAGGGCAGCTGTGGCTACAACAGTAGCTTACCACCACCAAGTATGGAGTGAATGAATAATGAGCTGTGAAGCGCTCTGGGTATCTTGAAAAGCGCTATACAAATCCAAGAGATTATTATTATTATTATTAATCTACAAATTAGGGGTGGGCCATATCATTATCATAATATACTTTTTTGATATCGTTGTGATTTTTTATATCGCTGTGGACACGATATAAGTTATGTTGCACTCAGCTCCATCAGAGCAGCAGTAGGACACAGGGGCAGGTGCTTAAAAAGTAAAACGTAATAAAGGATGTAAATTGCTTGAATAGAACATATTTGCGAGGAAATTAGTATGGCGCTAAAAAAAAATAATAATAATAATATCTTTGCATTAATCTTCCAAATCGGCTTAAGGCTCGAATTTTGAAGTAATGTGTCAATTATTTTGTCAAATATATCGTTATCGTGATATTTCCTGTTTATATCGTGATAGCGATTTTAGGCCATATCGCCCTGCCCTACTACAAATGTAGGTAAATAATATAAAGTGTGAATTATCATCTTCGCTACTAACTCTCCAGGATGATCTCCTCCTAAGTCGCATGTAGATAAGTCTATTTGAAGAATAGTCCTACAGCGAGTCCATTTTTGCATAGTAGATCACAGGGTAAAAAAGTGACTTGAAACAAAGGCCAAAACACAAATTAAACTGTCTCTTAAGAAGCACCATCTGAAGCAGCCAGCCATGCATTGGTTTTACACAAGGGGTTTATTGGTGTAAATGAAGCCAATAAAATAGATAAAATAGCCTCACGGCATTTGAAATTAGGTTTGTACACGAAACACTAGTGCTAATTTAATTCACAAACAACTTTATGGCACCGTCTATTTATGCTGAGGTGGGAGGGCAGAGGATTAAGTGGTTTTTTGCTTGTTTGGGAAATTTAAACAAGCATCTCTGCAGCCGTCTGGCCTGTAAAATCACAAACTCGGGGCAACACACTTTAACTGCGCTTTAAAGGTGGCACATGGCAGTACCGTTGAGACTCGGAAATGAGTTTTTTACAAGAGCCGGCTGCTGGCAGAGTGCCTGGTGACTCCGTGCCTGAGCGTGTGTGTGTTTACTGCTAAATATTGAGAGTCGCCGTGAGTCAGGGACATTGTTGAGACACGCACAGTGCTCCAAATCACAGATGAGGACATGCAGTGTTACTAATGTAATGTAATGACAACATGGTATTATGCGCGGCTGCCTCACGCCGGGCCCTGTCCTGACACGCTCCTTCTTTCTTCCACGAGTCTTTTGATCTCACTGTGTCACCGCGCCACTACAGCCCAGTTGGACAGGATAGTGTTTACAAAAGCATATATTTGAAGATTTCGCGCCCCAGCTGTGTAGACTAAACTTTTCCTGCACTGTCTTAATGTGTGTTGCGTGGGGTGTTTTGCTCCACTTCACCATAGGTCTCCATTCACCCCTGCGCTTTGAAATTACTGCTTTGAAGCCGAAAATCTGCTTGGCCTGCACAGACGGTAAACGCAAGCAATGTCTAGACAGGTATGACCTCTTTAAGGTGAGCTATAGCCTGGCATTTAGGATTATTCGTGTAAAACTAGCAATTTGGTCAAGTTTGAGAGGGTGTTAAAGAGACAACGTTGAGGAATAGTCACAAGTATTGTATAAAGAACTGGAAAGTTTCCAAGTTGTCACTCAAAACTGCAGACCCTTGATTGTTATTTAACTGGGTCAGTCCCACAGAGATTCAGAATCTTTTGCAGGGGCGTCCTGACCTTATTGCACATGTTTATTTTGTGGTAGGAAAAGTCTTGCCACCAGAGATACACGGGGAGAACAACAAATCTCACACAAAAGGCCACATTAGTTCAGCACAACTTCTCTGAAATGTTAATTTTGCCTAGACATGTTTAAAATCATATTATTAACCTCTTAACCACCTGAACCGAGTATATTTTCTCCAGTGTGGCTTCTTCTAAAGGTTTCTTGAAAATAAACGCCAAAATAGCGATGATGACGAGGTGTAAACAATGATGAAAACTCAAAAATAAAGTAACAACAAAACGCAGCCAAAACGTGGCAAAAAAAGCAATAAAAACATGGCAACAAAGTGACGACGCCATAGGAGAAAATGTGCTCGGTTAAGGTGGGGGGTAAGAGGTTAAAAAAAAAAAAGATCGTTTTTTCATTTCCTAATCATTCCTTATTGATTTGGACTTTTTTGTTTTGTTTCTCTGCCCTCTCCTTGCCAAAGCAGCTCGTATGTGTGACACCAGGTCTAAAGAATTCGATGTAACTATTACGGGCCTATTACAGAGGTGCTTTCCTTTTACACTAGCTGTGAGGTATTGTAATGCTAAACTGAATGGCGAGTGCGAGAAGTTGCATGTGCATAACAGTGACAAGCTCCTCCTTGGAATATGCGAGGCCATACAGTCTTATTTATCTTTGCCCCGTTTTGCATCGGCCATCCGGTGCGTGTGTGTGTGTTCGAGGTATTTGGACAGCTGTGGTCGCTTGTGTGTATTACAGAGGTTGTGACCCTGACATCTTGTTTAATACCTGGCCCTCTCTCCTTAAGTGATGGCCAGAGCAAACAATGTGGTCCCGGGACAGCTTTAAGAAAGTCGCCACATGCGGGCGTTTATGTGTGTGGCTTTGGATAAATACACCGAGCTTTGACTGAAAACTAGACAAAGCGTTTCACTATTAGACTTTAACTGCACTGTAAAAGCTGTACTGAATGTCAACGGGATTTAGCTTTACTTTGACTTTCTTTCTCTTGGAGTTACAAAACCAAACATGGCTGCTAGATTTTCTGATTTGAGAGTAGATGCTGCTCCTGACAAGTAAAGTTTTAGGATATTTAATTCATTTTGTACATTCTCTGCCCTTAATCTTAACCTAATTAAAGCAATGTCTCTGTATTCTCTATATACATTCAATTTAACAATCTTTTGTTTTTGCAGGTTACTCGCTGTGTTTGGGCAAATCCTATTTCTTCCGGTTCAACCATCCTGAAGAGGCCATTCGAATGAAAAGCATGCTCCCACAAAAGAGCCCCGTGTCGGCGTTGGCTTACAACACAGGTACACAAACCTTTCTCTGACCCTGATCTCTCCTCACATGTGTCTCTTCTTCTCTTGGCTCCTTAAAGCATACCTTATTTGTGCATTCCGCTCTGCTGGTCCGTTGCCCATCAAAACACAATGGTCTATGCATTGTGTTTTCATTGTAAATGCAATTAGCGCACTCCTTTGTGTTTTGAATTGTTTTGCAAGAAGAAGAATCGCCGACTTAATTGTATTAGGGCTAAATGCTTTCATTGTTTTCATAGCTACAAGTAAGTTGAAAACAAGCTCTGGATAATATCTTTAATGCTGAAGGTGCATGCTCTTAATTCCAAACTATTTTAATTGCATTCTACAGTAATGTGATAAAACTACAGTAGACCCTATAGATCTTTTCTCGTGTCTGCTACTTCAAAGACGATCAGTAGGAAAAACATGATTGACACAACATAAAAAAGACTGACCTGGACCAGACCTGGGTTGATATCTGGGGTGTGGAAATATCTTTTTTTATGCCTCTCATATGTGTTTCCAAAGCACCTTTACTGCTGCACACATGTTGGAACTTAGTGCACAGTGGAATATTTGGGGTCCTCGTCATGGAGATACAGCTGGAGTCTGTCTCCATGGTGATTTATCTTTCTGTCCTAACCCTCCTGCCCCATAATCAGAGGCCTCCCAATCATTGGCCTTTTGATTTTTTAAAACTATCTATTGGTTTACATTTGTAGATAAGGTTTGCAAGTTGTCATCTCATCTATACTGTTTTTGTTTGTTTACCCTAAATCTTCTATCACCTTGTTTTCTATAGGTTTCAGTGAATTTGACCTTTGCCAAAGTAATAGTTGATCATTCAAATTAGTGAATGGTCCAAAGTTCTAAAATTGGGTAACACTTTACTTTACATTACCCTTGATACATTGTATGAAGGGTAGTGTAAAATTTAGTATCATGTAATGTAACAATCTGTAATAACTGGTACCGATGGGTCACATACACGGTAGAATAATGTGTATTAGGAGTTTTGGAGGTACATAATGTAATAAGATGTCTTATTACATTATGTACCTCCCAAAGTACTAATACACATTATTCCATTGTGTATATGTACTGCAGAGGTACATTTTATTACAGATTTTTACAAAGCAGATTACATTACACTAAATTCAGTTGGGTTCAATGTATCAAGGTAGTGTAAAATAAAGAGTAATATATGCTTTTATATTATTGTCTGTAATAAGACAAACTGTGATTAAATCTTTTATTTTTTTGGCTTTTAATAATGTTAATAATGTTACTTCATCAAAAACATAGGCCATACCTGGATTTGTGTTTTGCGTTATTCATATACTGTATGTTTGAGAAATCCTGCATATTCTGTCTATCTCCTTTTCAAAACCCAACAAGGACTCTGTTCCCCAGCTAATGTCATGATGAACCCCTTAACCAGATATTAGAAATCTGGAGTAATACAAGGTTTAAGTCCTTAAAGAAGTTCAACAAACCAAGTCTGTACCACAAACCTAAAGCTCCAAAAGACTCTTCCTATACTAGCAGCACAATTTGAGAACCACTTTTTGCTACCCTCCTTGGTCCTCCTATCTACCTCTCCCACACATTTAGTGCAAAAAATGTTGGACAAAACTGCCAAAGTCTTACACCACTGACTGCCAAGGCTTTCTGGCTTTACAGTACACACCTAATGGGACAGCGGCCATACAAAACAAACGGGGAGAATAGTTAGAATGAAAGAGTGCTGGACCACGAGCATCAATATACCCATGTATGGATACAAGCTGTGTGTGTGTGTGTGTGTGTGTGTCTCGTTCTGCTATGCTCGATCTCATGATGCCTTTGACTTTCTGCTCCATTTATCGCCGCTGGGTTTTGAATTTCACATAGACGATAGCAAATGGTGTTCACATACGGTTGTGTTTCTAGTTTCACACCGTTTGTGTACATTCTGCAGAACAATCCTTGGCATGATATGGGAAATGTGCGTCTTTGTGCCACTCCTGCTGCTGTATGTTAAAGGAAAGGCTTTTGTGCGTAGGCGTGTGAAGCTGTTAAACACTAGGTGGGCTATTGTACGTTGTAATACCTTTTTCCACATAAAGCCACAGTTGCTGTGTTGCTCTTGCCAAGTCTTCCTATTCCATCACCATTTGTTTTGTTGATAATAATTTTAACCCATGGAAGATGAAAGTAGAGATCCTCGCTGATAGGTCTGTTGAAAATAAGTCGGAAGCTGCTAAAACGGCCTTGGTGGAGGTTTTGAAGGTATTCATGTAACTGTTCTAAATAAGGATGGGGCGGGGGCCTCAAAAGGGACTTCAAGAATATTCTGTGGTTATTTTCAAAGATCTATACAAAGAAACTTTAACCAGAAGTGTTTGTGTTGCATTACATGAACGGATATGAAATGGGAGCCTGCATTTCACACAAGTAGTAAATTAAGTGTGGTTTTGGGCACTATTACTGCTGATTTTGTAGGTTAGCTTGCGTCTGCTAAGGATCTTTCAGATGGAACTCAAGGTCAGCGAGTACAGACTGAATTTGTTCTGGAAGTACAATAGCCTTTGCAAACAACAAAAATCCCATGTCTGCGGTTTATGTTTAAGATCCATTTGAACTGTTTAGATCCTTATGTGCATGTTCTGAAATACACGTGGTTACAAAATCTCGATATTAAAAATTTAAAATCTAATACCAGCAATGCCAAATTCATGCAGTCCTATTCAAGATCACCGTTTGAACTAACCTGTTGTTTATTACTTTGGTGTAACATGCAGATTACCTGAAGTTCAGCAGTGACTACAGCCATGGAGTGGTGGGAGGGACCAACAACACCCGAGGTATGCGCTCCGCGTCTGAACTCCGCGAACTGATGGATACACTTCAGCGAAAGAAGATTGCTCTTGAAAACAGTCTCAGGGCAAATGGAAATGCCTACTTCAGTGTCACACAGGTAACGAACACAGGAAAGTTCAAGATAAGCTTTATGAAAATCAATGCCAATATTTTGACTACAGTATGCACGCCTTGAAAATGTTTTTTCTCCTTTTTTTTCTTTACTAGTCTCCCCCCACTACACCTGTCACAATCCCTCCCTCCTCCTCATCAGCTTATCAGGAGCAGTCCAGGCGACTCTATGGTTCAGATCGTCCTCCCATTTCAATCAAAACGGTCACTTCTCTCTCCTCGGGACGCCGTTCTGACCCTTCCTTTACCTCAAGACCGTCCAGTCGCAACCAGGACAACGTACTACCTGGTGTCAATGACAGCCGCAGGCATTACAACCAAAACTCTTCGGCATTGCTTTCGACTTGGAACGGAGGGGGCTCGTCGAATTCAGTTGCCGGTAGCGACACTCTCCTCCTCACCCTTCCTCCGTCGTCTACCCGTACCCCGACTTCAGGAGGGGCAGCCAGCATGCCCTCCAGCCCCCGACTAGGCAGGCGTAGTTTCGGTAATCAGGAGCCAACACCTACAGCCCGAACCAGGAAGTACTCTGCCGGTTCGCTCAATAGCATGATGACGGGGGACACAGCCGGTCACTGCCGCGCCTCTGCCCCTCTCCGTCGTCGCGGGACCACAACGGGATGCTGATACTATCGACTCTGCCATCGCGCCGCTCCGATACAACTGGGAATTACAAACATAGCAGAGATCACTACAACAATAATGCAAATCTAGATGTAAACCATAATTCGAGCAATCAGTCTTCCAGCAGAAATCAGAATCAGGGCGCAGGTTTAGGCGAGAGTGTCGTCTCCATTTCTCTCTCTTCTCCCAAGACGCCCAACAGCACGTCCGATTCACCTACAAACGCTCCCCCGGATGTGACTATCCCATCCCGGGCTGGCGGCTCTAATTCCCCCCGTGTGGCCAAAAAGCTCAGCCTAACGTCTACAAGCTCCATTGGATCGACTGTCTCCACAAACTCTAGCCCTTCGGATCAGGAAAGGTTTGTCAGCAACGGGAATGAGACCTCCTTGACTGAGAGCGACAGGCGCGGGGCGGGCACAGAATACGCGAGTCCCGGTTTTGGAATAGGCGAGAGGAGAGCTTCGTTTGGAAAAGCCGGGATCGAGCCGGGAATGGGCTTCGGGGAGAGGAGGCAGTCGTTTGGGAAAGCGGGTATTGCACCACCGGGAGGATTCAGAGAGAGAAGAGGCAGCATCAGCTCACTGAGCGGGAAAGAGGAACTGACTGACTACCATCAGCGCCAGAAAGAGGAGAGGCTGCGAGAGCAAGAGGTGGAGAGACTGGTGAGTATTATTGCAGAAAACACTTTTTTGATTATGTTTTAAGCAAAATAAGACCTAGATGCAGACAAGATGGAGACTAGTCATTTCGTTGTTTGCTTAAGACATTTAATAACTTGAATATTTGCAGCCATGATGATTGCAATTAATCTCGTAGCTCTAAATCTCCATCTTCAGATTGCCTGCTGTTGTCCTGCCTTGCATACTCTCCCAGGGAGCTTAGCGCACACACACATGCACACACACACACACATACTGAGGTTCACCGCGAGACAGATGCCTATGGCCCTTTGCCCAAACTAACAGCACTATTCTTAAACCCTTTTCCCGAGCTCTGGGTTTAGTTTGTGTATGTGGGGTATATGTTTATGTCAGTCATCTGGAGGTCCGCCCGGTGTGGTTCAGGCCACTGAGGACCCACACGGCCCCAAACTCAGATGTGGTCTCGTGAAATAAGAAGATTAGAGAGCGCAGTCATAGCATAGCAGGTGGATAAACACAAGCATGCTACACATGTAATGACAAGTGGGCTTAAGCCCCACTAGTCTCCACTTGATGTATCTCTATGGGTCACATGGCCACATTGATTTAGTAAATGTGGCCCAGGGATTGTGAGAAATATTTTCTGGATGGGTTACAAACCATAATCTATTTTATCAACTCTCTTTGATACTGTTTGTGTGGTAAAGTTGCACTAACACTTGGTTAGATTAGGGTTAAAGAAAGTTGTTGGTTGAGAAGAGGGCTGCACGGTATGAGAAATGAATTGCAGTATTCATAACCGTGTTGAATATTCTTCTGATAACGTTGTTGAAATATTTTACCACTCTTCAACCCACTGTTTTAATTAAATTTAAATGATTGTTTTCTCAATTGGGTCAAAACAAAGCGAGGCTAAAATTAAACTCATCTTGGAAAAATAATGACAAAAACTAAAACAATGTAGTTTCTCAGTCATCCATGTAGTGTAATTATACCAACAAAAAGGTGAATCAAAACAACTGGACTTTCTATAGTCTATATCTGGTGGGTGTCGTCGCCACAGACAGCAGCTCTGAGATGGCTGTCTGGCTGGACAGCGAAACTTTCAGCTCTTTTTTAAAGTAAGTCCAGTTGTTTTAATTCACCTTATTTTGAGTCTAATGACAAAACTAAATGTTTTGCCCATTTTTTAGTTACCATTTATGTTTTAACTCGGCTGTTACCACAAAATATGTAAGTAAATCTTTGTCATATAGGAAACGTTGTTAATGTTGTGATATAAGGTCACCTAATATTGCCATAATGTCCTTCTTGTACCTGTGTAATAATGTCTTAATGTACCTGTAAAAATGTCTATAAATTGTAAAAATCCTTTTGTTAAAATTCCGGGGGGAAAAACGGTTAAATAGAGACGTAATAGTTTTTAGCCTCGCAACAATGTTTAAACAGAGTCTGCCCTCTAGTGGATAAGATCAAACATTGCATATATTCATTTATACAAGGAACATCTCTGTGCAGTTGTCAGCAGATTACTAAAGGCTCCAGAGGATTGTGTTTATTAGAATAGAACAAGGTGACAAACGGACACTGTCTCCCTGTCACTTGTGTGCGCTATAAATGGACAATTGCGGCTATATAAAGTTCTAACAGATTTTATCTTTGCAAATTGCATCTAAAATGGACTGGCCTGGACCACACAGTGTTTCCAGTAGAGGCACGCTCCCATGAGGATGGTCATGCTTTTGTGCATAACTTGTTGTAACCACAGTAGACAGCTGACAACCTTGTTATTACCTCCCTGCCCAGGCCCCTCTCCTCTCTCTCCTCACACTCACGGGTCTAAACTGGATATCTGTTTCCCTTGGTCCTTTCTCTTTTTTCACTCGTACATTTGCATTTCCCCCTCCCTCTAAAAGAGTTACTGGTGATGTATTCAGCATTTGGCCTCTGTGGTACAGTACGCTAACCATTAGGGGTATCTGAAAAAATAAACTCCACTTCCTAGATACTATTTCTGCAAGTTGTTTGATTGAGGTGTTTATTGGAGACATACAAAGGGTGCATATACATCGCGGATGCTGCCACAGGTAATCAGAGAGGCTAAACTAAGATTTGTTGTGATACATATTTACTGATATAACAATGAAATTTGGTTAAATTTTCTGCAACTTATTATGGTCTTAATCATAAGTGTATATTTGTTTGTGTCGTTATTTCAGGAGCGACAGCGTTTGGAGACTATTTTGTCTCTATGTACAGAACTGGGCCGCTCTGAGGAAAATGGAACAAGTTCCACTTCTGCTGTGACCGATCTCCAAAAGATCAACCAGGAACTGGAGAAGCTCCAGCTCAACGATGAAGATGACACACCGTCAGTCTTCTCCGACTCTTCAGATGTTAATGGCATTATGGGGAACGGTCACATGACCTTAGCTGGCTCAGAGAACGGTTTCTATGACGACGATGCACAGGTGCGACAGCGGCACAGCAGCGGCACCCGTGACAACAGGGCCGAGTCACCGGCCGTCAGTCTGCGCAGCTTTGCCCCCTCTCCATCACCACGTGCACCAAGGACCAGTGAGGTATGAAATCACCAAGACTTATATTTGTACATGAGATTGAATATATAGAATTTACAAATATAATATGAAATCACTGACTTGAAGGACCTTTCCCACCCTCTGCTGCCCCAAATATATTTTGGCATTGGGCTGTATGTTATGTTCACTGCTGTTTTTGCATCAAGGACTTGTTGAGAGTCTCTGGATGTGCTTTACATGCCATAGAAAAAACAATTAAGCTACCTGAACTGGACTAAACTCAAATATAAAGTTGTCATGAACAACAAGTAGGTGGTAATGATGATCTACTTACTAATATGTGTGGACATGACTGCTGCTTTGTGCCCAGCACCTGCAAAAAGCAAATGCTACCTACAAATGTCCATGTACCTTACTCTTCTCAGGGGAACAAGTCTCAAGAGCTATTATAGAATTGCCAGCTGGAGTTTTTATATGCATATGAATGTATTTGCAGGCCACATTGGTTTGGGTGCATCCAAAAACATTAAACGTAAATATATAACGTGGAAGAAAATAATGTTTGGATTTATCTGTGGATTTTCTTTGCCGTTAGGGTTTAGACACTTTTCACCGCAGAGGACAGACTCGGTTTCCATTTGATGGAGAAGTTCGCCGTGTGGAGGAAGAGCGGATCCAAGCGCTGAACAACATGGAGGAGCTCGAACAAAAAATAAAAGAGTTGGACAACCAAATTGAGGAATCAGCCAGAGAGGTGCAGCCACAATCACTGGGATGTTGATGGTCCATTCTAAGATATGTTTGAGTAAAGATTCTGTGTGTGTTTCTGGAAGGTGGAGATGGAGCGAGCTCTTGTTGAGGCTGAGCAAGAGTCCGAGGGAGCAGCTCTTCAACAGGAGAAAGACGCTCTTGAATCCCTCCACAGCAAGATGGCCAACCTTGAGAGCAAATCAAAACAAGAGAAAGATAAGGTACTTTGCCTGCCACTAAAATGAAATACAAGAAATCGAATAGAAATGCCTCTGGTTATTACTTTGAAGCTGTTGATATGTTAATATTGATAACAAATGTCCATACTTTAAATGTGTGTAAAATGACATCAGCCTTGAGAAGTATCTTGGTAAGTGTGTTGAGCAGGCCTCTCCTACTTTTTGTGGGTCATGTGACTCGCTGGTAGGCGCTAATCCCTCTCACGCTGACTCTAGTCCAAATATATATCTGCTGTGGGCCGTGGGTAGTGGTCGCCACACAGAGAGCACATCTAACAAACTGCAGTTGGGCAACTGCGGAGGTGTAGAACAACTGAAAACAAATAAAAGTTTTATTTGTGTGTGCACTGGGACGCTGACCTGTTTGTGCCGGCTTTCAACAATAGTGGCTCTTCTTACTGTTGAATTGTGTGGTGAACAGTGTTGGGGAGTAATTAAACACATGTATTTAGAATACTCATTTTGAGTAACTGTATTCTGGTAAAGTTACACTTTACACATTTGAGAGCATATAGAATACAGTTACTTTCCAAATATCAAGGGAATACATCCCAGTACTCAATCATTACATTGTAGCTCCATATTGCAACATTATTAAAAATAACTTTTAATAATGACCTGTTTTTCCTTCTAAAATAAAATAAAGATTTAAAACACCGTATGCCACAGTTCATACAAACACTGCACATGCATCACATGATGCTTTGATCTGCTGCTCCTGCATTTGCCAAGAGAGTTAAAGAGTTCCTAATTGATGGTAAGTGAGTTTATAACTGGTGTTCCAACAATCGTAGTCTTCATTTTTATAATGATACACCATATTTATACATAAATAAATAAATCGAAATATAATGACAATCAGTGTGAAGTTATTCTAAAAGTATTCAAAGTATTCAGAATACAGTACACTGAAGTAATGGAAGACATTACAAAATACATTTTAAGGCAAGTGTTCAGTATTGAGTAACTAAATACAATTTCAAAGTATTATCCCCAACACTGGTGAATCTCAGGGGAAGGAAGTGCTTACAGATTTTTATTTTCAAAGACAAACATTAACATTTGTGCTAGTTAACCCTTTCCTTAGCCAATCCAAATCTGTCTCTCTTTGTTCTTTCATCTTCCACCAGCCTCTTCCCTGCCTTTTTCATTATAAAAAGGCGTGAGACCGCTAATGCTTACTGTTTACAAGCTTATAATCCAATGAAATAATCACTTGTCACATGTTCCTTTCCATTTAATAATTTGATCATTGTAGTGACTAACTGTGACACCCGCTCCCACTAACCTGCCATCCTCTCTGTCTCTGGTGTGTGTGTGTCTGTCCTCAATGTACACTATGGTGTGTACATGTTGCGTGCATATGTTTTGTGCACGCCTGTGTGCGTCAGGCATGCGAATTGCTGCAGGCAGAAAAGGGCAGAGTAGAGAGGTTGGCTCAGATTGTGTGTGAGCAGCGCTCCCTCCTGGACAGCTGCCCTGAAGCCACCAAGGAGCCCCTGCAGGAGCAGCTAGCCAGGGTCAGTACACAACCACACTCACTAGTCACTACCGTCAAATACTATCGATACACCAAACATCCAGAGAATCCGCTGTCTCCTCTCTGTGCTAATACACGGCTTTGGTTATAGTTTTACAATTTCTAATTTGTTTCTTTACTGCACCTATGCATGTGTACTGTTCGTTTACCTGTATCACTTTGGAAGGAATTAAAGATGATAAAAATGCATGTGTGTTTGATCAGATCATCATGGCTTTGAGCTCTGTCTGGTTTGTTTGTTTTTGTGTTTCTGCATTAGTGGTCTTGGACATAAAAGGAATCTACTAACAATATCATAACTTAATGTGGACTGTAATGTTGTGATGCATTTTTCTACATTGATGGAAAAATGTCAATTGTGCGCTTAATGGTAATTCTGACCACTTGCCATGATCTCACATCCATGCTGTTGCTATTTTCATTATGGTACGTGTTTGTGTGGCAGGATTGTGAAGTACTTGACGCAGAGACCAAGCGTTTCGAGGACCTGGAGTTCCAGCAGCTGGAGAAGGAGAGTCGACAGGACGAGGAGAAGGAGGCCCAAACAAAGGAGCTGCTTCGCGAAATCGCGGACTACCAACGGAGCACTGTCACTCGAAAGGTTAGTGGCTGTTTATCTGTAAAGAAAGCTGTGATAGGACTATTTTTATGATTTATTGTTTCCTTAAGGAGCGGCTGTTGACTCTGAAGAAACAGGCAGCACAGATCACCCAGCAGGCTCAGAGAGAGAAGGAAAGCTTCCTGAAAGAGCGCAGTAACCTCGAATCAATGCTGCAGAGGGTATGTTTGTCAGGGAGACGGTTGTAAAACATCATTGCAAAGTCATTAAATGTGGTCATCTGGACTGGGTTGAGGGGAACGTAAGATGTTTTGCCTTTCACACTGATTCTTGTAATTGACATTAACTTCCTGTCCGTGTCTGTTATAGGAAAAAGAAAACGTTGCCACACTTGAAAGGAAGTACGCTGACCTGACTGGTGGGAGGAACTTCACTCTGAGAGAGGTAAGTGTATGGGACAGCTGTCAAACAGGAGCAGCCATCCTCATCTCCACCTGCTCCGTAAGGGACACGCAGAGTCTAATGGTTGGGCTTGGGTCTCCTCTCACTGTCAGGGCGCAGCCAGTCTGGCATTTAGTGAAAACCGCCTCGACACCACTGCTTCCTGCTCTCTCCCTCAGCTAGTCAACCTGTGCAGCCGTTCCGCCCTAATTTCCTCTCTTTATATTAAAAATGCTAAGGTAATTTTGTCCTGTGTTGCTGTGTTTCCCTAACGTTTCACTGTTGCAAGAATTTAACCACTTAGCTCACAACCAGAAATCCTGTATTAACCAAAATGTTGTTGGAATGTTCATTGTTTTGACTTGTGATTTTTTTTTTTTTTAATGACTTGTGGGAATTGCAGCTAACAAAATACACTGCCCGGCCAAATAAAAAGTCTCCACCATAAAAGGTCACTGTAATAATATGTTGTGGAATAACCATATATTCAGGTCAATCTTTGGGCACATAATGTCGCTGAACCTAATCCTGACCAATTGTGGCAACCCCAGATCCAGGTGGCAGCTTTTTCTTTTTGGTCAGACAGTGTATATGCCATTGCAACTTAACACTAAAATCACTGCATCTCACTTGTGTTGACAGTATATTAAAATAAATGAGTCTCACCAGCTTCTTGCCAGGCCTCACCCTTTCTCTCTAACCCATGTACCCCACGGCACTTTCCAGGGCTATGTCACAGTCAGTGAGCTGAATGAGCTTTACTCACAGCTGGCGGGGGACCCTAAGCCTGCCCCCACTCCCGCCACTGACTGTCCCGACTCCAAGGCAAACTCCTCCAGTGACGAGGAACCCAGCAAACCAGCGCAGGACGAGGTGTGTTCAAGAGGGACAAACAAATTCCATGACACAGTGAAAAGGTTTACTACTGGATCCTGAAAACAGAGCCTCATCTGAGAATGT
This sequence comes from Neogobius melanostomus, assembly GCA_007210695.1. NCBI lineage: Eukaryota > Metazoa > Chordata > Actinopteri > Gobiiformes > Gobiidae > Neogobius > Neogobius melanostomus. The sequence continues at coordinate 5,310,474 of VHKM01000035.1, read as the reverse complement.
ATTTCTAGTCATTGCCATGTATTCAAAATGAAGTGCGATAATGTGGTGGAAAGTGGTAGATGATTAGGTTAGGTCTGCATACCTGTTCATCCAGCCTTCAATCATTATTGGAATTATTTTTGCAACGACCAAAACGAAATTCAAAATATACAATCATTATAATAATTTAATCTAATTTGTAAAGGATTTGTAAAAGATCACATTTGTGTTACTTGCATTGCAAAGTTCCCTCAGCCTTTGCCAAAGCTTACGGCTGATAAATTGTTATCAATTATCGTGAGTCAACTGAACGGTACTTTGATATTCAATATAATTAAACAAGGCCATAAAAGTTTCTAGAAATAATACTTTTATTTATTATGAGGCTTGTCACGTTGAGGTGGGTACTATTTCTCGACCAGTTGAGAACCACTGCCCTAAATGCCTCAGAATAGAGTTTGTGCAGTCTAATTTGTAAAATGTTCATTTCTACCCTTCCTTTTCTTCTCATTGTCTTTAACTATTTTCCAATCTTTTTCCAAAGCTCTTTATCCCTTTACCTGCCCACTGTTCTCCCTCTTCTGACTTTAACTCTCCTCCTCCTCGCCCCCTCCCCAAAACGGTGTACTCTGTGCACTGGCCTGAGGTCATGGTGACTTATCGGGACCCCTCTCCCCTCCCTGACTCTCCTCCTCCTCCCCTCCCTGTCAAACAACACCATCACCGTCACAGGCAGGTAATGTGTGTGTGCTAGAAGCAGACATCTAAATGACTAAATATGATCAAATGGCTTATTGCAGTTATTCACCAAAGGATAAATCAAAATATTAGACATCTTAGAGACCTGTTTTCATAGTGTACCACTCGATAGCAGTAAAAAGCTAAATCTAAACAGATATTCTGAAATTTTAATTAGCAGCAATATAACAAGAACATGTGTAAGAGTGTTGTTGCATGTGTGTCTGAAGCAGGTGATGTGTGTAATGTTTTATAACCAGCAGAGGGCAGTCATGTGAAATACTCTGATCAACATCCATGTTGGGGAAACATCGGATCATTTTCATTGATTCAACCAAAATAATAATGAATGTATTAATGTAAGTAAAAGTAATATTGATTTTGTGTTTTCATTCAGCATTTCCGTTTGCTGGAGGAGAGAAAAAGGTTCGATAAGGACAGTGGAGCGCACCTCAGTGACACGTTACCCAGAAAGAGAACAACAGCAGCTGTTCCGTCCCAATTTACATGTGCTACTCTGGGGAGGACCTTTCCTACTAAGGTAGACACAGGCAATTATCTTTGCAAATTACCTGTGAGTTTCTGTGCTTAATTTAGTGTTATAAGTAACATAATTATTTTTCAGTCTCATCAGCCTTTGATGCAGAGTACAAGCTGCGGCAGCATCCTTCCCAGAATCTTCTCCCTATCCAGCAAAGAAACAGAATCCCGTCGCCTGCACAAAGGTATACACATACAAATATATGTATGTGTAGTTTGCGCATCCATCAGAATGACTTCATCAAATAGGGGATAGTCTTGTCTTGTGAAGTCTGTCTCAAAAAAGAGTTAGCCCTGCACTAATTGTTGTGCATTCCTTCACTATCTTCACTCGCTAATGACAGAGCAGTGTTAAACATGTGCACACCCACAGAATCCTCTCAGGGGAATTCATTTGAAAAAAATACCTATACCATGTGTCCTGTCATTGATGTTCTTAAGATGTCCTGTGTGTAATCACACTTAGAAGTTAAAAGTTCAAATTTAACTAACTTGACTTTGATATTGTGCTTAATCTATGTAGTTACATTGATCCTTATAATATGGGAATATTTGAATAGTTTTGTTGAATCCTTCTCTCTGATGTCTCTTGATCTTCCTCACTAAATGGGTGGGTTTAGTGCAATGTGCAGATGCTATCAAGTTGTTTGTATAAAAGTGGACTCTTCCTGTCCACAGACTGTCTCTCTGAAGAGTAGTCCTGCTTTTCTGTTCTTCTACAGATTGATTTAGTTGAATTGGCATAACATTTCTCTGTATTTTTTATTATTTGATCTGGAGTTATCTTTGTTCTTTTAGTAAAGCGTATTAGATTAATTTTCACCGTGGCGGGGCACTGTGATTTAAATATTGAACCAAATGGGGAAGATGTTGTCCCAGGAGGTACATTTTATTGTTGTCCTATGTGCACTGTAGCATTTTTCCTCATTTCACTTTTATGTCTGAAGGTCAGTCGGGCTCCAGAGCGGCTTCTCAGACAAATGTCTACCTCGATGGCTTTGGATTTCGGGACCAAGCCTTTGACACTATGAGCATGGATAGTACGGACTCAATAGAAACCAGCATCTCTGCATGTTCCCCTGACAATGTATCCAGGTTTGTATGCGACATTACTGTTTACAACTGTTTAGTGCGCAAAAATCAAATGCTGAAAATGTTTTTATTATCAGTTCTGTATATGTCGACTTTAAAGTTTACTTTGCTTAGTGTTGCAATTAGTTGTTCTATTATGATGCTTTAATACTAAACTTTTGTGGAACAAAGGAGCGCGGACATGGAGTTAATTCAAAAGGTCTGTGGACAGCGGAGGTTTCCCGCCTCTCCTGGGCCGTTCTTCAAGAACAGGATTTGTGCGTGCGCTGGGTTCAGGAGGCTCTTGATTAGTGCGTTCAGGGTCAGGTTACGGAAGAAAGAGAACTTGAACAGTAGACTGTGTAAGACGTTTTCATGCCTTCTGAGGACATAGATCTATTGACACTATTGACACACACTCAAAGACACTAAAATGATTTATGGAGACTGTAGCTACAAAAGCATGTTTCTTAGGTTGTGCTTTGATTGAGGGGTTTGTTGTTGGTGTGGTCAGCATTAAGTTAAGTTTGCTAATCTGATCTATGGAGACGGAAACACAATGCACATGTGGGTGCATTGGCTCAGCCCCTGCAGGATCCAGAGAGATTTGAATTGTGGAGGTACATTTGGGGGTCCGCTTCACGTCTGGACTCAAAACATGTGTGCATGCTTTCAGTCTTTTCTTTTCACTGTTGTTACATCTGTCTTTTCTTCTCCCCCTTTTTACTCTCTCCGAATGGTATGGTCTGCAGATAGACTATTGAGCCCGGGTTTCAAACCATTTGCAGACAGACCTCTGGGCTTTGTGAGTTGCCCGGGCCCACTCTCTTTTTCAGATCTTGGTATGGTTATATTTGGATTGCGTCGTACAAGCTCAGAAACAATTGGAAGACATTTTTGTAATCATTTTTCTTAGAGTGTGTGTGTTTTCACATTGAAGTTGATTAATTTGGCTGCGTTACAATGACAATGAGTGCAGTAACGTTTCATCATATCAGGTAACATTGGCTGCTTGTCCATTTTCTGTTGTACCAAGAATTGTTATGAGCTGGTAAAACCCAAAATTGTTTTAGCAATATCGGGTGTGTGGAAATTACCCATTTGTTGCATTGTCTAATTGGAGGAGCTGTACAGTATTTTGAAAGGTAGAAAAACAGTGAGAGCAGTAAAAGCTTTCTGCTGATTGGTTGGACTGATTCATTTGTTCTCATTTCTTTTCATTTTATCATTCTTTTTTCTTTTTTTCCTTTTATGCACCCTATTTTTCAGTTTTGTTTAGACTGAATCTGATGTGTACCATTAATCCCAAAAATGTATTGGCGCCATTACAACAATCTGGATTCCCATTTCCCTCTGGCCTCAGATGAAAAGAGCTTTGTGAATGTTTCGTGCTTACGCGTCTACATTTTTGTACAAGAGACGAAAAATGATCTGAGGAGTCTAGCCACAAAAAAACAAAGATGAGAGAGATGTAGGACTGCGCAATCAATTGCAATCAAATCAAAATCATTTATTTAAAGTTTGCCCTGAGCTAATTGCATTGTATAATTCAGGAAATATTATATTTTCTGAAAACGAATCAGTCTCTTTTTGAGATTTATCATGTATAAAAGTACCAACCCTATAGTTCAGACCTTAGAATGAAATGCATGCAATTCTTCAGTTTGTATGTCAGTTTCCTCTCAAGCGTTAAGCTTCTGAATTTAAGTAACTAAATCTTGATTATAAAACATAATATGCAATGATATCAAAGTTGTAGTGCTTGCTGGAAAAATTGCAAAGATAGTATTTTTCCAAAATTGTGCAGTAATATTACTGTGAGATGCCTGAGATCCAAAATAACCGTTTGAAATAGAAGTTGATTGATTGTAAATTCCTTGTCCCTGACTTTCAAAAATGATCCCTCTTCAGTGTTCAATATAAAAGTCCTCTTGTGGTGTTTTTAATGCAGTGCCAGTACATCAAACATGGCCAAACTGGAGGAGATGGAGCGACTGCTGCGAGAGGCTCAGTTGGAGAAGAACCGTCTTCTCGAACACAAGGTACGAATGGTATTTTTAAATATGTGTTAATATGAGTTTCTGAGTGTTCTTCAAAGATAACTAGGGATGGTTGCTACTTTTTACTGAAAGATTTGTATACTATATTATTTGGAGCAGACAGTGGGTTGTTTTTAACTATACAGCACATTAATAACATGGTAATAAGATGGAAATAGCACAGCATGGTGGCGCAGCGGTTAGCACTCGTGTTTCACTGCTAGAAGGTCCCGGGTTTGGTCCCCGGACGGGGCCTTTCTGTGTGGAATTTGCATACCTTATCTTGCAGCCCTTTTACCATATTATAACCGAGAAGCTGCTGATTACATTTCTTGGCCATTTAAAAACTTCATGGTAAAAGTTATAATAAATTATATTGTCATGAAATAAATTAGGTCTCTGTATTGTTTCTATGTAGTTATCGTAATAACCATATAATTACTCTTATGGGTGTCATGCTATTTCCTTACTGTAACCATGCTATTACTCAGCTTTATTTTTAATAATGATCAGTGAAACAATTGATAACCTCTTAACCCCCACCGGAACCGTGCACGCATTCAACAGTTTGGCTTTACCCAAATCTAAAAGCTTCTTTAAAAATAAGTGTCAAAATAGTCAAAAAAAAAAAAAAAAAATGCAACTAAAGAGCGCCAAAAAACTGATGATAAAAAAGTGATGCAAAACACAACAAAAAGCCTCAAAAGAGCAACAGAAAAGTGACAAAAAGTGATGAAAATGGGAGAATAATGTGTGACTGAAACGCAGCAAAAACGCGATTAAAAAAAAAGTTTAAAAAAAAAAGTGACAACAAAGCGGCAACATCGCATGGAAAAAGATGGCGTTAGATGAGTTTTGTTGGTCAGCTTTCAAAGGAGGTGTTACACTGGCCTACAGGCTCTAACCTTTTAGATCTGGGTAAAGCTGAACTGGAGAGAATGCACTCAGTTAAGGCGGGGGTTAAAAGGTTACCATCCTTTAAATGTAGCTAATTATAGTAGTGTACAATTTATTATTTTATACCTTGGTTTTTTTGTTACTTGTGGGCTTTATTAGACAGGACAGTTAAGCGTGAACGTGGGTAAAGAGCGAGGAGAGACCTGACCAGTGTGTTGCAGCCTGCAGCCTTAACCACCAGGCAGCGCGGGTATTTATGTCTTTTTAATTGTCTGTATTTTTCCTAAAGGAGCGTGAGATGGAAATGAGAAAGCAGGCTCTAGACGAGGAGAGGAAGAGACGGGAGGACCTGGAGAAAAGGCTCCAGGAGGAGACTAGCCGACGACAGAAACTCATCGACCGCGAAGTCAAGCTCCGGGAAAAACAGAGGGCGCAGGTGAGCATAAGTTACAATAGATATTTGCACTCCAAAGTACAGCTGGAAATTCCAGTCCTGTGTTTAGCCTGTCCGACATGTCATATTTATTCAGCAGTTAACCTTTAAAGGACCTGTATCATGCTATTTTAGCCATTCCAAAGTAAAGTATAGGCATTTATATGATATATTGTACCTCTATCACTATGGAGTACTCATTTTTGAGAGAAATATAAGTATTTTCTGGGGGTATTTTTCAAACCCGGAAGACAAGACGCTTCGATTCAGTTAACTCCGCCCCTCTCTTATGTGAAGTTACTTCACATAATGCAGTTATAAGGAGTTGACATGTGCAACACAGTTTCATTAATGGCTAACACACACGCTAACACGCGTTTTGATTGACTCACCGCTCAGCCTGGCCTCCCATCATCGGGTGTTTATGTTATGGCACTCGCGTTGGTTATAAAAGTTAATCCACTTTGATTCTGGCCAAGGTTCACCAAGCATCCATCAGGTTGGTTTATATAGCAGCTGGATTTGACAATTTGACAATGTTCAAATCCAGGCTGAAAACAGCTCTTTTCGTGCATATGAAAACTGAAAGTATTTTATCTGCACTCTTGCCTTTTACTGTAACTGATTAACTTTATGTTGATGTTTTATTGATTGATTTTATCTGTTTTCTTGTAATTTTATGAAACTGTGAAGCACTTTGAATTGCCTTGTGTATGAATTGTGCTCTACAAATAAACTTGCCTTGCCTTGCCTAGCTAAATCCCGAACATAAATTCCAACTTCTGGCAAGTGCACTCTTCTTTAGGAAGGTAGTCCTCTCTAGCCAAACCATGGATCTAATAGAGCCAAATGCGCATCCGTGACATTATCGTTGGGTAAGAAAAAAGAACAGGCGGTGTCCAGAGAAGGTTAGAAAGCGCTCCGTCTTCAAAAACATGACTTCTGATCGGATCCTCCGGCCCGGGGTGCGTTTGTTTACAGGGGTGCGTTTTTTTAAATTTCTCTCTTACAACAAAAATAATGAAAAAGCTGTTTTATAAATTAAAATCAGGCCGTAAGGCATTACATTACAGACGTAGAGCACTTCCGTTCCTTTCTGACGACACAACAGAACAACTCAGTCGTTTACCAGGAGAGGGCGGAACAGCTGCTCAGAGAGCAGGATTCAGGAGGATTGCTTAGAACTGGGTGAATGAAGCCAAAACCCGCTCTGGGGGTGTTTTTGATAAGGAAATAGCATAACAACATGTCTAAAAGCTCCAAAAAGTCGATTTTGCATGATATAGGACCTTTAAATACCTTGTGTCCCTCGCGTTTTTTGTTAATTAGCAGTTTTTAAGTCGTGCGTTTGAAGAAGTTAGAATTTTGGCCATATGTTTGATATTATCTCTCCTGTATGGTTTCAATAACATTCCTTTGACAGTCTTTGGAAGAGACGTTACTTAACAACCTATTTCGCACTTTGGAAGGAGAAAAAGGAGTGCTATATTTAAAAAGTTCACCTTTCTGTTTCCAGTCTCGGCCTCTAACCCGATACCTGCCCGTGCGAAAGGATGATTTTGACTTGCGATCACACATCGAGTCAGCGGGACACAGCGCTGATTCATGCTTCCATTTGTCCCTGTCCGAGAAGACTTGTAGAGGTTACCTGATCAAGATGGGAGGCAAGATCAAAACCTGGAAGAAACGCTGGTTTGTCTTTGATCGCAATCGACGTACCCTCTCCTACTATTCAGGTAAGTTACATATGGTCTGCTTTTTTACATTTTGTTTTGCTTGTGCTAGTTATAACATTCTTTTTGCCTGCAGATAAACATGAAGCCAAGCTGAAAGGTGTCATATACTTTCAAGCAATAGAAGAAGTCTATTATGACCACTTAAAGAATGCGCACAAGGTGAGTTTCAAAACATGACACACACAAGATACACAATTTTTGGTTAAGCCCTCAGTCATACAGTGTGAATACAAGAGATTGTTAGTTACTGATGAAGCCTGTTGAGGGTAGAGACATGAGTTGAGAACCTTTGTCTACTTCGGAAAATGAGCAAAATGTAAATAGGCTGGGCAAATTTTAGAACCTTGTTACAAGTTTTGGATGTACCCAATAGCTGCATAATGTTCAGAGCATTAGGCAGCTCCTATTACTGATTATTGCCCTGTTCCAGTCAACTTATTTAAGACTTGTTGCTGCCATTCTTCTTCATTTCTTCAATAATAACAATGTATTGGTTTCAAATTAATAGTAACAACCTTTTGCATTTTGACCCTGCTATAAAATCTGAAAGTTACATCCTCAGAGTTTTGTTGATTCAAGTAAGTAAATAAGTAAGTAAGTAAATGCTTTATTTGTCATTATACAAGCGTACAATGAAATAGTGTTCAGGTGTGAGTCCTGAGCTGTTGCGACTGAGCCACTCTGCCATCGTGGGCCGACCTGACCCGGAGGTCGGGGAAACCGTAGCACCCAGGAGAAACCTGGCTGGCCGGCTTCAGTGCTCCTCTGATCCTCTGAAACGGTGCAGCGCCGCCTGGGTTTGTCCCTGTTTCAGAGTGTGGTGTCCTGCACTGGTCAGCTCCTCCACCTTCTCCTTCCTCTTCCTCCTGCGCAGCTCCCTCCACTCCCTCCAGTTCAAGCATTGATTATAAGGTTGACTATTAAAAGGAATCAAAGCAAAGGCATAAGATCCAATTAAAATAATCCTCTCTCCTTCCCTTTGTCCAACACCTTTTAATCATTGCCCCTGTTCCATAGAGTCCAAACCCCTCCCTGACCTTCAGCGTAAAGACTCACGACAGAGTGTACTACATGGTGGCACCTTCTCCTGAGGCCATGAGGATCTGGATGGACGTGATCGTCACAGGAGCAGAGGGCTACACACAGTTCATGGTGTAGAGAAGCGCCACTGACTACTACTACTACTACTACTACACACAGGAAAGAAGCATCTCAGCCCCATTTCATTCATTTTATATTGTATTTTATTTAAACATGACCACCAATGTAAGGACGACTGCAGATTTCCATTGTTCTAGTCTTGTTTTGTTTTTTATTTGACTTTAACAATTTGATAGACTGATACTGAGATATCAAAATTAAGCTTAGGTATCCTTTATTGTACCTGTAGGAAATGTATCTTATTTGACCCATCCCGACCTGTCAGGAGCAGCAGGTGACCACAGCTCAAGAGTTCCAAGCTGGAGGATTAGTCTATTGTGCATGTTTTGGGATGATGGGGAAAACCAAAGCCCTGAGGAAACCCACTCAAACATGGGGAGCAAATGCAAACTCCATATCGCCAAAACCAAAGTGTGCCTTAAGAGTGTAAAAAGCAATAAGTATTAGCCATTACTGTAATATTAGTTTCTTCTAAGGAGTGTCTGCATTTTATACATGTTTGAGCTGTTAATTTTGTGAAATGTTTTTGTTCTGTGTCCTCATTTGACTATTTAGGTCATAACAGTCTAAGTGGACATGTGCGTAGGTTAATGTGCTGAACCTTGTCTTGTTTGTACTTTTACTGCATTTCAACTTGATGGTGCTATCTTAGATGTAAAAAACAGTCCAATTAAGACATTTCTACGACTGTTAATGTTTTCACTCAAGCCATGTTTTGACCATAGACGTGTGTATTAGTTTGTTTAGTATGTTTGGACACACTAAAGCATAACGATTACAGACTTGGAAACAAAGCTATGGAACAGCATTTTAACGTGTGTTACCTTTTTCTACACATTTGTATGTACACATCACTCCAGCACTACAGTCTTTATTGTGTCTTCTATGTTTGGTAACTAAGATTTGCAACTTCAATGCCAAAAACATTCAGCTGTGTATATATTGGTGTTTAAAAAGGAGTAGATAAGTGAAGTGGTACACAGCCTTTTGTGGTGCTATGCATTTCGATGCGTTTTCTGACACTAGTAATTGCCTTAAACCAACGCTCATGTGCATTACACCAGCTGCTTCAGAAATGTCTTCACTGAAGCATGACATCTTTTGTTGACCAAAGTTTTGTATTTGTGTGTACATATGGTTTGTTGTCTTTGAATCAAGCTACATTTTCATGTATAAAACGAGATTATGGTAAGAAAAAAGGATGTTGCTATGAAATCTGATGAGGGCCTTACTTATATATATATATATATATATATATATATATATTATGCTGTTCTTACTGTATTTATGATGTTATTAATGCATGAATTTTATATTGCATAATAAATATTATACTTTTTGAATTTGATTATGGTGTTGTATCCTTATATTAAAGCAGCATTGGTATTTAAAAAGGCAATTTGCCTGATGAAGGTCTCAGGACCCAAATGTTAATTTTATCCAAATAAACTTTTATTTTATTTTGGGTAAGGTTGGAAGTGTGCTGGAATTATTAGGCAATTTTTTTTATTCATGAAGCTGGGATTTTTCATCTCGTACTGTATGCACTGGCCTGTTGGAATGGAATTATCCACTCTTTTTCAAATCAAAGTGATTAAAAATGCAGGATCTCGTAAAATTGTATAATGCACAGTTCATGTTCAAAGCGTATCACATTATCTGTGAACATTCAAAATATGTTTTCTCATAAAGAGCAGTTGTACAGTTTGAGAGGATTTGAACTTGATCTAAAGTAATGTCAAAGCATTCACCACTTCAAACGTCTTTACAAATAAACGTTCTGGTCCCAATACAAAGATAATGAGGTTTGATTGTATTCATGTTGTGTGTATTGTTGGATTAGATGTTACTTACCCTTGTGGTATTCCGTCTACCATTGTTGGTATTTGAAAATCATTGTTACCTGTGGTCATATCTGTATATTATGAAGATGTATGTGTGGTTTGCACATTTTCAACTATAATACTGAGGAATAATAGAGCATCAGTGTAAGTTACTATTATTATTGTGTATCCTTTCAGTTTGGTTATTATTTGCTATTTGCTTGAAATAAATAAATGAATTCATGAATATTTTGTACATGAATTAGACCAGCGTGTCTCAAACTGTGATCGAGGCCCCCAAACTAGCTGGGGCCACACATTTTGATGCAAACAAACGCAGCACCTCCTTTTTTGTCAATGAATCAACACTCTTGTCGTATTGTGTTTACCAGACATCTTCAATGAATCATCTCATGAGTGCAATAAACTCATTATCACAGCTAGACTTTGTTTCGTCCTGTTGCATTCACCCCTCTGGTTTACACCCATTCAAGTCAAAATCCCTTTTAGACCCAGTTTAGTCCTGATTTGACTCTAGGCCTGGCGGTATAATTTGACAGGTAGGAGGTTCCATTGCCTTTTTACGCTTGGGTCCCACCATGCGGAAGGACTTGGTAACAGCCATTGTGACTTTACCAAATTAAACTATTACGTAAATTATTATCAAATTACATTTTGACTTCACCCGTGATATAATAAACGCTTGCCGTATTGCATTCGCATGTGTTTATAAAACCATATACTGATAACCATGTTCTCTTTAGCTAGGGTTGCCAACTGTCCCGTATTAGCCGGGACATCCCGTATATTTATCTAAATAGGATTGTCCCGTACGGGATGTCCTTTGTCCCTTATATTGAGTGTTGAAAGTTTCACACGCGGTCTCTGTAAACACTATGAAGAACTAGCTAATACCGGTGGAATACTCGGATATTCTTCGGTTTTTGGACGACTCCTCGCCGTGCGTTTATGTACCTAAGGAGGACGCGATGCTCCTCAACGCGGTTGAGTCCATGTTTACACACGGTTCACATCTGTCCGGGTTCAGCGCTGTTAACTTTAGCAGGACATAAACGACTCCTTTATGCTCTCATATCATTTGGGTGAATGCACTGTTAGGTAATCTGCTGTTTCATAGTCTGCTGTTTAAATTATGTTTTGGAGCTGTTTGACAGCCGTCTATAGAGTAAACTTTTGCCTTAATGATGGTCTGATGCTCTGGGAATAAGCGTTGTTTGTAATGCTTGTTCCGTGGGTATTTGCTGATATGTGGTTACATGCTTCTTTTTAGTCTGACAAGTGGTGGCAAATGCGTTTAGTAGATCTGATAGTAAAAAAAAAAAAAAAAGCACGAACACCTTGTGTAACAGCCCCACCTAGAGTTTACTGTATCAGTGTGTCCATGCAAGATGCAAACAAATAATAATAATCTGAGATTCTTTTTTCACGCAGTGTTGATTCGTTTTTGCTATTGTTTTGTTTTGGCAATTTAAAAAAAAAAGTCCCGTATTTGGTTGAGAGAAAGTTGGCAACCCTATCTTTAGCAGATCAATTACTTTCATCTCATCTGTTTTAAAGCTTGTTTTGATACAATGAATAAAACCTTTTCTTCAGTTTCAGTGACTTACAATAAATCTGTTGAGGTTATTTTTTAGAAAGTGGCTATCCTTGGGTAAACAAGCCCCAACGCTGGTTTGTCGTGCGCCTGTATCTTTAAGGTTTCAGCTGTAATTTGATCGCTATGGAGAAGAGAGGGAGTAGGGGGAGAGAGACCACAGCTCCCACCGCCTCAAAATAAACGCTTCCTCTCTCTCTCTCTCTCTCTCTCTCTCTCTCTCTCTCTCTCTCTCTCTCTCTCTCTCTCTCTCTCTCTCTCTCTCTCTCTCTCTCTCTCTCTCTCTCTCTCTCTCCCTCCCTCCCTCCCTCCCACCACCACCACCACCACCACCAACAATTTGTCAGTAATCGAGCGTCGAGCTGCATGATGTGACCATTGCATCTCCGCGATTACGCACGTTTGGGATACATGGAACTGTCAGTAAACAACACCCCGAGGGCTGGCACGGTCACGTCTCCTCTCCTCCGAACCCATTGCAAGTTGATGTTGCAGCAGCCTGTTTGGATCCGTTGTCGGAGGAAGGCGGACTGTGTGTTGTTTTATCAAAAATGACTCGGAATGGCTGTAGCGTCGGTTCGCCAATCATGACAACGCGAGCAACAGACGAAACCAGTTGAGATTGTGAACTTGCGCGACCACACATCTGAATGAAAGTCTCAGGTAAGCCGCGTACAGTGGTTGTTTTTCGTGTTCGTGGTTCACTGTGCATTCGTGAACAGGCCAGTCTTGTATGTTTTCCCCTCACCAGGCAGGCAGCTGGTTAGCCAGTGCGGTGCGGCGTGAACTGATGTGCACGCTGCAACGGGCGTCAAAATCCCGTGTATGCTTAGTAACAGGCTACTAACGCATTGATGCGCAAAACCAAGTTTGCTGTTTAGTCATCGGGCTGTAATTTCCTGCTCGTTAGTAAACGGACCACCCGTTTCTCTTACGCAAGCGCATTTAACCTAACTTGCGTATCAGATGGCACCATAGGAAGAAACTGGTATAGCTGGCTTCCTAGAAAATTCACTGCAGTTCAGCTCCAAACATGCCATTCATTTGAAAATATTTGCAAGTGGTGTAGTGTCCTAGGGTAGGTCACAATTGTGTTTCATAAGTTGCTTCGTAATCATTTTGTAATAACCAAGATACCTAAATCATTGCATTCCTTACAAAGGAAACTGCAGTGTTTACTCTTTATTGACCTTTCAACTACTTGTCCTTGAAAATACTTGAGTCGCAGCATAGTAAGCAGCGGCTAATTTGCCTTTGAGTATGTAGAGGGATGGCACAGACTGACTTTGACCTATATTTAAATGGTGTAGCATCCATAAAACAGATCAGTGCTCTGGATTCCCACATTGGCAACAGCTGACCTATGGCTTGGCTGCCGACCAGTTTGCAAGTTGTCCTGCTATTTTTGGTTCATGGGGAACTCTGCACCGAATATAAACCCATGCAGTAGATTTCTTTGAGAGGGGGAGTACCTTGAAGTTAACATCTCATCAGCCATCTCAATCTCACCAGTAATTTAACATAATAATGATCATCAACATGGGGTCCCCAAAGTGGAGGTTGGGGGTCGGGCCCCCAGGGGAAAACAGTCTAGATTAATTAAGGTGAAATTAATATTATTGAAATGATGTAATTCTTTGTTCAACTAATTTACTCAAACTCATGAGCAAGTAGTTCTCAAACATTAATTTATACTCCGAGATTCTTAGTATTTGGTAATGTGTTGTGTCCAAAATAATTCTCTCAAATTCAAACCGTTTACTGCAATTCATCATTAAAATTAACTCTCCTTAAAAAAAATATTGAAATTGTATTCCTTTGTTTTTGTTTCTGACCATCAAGATTAACTTAAAACTATAGACTAATACAAACAACCAATGAGATGCTATTCTAAAAAAAAGGGGGGAAAAAAGTCAACTCTAAGAACTAGATTATAAACCACCTTTATTTGAGCATCAAAACTACACACTGAACTGACCTTAAAGTTCCTGGTTATAAGCCTCCCTAAATTTATGCATTTGGTTGTTTGCCTTGAGGCATGTCCTCCTTTCTCTGTGTATGAAGCTGGCTCTTCACAATGACTGAGTCTCCAGCAGTGAGTAACCGACAGCTCACAGTCACTGACAGGAAGGAGGTTGCAGTCGGGACAACAAGAGCATGCGACGTCCCTCTGTGCACACTCTTGTCTCCAACTACTCAGAGGACAAATGTGTAAGGCAAAAGGGGACTACATGTCGCTAATTCATTTTAAAAGGAATAGGGTAGATTGTAGTGTTTTGTGTTAAATGGCAATACTACATTGGGGATATATGTGTAGCTTACTATGATGAACAATTAACAAACATCCAAATGTGTTTAAGTTAAAGGCACTATACCTGTTCTGTGTTGCTAGTGATAGAGCAACATTTGTGTTGTCTTACTTTAGTATATATTGTAAACTCATTTGTAGGGGAAAAAACACTGCATTGCATTTTATCACTTACATTAACTTGCAGGCTACTTTTCTAGCATTTCTGTGAAGAATTGGGATGCTACAAATATGTTAGGAAAGTTGTGTATGAGTTTGGCCCACAACAAACCTTTGAATTTAGTTGCTTCTCTTTCATTTTGTGTAAAAAGAAAAGAATTTATTAATAAAGATGGGTGGTACCAATAACAAGGTAAACCATTGACTGCTGCTGCTAAAAGGAATGTTACTCTCCTGACAAAGCCTCTTGAGGTGAGAGTTGAAATGCCCTCAACACTGAAGTAACCCTTAACAAATAATGGATCGAGAACCTTCTACAGTTTTTCAGCTTTACTACATCCATCATAGTATCTTTTTTATATAAATAGATACCCATATGAATTTAAATCAGAAAGTGGTTGGGCACAACTTTATTTTAGGCCTTACTGCTGCTCAGCCGTACTTTATATGGGATGGACATTGAACTGTATGCTTCAGTTATCAGATTATATACAACTGTAAAATAACAAAATAGCCGTTCAGTTTTCTGTGGCAAATATGCTTGTTGTACACAAATGGATTAACACTAAGACCAAAATAACTCTTTGCCATGTGAAGTATAAGCTTAATAAGTTAGCACTTTTTTCTTTTTTTTCATAAGCAGCATGTCTTCTGTGGTTGAACATTTACCTCGCACATTGACAGGTGGTGGTTTTCCTGTGTGTTTTTTGAAAGAGGTTGCTTGTGACAAACAGAGCTGCTGTTATGATTGGCCCAGGACCATCGTGTGATAGTGAACATCGGTGTGCTTAAACTTGGACTTGTATCTCTTTTTGCAGTGACGTTGGGTGGCCATGGACCCATTCAGCCAGCTCATCCTTACCATCTCAGTGATCAGTTTCTTTGCTTTCCAATGGCTGTTTCATAAAGTCAGTCCCTGGATGTCTATGCGTATCAGCCCAAGCTTCCTCATCCTCACTGACAAGCAGAAGGTGGAGTGGAACTCAAGGTAACCTGTCCTGCCGTAAGAGTGGCCTACATGCTGTTAGTGGGTGCAGTTCATGTCCTCAAGATACAAGAATAGCTGGCTGTGCAGGTTTATGATGACAACAAGCATTATTTCCTGTCACCTTCTTCTCTCTGTCAGAGCCATGCATTTCTTTGTAGCAAGGGTCATAGAATGTATAGGCTGTTCCATGGGATTGACTCTCACTATGGCAGCATGAATCAATAATTTAAAGATTTCATTCATACTAGCTTCAATACGCTTTAGTGCACTTGTGAAATTGAAAGCGTGTGATTTATAGGCCAGTGCAAAGCTATATTTTTGTTGTGTGCCCGGTGCAGGCTGCAACTTTACTTACAGTTGGCTGAGGTCTGACTGATGGCTAAGCATTGCTCAGATGGTCTCAGGGCATGGATGGCTGGCAGTGTTCAGCCTTGCAGCAGTGTTTAATCTCTCAGTCTAATTGGCTTCAATCTGTGTGTAGCTCTCACAGGCAGACTCACTGAGAGCTTTCCAAATGTATTATTTCAACACTACAGGCATCTTTCATAATACAGATGTGTTACAAACATATACATTAAATGGCTAACCTTGATGATTGTCACTTGTGTGTTCCAGGACAGTGTCGACCTTTCACGCACTGTTAGTGGGGCTTTTCTGTCTTTACATCCTATTCTTCGATGATGCTGTCAATGAAGACCCAGTCTGGTGAGATAGTTACATTTCTTTTCTTACGTTAATGCAACAAGCCTGTTTTTTGTTTTTGTTTTTTTCTTTGGTTGGTTGTTGTTTTTTCTTTGGCAAAATGAAATACCAAAAAATACATTTTGCAGGGGGGATCCTACATTAGTGAAGACTAATGTTGCCATTACAACAGGCTACCTCATTTCTGGTAAGACACACAGGCAGTTTAAACCCAAATGTCATGTTTACTTGTCTAAACTGTGTGAAATCTAATTAACACATTTCTATTCTATTCTTCTATTGTTCTTCAGATTTGCTGCTAATATTTTACTATTGGAAGGCGATAGGCGACAAGTTTTTTGTTGTTCACCATCTGGCAGCATTGTATGCTTACTACTATGTACTGGTGAGTGCCCTATTGTCAAATAGCAATATGTGCAGGCAAGATGGGAAGGAGACAACCAAAAATGAACAGACATGTCCTTTGGAACCCAGCTTAATAGGTCAAGGATTATGTAAGAGTAACATACATAAACAACAACACAAACATAAAATATCAATAGTTAAAGGTGCGTTATGCATCTTTATATGCGGGGGGAAAAAATATATTTGTGTGTTTTTGACCTTGTAGTGACCAAGTGGCTGTATGAGTGGTCAGTGTGGCGCATATACTTTAAATCACGGTGGTCACTGCAACACCAAGGATCAGATGTTTTGTAGGTTTTCTGGTGAAAGGGTCCGTCACCAGTGAAAACCTTCAACACAATTGATCCTGGAGCGTCCTAGATCCACTGTGATGGAAAGTAAAGGCGCCATGCTGACCACTCATAGAGCCGCTGGGTAACTACAAGGTCAAATATGAACAAATATCAACTTTTTTTTCCACATATAAAGTTGCATAATGCACCTTTAATGTGCCCCTAGATTACCTTGAGCAGTGTAGATGAAAGTAAACTAAGGCCAGCATGTTTCATCCAGGGTTGCGTCATATAAATATGTGATAAGATAAGAGTATATATAATTATGTCCAACAACACAATATTCAGTTGGTGGGGTGAAAGTGAGAGCTATTAAATTATTATTCCAAATATCACTGTCCTTAAGTGACCCGAGCATTAGGGCATGGCGTCTATATTCAACCTGAGCCCAAACAAACTAACTCTTCCTTTTCAAGTTTTCTTTTCATTTGAACAGTAAAACCTTCACACATAATGGAATCAGTTACCTTACTCTTTGTTCCATATCTTCTTATTGGTTTAGCCTTGTTATTGACATTGTCGATACAATGTAAGATTACTCTATGACATGTAAAGACATGGCGTCAGGGCAGAGCCGCTGTTCACTTTTGGTTTTATCTGAAACCATACAGGTCAATCAGGATCTTTGCATAAATATGAAGACAATGAATGATTTTGGTATTTTTTGCATGGAATGCTCAATGATGGTACTGGCTGACCCTCCCCTCCTCACCTTGCCCCTACAGTTTCTGTGCTTTCTTATTTTGTTAGTAAGCCCCTTTTGTTGTTGCTAATCTGAAGTGAGCTGAACTTGTCGGAGCTATGGCAGCAATGGCAACTGTGTGCATGAAACCGTTTGTTTGCAGACAGGTTTTGTTTTGTGCATGATAACTCGTATTTAACCTTCTCACTTTGACTCTCCTGCCTATCGCCAGTACCTTCTGCCTTTCTGCTTTGCCAGGGACTAGCTGTGCTTAATTTCTGCTCCCTTTACACTGTTGGCAAAAACAGTAACTAAAAGTATTATTGGACACATGGACAATTTAAAAATCCGACTCATGGTATATGGCTCACTTTAAATTTAACACATCACATTTTATATACAGTGTGCATTGTTCCTCCTGTGAGTTTAATTGAGTAAAGCAGTAATTGATTTAGCATGTGAACATTTCATAAAGTAAATGTTGCACTGTACACCAAATAATTATTAAACAAATTCATTATAATTATGATTAATGTTGTTAGTCATTGGAACTATAATGTTATCTCGCTATAACTCAACTGAAGGAGAGAGCAAGCACCTGTATGTACAAGAAAGGTATATGAGAATAGGTTGGCCATACTGTTACTGGACACTCACGACTGTTTCTAGATACTAGTTTTGATGCAAATTTATAAAGAAAATGTCATTTTCATTTAGTTTTGTACACAGTCAAATGTGTCATTTGTGTTTCTGTGGAAATGTGGAAGTGTTTGTGTTAATTTAACACCTATAGCCTCTAGATGTAGATGAGGAACAAAGCTAATTTATGACATTAAGTTGTAATACTGATAATTGCGTGCTAATACCTAATATATTATGCATAAATCAGTATAATGTTAATAGTTGTCTCTCTATGTGATTTTTAGTAACACATTTTGAAAGCATATTAAGTATTTCTTAATAGGCCATAATGCATGCTTTATTATTAGTGTTTAACTGTTGCATTTTTTGTGGGCAGCATCTTTGTGTTCTAATCTTTAGATAACTGTGTCTGTCTGTCTCTGTGTTCTCTGCTGAATATAACAAAAGCCCCTCTGAAACCCCACATGCCAAAACTGCCAACAACATGTTGGGTTGAATCACCCTTGTTCATGCAAAAACTACCAGGACAGT
The DNA here is from genome assembly GCA_007210695.1 of Neogobius melanostomus. Classification (NCBI taxonomy): domain Eukaryota; kingdom Metazoa; phylum Chordata; class Actinopteri; order Gobiiformes; family Gobiidae; genus Neogobius; species Neogobius melanostomus. Next base: position 5,291,693 of record VHKM01000035.1, on the reverse strand, counting down.
TTGAGTCATTTAAACTGAATATTTAGCATTGGTCTAGATGGGGACCTCTCTATTCCTTTCTTGTCTGCTGTTATTGCTGTTGTGTTGCACTGAGCAGATATGATGCCCAGTCACAGTATGGACTTACCAGTTCCTGGAGGTACTAGCATGATAATGCAAGCTGGAAAAGTTAGTTAAATTGTTAAACTGGTGCTTTTGATAGTAAGTATGTTTCTGGTATAATATTTTGTTTCAGGCCTGGTGGTAAGTATCACAAATGACTCCATTAGATACATATGTTTGTTGAATGGTTTAAAGGACAAGGAATATAAAATATGCCATTGATGTTCAGCTTATTTGGTTCACATCGCCATAGCTTTATCGTTTCCATAAAATGTATCTTGTCTTCAATAAGCAATTAGTGTTCAATAATTGTGTTGATAAGACAATAATAGTAGATGTTGTCCGTTAATCAATGCTGCTGTACATTTCTTGATTTAGACGGCTGACAGTTTTGTCGATTACCAATTCACTTCGTGGGTCTGGAATGTCAACTGAAGACCCCAAGATTGTATAGTGGGCACATATCAATGTGACACACACCAGTGCACATGTGTTGAAGATTGCATACATTCAATGAAACAGAAAATCTCAGACATCCAGGATGATACATAAACAAAGTCCATTGAATTCCTGTGCAGTGGCATGTGTCATCACCACCCACTTTACAATCTTATAGATTTTAGTTGATAACCCTAGCCCATGACAAGAGTTGGTAATTCACAAAACTGTCAAGAAATATTCAACAGCATTGAGTCAACAGGCTTTGTTTATGTATCATCCTGAATGAAATTTCCTGTTTAATATTTGTCGTCTGAAACATATCAGAAGAACTATCAAATTCTTAAACTTGTATTTATTGTGATGCATAACACATTTTTGTGCATAATGGATTGAGGTTTTGCCTTTATACTATTCTAATTTGAGCGATTTCGACATCAGCATCATCTTAATTTCATCAAACACACCAGGATGATAGTTGATTCTTCACAGCTATAATATGACTCCTACACTGCACATTTAATATGGTTGGAAAAGCTTCAGATATTTATTTTATTATGCATGGCTTTGTCTGATTTAGTGGCTGGCTGTATTCCTATATAGTCATGTTCATACAGTATTATAGTCGCCAGAATTTGTTTCAAAACTGCAACATCCTGCAGCATCATAATTAGGCACTGTGTTATAGATGAATTAAACAGAACCATGTAGTTTTTGTTAGTCCTACACATGCATAGAGAAATCATTCACCGCAAACAGTAGTGGCATTTTTTTTTTGCCTCCAACTCAAGAGGAGTTTTGAGAATACTACTTCACACTAGTATGTAGCTGTAAGCTGCTATTTAAAACAGAAATATCCATTATGCATCTAATCCTGTAAGAATAGTTTGTTTTCACATGATTTCATTCCTCATAGTTTTACACCAAGATGGGAGGACGATAATTATTGATCCCTGTCCTCAATTAGAAATGTTGGCATACGCATATTATAGAATGTGAATACGACCTATCATTTAAAATATGGACAATGCTTTTGTAGCTTCAAAGTCTTGTTTTGTCACTTTCATGCCTGGTCTTCTCCTGCCCTTACCGACATCTTCCAGGGTCACGGAATGTTGCCTTATTTCGCTAACTTCCGCTTGTTAGCTGAATTCTCTACTCCATGTGTGAACCAGCGGTATGTACCTGTTCTCAACACCTACCACTGCAAAGATATATAGTATACATCCACCCCTGCGGACTGTATATTTGAATGCCTATTTATGATTTTGTGTTTCAGTTGGTTCTTTGAGGTCCTGGGATATCCTAAGTCCTCTCGACCCAATATGGCGAATGGTGTTGCAATGGCAGTGGTCTTTTTCATGGTCCGCATTGCTGTCATCCCGGTGTACTACAGCCGGATGTACGCTGTGTACGGCACTGAGGCCTTCTACATTGTGCCGTGGGGCGGGCGTCTGGCCTGGATCTGCTCCAGCATCTGTTTAGACATCATGAACGTTATGTGGATGCACAAAATAGCACGGGGCTGCTACAGGGTGCTCCGGGCAGGTCAGAAAAGGAAAGTGGAGGCCCTGCAAGAAAACGGAAAATCTGATTAGGAATCTCCTTTTGACATGGGAATAGCAACACAGACTACTGAATGTACAGAGGAAAATGAGGGAAATCATGCGCATACATTGGACACAGGCTGTGAGATGTATGTCAATGGACCACCAACCTGGCCATCTATAAGCCATGAAACAACCTCTTTGCAATACTCTGCATGGCCAGCACTAATGAGGTTGTATGGGGACAACGGACGATTGCACCCGAAAACACACAAATTGTCAAAAAGTTTACGGTTGTTTTTAATATATTCAGAGGAAATTTTGATGTTTGCTTTTTTTATTACCATCGTGACCCGTGTGTCCACAGATCAGGTGTGCTAAATGAAGGAGTTCATGTTGATGAAGCAATCTCAGTGATCCTTGAAAAATGATTGTGTACTGCCGTAAAACAATTTTCTTTGAATTTGTTGTAAGGTGTGACATTAGAGTTTTGTGACTATGACTTAAGTTACATAGTCACAACGAAGGTATAACTATGTTTTTTCCATTCTTTTTTCCCTCTTTTCTTTTTATCGAAAACATCAATCAGGTTTTGACATAGATGGTCAGCCGTTGCTAAAATGCATATTGATAAGATTTTGCTCAAAACATCCCACTGCAGCAAGTTGCATTTCTTGTGCAGACTTCAGATAAAACTTAAGGGACATTCTCTCAATATTTGCCATATTTTCATTACATTACACACATTTAAACATGAGATATGTTTTGTTGATGCATTGTTTATTCATACGTAGGTTGTAAAACACAACTGATTCCCTATTGCCATTTAAAACACTGGACTTTTATTTTCATCTGGTCTACGCTGTATATGAAATACTCATGTAAACTAGTTTGCAAGAAAAAGTTTGTTCTTGGCTTTTTTTTTCATATTGAATGGTTGCCTTTGTGATTATTTTCCTCACTCCTTTAAATGTGCTTTATCCATGGGCCTGTTCCTGTCTAATGTGATGATTTTCGCCTTTTGACAGTTTCAAATGTAATAAGTGGTATTTTCGTGCTATATGGTTTTGCCATGTCACACATTTGATGTATTTGTGCCAGTGATCACTTTCTGACGTTTCTTTTGACCTTGTTACTTTTGTACAGCAGTGCCAATTCAACATTAACTAGAACCTAAATGGTTCAAAGCAGTTGCGCTTCACTTCATTATTTTGCACATGGGAAAAACAGCTTTGCCATCAATGTCAACGTGGACAACCTTAATAATGCATCTTTTCATCTTATTTGATCGCTCTTTACTTTACAGCACAGTAATAACATGGAAATAGCATGGTAGCTAAGGATAAAGAGAGCACTGTTTCCATATTATTGCTAAGAGATGACTAGCCACGTTGTCTAATTTGCCATCTTCTAATTAGGTTATGTGCTACATCAATTTCTACTTGTCCATTTTACAATTTAGTAATTTTAATCAAATATAATTCCATTCCTGCTTTAATCAGGCAGGTGTCAAGTACTTCAAGTACTCTGGGGACAGACGTACATATAACATTGTTAAATACATTAGGTGCATCATGTCCTCCTTCCATAATTGTTGTTGCCTAATTATTATGTACACTTTCAATTATCATGCTATGTTATGTATCTTACCATGCTGTTACTGCGCTTTAAAGCAAAGTGCTATGTTTAATTTTAGTTTGTTTGAAAGAAAGGCAAAGTTCAAGGTTACTAGGTTGCTCTGTGTGCTCAGTCATGCATGATCGATACGGTCTTCTTAACGCTGCCCTCTATTACTGCATGTTGTATTGCATGTTGAGATTGCACTCTAAAGCGAACCACCGTGTACACCTGCAAGAAGACTATTTTTTTATACGTTTACTGATTCCTATACTGTGCCAATAATGCAACGTAACCCACAAACGCTAACAACGATACTCAAGCAGATCTGAGGTTAATATCCAGTGAACTAAAATAAAAAGGGAAATACTTGAATACTAATCAGCACAGTTTTTAATATGGGCCGTTGCAAATAGACACACTTCCAATGGCATACTGTGCAAAACCAATGTCTTTAACTTATTGACCCACACTGCAGATGCCGATGACAGGGGAGCACGGTGCAGATCAAGTTGCTGTCTTTGTTTTGAATGTTGTACTGATGAGAGGCGTGAATAGAGGATGCTATGAATGTACTGAAAATAGAACAAATATTGTCATTTACATTATCACTTGTTATAACAATAAAGATTGACTTACTGATGTATTTTTAATGTTGTAATATGTGATCATAAGAACTACAGTAGGGCTGAACGATATGGACAGAATTTCATATCTCGATATTCATGCCAGATATATCGATACGATACGATATAACTATGGGTTCGGTGAAAACAGCATTTTTCAGAAAAATAAAAACATCATAATACAAAAGAGTGCAGTTGTATTGATGAGGATCTATATCGTATGCATCTTGCTTTTTCGATTTTAATATGTTGAATGTTCATATCTCGATATCAATACAATAACGATATGTCTTTTAGCCCTAATAAGAACTGCACACTGTAAAGCATTGGCAAAAACTCGAGGAGCACCCAAACAGATGCTTTATGTGTTGCCGTAGTAACAGGGTGCACCATCCCTGTGTCCGGTTTAAGGCACAATCCAGGGATGGACAGTTCAGATTCAGAAAAAGGTTTGGGCTTGCTGTCTAAAACTGAGTAAATAAATATATTTATTATCAGAGAAGTAACGATGATAGCGTTCATTTCTTGGTTGATTCTACCAATAGCCTACTATTTACTTCATCTTATGTGTTGCTAAGTTGCTATATCTGGGAAAGCAACTCTACAGTAATACAGGGTGATAGCCACTAGAGGGCACAATTTTAAGACATTTGTTTGAAAAGGGGCCAACATCCAGCAGTAGATGTAACACTTGTAACACTCTTCCCTTGACGAGCTTAACAAGGCCTAACACTAAGGCTACTACTATTTTCTTAATGCCTTCTGAGATTGGTGAAATAAAACATGTAAAAATCACATCTCATATTCATAATACTGTCGTGATTCATCCAACAACTAGGACTAAACTGCAGACAGATGGTGGACTAGGTTTTGAAGAAACACTATCAAATAACCATATATTTCTTTTTATCTATTTTATCTCAAATTACTGCTTCTTAAGTAATATAATTTTTGAACGAGCCTGTCTCTTACTTTTAAACATTTAGTTGCGTTTTGCAATCCACTGTGAGAAAGTCTGTGAGCCTAAGTGAAATATGTTTCATGTTGAATCTATGTTTAACTTAAACACTTTTTATTGTATTTTTTTGCATTTTTAATGCAGTTCCTTGGAAATATAAACATTTTCACACTACTGCTTTGTCAGTCATAATATGGAACAAACATCTTTGCTTTTGACCTTAATAATAGATAAATCATTAATAAATGAAACATATTTGGAGAAACTATTTGGAGCACTACTTATTTCCACTTCTGTAAAAAATAGATGAAAATAACATTCCTCTTATACTTATCCTACTTGAATACATATTTTTGGCTATCTACCTCTGCTTTAAAGTTAGCATATTTGGAAATCTTGGCATTCAGAATGAAGCAAACAAGGTAAAAGTTACAAAACATCACACACCTGTGACCCATATCATCATTTAGTACAGCACATTTATGCTTAGCCACAGCAAAGACTGCCATGAACATTATCTTGATAAAGTCAGGTTATCATAATTACACGCCTTACAATTTACCAAGAAAGAATGAATTATTCCCTGAGAAGACGGTCATGCCTCGTTTGACCTCAGTAAGTGACCAAAGTGCAGCATCATTATCAGGAACGCATGGGCCTTATCTAAATCTCCACAGTCCTCTCCACAAGAAGTAATGAGTTTGAAAAGCCATAATTAGAATATAATTAGATAAGATTATCTATCTATCGTGCCATATATATATATATATATATATATATATATATATATATATATATATATATGGCACGGTATATCATCATTTAGTACATATAGTACTAAATACTATAGTACATTTAGTGTGTGTATATATATATATATATATATATATATATATATATATATATATATATATATATATATATATTATAATATATATATATAGCCCAAGGCTAAATCCGGTGTGGCTTGTTTACATGCATGTTCATTAACATGCACTGTCCCGACCAAATGAATAAAACATATTTTAAACTTGTTTGTATGTTTCTTAAAGCTAAATTCGTATTCTCAAAAGCCAGCAAAATATTTCTCGTCATGGGGCGCTTGTACCTGGTACCACGTCACCCTTCCTCCACTACATTGGCAGGTGCAAAGTTGTCTCAGCCTAATGATGGTGCTTTCTAGGAAAATGGAGCACATGTGATAATGGAGCATATAAATGGTGAACTAGTCAACAAGCATTATACACCAATAACCCACTTATCTCACAATCAGATAAACCACAAAACACCTTTTAAAGGTGTTAATCGCTACTCATTTGGATTAGGCCTACACCACACGTGTAAAGTATTTTGAAATACAAAGAGACCTTCGGAATGTTTTCGAAACATCTGTAAAGCACAGGCCGCAAAGCAAGGTGCGACCGTAAACAACCTTTCTCAGAAAGAGTAACACATTTGAAGGAGTTATTGGAAGGATGGCCATCGCTGCCAATAGATAAGATGATAAAAAGAAGTAGAAAAAAAAGTTTTCAACCCCCAACGACCTTAAAAGGGAGTGGTTTCTCTGCCGTGGCACACAGTGTTGAGGCATCTCCGTCCGTCAACATGAGCAACATGAGCGTGTGTTTCTCCAAAAACGCCTCAGAGAGCCCCGAGCCCTGCAAGGCTGAAGTTCAAGGTAAGAATCACACAAAATCAACGAGAGCTGAAGTTGTTTTCTATCACAGTAAAATAACCTACTGTCGACATTAAGGGAACATTCCCAACTGGCTCCAAGGGACACTGCTGCGCAATGGCCCCGGGATCTTCTCTTTGGGGGAAACCAGCTACGAGCACTGGTTTGATGGGATGGCCCTCATGACCAGCTTCACGTTTAAAGATGGTAAAAGTTTCTAAGTGTTTTTTTTCTCTCTTTTTTTAAGGCAGTGGAGAATCTGTGACTAACTTTTATTTTACGCATCAAACTTGCAGGTGAAGTGACACACAGAAGCAGATTTCTCAGAAGTGACACGTACAAGGCAAACATGGCTGCAAACCGAATAGTTGTGTCTGAAATGGGAACAATGGCTTATCCAGACCCCAGCAAAAACTTCATTTTTAAGTGAGAGCAACACACCAATACAAATAAGATATTTACTGTTCACAATTTGTTCATGCTTTGCCATTGCTTCTCAGGGCAATTACCTTCCTCAATCACACAGTGCCTGACTTCACTGACAATGGTGCAAGCAATTTTATCAAGTATGGAAATGAATATTTTGCCACCTCTGAAACTAATTATATTCGCAAGATTGATCCTGATACGCTGGAAACACAGGACAAGGTAATGCATACATGTTGATTTTAATGATCCTAATACATTTGCATGTGTATACTGTAGGTCTCACTTTGTATTGACTTTGTTATCAGGTGGATTACTTGAAGCACTTGCCGGTCAACTTGGTTTCATCCCATCCGCACTATGACCATGAAGGCAACACTTACAATATGGGCACGTGCATAGCAGAGAAGGGAAAGACCAAGTATGTGGTGTTCAAAGTCCCAGCCATTCCTGATAAAGGTAACTGTCCAATAATCTGCTCTACTGTCTTCAGTGTTATGTAAATGATGAATTATATAAAAGCGTGGAGGACAAGATGACACATTTTACGTCACTTTATATTATCATTTACAGAAATGCAGTATTTAAACTACAATTTAGATATTTAATTATCAATTACATACAATTTTTATTACAAATTTCAGATTCACTAAAGAAGGCCGAGGTGGTTTGCACAGTCCCCTGTCGATCCCTGCTTACTCCAAGCTACTACCATAGCTTTGGTATGACGGACAACTACTTCATCTTCATCGAACAGCCTTTAAAACTGGACATCATCAAGATGGCCACTGCATACATGAGGGGAGTCAACTGGGCCAGCTGCTTGAAGTTTTGCCCTGAAGAGAATGTGAGTTAATGTTGAGTTGTGTCATGGTCAATACAAGTTTTAGGTTTTAAATTGGGTTGTGTTTTTTTTCAACAGACCCTGATCCATATTATTGACAGAAAAACTGGGAAAGAGGTAGAAACCAAATATTACACTGGAGCAATGGTTGTCTTCCATCATGTGAATGCATTTGAAGAGGATGGACACATCATCTTTGATGTAATTGCATACAAAGATAACGGTCTTTACAACATGTTCTACCTGAGCAAGCTCAAGGAAAACCCTGGCTTTCATGATGACAGCTATGGGAAACCAAATTACAGAAGATTTGTGCTTCCCCTCAGAACAGACAAGGTCCATATTTAATGTTTTATTTCTGTAAAGGAAATGATTTGTTTTTAACATTCAATGTCCTATGCAGACCTCTGCCATTGGAGAAGATATGGTGACGCTTAAACATACAACAGCCAGTGCCGTTAAAGAAAAGGATGGTAAACTCTTGTGCCAGGCCGAAGTTCTGTGTGAAGGTACAAGACTGTCCAACTTATTCATTAACATGTTGATATTTCCTTTTTCTGATTGGGGATGTGTGTGTTGCATGCAGGTTTTGAACTGCCAAGAATGAATTACAACTTCAATGGCAAGAAACACCGTTATGTTTATGGCAGCATGGTGGACGACTCTGCTGTGTCAAAACAGGTAAGCCAAAGAAACAGGTTAATTACTCTGTAAAAAGGTGATGTAATTAAGGTTTATTGTCTTTCTAGGATCAAAGTTGAATTTATAACTTTTAAAATGTATTTGTTTTTGCAGATTGGGAAGTTTGACACAGAATCCAAGAAGATGGTTTTATGGGGTGAAGAGAACTGCTTACCGTCAGAGCCCATCTTCATTTCCAGACCAAACGGAGAATCAGAAGATGATGGTGAGAACATTCTCACACAGGGAAAAAAAAAAGAGAGAATTAGTTTCTCACTATTTTTTATTTATTTATTTTTAATCTGTGCCTTTTTTACAGGAGTGGTTGTTGTGTCAGTCACAAACTCGAACCCTGACCAGTCTTGTTTCATTGTGATCCTTGATGGAAAAACATTAAAAGAAGTGGCTCGAGGTAACGTCAAAGGTCGGCTCTACAGAGACATGCACGGGTTTTTTATCCCTAACACCAATTAACCCCACATGTTTGAGTAAAGGTGTTGTATAAAGTAGCTTAGAAAAATAGTAGCCATCAAATGCAATATTATATTGATCATTGTCATTGTTTTACTGATTTACGATCTGAAAATTTGAGATTGTAAAACAATGTGTATATACAGTTATGTATTTTATTGTCTTGAAATGTAACTTTGCTGTTTTTAATAAGTGTTTATAAATACAGTATGCGGTTTGTGCAATGCTTTATTTACATTATCAATAATGGCTATTTTTTGTGTGTGCGTGTATATAACCACTTGATGGCGACACAGCTTAAAATAAATCACTGGATGTTTCACACAGACTCAAAGTTTTTATCACTGGGGTTGAAGCAATTGTATTGGTATAGTGGCGAATCTTTGGCATCAGTTCATTTATTAAACAAAAATATTTCAAATGCGAGTGAGCATGCAGGGAACACTCAAGTTAGCACAAATATAGAACAAAAAATATTACTGTGGCTCGTATACAAATGTGCAAAAGGGACAGACCAGATTTCTATACTTTAACCCTCTGTTAAAAAGATACACCGTTTACATAAAATATAGAACAAATCTCTGGTCTACTATAGAAAGTACAATGTTTTTAGAATCCCCTCATATACAGAATTATAAATGTTTATTAGTAGTGTTTAATTGTGACAAAATAAAAGTGAGAAATCATCCGGTATCATGAATCTGAAATGGAACTATATATCAATGAAGAAAAAGATACAATGCACAACTGTTTCACAACATGAAGGCTACATCATACAATGCCCTTGCCATCACTTGGAACAGGTTCATCCAAATTCATACTTCAAATAGAGCTGATTAGATCCATAGAACAGTAAAGTGCAAAGAAAGACATACATACCTGGCCTAAATTCTTAAGGAGATACACTGCAGGTGAATAGGGGGAAAAAAGAGATATCTTTAAGACCTTTGCTGTAGATTACTAACATAAATGTAAGAAATGTTTCCATATTGAAATAAGGCATTTGATGTTGTCCAGAATTGTCAACAATTTGCGAGACTGAATCGGATTCATGGAAAGAGCCCGTTTTAAATGTATGTTTGATTTCTTTTTGCTTTGTAATTGGGTTAAAGACTTAATAAAGCAAGCAAGGAAGTAGATATTAACAAATCTTTCTGTAAAAAGCTTTTGTTAAAAGAAAATGGCCTTTAAAGTGACAATTCCCTTTATGAACCTATGGACGAAAGTTTATTCAGAGTAAATAACATTTCTTTCCATGTGAAAGCTTAGACATATAGAGACCATGCTGGCAAAAAAAACCAACAACCACAAAAATAAAAAATAATACATAAGAAATAGCTGTCTCTTGCTTTTAATTTCATCTTCACCGATTGTCGCCTGGACTGTGGGCAGTTGACAATGACATCACAGTGTGCCCACGAACCGGCCAATCGCATTGCAGCGTTGGAGAAGAAGAGCCTAAAGAAGGATTTTCGAGGACACCAGAGGAGCGCGCCTAAGTGAAGTCGGGGTAGCACGCTTGGTTGCTATAGTGACGAGTTGATGATGACTGGAGGAAGGCAGTGGAAGCTTTATGCCGAGTGTTTTTTTAAAGTCATTTGATGCAACTGGGAACTCGGGGGCATTTCACGACCAGCAGATGTTTTAAGTTCTTATTGTGTCTGGTTTTTGATATTAGCTGCCTTCGCCTTGAGTCTTCTCTTCTTTCGATGGAGACTCCGGGCTGTTTTTGGTGTCGTCTTCTTCTTCTTCATCATCAGCAGCTAATGCACAAAAAAAAAGTGGGTGAGCTAGATAATAGCTTGGTCCATATTCTAGACTTCTAGAGAAATTGGGCCTATTTTCCAAAAGGAAGACGGGGTCGATATTAGTTTATGGGAGTGGTGGAACCGGTTTTGAAACTGAAAATTCAAAGGTTTGTATAGGTTGTTCTTGGTCCATATTTGTTTGTTATTTCTTTGCCATTGCCCTTATAAGTATTTGTTGGAGGTTTGGGTCCAGAAATCTACCATAATTATCAAGTCTAGAAGTAATTTTCGTTAACAAAAGTCTTTTTTTTTCTTCATACAATTGTGGGGAAATAGAGATGCAAAAGACATGTTTATTTTCCCTCAATTTTGATTTCACCATACAATTCATATCTGTACTCCATCTCGATCCTAAACTCGCCGCTCTTTTTAGAAAGCGGTGCTGTCACATGAACGCAACCAATCCTCTACTTCAATGGTATGAGGCAGATACAAAGCTGTGGAGGTCCCGGCAAGGAAAAGCCAAAGGAAGAAGTTATGCATATTTCAAAGACTATGCCAGAGTTATTTATAGTTAGAATTATGGGCAGAGATGTTCCCTCACCTGACTTGTTGATGTTGAGTTGTGCAAGACTTTGGGATAAGTCGGTGGCTCCTTCCCCAGCTGTGGTTTCGAGTTCATGGACGGCATTTCTGCGGCCGGACCGTTGAGAGGCCAAGAAGCCCTCATAGGTGGCCTCTACATCCGTCATCGCGAAGACATCTCACCATAGCAAAGTCTGGCAAAAACACACGTCATGTATGATCAAATACATGTAACATATTGTCCAAAGCTCATGTAGAAAACATTTGTAGACACATATTCAAAACCATGCAAAGATTACGTTTTTGTCTTCATCTTATTAAGTTCACAGTGCAACTTGCAACATTATCATTTTAAAGAAGACTGGAATATTTGTTCAACTTTGGTTTAGAACCTGGTTTAGTTCTTTATTCACATACAAAAACTGATGAGGTATAGACTTTCATGGCCTTAACCATGACTTCATCTACTATATGCATGCATCCCTCCTCACAAACTACCGTATGTCTTATGACCTAATCCTAAATAATTCTTTTTAATCTCAGCTACCGGTGACATCTTTATAAAGCAATGATGAACAAGAGAAAGAGTAAGTACGAGTTTTCAGAAACTGATGCTGCACAGCACATGAGAAAGCAGAGCACATGTAAGAGGCTGCAATTTGGAAGCAAAAGAGTGGAGCACTGTGTTTAAATATGACCCACAGCGGAGGAGGAGGAGGCACAATTGGAGCTGGCAGAGATTTAGGCTAAACCCTTGTGTTGACACTCGCCAGCTCTGTACCAATCTGCTGTGTAAGCCTGCACTGTCACTGCGTTTGAAGGATGCTCTGCACACTGAATGTCAAGATCTTGCTTTTATTCCTACGTGGATTCACAATGCTGACCTTAGCCCTCTGTCCATCTGTAGCTATTTCCAGAGCAGTGCAGCCAAGCAGTAATCGACCAGATCTATTTTTGGACACGGCTTCTGTCATGATGTGAGCATGCTCCCACTCAGCTGTCATATTTGAAATGGTGTCAAGATGGGCAAGACCTAACAGATGTTACACATGTACACAATGGTCATATGAGAATACTGGATGACTGCACTGGTAGAGTAAAAAAAAAAGAAAATAAATATGTATCCTATTTTTGACCAGAAACAAAATAGACTATATAAAAACAATAACTGCTTAATGGTGTCCACAGTTTGAGATAACAATGAAGAGAATTGTCAAAAGAAAATCACCTATGTTGCTCCTTGTGAGACGAGTGCTCAGATGCCACAGGTAAAATGTCCCATAATATTGTTATTTTGTGTTACTGATAATATATACAGTGTAGTAGTTCCATAGTAGTAAGTAGTTTAGTAGTAGTAGTTTAATTACTGTATAGACCTATCACTGGCCTATAGTAACAGAATAAGTAGGCTTATTGTAACCATACAATGGCCTATAATAACATTCACAAATGCTCCATTATTTCAATTCATTTGGAAAGCTCTTTAAACTAGAATTATCATATTTAAACAGTAAGATGGACACACATATCAATCTTCAAAGAAGGTACATATCAATAATATATTAACCACAATGGCAATCTCTGATGACCTACATAAAGCTAGAGCTGTGATTTATTACATAGAATAGATTTAATCTGAAGGGACAATTAATGTTCTGAAATAAAATTAAGTGGTACCTTTGGGGGTGCACAAGATCCAAAATAGTCAATCACACCCGCTTGAATGTCGCTCGGTTGTATCCACTGGCACTTTGCGCACATCAAAAAGAGTCAAGTGAAGTGAACAACAAAATCAGTAGCCCATTTCCGGCAGCAGACTGTTTGAAAAATAAGACAGAGAGAAATAAGAGAAAGTGGGATGAAGAGAGAGTGGGATGAAGAGAGAGAGAGAGAGAGAGAGAGAGAGAGAGAGAGAGAGAGAGAGGAGAGAGAGAGAGAGAGAGAGACGTAACAAGAGGGCTGTTATTCAGTCAGAGGACCAGGAATGAATATAGCTTTGAATTGCTTCGTCCACAAAGTGTGCAGTCAACATATGGTGACACTCCAAAGTGCTTTCTCATGAGTAAAAGAATTGCTACTTATGTCACTTTTGTAATAGAGAAAGACGCTACTTGTGTACTCCGTAATACATTAACTCGAATGTTATTCGTCTAATAGTGTAGCTATTGCTTATTTTGCTAATTAATTAGCCTAATAAATAAATAAATAAACAATTATTTCATGTACGTTATTTCTTCAAGCATATAGGCCTATATGGTCTGTGGGATTACGTGATTATAGGCGTCCAGTAGGCCATATCTTTAGAAACAAAATAAAACTGAAACTAAACTAAAACTAAAACAAACAACAACAAAACAAAGTAACATCAAAATAACCTTCACTACAGAGCTATTGAGCTTATGGTTGCCTCCCACGTGAAAAGAGAGAGAGAGAGAGAGAGAGAGAGAGAGGAGAGAGAGAGAGAGGAGAGGAGAGAGAGAGAGAGAGAGAGACGTAACAAGAGGGCTGTTATTCAGTCAGAGGACCAGGAATGAATATAGCTTTGAATTGCTTCGTCCACAAAGTGTGCAGTCAACATATGGTGACACTCCAAAGTGCTTTCTCATGAGTTACAAAAAAATTGCTACTTATGTCACTTTTGTAATAGAGAAAGACGCTATTGTGTACCCCGTAATACATTAACTCGAATGTTATTCGTCTAATAGTGTAGCTATTGCTTATTTTGCTAATTAATTAGCCTAATAAATAAATAAATAAACAATTATTTCATGTACGTTATTTCTTCAAGCATATAGGCCTATATGATCTGTGGGATTACGTAGGTGATTATAGGCGTCCAGTAGGCTATATCTTTAGAAACAAAATAAAACTGAAACTAAGCTAAAACTAAAACAACAACAACAAAACAAAGTAACATCAAAATAACCTTCACTACAGAGCTATTGGGAGCTTATGGTTGCCTCCCACGTGCCCCCTTTCGTCCATAGCGTGCAACTACATCACAAGCAAATACTTTTTGTTTTTGTTTTAATAACAACCAATCAGATGCAGGGATGTTTCAACGCGAGGAAGCGTCAGTTGCCAATAGTAGCCAAAGAGCAATAATATCGAGATAGTACAATGTCATTATGTTTGACCCATTGCACACTAAATGAGCATGATAGACTGCTCATCCTGTGTTTATCTTACAATACACATTTGCATAACTACTATGAAATAAAAACAATTTGGTAAATTACTAGACTTGGATCTTAAATTATGTAAAAGCAGTTTAGGGTTAGTTTTGCAAAGCCGGAAGTCAGAAGACATTACTATCCCAAGTCTACTGAAAAGCGTTAGCCTAGAAATAGGAGCAGCATCAGACAAGGGGTAACCTAAGGATGGAAGAATTTGAAGGTAAAGATTTGTAAATTCACATATTTCACTTGATGTTTTGTAGTGCCCTAACCTAAGTAGAGTTTGCGTAATGATTAATTCGGATTTTTTTCAGTCAATGCAGGGGTTTTTTGTACTCCTCTTCCCTTGCGACCTCTTTTTTTGTTTGTGATTTAGCGAGCTAGGTAACAGGGCCAAAGATGACGCTAACTCTTCTTTTCTGGATCGGGATGGGTGTGAAACCTAACAGTACTTTAGCAGCAAGGCTATTACCAGCTAATACTAGCCAGTTGCGAGCTGTACCTCGATAGCCTCTCCAATGAATGAGAGTTGCATCAATCCATCAATTAAACATACACGTTCCCAGTTTTAACGGCACCCAGAACATTTATGAAGTATAGGCTATACTTGCAGCTGATTCCAGATAATGTTCCTACTGGCACTTAGTGTAGATGTCAGTAGTATTAAGTACTATCTTATATGTTGTTATTAATTAATTAAATATTCCTTTTATAGATGAGATTCCTCCTGCTCAGGACCTGGTTCAGTGCCAAATTTGTAATAGGAGCTTCTTCCCTAAAGTTCTGGTAAACGATATTAGCATTAGTAATTGTATAATCATTACATAGACTAGTTTATATTGATTTCCAACATTAGATAACTGTTACTGTGCTTCATATTAGCAATTGATTTATTATTCAAAGCATGCTAGAAATAGTCGTAGCAATTGTAGTGGTTTCCTGTTCCTTTCTTTGTGCTGTGATAAATGTATATTGTAGGAAAAGCATGTGAAGATCTGTAAAAAATCAGCTGCCAAAAAGAGGAAGGTGTTTGACTCGAGCAGACAGAGAGCTGAAGGCACAGATCTTCCCACACTCAAACCCCTCAAACCAAAGGTAAGATAAAACTGTATGACACAAGACTCCTGCTTCCCTTTTGTTGTACTTTATACAATGGTATAATACACAAAGAAGATCAAATAACTGCAAAGCTAGCCCTAAATAACGTCATCACCACATTACCACTTGTCAGGTGACCACTCTAGTGCATTAAATGGACCCTTTGTTGACAACTAGCTCGTAAAAGAGCTTTTTCTTCGAAGAAGTATTTTTCAGTGTTTGTGTTGGCAATTTTTTTTAATATACTGTAAACAACCTTTAATTGTATTTGGTTAATTTCAGTCACAAAGTTCATCTGCATCTGTGAAAGTAAGTTATTATGCTATTTATACACTAATAACCACTAAAGAAAGATGTGTGAACAATATTAATCTTTGAGTGTGATGCTTTTACTAGAAGTTAATACAAATGTGTTTTTGTGCCGATTGAAAAATGCTATTTATTTTCATGTTTTCTGGCTTGGCACGTTGTTGCATTGTCTATCTCCGGTGAACTACCCTATACAATCATGACAATTACCCCCTATAAATACTATCTAATATAATATAATATATAATATATATATATATTTTTTTTACAGTTTTCAATTAAACAAAACCATAAATTAATCTATTTAATGTGTTATTTATTCTTCAGTATTTCAGATAGTGCTTTGTGAAAAGGAAAAAAGTAGCTGTAGTGTCTCGGATGAGCCTGAAACTTGAGAAGTTGTAAACCAAAACTAAGGCAGCTCATGTTGCTAAAGACACTGCTCACTGATCAGTGATCCACTTCTGTCTGAAGCCATTAATTCATTGGTTGTCCCACTACACTAGAGTAGCTAAAGCTTCATTGTCAGAATCAGAATAATTTATAGATGTTGGAATTTGTTTCCGGTACAGCACATCATGGTCACTGTCGGTAACATTACAAACAGGTTACATTAAGGCAATGATTGGTTTAGAGTCGGTATGGCTATGGGGAAAAATAAATAAATAAATGTTTTGTTTTATCTGACCGATATATTGTACATATATTGAAATATACAGTGCCTTGCAAAAGTACTAATACACCTTTGCACATTTTGTCATGTTTACAACCATAAACATAAAGATTTTATTTTGCATTTTTTACTGAAAGTTCACACACAAGTAACAGACAACTGAAGTGAAAGCAAAATGATACATGATTCTGCTATTTTTCAAAAATAGAAACGTGAAAAGTGGGGCGTGCATAAGAATTCATACAGCATGACTTAATACTTTGTGGAGCCCCTTTTGCTGCAATAACAGCAGAGAGTCTTCTGGGGTATGACTGTACAAGGTTTGCACATCTAGAGACTGACATTTTAGCCCATTCCTCTTTACAAAACAACTCAAGCTCTGTCAAATTAGAAGGGGAGTGTTTGTGAACAGCAGTTTTCAGATCTTTCCACAGATTTTCAATAGGATTTAGGTCAGGACTTTGTCTGGGCCATTCTAACACATTAATATGTTTGTTTTTAAACCATTCGATTATAGATTTAGCTTTGTGTTTAGGGTCATTGTCCTGCTGGAAGGTGAATCTCTGCCCCAGCCTCAATTCCTCCAAAATGTCTCTGTATTTGGCTCCATCCATCTTCCCAACTAGTCTTACACTTTTCACTTTTCTATTTTTTGAAAAATAACAGAATCATGTATCATTTTGCTTTCACTTCACAGTTGTCTGTTACTTGCGTGTGAACGTTCAGTAAAAAATTCAAAATAAAATCTTTATGTTTAGGATTGTAAACATGACAAAATGTGAAAAAGTTCAAGGTGTATTAGTACTTTCGCAAGGCACTGTATTAAAAAATGTTTTTTTAAATGTAAGATTGAACTGTTGTGTCTTTCTTCAGGCAGAGCCCCCTAAAAAACCCAGCAACTGGCGGAAGAAACATGAGGACTTCATTGCTACAATCAGGGCTGCTCGTGCCGTCTCTCAGGGCTTGAAAGATGGTGAGCCTTTACCGCCTCCGCCCCCTCCAAGTTATGACCCTGGTAAGACAACACTCTTCCTTAATTGTACATGTACATAGTCACAAAATAGTAAAAGCATGATAACAAATAAATGTTTTCTATCATTTTGTTTGTAGACTATGTCCAGTGTCCTTACTGTCAGCGGCGGTTCAATGAAAATGCAGCTGACAGACACATTAAGTTTTGCCAGGAGCAGGCTGCCCGTATAGGTAACAAGACCAAGGCAGAAGTCAAGAAAACTCCAACTCCAACTCGAACACAGGTAACAGCAACAGCATACCTAAGAATTCTACAATAAAAAAATAATACTGTTACTCCCATCCCGTAGTTTCTGTTTAAAAGCCAGTGAATGTTAGGTGTGATAAAAATAGGACGAAAACTAATAACAATTTGAACACATAGGAAAAGTCCAACATAAGACAAAGAGCCAGTTCTGCCTGACGGAACTCCACATAAGACTAAGGGGGTCATCATTTATTTACCAAGTGTTTGCTCATGTGCAAAGTGAGTTGCACGTTCAAAAGTAATTTATGTTGTTTTTTTACTCACGCAGCACTGACTTTACATATCGGGTTGGGGCCCTAATACTGCAATACAGGCAACATCAAATAGTAAATGAAGTGCAACCTGCCCACAAAGTTTATTCTTCAGCCTGTACCCGCTATTTAGCAACTGCCTTTAGCAATTTTTAGCAATCCCTTATGTTTTTTTATTTTCTCAATTTGTCCTTGAAGGCCAGAAGCACTGTAGCATCTCTGCACTGATTGGTCCACGGTGATGCCAGGTTACTCTGTTCCCAAACCCTTATCTACCTGAAACCGGATTTCTCAGTTTCACTGAATGTTTTCAAATATGCACAAAACAGAGAGATGTACTTCTTTAAGCAGTCTGTCCCAGCTCAGGGCTGAGAAAACTTGTAACATGAGCATCTTAACATTAATATATGAACACAGTACACAGTATATTGATATTTTTATGTCACTGTGCAGCTGCGACTGCACAATTCATACCAATGGACTTTATATACAAATATACAGTAATTATTGTATATAGATCATAAACATAAATTGTAAATCTAATTGCAATATATATTTATTTATTTATTTCAGGCACAGGGCATATTAATAAACATTTCTGTAAATATGCCAGAGTTAGCCACAGTTATTTTTCATCTCTAGTCCCTGGACAGTTGTTAAGGTCTGCATAAAAATAAGAAAAATTCAAACAAAAAAAAATAAGAACAATTGAACTAAGCAATTACCTGTAGATATTTTCAAATTGTGCAACCCCCCACTAATGCAGTTGGGTTAAATTACCGTACCTGTTCTTTGGCAACAGCATTTTCAATTCAAGGAATTAAACGGCACACATGAATTATTATGGTTACAGTGGTTCAACTTGAGACAAAATCTATTTATGTATGATCAATATCATAATTACATTGAGTAATTTTCTTTGCACACATCACAGCTATTTAACATTGTTTTTAATTATGTGTTTACCAATTTATTATTTTAGAACAAGCCACCTGCTCCTGTTAAAAAGGCCGCACCTCCTGTATCTACCATACCCACAGCCTCCTCTCGTTTACCTCAGAGAGCAGGACCAGGGCAGGCCTCAGGTGAAGACCCAAAAATTCTCTTCGGTTATATTTCTCTATGTGCATTAGGAAGTCTTAATAACTTTTTCATGCCACAATTTCCATCAGGTACTCCTGGTAGGACGCCCTTTGCTGGTTTAGTGAAAAGTAATCCGTCTGGCCTCACCAGCCCTCCATCTGGGTACGGTCATTTATACACCCACTGTATGAAACAAAATAACCTTCATAAATGGAATGTTTTTGGATATTTTTCATTGAATTAATTTGTTATTGTTTTTTCAGTGTGGGGATGAAGCCTAGAGTAACAAACTCTGGTTATGGGCCTGTAAGAAATGCACCTGGGATTGGGATCAACAAGAAGAAGGTTGACTCTTACATATCTAGGTAAGAACTTTGTACTACTGATGTGCGGGTGAGGTTTTATTTTTTATTAAGCCTGTGGGGCCAGCATCTGGAGCCATTTCTTACCTGGCCTGCACCGCAATTCGCACCGTAACAATTAAAAATTACGATTATTATAAATATGATAGCTCTGAATGGACTACAGCTTTAATTCCGTCCATAAAGGTGCTTGAAAGTTGCCGAAAATTAGCAACAAGATGCAAATCTGCAAGAAGCAATGAAACATAATAAGTTCTTAACTTAAACCTTTAGATTGAATCATTTCTAAATTAACTGGACTGGCGTGTCTCATCCCCTCGTGCTCTCTCTCTCTCTCTCTCTCTCTCCTGCTCTGAGCAGCACGCATGACCAGATGTCTGGATGACCAGCTGTGAAACCCTACTTGTTTCATGAAAATCCACCCCATATTTACGTCAAAAACCTGCTGTAAAGATGTTACCGTTAGTCATGGCTCAAAACAAAGATATGCGGGTACCGCAACGATGAGCGCCGGAGACTGGCATTGCAACCAGTCAGGGACAAACTTATAACTTCTTTGTACTGTACTATGCTTTACAATTTCAATGCAGTGTTTACACTGACCTCTAGTGAAACATTTGAACATTGCTATTCTCACTGTCACTGATACTTACATAATTAAACATGTATACATGTTACAATTTGTTATGTAAACAAGCTTATACAGTTACATTTACTTAATTTTTTTAATTTATAAATGAACAGGCTTGTTTTTATGATTATATTTCCAGGAATGAGGTTGATGGTGAGAACAACGTTGGAAATGGTGGAATAAAGAGCAAGTTCTGTCACGAATGTGGAGTGAAATATCCAGTCGAATCTGCCAAATTCTGCTGTGAGTGCGGGGTTCGGAGGATGATGATCTGATGGAGTCCATTTACGTAAAGTATTTAAGTTCCAGAGAGTGGGAATGCATTGTTAAATTTAATGGTTTAAACCGATCTACTGCAAAAACACTTAAAAAGTGTGGCTCAATCTAGGAATCTAGTTTCACAGCAAAAATGCTACCATGAATCAAGCCCTTCCACAGTACCCCAATGTAAAATTACATTACTACAATTATTACTTTAAATGACCAAAATGACCATGCAAATAATCCTATGCCCCCATTGTTAAATGTAATTGCTGCTTTTTTGTATTTTTAAGCACCAAATATTACTAGTTTAGTTCACTGGTGTATTATTTACGTTATTCCTATTAGTTTTCTATTAGACACAATGTCAGTAACTTTTAAATAACTATTCTTAAAATAATCTTGAAACATTAAGCACCCTTGGGAACCCCTGGATTACAGCCCATCAGAAGTGCCAGTGTAAACCTTTGCTGTGAAATTAGATTACGCAGATGTCGTATTGTATAGCTAACCAGTTACAATTGCTACATTCAAAGGAATCATCCCCTTGTTTGGGGAAACAGGAGAATAAGTTCCGTTGCATTGAACCCACGCCCGCTAAAGCTGTATATTCAAATGCATTCCCAAAATTCCCGCTTTCTTCCAAATAGAAATCAATCTTTAAAGTGCAATATAATACTAAAATACTGAAAATATGGTTTTGTCATGGAAAATCCTCCCTCAAAGGTCACTTTACTGAAAAGGCTTGTCCCGGCATTGGCCTGGTCTTTCTACTGTAGCATTTAGAGAACCCCTTCTTGTAATTTCGTAGTTTTTAAAATTGTATTTATTTCATTGTTCAGTTTAATTTCACTAAAGAAACATTTACTGAATTTTTTGGTTAACGTTGGTGATTTTTGTTGTGCGTATCACCAGCACGCGAGTAATTTTCCTACTGTCAGACCAACCTAAGGACCACATTTGCTTCTTTGTTTCCAATTCTTTCCGTAATTTATATGCCATGCCATTTCATTGCACAAGGTTTTCTAACTAATGTTTCCTACTTTATATGTATAATGTTTGAGAAGTCACTGGAAATGTAATCGTATGCTGGTCCTGTACTTTCGTAATAAGCTATCAGATGTTAAAATGTCATGCTTTCTTTAATGTCCAGTCTTTTTTTTATTCAGTACTTTTCCACTTTTACTTTTTGGATTGCGCCACAAAAGCCATTGGTACGTAATACAACAATTTGAAGAGTTACATGTAAAAAACAATCTATTTAGGTGGAGACTATGTTTGTTTCCCTGAATTGTTAGCTTTGATGCTGCTTGCTGTATTTAATTCCACATATCCATTATCAATAAACCTCTGAAGACAGCTGAACTAAAGACTGGAGTTTTGTTAAAATGCATGGCATACCACATAAAGTTCTATACAGTTCATACAAAGTCACAATTTACAACAAAGGCACATTATTAAGCACACACACATTAAGCACATTATTCTAACACATTGGTAAATACTTGATTCATCATTTATAAAACATTTACAAAGCTTTCTTAATCATTTGTAAACACTTGTTTAGTACTCTGAAATATTTAGGTTAAAAAAGGGTTTGGGCTAGTTGTCACACAGGCAAAGTACATAAATAACCAACATACATCCTGTGGCCCCAGTATGATTGTGCGAAAGACGGTTTGTAAACAACTGAGATGAAAATATGGTCAATATTTAATTCCTTTGAAAGTGCTTGGGAAGAACTGTCAGATCCTCCAGGTTGAGCTCCCAAATGTAGGACAAAATGGTGCTTGGGTATGGGAAGGCCCTTGCCACCAATTAAACTTGGCTACCCCGATGTATGCAATAACATGACTAATTATGTCTGTGCTTATAAATGATTAACAATGCTTTGTAAAGGTTTTAGTGTGTAGTTACAATATTACCAAAGCTTGTCTAAATGGGAAACCATTGAGTTAATAGTGTAGTATGGTAATAGTATCTATTCCTGTACGATTTGCCAAGAGCACCAAGTTCATGTGACAGGAATGCTCCTTGGACATTCTCCAGAGTCATGGCCGTGAACTTAAGTCAGACAAGTGTGACAAAATGTGCTTTTAAGATATCAATCATAGCTTATTCCAATCAGTGATCAAACTCTGGGCCAAAACAAACAGGCTCTCCATGTCTTTAGTCACATGTTTGGATTCAAAGTGAAAGTAAGAAGTCTAAGTACCTTTTGTATTAACAGCACCATAACCGTTGTTAGGTAAAGGCAAAACCACTAAAAAATGCTGGTGAGTTCTAGGCCATTCTGCATTAATATAAAGTGTGTGCAATGGTCCCAAAATTGTTTCATGTAGCTTTATAATAGTTTCATGATTGCAACACAGCCGGAAAGGGATAAAGAAGTATATGAGTTGCATAAATTCTTCCAGGCAGAGCCAGCAGAATCATGCTGTGGCATCTTAAAGTGGTGTATTGTGCAGGTTTAGTCCACTGTGTCAATTCCTTTAAGTGTTAGAGTTCAGCAGCTGATAACACTCTTCCAGGACTGACAGCAAGGTCTTGGTCCGGCATAGTTTCTTTCTGTGATTGTGCCTTTTATTTCCGGGTATTTTGTTTCTCACCTTTGGCGCTTTGGTCTATCAAAGATACAGAGGTAAATAAAGTTAGGATTAGAATGGGATGCCATGCATGAACTGACTGACGAATGTTACCATGTATTAGACTTGTATTACCTATTGTCAGATTGTTATGAGTCAAAGTTTACAGCATTCTCAACTCTATGACTCAGGCTTAAACTATGAACCTGAATCATCCATATTAAGGCTCGTCCTAACCATTTTGGACTTCTATTTCACTCAAGCAGATATCACCCTTGACAGTAACAGTAGCCTGATAAATGTATATGTCTTAAGAGGAATTGCCCTGCTAAACAAAATGTATACATCTATAGGTGAATCGAAGGTGAATTGAAATCTTATTCTGTCGCAGTACAATTACTTAAAATGTATCATACTGTTGCTCTCTTGAGAGACAATGCTTACTTGGTGTTCAGGACAGGTGCAGTTAATGGAGAACGTCACAGACTCCGTCAAATCTGTGGTCTGAGAAACTCTTTGATTCTTCATTTTGCAGGTGACGTGGAGCAGCTGAGAGATCTATACACATCAGAGATGAAATAAGACTCAAATTCTTCATTACATGTTCAAATGTAAAATTTCACTCACAGTGTAATTCACAGTGTGGCCGGATGAGCAATTCCGTGTATGATTGTAATCCGGGCAGGTTTGTTTATCAGTAAAATCTGAATATTTTCGACCTGAAACAAATAAATGTATTTGGAAGCATCCCATGGACACACTGGTCAGTCAAGCTTTATTTTATTTTTTCATTGCACAGCAAAACCATTCTAAACCTATTGGGACTATTTGGAGTCTCCTCCAGCATAGTTTTTATTTGCTCGGTTTTGTCACCCACTTGTCCAGTTTGTCTATATCGGTTAATGTGTCAATGTTAAGATTAAATCAAAGTTATTCTTAGTTGTTTCACTCATTGAATGAATTCCGCCTCAGTGCAGCAGTACACATGTAAATAAAAGTCTTACCGCATAGCTGAGTTGTGTTCGTATGATCTCGTAATCCTTTGCTATGGCTTTAGGTGAATTAGAGCTGCTACAGGACAGAGCTATAAGAGGTAGAAGAAGAAGGATGTAGACTCTGGGACCAAGATGAGGCTGGAGAGAGAAGAAATCAGCACAAGGAAAGGGGTCATAACCAGGTCATTAGAAGTATTAATGGTATGTTATTGAAACTTTAAATATATAAAGAAGAGGTATTTCTGTAAATAATTGCAAAACCACACATTGATCTCTCTCTTTTTGACCCTTCAAGACAAGTTACAAGGAACATATTCTAGGCGAAATAATATTGCAGTCAGACCACACAGAGTTATACATTGCATCCATTCAGCAAAGATGTCTAAACACGCTGTGTCCAACAGGAAATACAAACTTAGTTAAAAGGCACTTGAGAAAATAATCCGTACGGTGCAATTTAACCCACTACGTCCGCTAATTCATTCATTTTATTACTCTAAGGTAACTATTTGTTTCAAAAGTCTATTTATATAGCATTCGCATGATGCAGATGGCAATTGCAGCCTGTGCGAAGTCTATCCGTTCCTGTAAACGCCTCCGCGAATTCCCGTAAATAATAAACTTCATTTCGGTTTCCTTCTGACTGGCACATGGAAGTTATTCTCACGGAAATCCCCCGAGTGGAAAAGCTTTAAAGCTCCAGACCAGAGACAGGCGGCTGACGCGGAGAGGAGCCATGAACAACGATGCGCACGTCTCCGGTGAGTTTTGGCTTTCTTTGCGCACTTTAACTAGCTTTCCAGTTTAAACGTGATCTATTTGATCAATTCGTCTTAGCTGCGATCACAAGTTCTACTTTGATTGAGCTCGTTTATTAGTACGTCACGGAGTTTAAGTTGCCGCTCCAGTTTGTACCTACCATTGGTCATTCTTCATTCATATTCACCGTAGGCGAGTTGTAAAAATGTTATGTTTGAGTCTTCATTGTTACATATGTAGCAAAGAAAGATAATAAAAGGTAGGCTATAATTATTAGGCTTGGAGTAGTCCTCTTCTCATTAATCCTGGCGTTAGAGGCGCACAGGAGGCTCAACACTGTCCCATGCCTTAGTTACTTCCGTCCCCATGCGCAGAGGTTTCATTTTGCTGAGATGAAAGCAGTAAGCAGTTGTCGTACAATAAGGGCACGTTTTGCGTATTAACTTGTAACACGTCTGTGTTACTGCCCGGCCTTACGCATCCTATCCTGTTACAAGTGATCTCTCTGAGGAGCCTGTCTGATTTTTTTTGGCCCATATCGCAGTCATTAGGCTAAGTGACAGGTCAGTCCCCCGATGTCCTTTTGTCACAAAGAATGTTTTTCCCAGACACACTGTATCCTCTCTGCACTTCTTCCCTTTTGCACTTTCACTTTGATTCGTTTACTCTGTTCTTCTATTTGGTTGCAATAGTGATATAGCTATTATGTCTAAATAGTGATCCCATGAATGTTGATTATCGTAAGCATTTGAGATTCTGAGAAAAGCCTATGCGCGTAATAATTTACAACATGAAGAAATAGTAAGAGACCCAAGGATCTATTAGTCATGTCATGCACGAGAGATGCAGACACAGCATGAACGTAGTCCTCATATCAAGATAGCGTTCAAGAAATTGCTCAAGTACCTAATATCAGATCTGTTGAAACACATCTGAGTTGTGGTTAACTGACAATTCACTTCATTTCTTGTATTTCCAATAAAATGTATAGGCTACACAATTCATCGATAGAAATTACATCCAACTTTTTAATCTAGTGTCGAGACAAAGTTTTGACACTTTCAGAGTTGTAAATTCAAAATTACTCAAAGTTTGCTGTGATAAAGTTTGGCCATTTCTGTGACAACAAATGTGGCTATCAGATCCCACTTTTAGCCAATTATTTCTGAAGGCAATGAATGAAGAGTATCTTTGCTTTATAATAGAAATACTGTAATACACACTGTTTATACTCATAGGTCTAATACATGCCTGTGAATGAAATAATGTAATAGGTTGTGTTCACATAACTCCATAACACTGCTTTAATTCTATTCACTTGAAACAAAAAAACAAACAAAAAGTTCTAATGTTCTGTCTGATAATAAACCTGAACAAAGTTGTATTTATTTTCACTAGTAAAACGTGTTGCCAATATTCAATCACAATGTTGTGATTGGTGTCAATTTAAAATAAGTAAAGGCTAAGTCACAAAATTAACATAGGTTTGTGGACAATCCCAAGCAAATGACGTTTCAAAATATGTGCATTTCCAGTTACAAGAACTGTTAATTTGATGTCTGATTAAATTGTAGGTCAAATTTCTAGTGTCCTATCTACTAAATCAATAAGTCATATCATCTCCTGCTGTGCAACTTAAAGACCTGACTGGGCATGGGACAGTAAATGAAAAAGGAAGCATGACTTGCATAAGCTTCAGTGTAAATATATGATCTGTAATTTAGTACAGGTGCACGTGAGATTGTAAAGAGATATCTGAGTAGGGATTAGTCTGTAATTAAGGTGATGTAAAAAAACAAAGTCAATGTCTCTGTTTCGATGCCAGTTTGTGTGCGGCTTTCGAATGTCGTTCCAAAAAGTGTGAAACTGGTCTTTCTATGTGTGACAGTTTGGGGACCTGCGGTAATTAAAGCCATCCATCAGATTGTGACAAGTGCCGGGAAGCATTGCATCCTGGGCTGCAGATCATGCGCATGGTAACCATGGTAACGTGACAAACATACATGTGAAATTCTGCTGTAAAATTCCTGTTGTTTCCTGCTGCTTTGTGAATCACTTTTAAACTATGTGTGAGAGAGGCACGGACAATGTCTCTCTGTGGCCACTATCATTATTGTAGTGTTTGATAAAGGAGTGTATGTTTTATTCAGTCAGTGCAGCTTTGTTTTTTCTTTATTGAAGCTAATTATAGGCTATAATGTTGTGTGCAGTGCTGTGCGTTTCACCTCGCAGTTGTGGAAACATTGGTATGACTGCCTCTTGAAAGTTTAGAGGTTTTTAATTGTTTGTTTATTTTTATCTGTTTATGTTTTGGTCTGGACCTTGAGTCTGTAATAAAGATTATCTATCTATCTATCTATCTATCTATCTATCTATCTATCTATCTATCTATCTATCTATCTATCTATCTATCTATCTATCTATCTATCTATCTATCTATCTATCTATATTACTGTAAGTATAAATGTTAAATGTGTACATGTCATGGTTTTATGCATGAGTGCTATGTATGTAATGACCTTTGAATCATTAAGGCAGTGTACTTTGAGTAATCCTTTTTTTTTTAAATAAATCTTGCAAGTACATATATTAAATGCTAGTCTCTGTGTGTTTAATTCAATTGTGCACTATTATGAAATGTTTATTTCCCTTTGAGCTTCTTAATTCTTAAACATCTGTTGATTTCAACATTTAGGCATTTTACCATCACATGTTCAGCTTGTAGCGCAGCACAGTGACAGGCTAGACAGGGTGTGACTTTAAGGCACATCCCAAAATAAATCTTGCAAAATGCGGAAGCTTAATACTGAAAGCATTTACCGTAAATTGTGGTCAAAGATTTTTTTTATGAATGGGAAATATTGCAAATATGGTTAGCTCCTGAACAAACATAAAGAGCGTGAGCTTGGGAGTGAGATGTACTGCTGGCCTCATTGTCTGGTAGCAGAGCTTGGTTGAACTAATAGGAGCAAATCTGTGCAGCAGCCTCAACAGCATTTGGAGAGGGCTTCACAGAAGAGTGGAGCTTGTTATAGCTGCTTCTTTATCACCACGGATTCACTGCACTTCAGTGATAAACACATTGTCTGAGCACTCTCGCTGTATATCTACCTGTAATCTTCTTCCACAGCTCATCTGCTGCTCAGGCCCCACCATATTGTGGAAGGTAAAAACAGACACATTTCATGTTTTACTCCAAACAGTGTTATTGTGTTCAGTGGCGTAGCAAGGGTACGAGGGGCCCCAGCAGGAATGTCAGTAGGGGGCCCTCTGGTGGCCGTTTTGTGTTCTGCAATGGGGCGAGGAGGAGGGACAATAATATTTGTTTGCCAAGCAATGAAGGCTAATAAAAGAAGGCACTTCAGAGACATACAACTACAGTAACTTATTACACTCCTGTCTTGCTCTCCTTCTTCTTCTTTCTCCTTTTCTTTCGTTCTTGCTGCCAGAGGCATCACTTCTCTTCATTTTGGAGGAGATGCGTAACTGCTCTGTTTACACCAACACGTGGGTTTGCGCTGTCTCTCTCTCTCTCCTTCCCTCTGAGAAGCAGGTGGGGAGGGGCGCTCATGGGGCTCTTTCAGGGAGTATGCGACGGACAACTGTCGTTGCACCTTGTCAATGCTGGTGCAGTGACTTCATTCTCTTGGTCATTTCTGTCAAATCTGTTGGCCCTCTGGGGGCCCTGCTGGCTTGGGGCCCCAGGCAGCTGCCTGCCTTGCCTTATGGCAAACTACGCCTCTGATTGTGTTCCACCTTCAGAGGTTTGGTTAAAAGTAGCATCTCAATGATACAACAAAGCCAGATGTTCCAATTGGCTTATTCTCTGTGACTTTTTCTCACTTCACCCTGTCTGCTCATGTTTTTGCAAAAACAACAACAACAACAACAAAACAACAACTTAGAGATAGATAATTCATCTAAGTTGACTCTAAACCATGTTTGCCAAGTTTCGGAGTTGCTTTGGAGTGCGCGTTTTTTTCTTTTTTCACATTTACATGAGGCCCCTGCTCAAGAGTGAAGTGTGTGTTACAAAGGGAGCATGTAGCTATCTTATACAGGGCAGGAAGGGCAGGAGTGGGTAGAGTAGCCAAGAGTAACGTTACTTTGAAATAATTTTACTCAAGTATAAGTAGCTAAGGATGACTCCACACACTCAGGAGGCGACAGGTGTGTAGAAGGCAGGGCAATTAATGCAAAAATGAACAAAAGCTCCCACACACTGTCTCACTCTTTAAGAAACGTAATACTGCTGCAGCGTTTCGGTCGTCAAGCCTGAAGAAGGTCACTTTTACTTGTTCACTCAAGTAAAAAGTAGTGACCCAGACAATTACCGTACTCAAATATAAGTAATAGAGTACTTGGAGAAATTGTTACTTAAGTACAATGAGTACTAAGTAACTGTTTAAGTGTGATTTATTTTCAATGACGCCATAAATTGTGTGAAACGAAACATAAATGATGGTGAAATCGTGATATTCACCGATTGTGGATATAATAATAACAATAAAAACAAAGGTCCACAAAACTCCAGTTGAATAAAACTAACCCACGCGAGATCTTTACTGAGTAGACGTGGACTTGCAAGAAGAAGTTGCGCACCCTAGTGTTACATTAAGTGACATGCACGTAATAAACTAATTCAATGGTAAGTGAAAGATGTAAAAAGCAATAAAGTGTTGAACACATTCATAAGAACAGATATTGCTCCATTATTTGTAGTCCGTAGTGCATGGGTTATTGAGATTCATACTGCCAATTTTTCCAGAAAAACAGGTAATTCAGTGAACGGTATCTGCCTGCACAAATGGGGCTGAGTCTTTCTATTGTATTATTGCTTACACAGCGGAGTTTCTTTTGTCACATTCAACCTCTGCAGAATAACCTTCACTCCACCAAAAGAATGCGTCCAGTTTGAAATGCAGGCTTGCACTAATACCGGCTGAAATATACACCTTAATATATAGCCTATGTAGAGGTCTTTTCCACTCCTGAACGTGTAGGTTAGCCCTGGGGATGATGGAGAGCTGGGTCAGGTGACAAAAACATCCCAAACCCTGTAGGAATCTGCTGCCTGGTTGCCATGGAGAGAGAGGGTGTGTTGCGCGTGGGGGAAGGGCCTTAACGTGGAGGCAAGAGTGTCTTTTTAACGGTCTATGGTGAGAAGTGGCGTTAATGACATCATTGAGATAAAAATCTGTCCGCAGAGAGGCAGCCCAGTGGACAACTGTGCATGCATCCCCTGTATCTATTTCGTCAGTGACCATGCCCAAAGTGAATGAAATGAAAATACCTAATCTACACAATCATACCCTCTGTGGTATATAAAAAAGGCCAATTCAATGCCAGTAAAATACAATAGGCCTGATGATGATGATGATGATGATGATGATGATGATGACGACGATGATGACGATGAATAATAATAATCAATCATCATCATCCTCATCAGGCGGAGGCATGACATACAGAGTAGTACCTACACAATTAGTGACATAGGCCTAATATAATATTAGTTTAATAAGTGTAGAGTCCAATACGGAGTCCAAGGAGACCAAGTCCAAGTTTAATGTGGACGTTAAATCCACATTAAAAGAGTAGGAGTATTTGGTTCATTAAAAGAGTAGGAGTATTATGGAGTAGGAGATTGGTTCCTACCTGTAAAGAGTTGACAGTCGGACAGGGATTAGAGACACATACGTTGGGAGCACGTTGATGTCGGTGAGTAATTTAAAATGTATCAAAATGTATGGATTCCATTGAAATTGGTTAGAGAAACAAAAAACAACACTTTAAACTGCACTTATTCAATTGAATACAATCTGTAGCGTCGTCATATTACAACAGCTTCGCCCAAAACATGACACTTAATTGATCCACGGGGCACCTCCCTGACATTTTTTCTGCAGCCTCAAGATGGCGCTGCGTGTCCTCCAAAAATGCCTACACCTATGTAGCAGCGTGCACGCGCCTGCTCGTGCGTGTCCAGGACCTAGACAGAGAGCTGCTGTCTGCCTCCTCCCCGGTGGTGTTGCCTCCACGTCGCTGCAGTCCTCCTCTTTCTGTCTTTCTTTCTTTTTTCTCGCTTCGCGCCCAGCGCCTCTGGTTCCGTCCTCTCTCCACCCTCACTTCCACCTCTGCCTCCCCTTGCTCTCCTCCCCGCGAATGCCTCTGCATCCTCGCACCCATCCTCATAGCATCCGGCAAATGGTCTCTCCATTCCTCCGGCAACTCGGGACGCAGGACGCAGCAAAAGGCGCTGATCTGATCTGAGCACACTGCGGACTGACTTGGAAGAGAGACGCACCAGGAGCGGGAGAGAAACGAAGAGAAGCCGGTCGCTGACTGTGGCCAGGAGTTTTTTTCGGTAAGTCATCTCTGATAGCTCTGATACTCCTACTCTTTTAATGTGGACTTAATGTGATCGGGTGACTTGACAGGTCTCCATATTGATGAGGTTTATGGACTCTGAAAACACGCACCTATTTATGAATAGCTTTTAAAGGCGTGGCAAGAAAACTACAAGTTATAAATGCATTTAAATTATGTTTTATTTTCATCTTAAGTCCATGAAAAAAAGTGCAAATGAGTCAAGTACACCTGAGGACCATTGTTTCATTACTTTTTCGGTGCGTTGGTGAAGACAAAAGAAGGTGGGTCCCTTACATTTGACTTTTTCAAAGTTAAGTTAGATACCCTGCCCAAATGTGAATGACATGCCGCAAGCTTCATGTGCTGTTTACTTATTCATACAGTGTTTTGTTTTATTCCAGAAGCTAGAATGGCTTTAGAGGAAATAGAAATTGTTAAGCATGTGAGAAGTAAGTCCATCTCCTTCCCCACACCTACATGTGTTGGGATCAATGCCTGCTTGCAGGAGGGCCATTGTGTTGGCAGTCTGTCAAGGGCGTACAGTGTATCTAGCAGATGTTAAGGAGGAGGGCTGGGGTGCATGCTGCGCGTACATGTCCAGCCCTCTGCACATCAGTCAGCAGGTGCAGGAGCATGGTTGAGCTGCTTTTGGTGTTTGCTGCTACTCTAGACTTTGCGCTAACGCTCTGTGATCTCCAGTGAGTTTAAGTGCATTGACCGTGCAATCACCACTCATTTTCTTCCAACTTAAACAACTTTGGCGTCTTAGCATGAATGATGTTTGGTTGCTTTATTACATCCTTATGATTGTGGGAACTTCCTACTCTACTAAATTATTTATCCCTTACTACAATCTTTGACTGTCTACGCACTATCCGCTCACTAAATTTCCCAAAGATTAGCTCCTTTTATGGCAGATGAAAGTCTCCAGTGGCCGTGAAAAGCCTCGTCCTTCATTGCGGACACAGATTAAGCTAATTCACACAGCAGCGCGGGCCTAATGCCTAATCACTATGCTGTGGCGGCAGAACAGAACACTCTTTATACAGCGGCGGCAGTGGTAGTGGTGAGAAGGCGAGAGATGCAGCCACAGACAGGGAGACAGAGGGATGGAGCAAAGGGGGAAAGCTAGCCGACGGTGCCTATTGATCCGACGGCGGGGATACTGGCAGGCGTCCACCGGATGGAGTGCTGATGACAGTCCAAAGAGCTGCTGGGATGAACTGGAGCTGAGCCCATTGATGAGAGGGCGAGAGTATGAATTATCCATCTGTCTGGAGAAGCAAGAGGGAGAGATGTATACAAACATGAGCAGTCTTTCCTGTAGGCTAATGGTCATGGTCAAGGGGTTTAATAGTCTAAATGCAAACATGATTGACATTTGTTTTAATTTATACAGTATTACTAATTTATGGTATAGTCATGAGCTGGGATCTCCAACTTTTGAACCCACTGTAACTGCTCATTGAGTTGAATTTTGAAGCCCTCTACTTTGGTTATTTGTTCTCTCTGCATCAGTAAAATGAAATGTGAATGGCCTCCGGGTTTCTGGATGACATCTGATCCATACTTGCCAATTGCATGGGTTGCATATTCATGGCAGCAGAGTAGGTGCTAATTGACAGGCGCAGTGTGGTCATCAATCAGTGGACTTGCTGCTTATGTTGTTGCTGGGTGCTTATAAGACTGCTTAATGACATAAAAACACTCATGTGCTTCTGCTAATGGACATGTAACATTCTCATTACTAAGCTACTGTTGAAAGATTACATACATGTTACGGGCCATTAAATCTGTAATGCTACTGTCGAACTATCTGTCACTGTGTGTGCACTAAGATATTTGGATATCATTAGAAAAACACATAAAGTTGACTTGTAGACATACAGTTTGCTTTGAAGCTCATGCTCATTAACATTGCGATAATTTATCAGGAGTAAAAGTATGCCAAGTTTGCAATTATTGTGATTTATGTTTGGGAATTCCTACCCTCACCTATGGTCATGAGATTTGGATAATGGATAATGGCCGAAAGGACAAGATCATGTATACAGGCGGCAGAAATTAGTTTGAGGAGCTCAGTCAACCGGGAGGAGCTTGGAGTAGAGCCGGTGCTCCTTCACATTGCAAAGGCATCTGTTTCGGATGCCTCCTGGTCTCCTCTCAGGTTCCAGGCTTGTCCTATTGGCAGGAGGCCTCGCAGAAGACCCAGGACGCACTGGAGGGACCATGTGTCTGAGCTGGCCTGGTGTCGTCTCGGGGTCACCCCAGAACAGCTGGAGGAAGTGTGCATGGACAGGGAAGTCTGGGCATCTCTGCTCAGACTGCTGCCTCCACGACCTGGCCCCGGATAAAGCGGAAGAAAATGGATGGAAGGATGTTTAGAAATTAGATTCAGTTCACATGTTCACAAAGACCAAAATAGAACTTTTCACATGACACAAATCACCCAAAGTGCTCCTCAAGAGTTGTTTTTCCCCCCATTCACTCCATATTTGGTGAGGGTGGTTATATGCTGCACACATTTGCGCCAGTGGACTCTCTGGCCACCACCAACCACCCGTTCAGGTTACCTGCTGTTCCCTCATGGTTCTCTGTTCAGGCACGGGCTAGGCCCATCCCTGCTTTGCATCCGAGGTAAGACAAGATAAGGCTTTCACAGCTGGGTGAAACTGGTCCCCCTTTAAATGCAAATGTATAAAAAAAATATGTCAATAGTTTGTGCTGCGCTTGTGCTGCTTTGTACGGAAAATATATTGGTGTGTGCTGTTATAGTTTCTTTGGTCAGATCAGAGGTCAACCTGCCCGGTATAAACCCGAAAAAAGATGTCCATTTGTGTATGTTCTATTTTTAAAAGATTACAAACTTTAAAGCCTTAAGGCGTCGACACACGTCCTCCCAATGGTCAATGGTTGCATGTCTACATGCAAAAAATAATCCTCAGCACAAGCACAGCAAATGTTCTTATGTTGTAGAGAAACTTATATTGCTTGAATAATTGCATCCTTTGGGATTGACTAATTGCATCTATTTAATTTGAAATTTTGATTCAGTTGCAATTAATTATAGAGCCCTATTGATTATTATTAGATATATTTGAAGCTTATTCTGAAAAATGTTATCTAGGCAGAGGATTGGTCTGGGAATGACTTTTGCTGATGATTAATTGCTGTAATCTCGTTTACACTAGAGATATATACAACAGAATGTAATTTTATGGTCATATTTGAAAATATAGCTTCTCAAAGTATGCATCTGAAATAGATCACAAACCCTGTGAGAATGCAGAGAAATCTCTGTAATAGATGTGTGATGAATTCAGTAACATATTTTGCTATCTGTTTGGCAATACACATTGATATAGATTAGATCTCTCCTGTGTACAACACGCCTACAGTATCAAGGCGAGTGATGGACTTCTAAGGGGCAGTAGTTCACAGTCTGTGTAAATAAATGCATCTATCTCAGGAGCTGAAGTTCAAGGTCCAAGATTCATCACTTGAGTGTCCTTGAGTACTATTCAGCTCTGTAGAAGAATGGTTTGTGTTCCTGACCTCACTGACAAGAATGGGAAAGTGTCAAACGTAGAAACTGACTTGAAGTTGTAATTTAGATACTGTAAGAACATTTTAGAATCATATTACAATAAAATACCCCTTATTGTGTCTAAAACTACTGCTGTACAAACATGAGATGCTGAGATGCATTTAATGTAAATGTTATATTAATTTCGCAGGCCATACGTTTTCTCTAAATGCTCCTTGACGTGTTTAGATGCTTCT
The DNA here is from genome assembly GCA_007210695.1 of Neogobius melanostomus. Taxonomy (NCBI): domain Eukaryota; kingdom Metazoa; phylum Chordata; class Actinopteri; order Gobiiformes; family Gobiidae; genus Neogobius; species Neogobius melanostomus. The sequence goes on along the minus strand of VHKM01000035.1, from coordinate 5,256,358 downwards.
TATAGCAGACCCCAAATAGAAGATCATCAGTGACTGACAAAGTTTCTCACGTGAAAGGTGAAGCCTTCGTAACATTAAAACAACCAAGTTCAGTTGACAGGTTAAGAACTACCTTTTACAATGGAAAACTCTTGGACATCGAAAAATTTAATTCAGTGATTTGTTCAGCTATAAATCCAACCACTTTTTGCTTGTTTTTTTGTAACAGTGCTGCAGAAATGCAATATATAAAGCCATTTTAGGACAGCTACATTGTGTCCTTGGATATTGCATTTTATTCAGTTTCTGACTGTTCAAAGACAGCTACAAAGAAAAGTTGTCGACCATTGGCAATTTTTCTGGAATTTATAGCTCGATTTCCGCTTTTGCCACATGCAGTAAAAATATATATGGGCTCATAGTACGCAGAGGGTGGTATAAAGGCTTAGACCATTTGCCAATTGCTGCGTATTGTACATCACAGTGATTAATGAGAGCCAGACTTTAAGGAGCGCAGTGCGAGCAAGAGACAGGGTGCCGCTGAGAAAGAGAAGACTTAACAGCGTGTCAGTGTTGGAAAACGTCCAGTAACGCTGCCGTATTTGTGGAGAGCGGTATTGGGATGCCTAGTGTGTCTCTGCCGCCGAATCTCTTCCCTTCTCCTAATGAGCGTGCTGCAGATGGGACACCCGCCCCCACCCCTCCCGGCCCCCCCACCGCCACCCCTCTCTCTCCAACCACTGCTCGTTTATACACCTTCCCTCCCATCAGTCTTTGGTACAAAGAAAAGACCAAACGAGAAACAAGGAGATGGGGCCAGAGAATTTAAATGAAACATGCGCAGACTGAATAAACAAAACAACACATGTTTAAGGGTGCCATGGAGAAGAGTGGGATTCATGGAAGGAAGGGATAAATTGTGAGGACTGAAGTGTATGGGAGTTGTGAAGCTCTATCTATCTATCTATCTATCTATCTATCTATCTATCTATCTATCTATCTATCTATCTATCTATCTATCTATCTATCTATCTATCTATCTATCTATCTATCTATCTATCTATCTATCTATCTATCTATCTATCTCTCACTCTCTCACTCTCTCACTTACAGGAGAGTTCAAGCCCCAGCGTAGGCCCCCTCAGTATGACCACCAGCGGTGTACATGGGCTGATACCGCAGTTTAAGAGCCACTGCCGACATTGCGCAGGCCTACTGTATGTGTCCATGGCCCACATTGGCGTTGTCGTGACATTATAGTATGGGGGCTTCAGTTGCAAAGATGGATTGGTAATTGGCCTGGCTTGCCAGGTGTGCCGGAGTAAATTGAGCATCAAAGAGAAGCCGGAGCACGGATCATTGTGATTTCCCGAGGCAAATGCCGAGTCCTAGGTTGACTCGTGCAAATTGTATGCGTGAGTGTGAGGAGCTGTATGTTTGTTCATTTCATGGTGTGTGCGACTGCGACCTTTATTACTCGAAGAGGGATTTTAGAGGCACGCCGGTTCTTGGCTTCATTATTGCTTTATTACCTGCATGATCTATTTTGTTAGACTGCAGCTCCCAGGTGAAAGCTCACACTTTGACAACTCCATGCGAACATTTTTGTAGTTCTACTATAAACTTTTTATTTTAAATAATTCCCAATTAAAAGTTCATAATTGCAAATCGATTTTGCACAACAACAAAAAACTGTCATTTCGTCTGTGTGGGACTTACTTGGGGGAGGTTTTGATTTAGAAAAGACTTAAGTGTTGGCAACTATTTTTAATTAAACTGCCTTAGACACAATAACAACTTGTTTCTGAAATTTGAATTATAATGGGGTGATGAGGAAAAATAAACTCTTTACATTTTATGTTTCAATCTGTGGGCGATCTGAAAGAAAGAAGATCGCTGTGGTGATTTAAATCGTAGCTTATGTTGTGAATACATTGAGGGTTCATGGTGACACACTATGCGACGAAAAGCACTAAGCAGACAGGTGCATTGTGGTTGTATTTAACTACGGGCTGCAGCAGCATAGTATTATCTCTACGGCCGGTCAAGTGGGAAATAATGTGTTTGATGGGAAATAAAACCCAGAGTATCTGTGGGCGAGTATTTCTTTTACCAGCGATGCACCTATCCTTGCTTTGTCTACTATAAACATTGGAGGGAATTGTGTGTTTGTCTACCAATACTTGGCTCTCCAATATCATCTAATGACTGCAGGGTTTGGGTTTGTTTGAGTATTTCAGTTGAAGATTGGTGCAAGAGAGGGAAACAGTGAAGAAAGGCTGTTATTTCTTTTATTTAACACAGTTATACGTGAGCCTAACACATTACAACACATAACTATACAATATTTGGATTTCGTTCACATTTTCATTCATTTACTCAAACACATTGTACACTTTATCAAGGTGCCATTGTTTATTTTTTATAGATCACTGCTTTTGTGCATTTCATTGGCTTCATTGGCATTCAGTGCACACTTGTATACAGCTGTGTGTGTCAAAGGCTTTGTGTGTAAAGAATTGTCTTAATACTCTGACTTTTAATCATTGCTCATGAACCGTGCTGTCTTAGGAGAAGTTTGCAGTTTTAAACCCTTGAGTAATATTCTTTACTTATTGACATTATTGTAACTGTCTGTCACACAACAAGCAATAATTTCCAATCATAAACACAAGAAATAACACATTTTGAGATGTAATATGTTCCTGGAACTGCCGCAGCTAATCATGTGCCTCATGGTGTGTAGTGATTTGTCTGCTCTTCTGACCTCCCTACGGCTGAATTTCTACATTAAAATACGTAATGAAATCAGATAAAATATATAGTTTTATTGTTATATATGAAATAACTTATATTATACCATAGTTATTAATTCCACACATGCTTCATATGTCTCACCCCGAGGCTTAGAGCCAGCCTTTAGTATAAATGCCATTCCTGCTGCCTGTGGATGGATAAGCAAAGGCCCATCAGCATCATACAGTGATCCTTATCTGCCAAGTATTGCTTTGGCGACATCCACCTGTCAATCAAACGCTGCTCCACATGCATATATAAGGTTTTGATAAAAATGATGAAAGAGGCAGAGAGAAGAAAGAGCTGCTAACATCTGACCACGCCAATACGGCTTCTGTGGATTAGGTCAACAGACAGGATCACATTAGGATTAGGATAACAAAATGCCATCTGAACAGAGCTTCATCTTTTCTTTAGACCTTTTGACCAATCTGTCTTGTTCTGTGTCACTTTTAATTATATGCATTAGTTTCAACCAGTGCATTGTACAGTATGAGCAATCGTCCACTCGTCAGGAGTCCAACCACAACACAGTACCCATGGACCCATCTTGGTCTGGACTATCTTCCAGCTGGAGGATAAGTATCTGAACATTTCTGAATGAGGGGGAAAAATATCATTTAAACTGGTCTTATCATTGACCTGATCTGAAGTTTAATATCAGGAAGTTTGCAGAATTTTGCACAGTGAAAACCCACATAACTCAACAGTGCAAATTGAGCAAATAAACAAAGGGAAATGATAGCCCACAAATTATGCTGACTGCGAACCTCCTGGAGATCCCAAACTCCAGACGAGAATTTATCTGCTTGTAATTTTTGCATCTCCCTGAAACAAACAGCCGGTGAAATAATGTTTTGACCACGGGGCGTTTTATTAGGTTGCTTATTGATGTGTGTTGACACAGGAGCGCTACATCCATTGTCGGGCCCGGGCTCCCATCGTCGTCAGACATTATTCGATTTCATTTCACAGCCCCTGAACCAACAAAGGCAGGTTTTTCTGTCGAGATGCGCATTGTGCCTGTTCCGACCACAGCTCATGTCACTACGGGTTTTGTACACTCTTTCCCTGATACTCAGCATTTTTATTTATGCCTCCCATTCCTCCCGAGGCATCCCTTTGTTACACACAGTCGGCTGACAACAAAATGTGTTCTTTTAACTATCTCCTTCCAGTTCCTGTTGCTTCTTTTTCTGATTAAAATCCAAACAGAGAGCCGATGGACAAGAGGCAGAGGAACATCAAGTTCTTCAGGCAAGGTGAAGGGACATGCTTTTTTTGTGTTGGCAGTGGCGGTCCATTCATTATATATCATACAAGAAGAAGGCGATGCTACATGATTTATGTGGGGATTCTTCGATAGTAATGCAGCGGATCGTTGAGAAACTGACGGTTAGGTAGAACAAACAATTGGATACAAGCTTTTTTGTTCCTGTTTGTGCAAGGCTGTTGTCTCCTTCAAGCTTATATTTATTTACATCTCGGGGGTCTGCAGCCTTTTGGCTCGGAAGAGACAAATTCTCCCCAAAATACAGCATTCATATCTCTAAAAACAATGCATTGCTCTGGATGTGTAAACTGAATCAAGGCTAGGACTTTAGAACTAACATATAGGTCAAAATTACTTCAAAAATAGGTGTAATCTTGGACTTAACCAGACCACCTTCAATTTATAGGCCAAAGAGCCAATGGAAGGTTGCAGCTGCCCACAAACTGTGTATCAAAGAGGAAAAGAAAAAAGTATTGGTGATTAGGCCCTTTATCTACTAAACCATACAAAATAACTGTCATTTAACAACAGTAATATTATCTGCCACCATCTCATAGTGTAACATCCAGCATAAGATTCTATATTTGTCATGCAAACAGTGCAGAGGATGTGAGGACCTATTTTAATCCATTTGTGAATCTACTACTACTACGCTTGCATTGTTGGAATTTTAAAGATTCTTGTTCATTCTTGTTTCATGCATTGCAATGTACTCTTTGCATTGCATGCTACACATATTTTTCTACTAACAAAAAATCTAAAATATTAGTTGCAATCTGTACCACCCACTTTGATATTGAATTAATCTACTGTATGTTTTTTTTTGAGACAGAACAACTCGTTTTATATCTTGTGCACAATAAGAATATCACCAGCTGCGTAGGTTTCTAGCATCTCCATGATGTGGAGCCAGGCTGGTGGTCAGAAACACCTGGCTGGAGGATTCACCTATTACACATGGTTTTTCGTGGTAGGGGAAACTGGAGTACCCGGAGCAAACCTACACAGACACGGGGAGAACATGCAAACGCCACACAGAAAGGCCCCGTCCAGTGGGAATCGAACCAGGGACCTTCTGCAGTGAAGGACAAGCGCTAACCTCTGCACCACCATGCCGCTCATTGTCTAAATGTCTGAAAAAACTACATAGTAACATTAAAAGTTTAGTTTAGTTTATTTATTTATATGAACAGGGACAGTGTACAATATACATTAACCTCAGAAAATTGTACCATTAAAATGTGTAGAAGTTCAGTTCCAACCATGACTTTTTCTAATTTAGTGACATTTTCAAATCTCATCAGGTTTAATTAGATAAAATGAATGCATCTAAATTGAATGTTATAAAGTTATGCATTATTGAGATGGTATGCAGGAGTCGGATCATTTATTCAACAGTTGCTGAGGTCATTTGTGATTCTTTCATCAATGCCTTTGCGGTGCACCTTCAATCAGCCTCTTTTGGACACCTCTTTCCGTCTTTTTCGCCCCAAAATGTAAAACATGTAATAGGGATGTAAAGAACTCTGACAGTTTTGTTGCTAAAGGGAATGCCTTGGTTACTCATTTGGCATCATATTGCCTCATAAATTGCATCTTGATGTCACTTGCTCATTCTGTGTGATATGGGTTCTTGGGCACCCTGTACAGATCCCAGCTGAGGCCAGATTCCAGAAATGCATCTGCCATTAATTTCACTCATCTGTCTTCTGTGGCCCGCGTTTGCTATGTATAATTCATCAAGCATCTCTCTGTTGGTATCCGCATATAAATTACCTTCGATATTGTGCGGCTCATGAATTTCTAACGTTCGTTCGTATACACAGCGGCTGCGGAGTTGTGTATCAGCGCCTGAGTTAAAAACATTTGTGGTTTTTTTGGACTGCTTTCTATTGTGAGTTAAGTTTTTTTTTTTTCAAGTTTCAAAACTAGCCCGGAGATGTCTGAAGAAAGGCGGCCAGCCTCACTAGAAGACAAGTCGCTATCTGCTGCTATGTGTGGCAATTACGGCTATGTGCTGCTGTGCGTGTTGAAGATTTGATGGTTGCATTTGAAGAATAGCGAAAGATCAGAGGAGCATTCATGGCTTAAACACTGCTGCCGGCTCAGAAATGGCTGATTACGACAATTATCTTAAACTAATTGGTCTTTTTTATTCATCTGCTTTTGCCAGGCTTGCGAGGATGTTTAAACCAACAAATGTAAGTCACATTTTATGAAACGCTACAGTCATTTGCAAAAACAAAATGTGCCCCACTGTTGTTTAGGCCAATTAGTCGGGTAAATCTGTCAGGTTTGGGTTTGTGCCAGAGGTTTCTTAGCCACAGTCATGTTACAAAGAGAGCTTTGAAACAGAACCAGAAGCAAAGACTTGTTTTGGATATGAACATGGACAAGACAGCAAATGTTCAAACCAGAGAAATATATATATTAAAATTGTAAGAATGTGTGTTTAGCCTATGTTTATTTTTACATGAACAGATCACATCAGATGTCACTGATTGGTCAGTCTGTCTGTCAGTCATGCCCGTCGGAAAGATAAGACAAGATATGGTAGATTGAAGAATAAGAGATGGCTCTGGTTGACTGCCCAGGCTTCGAAAGTACAGAGTTGGCAAGTTAGACAAAATAAGAAACCCCATGGAGGCGTGATATTTGGTTCACTGCAGAGGACACTATATTACCTTATCAACAGCAGTCTTTGCATCACAAAATTAATCTGACTGGGATTAGTCTTGCTGCCGTGCAAGACAACATGTTATAAGACCTCTAGAGAAACATTTTAGACGGAAAGTTGTAATAATGCGCAATGGGCTGAAATAGATAATGGATTCCCGTAAACTGCAGAGGTGGGAGGTTAATATTGTTGCTCTCTGCTGTGGTAATCTCCTTGACTGTGTGTAATATTTACTAAACTAATTTGACCAACACTGACGGCACACACCTGGCTGAAAAATGCTTTGTTTTCTTGGAACTGTAATAAGGTGCTTTCAGACAGGCCATGACTTTGTATTGGTGGAATGGATTTCATGGTTTTCTCCCACACATGAAATGGCTTATTGATTTGGACTTTGTAATTACATGTATGGAAGGCACGTCCACTTAACTGGGTTTTGCTTGCTATTGACCAACATAAAATATTGTCGCATTCATGACAAACCCTGCTGCTTGTGGTCCAGGCTTCTGGGGAAAATATCTAATTGCAATTTTCCTGACACGTTTTGGATTGCAATTAGATTTGAGTCAAGGTTTAGAAAGCACATTTAACAAGCAGAATGAAATATAGTAGCTGCTAAACTAAAACAAGAAACATGTATTTCAAAACACGTTAGTAGAGACCCAAACTACAGGGTTAGCAAATTGTATCGATTCTAAAAAGGATTCCATAGAGACAGATAGTAATGTAGATGAAGAAGAGCTTTATTTATATAAGCACTTTGTGATTCCTTTCGGTATGAAAAGCTCTTTATAAATAAAGTTTGATTGATTGATATATAGCGGCTTTCACAGACATAGTCACAGAGCGCTTAACATGGGACAATGTTACATTCACTCCATACTCGATGGTGGTAAGTTACGTACATATGTAGCTTCAGTTTCCCCTGGGGGAAATGCACACACATCATTCATCCTATTGTACATGTTTTTAGTGGTAGGGGAAACCGGAGTACCCGGAGGAAACCTACGCAGACATGGGGAGAACATGCAAACTCCACACAGAAAGGCCCCATCCAGTTGGAAATCAAACCCGGGACCTTCTTGCTGTGAAGCGAGAGCGCTAACCGCTGCGCCACTGTGCCGCCATGTAGTAATAATTTGGTGCCTTGATATCGGCAGTGGCTACGTTTACATGGTCAAAAATACAAATTACTTGAGAAATCAGATAATCCAATAATCAGATCGGATGCGTTTACATTCTCTTCAGAAATCTGACAATCCAAAACTCCAGATTACACATGAGCCAGAGCAGATTTGGATTTTTAGAGCGACTGATTGTCTCCAAACAGGCCCACCTGCAGAACCAGGTTGCGCCTCCATATTTGGACTTGGAGTCAAACTGCTCCATGTGGCAGCAGCTTCTTAGACGCAAAATCACACTAAGGAGGTAGTAATGTTCTGCATATGTGCAGCAGCCTAAACCACTCGACTGTCAGCAAAGTTACTCTACAAACTAATTTATTTTAATCTTTGTCTTTTTGACATGAGTTTGGCTTGGCCTTTTTGCTGTAATTTCCTGGTTAGTTAAGGCACATGTGAAAGGTCAGGAAGAATCAGATTATATGAATATCTGATCATGTATATCAGATTATGCTGTTTACATGCCGCTTCAATAGTCTTGAGAATTCCAGAAATCAGATGATGATCTGATTTTTGGTCTCCATGTGAACGTAACCAGTGACAGCATGGTGACTGGTGTCCGATCGGGCTTTCTATAGGTTTTCTGGTTTCCTTTGCAAACCCAAAACAAGATTAATCATCCATGCACCTATGGAGATGTCACTGAGTCAAAAGCAGATGAGTCCTTTTCTTATGGAGAATATTAAGTATGCCTTAACTTTAGCCTGACTTAAAATTGTAACTTCAATTCAATTACATTTATCCTTGCCTCTCTGTTTTATGCAGGGGCAATAAAAATGCCCTTTCAAAATAACAAAGCTTTGAGTCAGGCTTGTTCTGCCAGGGCTCCTAAATATACACTTCATGTTTTAGCTGAATGGTGCGTGACGAGTTTGTTGAATTGGTGAATAATCTGGGATCACAAGGTCTAATGAAACCAAAGGCGCGGTGAGGTGTCTGACTTTGATCTTGAGGCTGGTTCTTAGGCCGCCAGTGCGCTAAGCCTTAAACTGTTCTGATGGGATAGGGAGGCGGAGCTCAGAGGGTTAGCCAGGAGCACACACGTTTTAGATCCCATTTCTGAGTGTTACATCATTTTATTTCATCCCGGGAGTACCGCAACAAACCCGCTCTCAAATAAGCAGTCACTTCCTCTTACCTCTCCCATTGTGTGATTTTGATGGGTCAGGAAAGTAATACAAACTTGTAAAATCCGTAACCACATGTCTTGTTGCTCTTACGGCATTTTTCTTGTTTAGTATACAGTGTGGGATGAGCTGTTGTCGCGCTGTGCAGCAAATTGAATTTCCATTCTCTCATGGTTAGTCAGGCAGAGTTACCCGTTCCACGCGCAACATTCGCACAGGCAGCGAGAGGCCGAGAGGAGAGAGGTCTTCACCAGCTCAGTGCACAGCTCAGCCGCCTTAAACCAGAATGGAGCGTCCACTGTGAATCCACATATAAATGAAAATACATAATTTTTTCCCCATTTGGGCCAGCCTATAATTGACACAAACGTTTATAATGAGGTAATCAAGAGAATTAGTAAGGTGTGTTTAAATCTGCTAAAATAGAAAAATGTCTTTACAATAAACTCTATAAGCAAAGAAAATGTCTTAATATCTTTTTTATGTGTTTATGTTGTTTTTTATACAAATTCAAAGATTAAAAATGATAGAATTTTAGAAATCATTAGACATAATGTGAAACATCTTGTTGCTGCTGTGATTGATTTTTCCTGTCGAGCCATGTCTGCAACAAGCATTGTAATAATAGACATTGGGGAATAGGTGAATAACATCAAAGTAATGGAAAGGAAAAGGTAGTTCTGTTTGATTAATAATTGACCAGCTCGACCTTTACAGTATATGTCATGTAGAAAATAGTCTTAGTAATGCATTACCTTAACATAATGCCATCTAATCTTATGCTGAAAGTAGTAATACATTGTATTATTATTCTGGTGCATGACAAAAGCATGTAGACCCAGATAGGGAAAATTGTATTAAGTCAGGCCTGGTGAGAAGCGAAATGATATAATTACCGCCAATTTTAATTTCAATTTTACATTTTTCATGGGTGTGGCAGAGTGACATGAGTAGCAGAAAGACAGTGACAAGAGATGGAAAGCATATAGCTGGGAGGCCTGTAATTGTGTAAATCTTAAGGGTGGAGCAATGATCAGCACAAAATATAAATGTCATCCAGCCACAGGGGGATGTATTGTGGGCTATTTTTAGATGGTTTGTCCAGTCAACCAGTCAATAATAACAGTGCAAACACCAAGGGATCTAAAGGTATTTCTAAATATTATTTTTATGTTTTTTTCATGTTTCTTTACATTATGTCTTGCAGAGTTCTGTTGACAGAGAAGGACAAATGGCAGAAAGGGAGTTTGGCACACAGGACATTTGTTGGATATGTCCATTAATCAGAGAGCTCTGTGATGGGAGAAAGCCAGTTCTCAGCCTCACAGTCTGACGGCTTTAGTTCATGTGACAGTCACATCGGCAGTTGCTCCTCCACAGAGGAGCTAGGAGCTACATGCAGCATGTGGTAGCATTTCTGGTGCTATCAAATGTTGTTTTATGTGACAGGACTGGTTAATCATTGTCCTTCTAAAAGCAACTGGATCTGTTGCTACACGTGTACATTTCTTACTGAAGAGTTGGCGCCTTGTATGCTTACATTTGTCGTAGATTATTCTTATTATTCATCCATAATTAATTTTTACTACATCCAGGTACCATGGGCTATACACCGAACTATAACAACAATAGAACATAAGGATTTAGCTTCATTAATTCAGCTGTTGAAAGCTATACAATGAGTAGCCAGTCAGATTATTGAACCTACAACCTTTCCATTGTAAAGCCAGAGTGATAACCACTTCAAACTGCATTACTCATTACAGTCATTATTGTCATTATATCTTTTCTATCTTTTTTTAAATTTGTGTGTATTGTACCATTGTACCAAACATCCTGGAGCCTATTGGGTTATTGTAATCATGAAAGTGCACATTCATTTTTAATCTACTTTCTATTGCTTGTTCAAAAACATCTTGGATTGGGTTTCCATAACCTTGGCACTCCCTGTTGCTTCTCATATTTATGCAGAAGTCCTACTTTAAGAATAGCTTCTAGGTAAAACCTTACTCTCAAATGAACAACAAATAATAATGCACGCTACCTTATATTATTCCGCAACAAACACAACCGGGCATGCTGTTTTCTCTTCTTTCTTTTTTCTTCTCACACACACCTACTGTACTCACACATAGACTGAGAGAGGCCACAATCGAGCCCGAAGGTTAACAACTCACTGAGGTCCCATATGTCTGCCACGGCAACAGTCAATACTAAGAGCCTGATCACCCATCTGAGGAAAATATGGGCAGACATAGAGGAAACCTATCCCCAACGCGGCTTAATGAGTGATGATGTTATCGCAGAGACTTGACAGAGCATTCCCAGCAAGTCGCAATGCAAACAATGTGCTCTGATCATCTCCCTGTTTCCCATTTTGACATAATAAATTGGATTTTTAATGAATTGGATGTTACGCTGTGCCTGCAATCGGTGTGGCTTTGTTTTGTCAGAATGTTGTTTAGGCACCATATATTAAACTAAACTTAATATCAGGGTGATTTCAGTGATATTAACATACTACTAACAACCTCGTGCTGCCAATCCCAATGAAACTTTAATCAACTTGTTTTCGGCTGGTGATTGGTTTGTTTTAATGAGACAAATGCCATAGGAACTTAATGGTATTGTCACTGTTGAGTGGCGATGATGCTTCTTCTTTTTGCACTATAAACATACTACACGGAAACTCTTTAGATCAGAAAAATGTCATGTTTAATATACACGAATTAACAATATACTGTACACTATTGTAGTATCATATCCATGGAGCCAAAGTGATAAGATATGAGTACTGTCCGTTGCCATAGTAGATACGAATGATGTAAACATAGAGACGATAGAAGCGTTCTTGGCTTTCTGTGCCTATTACATATCTATCTGGGCTTCCTGGAGTCATCCGTTATTTGCGTAATTTAATGTTCTGACCAGATTCACTTCACATACAAATGAATGCTGAAGCCAGTTCCTGTAGAAGTATGGCATGTTGTTTTCATGAACATTATATGATTAATGTGCTTCCTCCATCATTGATGTATTAAAAGAGTGGGTTTTTGGCCACTAGACGTGCACATGACCACACATAAAGCAGAACACTTTATCAATCACCTTTAATTACCTTTTAGCTCAGATGCTACTGTTTTATGCTATTCATTATCTAAATAAATAGCATAAATCTGCGATTGGTAATTATTTTAATGGGTTTGATATCACATAATGTAGTCGATGGGTTGACAAAGCCAAGAATGCCTTGCTCTTTAATTTGTGATGTTTGATGACTAATACTAATAGCTATAGGGAAATATAAAAATACACTGAACGGGTTACAAGATTCTGAAAAGGTCTAGCCAGCTTGCTAATTGTACCAATATGTTAGGATCGAATTGGTGAAAAGTCTTCAAATAAGCACCATAATAAAGGCAAACATCATGTGTCAAGCTCATACATAAAGGCAGATTCTCTCCTTAACTGTATTTTACAAAATGCACTGATAAAATACATGAAAAGGGCTTGATAATACTGTCAGGGGAAATTTATGTTGATAAAAGGACATGTTTCTAAGTGGAAAAAGTCCATTGGCGCTGAAGCTGTGAGAAAAGTAAGAACAGAGGCGTGTTGAGGAGCAGTTAATGGAGGAGGGATGTAGGGTGTGACAGGCAGAGAGAGAGAGAGAGAGAGGGTGACATCATGCTGATAGGGCCGAGCCAGAGGGTCCCACTGAGATCCTCCCCCTGTGACAGATGTACAGCATCTCATCACCATCAAACACAAGCAGCAGGAAGACCCTCAGCTGTGAGCTGCAAAAAAAAAACAAGCGTAGAAATAACATGTATGCCACGCACATATATGCTCCCAGCGCTGTGTGAGACGTGCAAGGATCACACATCACACAGTGTTGTTGCTGCCTGAAGAAGCAATTTAAAGCTAGTAGCACTTTTGATAAGCAGCATGTTTAACCAATGCTTATTTTCTTGATGGAATGTGGACACTAATGACTTAATGGGTTCTTGAGCCACTCTTTTTGTGACTGCCTCATTGTTGTGTTATACAGTGTGGAGAGATATGCGTCAGTTTTCCTTATTTGCCAGCCCCATTCTTTGATAAATATAGTTGTTATATAGGAAGGGCATCAAATCAACATGCAAATTACACTGATCTGGATTTTGGAGGAATGTTGGTGATTTCTCTGACTAGTAATGTGATTAGGTTAATTATTTATGTTTTAGAATTAAGATTCAGTTCACAGTACACATTTTAAACATGTCAATGACCGTCAACATTAAATACAAGATTAAAATATTAACTGCTAAATAATCACATTCATGCATAACATGTTTGAGAGGTCTAAACTAAAGGCTTTGTAGAACCCATGTACAATTGATATTGGGTTTTCATAATATTTCAAATAGGGATTTAGTTTGCGAATAATCATGTAGCCGTATTCGGAGCCTAAATTGGCAGTTGATTTGCCGTGCTGACCCATGGGAAAACCTGGAGAGGACGGAAAACGAAGACTGTGCAGAAATTACCTGATAAAATATGCCAAGCTTTCGGTTTTTGTGAATATAGTTCCATGCCTCGCTGTATGTACAGTAAATGCATGGAACAGTATGTTAACCACAACATATACAGGATGTAGTTTGTGTATGTGAACGCCTCACCCATGTGCATTATAAATATTACATGTCAACACAGTGAGGGATAGGAAGATGTGTTGATAAAGCCGTACACTCGGTGTCTCTCTGTGGCTCTTACCCGGCTCCCATGGGACTCCTTCTGTACCTTACTGCCGCTTTTATACTGTGGCTTTACGGCTTTTATATTCTGACTGCTGTGAGCGCAAGCCTCCACTAGAGCTCAAACTACTTTATACACTGTGACAATTCAGTGCTTGTGTTCAGGAGATGTATTAGCGTGTGTATTGCAAATAATATTGTGGGCTAGTTTGTTACATGGGTGGGATTTACTGTAGGCTAATAGGCTAATCCTCAAAGTAGGTCCTCCTGACCAAGAGACTGGATCAAGATCTGAGAGAAGTCCCTGCGCGCTGCACAGTGTACGGCCACTGCTATCATGTTGCTCTGGGACACTGATTGAAGGATGTGTCAAATGCAGAAATAAATGTAGCAACAGGAACATTAAAGTCTACAACTACAATAGACAAGATACACCACTCTACTAGCTGGGTTCACACTACTCCCTCCTGAAAGAGTGCTTCTAGTGAAGACATTTGGTATCTAGTGGGTGTCGCTAAGCTGTATTTTCTAATTATTTCAAAATATAGAAAAAGAAACACACACATTCAAAGATATTTAAAATCAGGTCTAACTCCTCCCTTTTACCAAGTCTAGTAAGTAGATTGTGATAGCCATTAATACTGTATTAAGGCATATTTGGAGGCAAAATAATTGCAGCCCCTAAAACTTAACTAAATTGTGTATTTTTTTATGAGCTGACTTATTTTATTTTCAATCTATTTCTCTGATATCTGTGTATGACAGAGTTCTTAAATTTCTTACCAGCCAAATTGGACTATTTCTTCTATTTTGCCTTTTGCTTGCTCCAGAGATTGCTGTTGTTACACAACAACTTCAAGCACAGTATGGTTATTTGTGTGGTGGCGCAAACATCTTCTGAGATTGTGTGATTATCAAGTCTGTCCATTTTTCTACTCATTTACTTTTGTCCTTTGTCTCTGCTCTTGTTCATTTGGTTGCCCCTCCACACTTCCCTCATTCTCTCTCTATCCATCCAGCTTGTTTTAGAATAGTGACCTGTCAGTTTTGATCTCCCACTCTCCAAGTAGCTGGCCTACTTATTGAGCGGGGCTGAAGTGAAGGGGGGCTGAGAGAGTGAGAGTCAAACGAAAACAAGAACAAAAAAAGGACTTGCAGCGATCTCACATGAAGTCATGAATTACAGATGAGTGATTCCTTTTGAAGCCCTGTTTGTTGCATGTAAGTCGTTTCAACCCAGAGAGTACACCGATCAGGCATATTACAACATTTGTGTTGGTTCTCTCAATGATATGTGCTCAAGTTCTAACTTACATAATCCTTGGCAATGTATTACTGTCTCTTTTAATGATTTTGATAGATTATAGACTGGGATTCCCAAAGCTGTAGATCTGTAGATGCAAGAGCTTTGACTTTAGTGCTATGGAGGATTTGTTAGTTAATACAAACATATGAAGGAGAGAGTACCAGAACTAGAGTGAACTGCTCCAGGTCTGAATCTGATCTCAGTGAGAGGTACACAGTTATGGAACTCTTTGCCTTTGTACAGTAGCTGAAGTCCCAAATGGACCTGAGACTTTTCTTTTCCTGAGAAGTTAAAGAACAAACTAAAGCGAGAGCAATGAACTGTATGGATGAACTTGTGGTCAGATATGTCTTAACTTTTTTCTTTTTATTACTTACTTATTTATTTTTACTTATTTTACATACCTTGAAAAGCCTAACCGGGTTAAGGGGCTGCAAATCAGCCTATACTGTAGCTAGATGCATTATGTACATAACATTGTTTGCAATGTTTTCTTGTACAGTCCCTGACAAATAAACAAATAAAAAAAATTGGCAATTGCAAAGCTGCACAATATTCAGGTTATACTTTAAAGACAAGAAAATTATCCTTCTTTATTGGTATTCATCATGAATAAAATCATGTAGTTTGGACCCCTACAAACATGTTCTCAAATGCATGGGACTCTTCATTTAGTTTCTCAAATGTTAATGCTTTTGAACTTGTACAACAATGCACACAGTGAAGTGAATCTTGATTTTAAAACATTGCTACTCTTATCAAAAAGATTGTACTTTCTCAAAATTGTGCTATCCAATATCGAATTGTCATCTCTCAATCTGGAAAGAACCAATCACAGTGATGATGTGTGGAATTAAGGAAACACTTTCAGTTACCCGATAAAGACAAGAGGAATGTTCATTGATATATTGTTTAGTTTAATCTTGCCTGCCTTAAGACAACTGGTGTAATTGATTGTAACTGATTGCAGCATATTTGTATTGATGCTCGTTGGTGACATGAACCTATTGCCTGTAAGATCATGCTACATTGTGTGTGACTTGTAATGATTATCCATTTCTCTCCTCGACTGTCTCTCATTCATTTGATCCATCTGCCTTCTTAGAGATAACACAAAGGTAAAGGCTGCAGACCAGTGTTCGCTTTGAATGTCAACTGTATCTTCTGTTGTGATGGCCATCTCGAGGTGTGAGGCTGCTGCCACTCTGTCTGTCCCTGGCCCTTGTTCCCTGTCACTACTGTTGCCTCCTTCATCCTCACTAAGAGATTAAGACGGGTTGTGTCTTACGCGTTAACAGCTTTGCATGCAACAGAAGTAATGGGTTAC
This sequence comes from Neogobius melanostomus, assembly GCA_007210695.1. Classification (NCBI taxonomy): domain Eukaryota; kingdom Metazoa; phylum Chordata; class Actinopteri; order Gobiiformes; family Gobiidae; genus Neogobius; species Neogobius melanostomus. The sequence goes on along the minus strand of VHKM01000035.1, from coordinate 5,239,956 downwards.
TCTTGAAAAAGGTGAATACGATTTGCTTTTCCCAACCACGGTACAGGGAACCCTGGAGGTGCTTGGAGTACTTGGAATTATTTCAGATGAAAAAGGAAAGCTATTAATGTTATATTATACAGTGGAAATGTAAATTTGTGAGTGATTTAGCAGTAGTTCCTTTAATATCTGACTTGTTGTTGATCATTTGCTTAATAATCGAAAACATCCTTGAAGTAGGGGTGCTTGGAGCATAAATTAAAGGGGTATGCACGGCACGCTGTGAACCACTGCTTTAGATATGTAGCTGTTTTTGCAGTTTTGAGAAATCAACAGTCGTTAAGTTTAATACATCAGTGGAAAAAAAGGTAAATTGTATTCACAATTTAAATAAAGACAGATTTTTGAACAGATATAAAGAAATGTTCAAAGAATCAAGGAAATCATTACATTTGTGAAATGGTGTTTTATTATCATTTATTTAAAGTTTTTGGGCTGATAGGCTTCATCATCAGGCGGGCAGTTCAGCAAATTGTTGAAGCCGAGAGTCAAACTAACGATGCTGAATGTGTTATATACATCCTGGTTAAATAAAAGGTAAATAAAAACGGACCACCCCTACTTACTATCCTATGTGCACACTATAGAGTTTTGATTCATCCTTATAAACCTGTATACATTTTGTTCAGTGCATATCTGTAAAAACAAACATTTTGTGTGCAAACAAAAACATGTGGAAAATAGACTTTCCTCATACAGCCTGGGTCATTTCATGGCTGCACTATTCACATCACCTACATTAATTTTCCTATTGCCCGTAGACATGAAGTAGTGAATTGCATTGAGAGGACGCTAATGCTCGTAATAACATTCAGCTGTGCTATGTATTTTAATCACAGTCTGAAACCACTGACAGTAATCCCACGCCAACATTTCAAAGCTTGGATAAAGAAACAAGCCGAACATGGCAGTTTTGTCAAAGCTTTTCAGCACCACGGACAGCAGCACAGCACAGAATCCTTCTTGATATTACGAGTAGATTAGCCTTCAAGTGCAGCATTTGAGTCTAACCCTTACTGTCCCTTTACTGAATCATTCAACAAGGTCTTGCTGAATAAAAAAAAATTATATAACCATTCATTTCAATCAATTTGCTGAATTAAAATGTACTCTCTTTTGATCTGTCTGTGGTGGTCTTAACACACTTCCTTTTAGACATGCCATTTTTGATACTTGACGTGATGGCTTATACTGTTGGCAGGTGGATAAAGATTTCTGCATAAAACATGAAATTTGGTCCCTTTTGGTAACACTTTTGACAATCTCACGTATGTCACCGATTTGACTTGCCAGCACAATGCTGAAATGAGTTAATTTCATTCAGGCAGAACTAAATGCTCCCTACAAAAGCATCCACCACCAAAGTAAATTATGCAGTGGTCAAACACCCCTTGGTGGAGCTTTGTACATATTGCACACAGTAAAATTATGCGCTCTTGATTGCCGTTGGGATTCAAAGAAAGCTTTCCGTGTTTGTAACAAAACATTGTAAGCCGAGAGTAGCCTTCCCTGAGGCAGTCCCTTGCTTTTAGCCTTCACTTCTCTCTCGCCTTACAAGACAGGCTCTAATCGTATTGTTTTAAATAGATTTGGGAATATTGCACGTCATTACATCGTTTTTCCTGCTTCAGGGCAATGCATATCGTGGTGTCAGAGCAACGCAAAGGATTTGCTTTACTCGTGCAATATTCCATAAGATATGCAAGAGCCTTTGGACTGTCTTAGGGTTTGAGTTACGAATAAAACAATGAACTGTCCTTTTGGATGTTTTTTTTCCCACCGTTTTTTTCCCTTTTTATAGTTAAGTAAATATAATGAAAAAGTGTGCTGCTGTCCTACTGACTGGCTAATGAGAGACAAGCAGTTCTTTTATTGGCAGTAACAGTTCATTTAAACAGAAGATCAGAAGAACATTTTACATTATAATCACTCTAACACATTTAACAACATTTTCTCTGCCTCAAAGTACAACGCAAACTGGACAGCAATAATCATCGTTGTGCAGATTAGTACCATACCCGAGTGACTGTGGGTATTTCATTTTAGATCATATTTTATTTTCCCCAGGTTTGGCAACATTACCTGGACTCCCGGCATAATGCATATCTTCTGCCCCTCATGTGATTTTGTATTGTAGTATTGCACACAACAAAGAGGTTGGCAGGTAGAACAAAAATTGTGTTTGAGCCAATAAATTCACATACCCCAGAATGGTTTAGATCAGTGGTTCTCAACTGGTATGGCATTGAGACCCGCGATCACCCTGGGATGACAGCCACCCAAATAAGACTTAGATTTGTAAAATACAATGTGAAATATTGTCTTTTCCTCTAAAAATGTTGAATTTAAAGCATTAAATAAGCCATAAAAGCTGAAATTATGATAAAAACAACCCAATAACAGTCACTTAACAGACTCAAGTAGTGATTCTATACTTTTTCTGTAAATTATGTTTTCTTGGAAAGGCTCGCGTCCCACTGAAAACATTTCCGCAACCTACTTTTAGGTCCCATCCCACCAGTTGAGAATCACTGGTTTAAATAACAATTTTTATTTTTGTAACCTTTATGAAACATGTACGTGTAAGACGGTTACAACCAGTTAACCTTTATGGCCGTTGAGCTGCTTGCAGTTTTTTATTTTAGAATTTCCTTCTCCACTCAGAAGTATTACTATACAATTGCAGTAACATCAGCATTTATATCATAGCCTCAGACAATATTCATAATAGCCACTTGAACTACGTGACAGGTTAGAGTGATTGTTAATGTTGATAATATAATGTTTTTGTTGCCAGCTCACAACCGAGCAGTGTTAATTTCGTCGACTAAAATATTTAGTCTTAATTTTAGTCAAAGTGATATTTTTGACGACTAAAATTGGACTAAACTAAATTAGACGTTTTTCATGAGACTAAAACTATGACTAAAATGTCCAGATATTTTAGTCGACTAAAATAAGACTAAATAAAATGAAAAGGAGAGACTAAAATCATCCAAACTTCTATTGACAGTCTGAAAGAGCCTCAGATCATGTAAATCCTCTGCCAAAGGAGCAGCTCTGAGCTTTGTTCATGTGGGAGCAGCTCCATGAAGCAGAGGAGCTGATTAATATGATTATAATGAATATTATAAATGCAAAGTCGACTAAATTTGTCTTAAATTTAGTCGACTAAATTGACTTGCAATTTTAGTCGACTAAAACTAGACTAAAATTGAAGATATTTTTTTGACTAAATCTCGACTAAAATTGAATTACATTTTCGTCAAAAGACTAAGACTAAAACTAAATTAAAATATGTTGTCAACATTAACACTGCAACCGAGTGAGGCCATTTACACCCAGCCTTAGTCAATATTCAAACAAAAACATCTATCTGCTTTCTGCCAGTGTAAATGTCAAGCCTTGGATACCACCATGTCATGTCATTCAAGCATTATGGCGTGTCTCACCTGTGGAGTGCACAAAACCCTCAGAGTGCCCTGGATTTGCTACATGCCACTCTTCATCGCTCTTCTTGTCTGTCCTACATACTGTTTTCGTCCAAAAGAAACAGATTTAGGATTCCAGTAGACTGAAGTTTGAAACGAACATGACCGACTTAGAAGTCCTAACCCACTATTTGTGATTCATTGGTTTCTGCAAGTCATTAAAATAAATTATAGGAATAAAGACGTGCCCACACACATCCAAGCTGTTTCCAAATGTCTCTCTCTCTCTCTCTCTGTCAAAATCTCTCAATCTATCTGTGTTAATATTAGAAACAATTATGAAAGAAAGTGATCAGTCTTAATGTTGCATTTTGGTGTTTTAAATTGCAGAGTTAATGGTCAAATAGGTTTAAAGGTCAGACTCTACATGTTGAAAGTTGGCCAGGGGTGTCTAAACCACAGATCGGTGGTCAGTGCAGTTAAACATTCAACTTGGTGCATCTAAGATTGGTTTAAATCATTCCCCTCCTTTATTCAGGCTTTGAACCTGTCATCTTTGTCAAATACTTTTCACTCACTGCAAAACAATATCCTAAATAGACCAGTTATCTCCTACTGGGTATCGGGTAACGACAGATACTAGATTTGAGATTGGTATCTGAACAATAAAGACTCTCTACTCATGATCCAGGTGCATGTTTCCAGGAAGTCTGTCCGTAAACCATGTGATTATCAGGTGCACATTGTTTTGACAGGTGTGAAAGAAGTCAGAGAGGTGTGACAGAAAACTTTGGAGGCTAAGGTTAGAAGCTGTCATTTCCTTACCAGTTCTATATTCGCCATGGTGTTGACATGGCATGTGATTACCTTCCATCATGCGTCCTGTTGCGATAGCTTGAGCAATTTCCCCACTGAGAACTTTATTCTCAACATTTTAAACCACCTTTTCATATAATTCTTTGCTATGTTTTGTCCGCGGTGGCGACATCATTTCTTCTTCTTAATTGGCCACAGTATCTATTACGTGCGCTGTCATTCAACGTGATGAAACGCACTTGTGAGTTGTCATTGTTTGACAGCGGGAAACACAGTGTTGCATTAGTAATTATCTACCTCTCCGCTGTTGTCATTGTTGTGACGCTTTCAACATCTCGCACAATACATCCGTCAAATCAAGGCTACCTTTGGCTCAGACGTTTTATGCTAAAATTGAGGCTGCACACTTTTTTGGAAGGAAATGTAATTGCGATTTTTGTTTTCAAATCAAAATTCACTTTACGATGCCAATAATGGCGTCCGGAGAGACAGCCTGATAAATCCTCATGGCGACAGATATTTTGTTTTGTTTTTAGAGGACATTATGTTACCAAAGATATTGAAGTCTTAGCGACTTGCCAATTGCAACCTGTAAAATTTCCATTTGATTCTCTGTTGTTCAGCTCCAATGAAAATATATATTTGATGAGCTTTTGGTTCAACCGTGGGGCGCTGTTAACAGGTAATAGTACTTCCAATAAAATGTAAAGTTGGGACGATTTGCCTCCACCTTTCTCTTATCTCCCCTGCAGGGCTCGAGATATCTGACTTTGTATGCAGATGGCTTCTCCCGCACGTCTTCAAACTCTCGATCTAGGTCAACCATCTCAGTGCTTCCCAGCTGCCTGACAGAGCCGTGGATGTACTATGTCTGTATGTGTGTTGCACTTATATGCTCTGAGCTGAATGACACCGGGAAAAAGTTTTATACTTTAGGCGTCCAATAGTTTGCATTTTCTAAGCGATACAGTACAGAGAGAAGAAGAATGTCATAGAAACGCTACCATAGCAATAGCTGGGAGTATTGATCGGAATAATCGATGCTTCCGTCTCTGTTGACTGCGTGTGCAGGGCTTTTGAAAACAAGCAAAACAGCCCAAGGCGTTGTACTTGACTGTGACCAGCCTCCTAAATCACCCAGAATGATAAATGCTGCCCCTCCCCAAGATCACTTTGTGCAACACTGTGGTTTAGAATCACAAAGCTTTATTTGTAAGTTTTATTTAGTTTAGTTTTTGGTTTCCTTGTATTTTTTGTTCAATTGACAGTGGTTACACATTTTTATGCCCACCTGCCCTTCCCACCTTTACACGAGGAGTTTAGCTTTACCCAAATCTTAAAGCTTCTGGACTGGAGCCTATAGGCCAGTGTAACGCCTCATTTGAAAGCTAAGACCTACAAAACTGATCTAAACGGATCTTTGGACAGTGTTTTTTGCGTCCTCTTAATGTAAAAAATATAATTAATAAATAATAATTATTACCACTAATTAATAATAATAATAATTTTGTCCTCACGTGGTTGCCGTGTTGTCCTCCTTTGACTTTTTTCCCCCCATCGCTTTTTTGTTGCTTTTTTTTTGTTTTGTTTTTTGGCTTTTTCTCACATCATATTTTCCGCTATTGGGGCTTTTTGGTCACATTTTTGTCACATTTTCCTCGCTTTTTTGTTTGCTCTTATGAGGCTGATTTGTTGGGCTCGGTTGAGGTGGGGGTTAAGAGGTTAAGGGCACATGGCACACTCAGCTCACACGGACCAAAATCCTCTATAAAATCGCTTGTTATGAGCAACAAAATCATTCAGCCCTTTTGAATATTATGCAGCAGAATTTGGAGACATTATCAACCATGAGCCTTGAATCTGGCCAGTCATGTTCAGTGCAGATTTCCACTGTCTTTTTCAGCCAATGTTGTCCGTTTGGCCCACGGTCAGGCGAAGTGAGACAAAACTCTCCACAAGGATGTTGGGCAAACACTTTTCCTCGATCTAAAACCACAATAGCTTGGTTTGGTTCGAACTAAGCGCTGCTACCACACCTCAGTCTCTCTGCACTGCTTACTGAATTATATATTAGTTTAATATCAGACTTCAAGAAAAGGCAAATTAGAGCTATCAATCATTTCAGACGTTTATATGTGGCAGACTTCGAGAGTATTCTTAAAAATGATGGAGCAGTCATTGGAAATCAAGATTGATTAGCCGGGGAAATTGGGTGTGGAAATTCTAATTATTATTTCTTCATTTAGCCGTCTTTGCTTCGTTCTGATGACATTAGCATTATTAGCCATATGTTATATGATTATTATTTGTGCTCCTGAAAGTGCTCATGACGCAGAATATGGTAATTTATAATTGCGCTATACTGTATATGGAAAGTATGTGCCATCTTTTATGAATATTAATCCTAGGGCCAATTAATAAGTCTTTAGATGTGTTTAAATTGTAATTAAGGAGCAGATTGGCACAAGTCAGTTTCAATAAAGGATGGCGTCTCACACAGACAGTGAACTGTGAATGAATGTGCATGACTCCAGCTGGCTTCAACAGACTGCAGTTTTCTACGTGATACAGACGTCCTTGAATAGTTCTGTCAAACTCAGCCATTTTCTCTACATTTGTCTTTGAAATGAGGAGCCAAGTATTGGCTCCTCAGAGGCTAAATCAGGCATGTCAAAGGAAAGACTCAATTATGGCATTATCTCCACTAATGTACTTGAGCAGTACTATTAGTATTGTTTTATGGTATCCGTGAAAGTCTTTATTTTTTTCTTCTGCCCAATCATAAAAGAAGAACCTTGATAATCGTGTGTAATTTGCTTCAACGTGTGTTCGAGAAGTATTCATACCCCTCTACTAATTCAAATGTTATTATGATGAAATCTGATACCTTAAAAAGGTCTATTTATTTATCCTTAAAGTGGACATTTGCATAATTGAGGCCCATTATTTTGGGTACTTGGAACACCATCACATAATGTCTATGTAAGGAAAAGACTAAGAAATGAGAGGCTGGTCAGGATTTCTCTGAGGAACCGCTCTAATATAATTAAAGCCAGCATCTTATCTGTTTTTTTCCCTCCCCCACTCCTCTACTTCACAGCATCCTGATCCTTCTTTGTGATAATGTCCTTCACTCATATGTTTTGGTTGTTGCAAATAAGATCCTCTTTCTCATGTAGCCATCTCAGGTGTGCCTTCTAAGCTCAAGTGCATTTCAAAGCCTTGTAAATAGTATTTCAAAAGTGGCATTTCATGAGGATGCACAAAGACGCTTTTCTGATTTCTCTCCTGCGAGGAGTTATCCACACGCACGCTCTGATAACAATGCCGAAGAGATCACGCGAGCCAGGAAAACGCGTCAAACAAAAGAGGATTAGACAGGACACCAAACAAAACGATGCAAACGGAGGGGGGGGGGGGGTTGAAAGTGGAGATGGGGTCGGGCAGGGGAGCAGTGGAGAGAGGAGCAGAATCAAACAGCAGAAAGGCGGAGACGTCTCAGTGAGCGTTAGAAGTTATATTGTTGTTTGTGTGAATGGGGCGTGTGAGCTGGGGCGAGAGGTGGCGGTGGTGGCAGCAGGTGCACGGACCCGAGAGGTGACTTTGTGAGTATGCCGGGTCAGAGGTTTGTCCTGCCACATCTCTGACTCACCGCCTGAGAACTCACAGTGTAGCAGGCTCCCAGTATTTTCCTTTAAATTAAAAGATCTTTCAGTCACATCTTAAACTCATTCAGGAGCATTAACATTCGACAAATTATTCACATATTAACTGCGATACAACTACAAGAATGTATTATATTATATTACCTGAACAGCTGCCGTCTTTGAGATTTGCTTATTGTAATCTTTCAATTGGCAATTACAGTTTTATTGCGATTAACGGGACAAATAATCACACAACCGTCTGCTCTGCTATTCCCCACATTATTGCACGTCTTTACAGCTGCTGATTCTCGGACTAATGCCAGTCCTTCTGGATGCTGTCAAAAACAGGCAGTGACGCCTGGGCTTTTGCTGTCTTATCTCTGCTAAGCTAAATGAAATGTCAGACTATCATTCGTCCGCAGTTCAATCTGACGCTGCACAGAACTCAATCCAGAAAGAATGCGCTTCAATTATATACATCCCCAGAGGTACAAAAGCCTTCTGTGAACGTGGTTCCTGTTACATTGTACCCTGCAGGACACAGCGCGTCTATTAAATACCAGCTCAACTGTGTCTGAGTACAATAGCCCAGGCAGAAAATAGTTGACAGAGTATTGTGAGTTTTAATGGCAAAATGCTGGCTCTGGGAGGCCCACTCTGGAGGCAGCATATAGCGCAGTGACACAAAGAATATCAATTATGACCCAAGGAGCATATCCCTGAGTTTGTCCTGTTGTATTTATAATTGTCAACATTTGGGGTTGGGAGAATGAACAGTAATAAAGCATACTATGCCAGAGTTTTAGCAAAAGTACATGGTCAACACAATCTGTACAGCAACAGATGACATAATGTGAGTCACTGCAATAGTCTGGATTCTGCCTCTGCTAACATTGGTGAGGCTGCTTTGTTGAACCTGGCGTTAAAGCCTCAGTGGCAGAGCTTTAACATTCTTAGTCATACCTTTGGCTGCCTCTGGAAAATCCTTCATGGCTTTTTTATTAAATACATTCTCAATTTTGCAGAACTAAAACGAAACCTGTAATTCTCCCAGTCATTGCCAGGAGCATAAATCATTCTCTTAGCATTTTCACAGCCTTCACGCAGGTTAGGGACTCCAGTTTACCAGCATACACACCTATTGGGCTGAACATTTTGACAAGCATGTTATTACAGGCAACTCAGCAACTGTGTATTTTCTGTCCATATTTCTTTTAAAGCACCCTCTGCAATTCCACTCTGTCAATCAATCAATCAAGCTTTATTAAGGACACAGAATCCTGGTCCATAGTATAAAATAAATAATACCACTTACTCAAACTACCTGGTTGTCTCACACTGTCTTTGCTTAGCTTCTGAGATCAGGCATTGATAAACTTGACACGCTTCTAAGTGCTACAGCTCTAATGATGCCCAGTCCCTATGACTGTCACTCGCACACCCAACACATATCATAGGTGGGGAAGTGTCTTGCTCAGGAACGCAGCAATCGTATGCATTGGTTAGAGCTAAAGTCGAACTGCCAGTTTTATATCTGTGGACGAACTCTGTAACTAATTTCTGAGCCACGGCCTCCCCAAAGAGTCACACTATTATCCGCTTCACTTTGTTAGGGGTTTTAATATTCCTCATTTGTGTGTATTTAGATCACTATTTACTAATTGACAAGTGGCTTTCCCCGAACTCCCTTCTTCCCGACTTTGTGTATTTGTCTGCTTCATAGCAAACAGATATGGCACTGGTCCAGTTGGTGTAATGGGCTGTTTAAAGGGGGCTGTGGTTTGCTCACTCGACAAACTTGGGTGAGTCATCTCCTCCACTCTGGAGGGGTGATGCCAGACACCGAATTGGTGTTTGTCAGTGAGAGTGAAAATATCCATCTGCGGGTAATCTCTCTGGCATCTTTTATTTACAGACACCACCCTATTTGGCCTGCTGTCCGTCTGCTGGCTGCATGCTGCGTGATAGACTAGCTGGATGTTTGATTTGCAGCCTGTCTGGAGCCCTGCACACAAGTTTACCATTTGTCCACACAAATGGTTCACTTACTCTCAAACTCCCATAATGGCGACATTAAATATTAACATTGGCTTTTCAACAGTTTAGCACTGTATAAGTTACTTTACAAGTCTGTGTATAAAGCCATATATGTATGGCTCATAACTGAAAACCAATAAATCATCTTTATTGGAGCACCTGCTAGGCATCCAAGCGTCATTCAAGCTGGTGTGTTGAAAGCAGGGGCCATACTGCCTTTGCGATGCCCAATCCCGTCAGACCTTGGAAGCTAAGCAGGGAAGGGCCTGGTCAGTACTTGGATGGGAGACCGTTTAGTAACACCAGGAAGCCTGGCGAACGTAGTGAGTGAGTGAGTGGTTGGTGGTGGTCGGAGGGGTCGATGGCGCAGACTGGCTGCCTCGCTTCCGTCAGTCTACCCCAGGGCAGCTGTGGCTACAATAGTAGCTTACCACCACCAAGTATGGAGTGAATGAATAGTGCAATGTAAAGCGTCTTTGAGTGTCCAGAAAAGTGCTTTATAAAACCGATGCATTATTATTATTATTGAGGGAAAAGGGGCAATTGTCACAATTTCATTTTTCGACAATCACCAAAGGGATTTACAATAATTACAGTGAGTTGCATAAGTATCGGCCCCTGTTTAACTTTTTAGCATTTTGCCATGCTATGGACCATAAACATAAATATATTTAATTGAAATTTTATGTGAAAGACACACACTAAGTGACACACAATCATGAAGTGAAATAAAATGTATACATGATTTTCGTTTTAGTGAAACCAATTGCCTTCAGAAGTTGAATTTTGATTTCTGAATGATCGCATGTTGGCAGAAAACGGAACTTCTTTTAAAAATGCCACTCTGCCATAAAGGCCAGATTTGTGCAGTGTATGACTAATAGTACCTGAGCTGTAGCTCTGTGCAGTTCATCCAGGGTCATCATAGGTTTCTTGGTAACAGCTGTGGTCAGTGCTGTCCTTGTTCGGTCAGTAAGTTTAGGAGGACGACCGGGTCTTGGTTGGTTTGCAGTGATGCCATACTCTTTCCATTCCTGGATGGTGTATTTAACTGGACTTTGAGAGATGTTCAAAGCTTTGGAAATGTTTTTATAACCTAACCCAGCTTTATACTTTTCAATAACTTTATCCTGGACTTGTCTGGTGTGTTTTTTGGACTTCATGATGCTGTCTTCTCCTCAATAGTCTCTTAACAGACCTCTGATACCATCACAGAGCAACTGTATTTGAACTGAGATACTAAATAACTTGTTTACCTTAATAAATCCTTTTCGTAGTCCCTCTGGGGTTAATACAACTGTTAATGGGATGACTGGGGGGTCTTTCATCTCCCCTGGTGTCTCTGGCCAGAAAACCAAAATTGCAACTTCGCTGCCACCGGATAGGTGTCACCAATACACACTAATGGAATCACAAAGAAGAAGCTAACAGGCTATATGTTCAAGTAAATGTAAACACACATTGTGAGCAATTTGTTTGTTTGTTTGTTTGTTTTTTAGTAAAATGTCAAAACAAGACCTAGAAAAATAGTACTAGTAATAGTAAGTTTTACCCATTTTAAGTTACTATGTGTTTGTGTAAATCTGAGACACATTGACAAACCCAGTCATGTTATTGTATATATTGTGGTTTCTTGGGATGGGGGTATTGCGTGACCTATTAATAGGATAGTTTAGCGATACTATATTGTGGGACCCTACACATCTAATCATCTCCAAATGAGCAGCATCATAGTTTGATGCTGGTGATGTTGATAACACAAAACTATTTCCAGGTGTTGTTACAACTGAAGGGTAAATTGTAGACAGCACATGATTTTGTTTTCACATCAAATGTTGACTGTGTTTGAGAAACAAATGGAAAGGATTTAAATCCCTCATTCAATCAGTTCATTATTTAGTCTTCTGCCAAAGTCAGGGATGCACTATTGACAAATCCTGTCCCCAAAGTCTGTTGTCTATTAAACCCACAGACCAATTTCCTGGTTTCTCACTCTCTTTCTCTCTCATAGTGCGTGCTCCCAGCTCAACGGCGGGAGAATAAGATGCGTTTATCGATTATTTAAATGGGTACAATTAATGCAGAAGAAATAGAGCAAAGGTCCCGGTGATTTGGCTCACTTTAAGCCTTATTTACTGCAAAGACAATCTTTTTGTCTTTTGTGTGCATTTGTCAATCATGCAAACGCAGTCAAGCACAAATTAATGCGAGACTTGTATGTGAAATTGTACCTCTTAAAACGAAAATGCCACCCATCATTTCCCTGTAACCTGTATCAAGTAGTTAAAATCGCGATAAGTGAAGCATCACTTTTTAATGAGCCTACACGGACCCCTGTTCATTAAGCGACATGCTTGCAGAGACACAGGTGGGGAGAGTAATGCAGTGGAGTGTGTATTGTGAGCTAATTGCGAGGACAAGGTTTTAGATACTCATGTCACGAGCGACACACGCATGTTTGAGAATCAATGCTGTTGACCATTTACGCATAAGCGCTAGGCTATTTCAAAATAGCCATGTGACTAATTGGACAGCGCTGGCAAAACATGTGAACATTGTTTGTCAACAAGAAAGATAGAAATATAATTGTATACTTTCTTTTTTGACAACTTTATATTATTTGTATTTAAAGTACTAGAAAAAAATGTAAAGATAAGGCACTTTACACACAAATTATTTTTCAGTGTTAGTGTAGTGTAGAATTTTTACCAAAGAAAAAGAAATGTATACAATTTCATTTTATGCCCACATACATTGAGAAAATAAGCTAATTTGCTTTATATACTTGTGTGATCAGAAATGCCAGTGCCGGACCAACCAGCCGAGCAGGAGAAGGGAGCGATGGTCCCCCCAGTGATGTCCTCATCCAATGGAGACAGATCTGAGTCTGAGACCACCTCCTCTATCCTGGCCTCCGTCAAAGAGCAGGTAAGATCTGCCTGTATTAAACCAATGGGACTGACCGTACTGGATATAACTTCTAATTAGAAAGTTTCTGCCATAGCCCTTGAAGCCAGTTCCATTAAGGGGCAATGGCGGACCACTGTGCTAAAGTGTTTAAAAGAAACCAGATTGATTGGTGTCAAGGGATTGTGAGTGTGTAATGGATGGAAATAATGGAGATTACGGCGCACTAGCTGTAGCCAAGTAGACATAATTGAAAAAGTCATTTAAATCAAGGCAATTACTCAATGTGGACTGTTATAAAGTAGCCCCCACCTTTTAGAAGGACACACTGAGGTTTTCTGGAGGATTAGAGGAAACTGGAGATGTGGAGAATTAGAGGAAATAAACAAAACATTTCATTTTGAATGTAAGTACATATTTCTGGTTGTTTCCAATGTCATAGTGGGCAGAACCGGTTTTGAAAAATATGTAATTGTATTGCAAATCCAATTTTATATTCACATTGTTTTCTCTAGATTCAGTTCACAGTGCACATTTTAGAAGCAATAACATAAGAGAGAAGACATTAAACCATTTCAGAACATGTTTGTAGAGGTCTAAGTAAGACCCCTTGAAGATTGGATATTGTGCTGCTGAGAACTTTATTTTGAGTGGCATGTTGGTGCAGTGGTTAGTGCTCTGGCCTCACGGCAAGAAAGTCCTGGGCTTGATCAACCGGGGCGGGTGCTGCCTTTCTGAGTTTTCGTCTTCTCCTTGTGCCTGCGTAGATCCTCCCTACCATTAAAAACATGTACAATAGGCCAGGACAAATGTGATTGTAAGTGCAATTGTGGGACAAATTCATGCATGAGTCCCATGTGAGCTCATTAACGTGCACTGTCCCGACCAAATAAGTTGAGACATACAATTATATGGCGACCATTGTGTGAAATTGTGTTTTCTGTTATATTGCAGTTCATCTTGCAGCCTTTCTATTAAGTGGGTAAATCAATAGAGGGCTCTGTTTGTCTGTTGTTCAAACATAGAAGAATCATTTGCTCTGTCCCAGATCCCTGAAGAGTAAACTCGAGTTCATGCTAATTGCATTTGGTGATTTGTGTTTAGTCTTGGTCCTCTGTGAATTTCTGTTTATTTAATTCGGCATCAAGACACACAATGTTTAATTTTAGGAGCCTTTATAAATCGCACACGCTTTTAATAAACTACAGCTAGTGTAAATTGTAAATTATTGTGTGCTTTCTTGGATGCCTATAAGTTCATGACTTTTGTGGCTATTTTGTCCCCGTCTGAACCCACATAAAATGCACAGAGGTCTTTTAAAGGGGAACACATCACATGAATGTTGATAAGTCTTTCTTCCTTCCTTTGTTTTAAAACCCTTCCCTTGAGCAAAATGCCTAAAGAAAACAAAACAAAAAAACACTGGCCAAATCTCTAAAGCATATCACTCAATCACTTCTGATTTAGCCCGATCAGTCAAGGGTAATGGATGCGTGCCCTTTTGACGGAAATGACTCAAATGTTCCAAAAACTCGACTGTGATTTGTGTGAAAATGCTCAGTGGTGTGTGTGCATTGCATTTCATTACTTTGAATGGTAAGTTCTAATTATAGCGTTTTTCACCGCCTCAGTCTTTGCCTTTGTTTATGTGCCGGCTAGTGGGCCTGTGACCAGGCAGACACACTCCCTCAGGGCCTTATCATCACCACTTTATGCCTCTCTGTCATAATGGTCACTGTGAAGGGTGCAAATGCAGGGCACATACGGCTCATCTTGACTTATAAATAATAGCAAGTGGCAACAGATGCTTTGCTAGCTGGGTAAAAATATGTTGTTTTTTTGACTAGGAATGATTCTATTCTACGCATTTACTGTCAGTATCCTTAAAAGCAGGTATTGTGCATTTAGAGCAAATAAATAATTGAAAGTCCTTTTATATACTGTGGGTTTGGACAGGTTTGAAATTATTTCTCTTAGAAATCTGATCCTGAAATAATATTCTTCAGTGATTACCCAACAATAGAAAATATAAAAGTTAAAAGTTAAGAAAACTATCGCTAAAATGCAGACTGCAGATGGGTTCAGGGCTCTTCTCTCAATCATAGTGTCAATTTGAATGTTCATAAAAATTAAATTTATTCTCCAGTCCAGACATATGCGGTATAGAAGCAGTTGATCATTGTCAGAATTAGAGGTCATAACATAGGAGTCTATAGAGAGATACAAATACTGTCTTAACCCGGTGATTCATTAAACATAAAATTAATCTTTTTGACTTGGCTGGTATGTAATTAACATATTTAAAACATAAATGGTAAAGCCTTGCTCTAATGCACCGAATTGATTGACAAAAAAGCAATTCACGTGTTTTATAGATTGTTACAGTTTATGACGGGGTCTCGGTGAAAGTCATATGTCAAAGCAATATTTGGGGATTACATAAACCATTCATATGGATACCAGGCGGTTCATGTGAGAAGAGCAACAGCATTTTTAACGCCATAATTGTGAAGAACTTTGCTAATTCCTCCTGTTAACCTTGAGATGCCGTGCTGTTAAAGCGTCACCCACCACTCACTCATAAGCATATGCAAAATACATCTGTAAATGTATGCCCATCTTAAAACAGGACAATAGCAGTCTACATCAGCCACAGATAAACCCTGTTTGTAAAAAGGCTAGAAGGTCATCTCAAAGCAGGAGTGGCACAAAAGTATTTCAAGGATATGACTGCACATCTACTTTACTGATTGAATATAATGGCCCACGTGTGTATTTTACCGTGCGGTACAGGGTGCACTATGCAAGTCTAATTCTTCATTTTCTGCTCTTATCATAATCCAACCACTGACAAAAGAGTTTACCAGATGAGACATGGAGAGCTAGAGATGATAATATCCAAGTTACCGTGAAGACATTGTTACACAGAAGTATCAGTGTATTTGGACAAATGAACGTAATATGGACATTTATGACTGAACAATTACAGTAAAATATCTAATTAAGTGAAGAGTGAAATATAAACTGTTATACCAATAAAATAATCAGATGCATTTCAGAACGTATCTGTAGACATCTCAACTACAGGCTTAACAGGTTGCACACATAAAAAGACTCCATGTAGACGGTTGAGCTCTTTCATAAAGAACTGGAAAAAGATCACAATATTCGAAAATGGTCTTTAATATTGTGATTCCTAAACATTTTCAACACAATTTTTGGTAACACTTTATAATAATGGTATATGAGTTCATGCATGATTTTCATGAACTTATGCATGAATTAATGCATGAGTTCATGATACATTCATGCATTACTAAATCATGACTTCTTAGGAACAAACATGATTACACGTACTGTAATGAATGTACATGAAAATCTTAATAATTCATCGTGATCATGAGGATCACATAAGAATACCATGAATTTACTAAAACAACAATGAAATGACAATAAAATGATCAACCAATCATGATCATGAGGCTCATGCATGACCATCTGTACTTAAATGGCGAAAATCTACTTGCTAATTATATCCCCTCAACTAAAGTGGTGCATTTTAACCAGTTAAAGACCACCTTACTCCTAGAGAAGAAGCAATGATTTCTGGATTGTTTCCTCAATTGGAATTTTTGTGTGGAAAAATTATTTAAAATTTTTTTATTACAAATTATTGCAAGTACAGCATAACCAAATAAGATCTCCAGAGCTGGTCTTTAACATGTTAAAAAGTTTAGGATAATGCACCACTTTAGTTGGTCGTTTTGTGTGACTGAGCGCACGCACAAAGACCAGACAGGTACGCACCAACTCATCTAAGCTCAGGTAAGAACATATCTCAGTATGTAAAAACAGTGTCCTGTTCCTTTAATGATTAGCAAACGATAAGTTCATGATTCCCGAAAATTGCATCCTATAAAGTTATACTTTGTGTTCTTTTCCATAATTTGCAAGTAGATTTCCGCCATATGAGTCATGATGTTCATGCATGATCCTCATGATCATAGTTGCTTGATAATTTTATTGTCATGTCATTGTCATTTTAGTGAATTCATGGTATTCTTATGTGATCCTCATGATCATGATGAATTATTAACATTTTCATGTACATTTATTACAGTAGTTGGATGTTTAATTCAGCGATGAAGTCATCTATGAACCAACATGTAATCATGTTTATTCCTGAGAAGTCACGACTTAGTAATGCATGAATGTATCATGAAATTATGCATTAATTCATGCGTAAGTTCATGAAAATCATGCATGAACTCATGTACCATTATTATGAAGTGTTACCCAATTTTCTTTTTTTCCACTAAAATATGAGTAAAACAAGCCGGACAGAGAAAGGTGAAATTTGCTAATTTGTGAAAACTGTTTGAAACTGACCTCATCTAAATTTTTATGCTACTAAGCGCTTTTGTTTTCAGGCTGTGTCAGCAAAAAAATTTGTACATTTCAGACAGACTGAAGACTTTGCAAAATATTGTGGACTTGCATCACCTAATATTTAATGATACTATGCGATTTATTGACCTTCCTGAATTATAAAAACAGAACCAAAACACACACTTTTATCTGCTGCCCCTATTTCCCATATATAGATATAACTCTTCTTAAGTGTATTGCTGCACCTGGAGCTTTTCATGTTGCCGAAGAAGCTTTGCACTGCCTTACATCATGTTTCCGCTGCCAAGTGAGAAATCCTTAGAGACCAATTGAACTGCTGCTGATTTGCCTTACAATCTGTCAATTTCTGCTTATATCCATTTAACCAGCAGTCAAAATAGCCCTTGAAATCTATTCTTACATCTTACCATGATAATGATCCTTCTTATAATACATCTAGTTTTGCACTGACAATTGTCTTTAATGTGAAAATATACATGTCCTGCAAGGCTTACTTCATCTGTTTGATCCATATTGCTGCTGGCTATACTGAGGCTTTTTATGTCTGAATGCCGTCTTTCACATAAAATTAAATTAGATCTGTCCTTCAGGTCAGTTATGGGAAAGACATTATCTTTTATATAAGCATTAAGTTCAGTTCCTCTCAAGCTCTGACTGTTTTATTACTGATTGCACTTTTAATGGTTCTTGTAATATATATATTTCCCCTTATTTCTCCTCTTTAAAATACATCTTGTCAAAATACCCCATGACTCTGGTGTAAAAAGTTGCCTTTTCATAAAATGTATCCTGCGTTCACCACTGTTCAAATGAATGGGGCTAAATAAATTATACCTTTTGTGTGTAATCATCATAAATATACAACTACACGACTAAATTACAGCCACCATAGTGTTATAGTTCTTGGCTCACATCCAGAATGTCCTAGGTTTGATTCCAGAGTGTGAGCTTTCTGTGTGGAATTTGCATGTTCGGCTTCTGGGTCCCAATATCACTAAAAACTTGTAGAATAGGGACCCTTGTGGAGCTGGACTCCCCTGAATAAGAGAAATTTGGTGGGTCTTTCCTGGTTTAATAAAAATAAAATAAGTTTGTTTTGTTCACTATATTTTACTGATGCAATATGCACTTGCAAACTAACCTCGACAGACCCGTGCACCCTGCTGCTGGCCTTAAGACTTTTAAGTGGGGTGGCTGATGAACTTTGAAACCACACTGTCACATAAGTTTAACTTGAAAGTTTGACACAGTATTCACAGTGTGCACAGCGGCCTGGACGTGTTATGTGCTTTGAACAGTGCCGCCAGCTGCTCTCCCAGTCGTTTTCAGCCTGAAAATTGGGTTCAGTGCTTCTCCTCTCCGCGTGTCCTTCATGTCCTTCAATATTTATCACTTGCCAGTATAGGGATGTATCACTTAGCCTGCAGGAGTCTAGTGCACTCTGAGATGCCCCTGTCTAAACGTACACCTCATACTGTTGACTTATTTCATATGCATTCGTCTGTACTGGCTGTATCTGTGGGTTGTCTTATTTTTCTCCACAGAATGTATTTTCGGCTTGAAATATAGTCTAGCTTTTCTGCTATAGAGCATTCTTGTGCGTTGTAATTTGATGTACATTTGATGTAATTTGATGTACATTTTAGGGACTGCTGTTGCAAATTAGCTCCAGCTATAAACTCGACAGATATGTTTGTTGTATGCTTCTCTGTAGAAATAATCAATAAATAAATAAAGAAATAAATGACCACGCCATACCAATTTTATAATAATAATAATTTTATTTATAACATACTTTCAAAACTTTACAGTTGGCCAAAGTGTTGTACACACATCTTAAAACAATGGAAGGATTAATAACAGTCTTAACAAATGATGCAAATGATGCAGTAAATACATCAAGCTACAGCCAACAATAAAAGACAAAGACAAATCCAGTAGTGCAAACAACATACAGTAAGAAAACTGAAACACATCTCACTTAGTGATTGAAAGCCTACGAGAAAAGGTGCGTTTTCACCTATTGACACATATTGTAGTAGGTTAACTGAGAAAGCATAAAAGAAACTATGTTAGGGTTTGTGACAAACACAATAAGTGATGACTTGGGAATTGGATCATCCATGCTTGTCTATCCATTGGTAGATATTGTCTAAAGAAGGAACAGTACATCAAAAGCCTTCAAGCTAGTCGTTATTCTTGTTTAGTATAAATGATCCAAGAAAAGCATAATACAACTTTTGAGTTATGTCTGTATACCAAAACTGCATCTCGCTTTCCTCGTCCACATACATTTGTTTGTTGGATGTGCCCTGGACAGTCCTATCTTTCTTCATACAAAGTTAGCTTGGGAGGAAATGGCCTCTGTGCCAGTAAACAGAGTCAGCAGGAACGGCCTAGGTGACATACACATGCATCACCACACACATACTGTTTGGGCACACACAGCAGCGATCTGATTACACTGCATTGTCAAACCTGCCTTACCACAGCGGAGCTCCCAGCACCCGGGACTCTCCTTTTTATCCAGTCATTCATTAAAAAGATGTGGAGTGTCTCACTGCTGCCTTCAGGACATGCGATTCACTCACAAATGTCAGCGGCTGTTCTAATGTGGGACTCCTATCCTTATGATGACTTAGTGGCTTTCATCTGGTGCTGTACGTCTGAGTAGGAGGTAGCTCTCTGAGGAGCTGGATCCCCTGTCAATTCAGAAAGCATCTGTGGGCAGAAAAAAGGTGTTCAGCAGCTGCAGCAGGTGTAGAAGTGAGGCGGCTGGAGAGGAGTTATTAGTGAAATACAAGCTGCTATGGCACTTTTGGTTGAATTTAGTGTACTATAGTGTAATATGCTGTATTTACTATTTTAGAATACACATCGATTTTTCTAGTAATGGAATTAAATTAGTTTTGTCCTTTGATATATTGTAAAAGCAGACTTTTGTTAAGCCTTTTTATTATTCGTGAACTATGATGCTATTTCTTGTTGTCTATATCACTACATCACTCCCAGAAATTGTGAACATGCTTATAAACGTATCCCTTTAAAGATGTTTGAAATATTCAGATTTAAAATTTTCTGTGCTCCATTTTTGTTTTTGTTTGTTAACAACAAAAATGATAAGGCAAATGGGCTTTGATGTGCAGTATATTTTATTGAGCATATTATTGATTGGGTGTAAGCTACACTGCCGTTTCTATCATAACGGGCAGCTAGCAGTCAATGTCTGCCATGAATTATGAATCGTATACTATGGTACTGTCAGTAAAACAAATGTTTAAAGGAAACATCTCAGAATTAATTTGACTTACTGGTCCATTATCATGTACATCCTCAAACGTACTACATTATCATTTTTGTGTGCACTGTCTTGCTGAGTTATACGTGTCCGTTCTGGAACGATCCGCGACCCTGTAGAACCAGGAAGAACAATGACAATGTTAGACAGGAAGTGTAATGAGCCGTGAAATCAATATGTACAATCCTGCTTCACCGGAGGCATGCTGGGTAATGGAGTGTCAGGAGTGTTTTGGAGCTGTTTTAATCACTGGGACCTTGGAGTATCTTCCTTGTAAACAGGTTGCTTACTTCTACAGCATCAGTGCGGGCGCAACT
Source organism: Neogobius melanostomus (assembly GCA_007210695.1). Lineage (NCBI taxonomy): Eukaryota > Metazoa > Chordata > Actinopteri > Gobiiformes > Gobiidae > Neogobius > Neogobius melanostomus. The sequence continues at coordinate 5,219,054 of VHKM01000035.1, read as the reverse complement.
TTGTGAAAATGTGTTTGTGATAAGTTTTAAATGAAGGAAACGGCGGGTACAGGAAGTGCCCGCGGTGAGCCCCCTGATAAGTGTGTGATCATTGGCACTCTGTAGGGATCACAGTCACTCTCCCCTCTGCCCTGCTGCTGTGTCCCTCCTCTGCCTCCCTCTCATTAGCCTTTAACGTGACGACAGAGACCCGAGCTGAGCTCGCATGTGAAGCAGGGGATCTCATTGCTAATCACTTAGCCCAGACCCTCCTCATCTATAACACAACGTCCCACCTCCATCTGCATGCTAATGCTACCTGAGCCCCAATCTAAACCTGCCTGCATGCTGATCATCTTGTTAGCAATAACTGAATGCTAATATTCCAATAGCCGCAGGCCTGATATGGAACCTGCATGCTAATAATATAGAGAACATCTCTAGGTGATTGATCGTGCTGTGTATAAAACATTTAATAAAACACTTATATAATATGTGCATACAATGAAATACTGTATATATACATCCACAGTGTCAAAGCACTACATGTACAAAACCAAGCATGCGTAGATGAGTATTTGGTGCTTCAGCTGTTAAACCTTTGCCATTTAAATCATTGAGGCACACTATTTGGCAGATTTTTGCAAATTCTTAACTATGAATCAATCAATAAATGATTCAATCAATCAATCCATGTTTATTTCTATAGCACTTTACAACTACACCTTGGCAGACCAAAGTGCTTTCCATAAAAACACAAAATATGAAAACGTGAACATTAAATGACGTTTTTAAATGTGTCTTGAGTCTGGACTTAAATAGTGGGAGGTCAGTGATGACTCGCTGCTCGACTGGGAGCGAGTTCCACAGTTTTGGCCCTGCCACAGCAAAAAGCACCATCACCCCACTGCCTAGATCCGGGCCTGGGTACATCCAAAATCATCTGAGAAGAGGAGCACAGGGCTCTGCAAGGGCAGTGGATAGACAGAAGCTCAGACAGATATGGAGGAGCCTGTCCATGAAGAGTTTTAAAACGAATAACAAAATTGTAAATTCAATTTGAAAATGGACGGGAGCCAGTGGAGGCAGGAGAAGATCGAGGTGATGTGGGAGCATCTGGATGTGTTTGTCAAAAGGCAAGCAGCTGCGTTTTTGGACCGACTCAAGGCGATATATTGAGGACTGCTTCATACCAAAATAGAGTGCCTTACAGTAGTCACTGGGTTTGACTTTAGCGGAAAGACGCAGCTGAAAGACGCTAGATTTGACCACAGCTGTTACTTTGCCAAATTTCAGCTCACTATCAAACATGAATCTAGAAAAAAATAAGAAAATAGGTCTACTTAATATCCTTTGTTAGACAATTAGACAAAAATCACAAAAAATCATAAAAATTGCATGAAACTGGGGCTTTCGCTTGTTTTTTCCTGAATCACACTGAACCTCATAACGTCGACAAACACCATTGTGGACATGGTCTAAGGTCAAAGATTCCCTCTCTATGTCAATGTTCATTTGTCCGGTTATTGCTGTCTGCACCCTGGGATGCTCCTTGGTGTGTCTTGCGTCTGGGAGGCTGCAACCTTGACCCATCATGAGACGAGAACTACTAGCACGTGGTTTGAATAAAATCAGTCAAAAGAGTCAGAGTATCGTAAGAATAGATTCATCTGAGTTTTTTCATTTAGATTACGGATATGATTTCATCTTCATATTGCAGACAACCATCCACTAGCATGTTCGTTCATTTTTGTTTGGCGTGTAAGCCTACCAATTTTCATTTTCATATCCCCTCATCAAATGTATCTTACTTTTAGCTCACCATTCTAACTTTAGCCAGTGTAATTCAGCTAAACGCCTGACTTGTTTTTTACACTCCGCACTGCTTCATCTGGCGCTGTAGTCTGGCTGACATGATTAGAAAACATGAGGCAGTCCTGTGTGGTTAAGCTTTATCCCTATTTGAGAGGAAATGGGCCTTTCATTCTCCCAGAGTTCCTATCGATCTGAAAATGAGAAAATGGAAAGATTACTCTGTGATGGAAAGTGCCATTAAAGGGCTGGAGTGGCAAAGAGCTCCGAAATGCCCAAGTATTTTCCTCTCCACTGGTACTCCTTTATTTACCCGGATAATGCAGGCTGATAGCAACTGCGATTTTGACTCTCACTGCTTCAGAGTTGCAAATGCCGTTATAAAAAGGCCCTATTTATCGGGAAAATTGCTCTCGTTTTGTAAGATATTATGTCTTCTTGCTGGAGATGGTAGATGTGCTTTTGGGATACCTTAGAGACCGTTTATGAATGTAGTAGTAGGTGCTGCTTATGCTGGTCACATCACAGTCACGGCTCCTCCGCGAGATGCTTTAGGGGTCAAAAGCACTGACTCACTTCGAGGAAATTTCATAAGCGGCAGAATGTTGTTTATTTGGTTGTTTAGATTCATCCTTTGTTGCCGTTTGCCGCCTTTTGCGTACAAATGCTGGAAGACTCTTATGAAATGGGACTTTGAGGCATGTTTTTTAGTATCTGAGTGGATGGATTGGAATTTATTTGAGTGATTATTTACATTATTTACATTAACATTGTAGCAGTGCAGAAAATAAAGAAAGTAACAAAAAAGTAACAAACACTCAAAAGGAGTAGGCCGAACCAAGAAAGCTTATAAGTGCCTACCCCCATATTCAAAGTGGTAATTCTTTGTTTGCTGACCAAATACCTCGTTTATGTGTCAGGTTTTTTATATATCAAAGACATTTCTGTGGGGGGTTTCTCTGTGGAGTTCTCCCAGTATCTGTGTAGGCCCCTGTGCTCCATTTGAGCCACCACTGAAAACATGTACAATAGAGTCCTTGAGGCTGATCAAATAAATGCAAAAAATATTGATATCTAGACAATTGTGCATGTAATATTATACTGTATGCATACGCTGAAACTTAAAATAAGTGCACTTATATACTCGACTAAGTGCTTTGTCTAAGGGCAGGCGTTCACTCTATACCCAACACGACACCTAGCACTTTTCTTTATATGGGAAAAATACGCTTAGCGCCATGAACAGCTACATCTTTATATTATTCCAGAAAACTTTATTTCCAAGTTCTCACATCAACATCCTGACAGTCATTGTTATCTGTCGGTGCACTCCAGCGCCTGGTGCAGCTCAGCGGGGAAGCGCCACTAAGAGCTGTAGCCTTCTCTCCTCTGCATCCCAAATAGATAAATTATCATTGCGCTCCTTCGCAGTTGTCTGGCCGCCAGGGTTGACATATACACTCTAAAGACTCCGGCTAATGAAGAATGGCTCTGTCATTGGAGTTGTCTTGGAAATAAGGCGGATCGCTCAATCTCTCTTTTCTCTACACTTTCCTGTTGTTTCCCCACTTTTTCTTGCTTTAGTCCCTTATTGCTCCAGTGCGCCTCTGCCCATCACTCATCGGTGTATTTCACTCTCTCATTGCCGTCTGTCTGTACAAAATAAATGAGGTCTTAGTGTTGCAAATGCATCACACTCGGGGCCCCCACCTCACTTCCTCATATTCCCTTTTACCCACAGTGCTTTGCGGCAACCAGAGATGTGCATCTAACCATCTCTAATGAGGCAGCTTGTGTTCTTTGGTGCCAGTGTTGTTGTTTATGCTCGAGTCATTTGTGGTTCCCATAGAAATGGTCTCATCGAATGCGCACATCATTAGTTTCTGTTTTAAATTCGTCATTGCCATTTGGTCTGAGACGGGCAGACAAATGAAAGTTGATTTAAATTGGCTTGTGAAATTTCCTCATTCAAACCCGCATCTTCATTGTTCCAGAACAAATTCCGTGCTCTCCGTGAGGTGTATTTTATTTTTACACCTTTTCTCTTTTATGTACATGATCTTACTGGATTTTGACACGACGGTGGAGGTCCCTTTGAAGTTCCTGGACTGCTTTTTGAATATTTAGCGACAGTAGGGGTTGAAACCTCATTTGCTATTTTTGCCTCTTCTTTTCGAGCACTTTTGGTTGAAAATGTTATATTGTCAGTGGGATACGCCCTGGGTAACTGGTCTCCTCCAGATTGGCCTAAATTTAAATGTCAGTAATGATGTTAAGAAGGGGGGGGGAAATCTCATCCTGTCTGCCTTACTTAATATTCCCCACCTTCTTCTCCTCCTCCTCTCCTGTTGGTTTCTTCCTTGTGGAGAATAAATTTCCCCCGTGACTTTCTTTCCGCCCACTTTGTTTGACCCCTTTGAACAGACCACATATTTTTTTTACCTTTATTTCTTTGAGTATTCTGATTCTGCTCTCTCGCACAAATATGTCTCATGCCTCAGTGGTAGAAGCATCGTGTTCTGTCAATGTTTTGATGCCTACTGTTGTTTTGTCAGTAACTTGTCTGTTCACAGTTATGTTTCTTTGCGAGACGGCAGCTTTTATTTAATCTTCAGGAAATGTCAGCCATCTTATTAGCCAGGAAGTGAAAGGATTATCTTCGGAAGTGTTCCTCATTGAGAAAAATGCAACTGGGGCCTTGACATAAAGGGTCTCAAAACTATACACTTTGTTTTTGTTCATTTTTTCTATTTTATTTGAAATGTCAGTGGCCTCATATTTAGCTTTGTATTGATAGACCTGAACTTTTCTTCGGAGCAGTGTATTATAAAACTTTGTCACAAATCCGATCAGATATTCTTGACCTTTAAGTCTCTTTAGACAAGAACGTAAAAGGAAAAGCGGAAGCAAGTCCTGATTCAAACCCACACAAACCCCAACTTCTGTGTTATTTAAAACCAAAAGTAACTAAATTCTGCCGCTATGTGTTATATCATACTTTTCTCCTTTCTCGAATTCTGTGCGCCCGCAGGTGCCCAGGTTTAGCCCTCAGCTTTGCTCCGCCATCTCCATTGGGCTATAAGGAGCAAAGGCTAACACAACCTTCCTGTCAAGAGAGATTTATTCCCCACCTCTCACAAGTCTTCAGCGGGGTCTCCGTGCTCCTGTAATCTGCCCCTTCCCCTCCCCAAAAAAAAAACACAAAAAAAAAACGCCCAGACTAGCGGCCATTGTCCTCCCCGACTCTCCTCTCACGGCTGGCTGTATGATTTGGGACCTGGTCTGTCGACGGTATATTAAACATTTAAAAGTCGGCGTGCAGTTCACTTAAAGCATAGCAACGGAGCTGGGGAGTGTGGCAAACCACTCGGGGAGGAAGACAAGGCTACAAGAGAACAAGAGACAGAGAGGACCAGACTGTCAGGGGACGCTGATAAAGAAAGACAAAGAGGGGGAATCTCTTTTGTGTCATTTCCTGCTCGGCGCTATAAGACACGATGCAGCACTACAGGGAGGAGAAGGAGGGTCACAATGGGCAGACAATGCGGGCACAATATAGTCATCTTGATGTGCGGGGGCAAGGCACGACTTCATCAACAGGTGTGAGTATGACTGTGACACTTTTCCATCAACTGGAATCGCATGTTACACACCAGCTTATCACATTTTTATTAAATATGGCCATCTCGATTATCATCATCTAATCGACAAATCTGCTTGCAAACCTGTGGCAGTGAAGGCTCTCTGAGGAGGTCTCATTAACCTTGATTTGAATCTAGCTTTTTTTTTTAAATGTAATTCAAAAACTGCATCTACTTCTGAAAATGTTAAGTATATTTTGTGCTATTTAGATTCAAGTGTGCCAGTCCTAATAAGTGTCCTCCCAGAGCTATAACCGTACCGCAGTGTCTTGGTTCGGCCTTGCTTGTCTGAGTTATGTTAATTGGCTGTCATTGTGGGCCACGGCTGATTTTCACAGGCTGTTTACACCGAAGCAGTGGCATCCTTCAGATAGATGCCTCCCAGGTCAGATAGTTTACAGGTGCAGCCGATAGTTGTATAGCATTTCCACATTGTGTTGGTGTTTTGCCAATAGAAACACTCTTTAGTCCGAAGGCATAATTCGCTGATGAACATGTATTGTCCAGTTATAATCGAGCGCTTGTCACTGATCAGTCAATGGTAATTAACTGCAACCTAGAATTTCCACTGACCACTGCCCATTAAAAGAGGCAATTACGGCACTTTGAAGGTGCAGGAATCAGTCACCGGCGCATTTGCCCTCATACACACACACACACACACACACACACACACACACACACACACACACACACACACACACAGCTTTCAAGTACAAAAGACAAAAGGGAGGTTTTGCTGCAAAGTTGGTAAAATATTTTCTTGATCCTATGCTACACTGAGGTGTTTTATCCTCTGGGTATGAAAGAACTTGCAAATGCTTTTACGCACCTTCTCTGAATTTCTAAGTTCCTTTGCATGTTCTCTCCGTACCTGTTACATTCTGCCTCGTTCCTAGATGTTTTCTTTTGATTCTCTGCTGATCATTTCAAATAAATGGATTTAAAGGGGACATTATGCTAAATTCCCTTGTTGAATGTGTTTGAACTGGTTATAACCGTCTTCCTTTGTCAAAAACATACATTATGTGTGAAGCTTTGGGATGTTTAATTATATTAATTTGGGCACTCTAACCACACTTTGAGTCATATGCCAAATCAGTAACATCTTTGCTATATCCTCAACTATTTCAATATGTTGACCATGAGAGACTGAATTGCGTTCTGTCCACCCACAGAGGGTGCGGAGCTGTGGGAGAGGCAGGACACTGACAGTGCGACAGGGGCACAGACAGAGACAGAGCGGCGGGTGGAGGTGCAGACTCAGTATTTGCCCTTTGGGTGCAGCAGCTGCAGACAGCACCATGTGTCATCCTGCATTCTGTCAGCACAGAGCGAGGTTTTTCTGTATGTCGGAAGAAGAGACAAGAAACACCAAAGTCGGACACATTTTTTCTGCCACTGGTGTTTTTGTAGTATTCTCCCTACAATCAACATTTGGGTGATTTTTTTTTTTTTGTGGAAGTATTGGCATCAGTGCAAAGTCAACAGCAATGAAGAGAGAATTGAATCCGAATTAGCAAGAAAAAATCAATATGTATCAAAGTAGTGGTCGTCTTTTGAGGACAGGGAATAGTCACTAATCCACTCTTATGAAGAAGAAAATGCAAAGTGTCCATACGTACAATTGAAGATGAACACTGACCGTGTTCATGAACTATACTGTCTGTATTGTCTCGATGTTAGTGCTGAAGATTACATTGTTATGTGTAAACATGAATCCTCCTACTGTAGTGTACAGCCATATAGAGACCCAGAGAAAGCCCAACACACATATACAATAGTGCAAGTGTTATACATGCAAATATAGTTCCCTCTGTTTACAGGCTTAGCCACATTGTTTATTGACAGATAATCCTCACCAGAAACGAAGAGCAAACAACAGCGATACTGTACTGAATACTGCATCTGCTACAGCAAGGCAACTCAACATTCTATACAACCTGCTTATAACTAAAATGTTGGGATGTTTATGCTGTAAATTAGATATATAGAAGCCATTGTTCCATAAACTGACAAAAGTGTTTTATTGTAGAGGTTACAGTATCACCCATATAAATAACAAATCAACACGCTCTATTGAAAAGTGGATACAAACAAGCCTGTAATTTGTGTTTGCAATCTTGTAACAGGCACACCCACAATCACCTTCTGTTGTGTTTGCTGCCATTATGGAGTCAATGCTAAAAGCTAAAACAAGAATGTGTCTCACATCTAATATACCAAGCACAAACAAATTATGTGAATATTGTTTGTTATACTTTATTGCATTTCCTACACAAAGTAGAACCTGCTGTTCTTATTGTAGCCACCAATTGCCTCATGTAAACTATTGCTTTATTATTATAGGTAATTATTATTACTTGCTATTAGAATTTTAGTGGGTTATTCCTACAAAACACTTTTATTATTTCCCTTGTTTCCACTCTTTTCTTTGATATGCAATAAGGCGTTATCCTTTCCTGTATAAAATATGTCTAAAATACAGCCAATTTAGCCTCTGGCAAACAGTAAAATTGTAGCATTGGATCATCTTTTTAAATCTTGTTGCATTAGATGAATATAAAAATGCTCCAACCATGGACATAATGTAGAGTTCAGTTTAGAATCTTTACTTTGCCTGCTATATCTGGCATGTGCAAAGTACGGTTTTAGAACCATATGTGGCTCTTTTCCCCTACACTTGGTGATGATCAGATAAAGTTCTGGTCCACCTAATCTGGAGTCAGTCCTTGTTTAGACCCATGTAATAGAGGTGTAGCCCTCCTTCTATGGCTCCATTTACTATAAGCATACTCAATATAATGATAATAACATCTGTTTACATATAAGAATTTGGTGTTTTTAAGACCAGTTGGCTTTTAGTCTTAGGTTGCAAATACCTGTGAATTACTGAGCAATAACCAAAGTCCGCACAATCAAAATGCACTTATAGGATTAATTTTCCTCATTGGTTTCGCTGAATGGCTAAAGGTCATTCATTGGCTTATAAATGTTATACCACACCATTTTAGAACTACAAGTGCTGCAGTGGAAAAGGGAGGACCAGCTTCTTATTCACATCTTGAGCACCAATCATTTCACCCTGGATAATACCTCCACCTTTATTCATGTATTTGTCAAATCCTACTACTCTCCCTTTCCACTGTGGGATTACATCAACTCACTGCTTAATTTGGAGAGGATTTATGGAACCTGAGCGCTGACTTGTTGGAACAAACTAGTTTCTGGAGCAGAGTATGAAGTGGCTTTGAGGCTTACTTTGCGCTATAACAGGGTGGTAGATGAGGAAGTGTTGCGGCTGTAATTTTCCTGTAGGCTTTTGGCAGCTTTGATCAATAACTCCATAATCACTAACCGGCAGTCGCAAGACATTTGAGATGTGATAAAATACTGTAATTAGACAATGAGGTGTCTAGGCGCCGGTGTACTGTTTCTGAAAGCTGCCTGAGTTAAAACAACACAGATGAGATTTATTTTTTCATTTTAGTATGTTTTGTATGTTTTTCTGTATTTACACATGGGGCGGCAGTGGCGCAGAGAGTAGAGCGGGTCGCCTTGTGACCGGAGGGTCGGCAGTTTGAATCCCACAGGTGCACACTGTCGCTGTGTCCTTGGACAAGACACTTCACCCACTTTGCCTCTAGTGTCTGCGTACACTGGTGTATGAATGAGAGTGTGAATGGGAGAGTGGGTCCTTGATGAAAAGCGCTTTTATTGGCTAAAGCAGGTAGAAAGGTAGAATATAAATGTGATCAGGACCCACCACCTGCAGGAGGAGCCATAGGGGCTGATGCAATTGGATCTGGGCAGCTCCAACAGCTGCCTCCACGACCCGGCAACAGACAAGTGGAAGAAAATGGATGGATGGATGGATAATAATAATAATAATGCCTTACATTTGTATTGTGCTTTACAAGCCTGTATTACCAAGTGTTATTCATTCACTCTATACATTCACTCTGTAGCTGTGGCTACTGTTGTAGCCACAGCTGCCCTGGAGTAGACTGACGGAAGCAAGGCTACCAGTCTGTGCCATCGGCCCCTCCGAAACCACCAACCACTCACTCACTCACTCACTCACTCACTCACTCACTCACTCACTCACTCACTCACTCACTCACTCACTCACTCACTCTCTCATACCATTCACCCATACATAATGACATACACAGACACTATTTAGCCACTCGGTCCGTGTACCGTTCGTTCAATCAATTTTCAATTTGAAAACAACAATGAAATTACCCAGTAATGAAGCTGTAATTTTAATTTTAATTTTTCCGTTTTTGTAACATATTGAAATATGAAAATACGTGCCATTTTGAGTGATTTTGTTTCATTTTATGAAATGAAAATGCTTATAGCACACGTTTCTGGGTAATTTCATTGTTGTTTTTAAATTGAAAATTGATTGAACGAACGGTACACGGACCCACTCACTCATCAATGTTCTTTAACTATTACTATTTAAATACCATTAGTAACCAAATGTACGCATGTATTCAAACAATTAATCTAATCTCATATAACATGGTTTATCAACCAGAATTAAAGCCATACTGTGCAAATTTAAGCCGGTAAAAAGAATAAAGTACAGTAATTAACTGTATATCTGGACATGAGCGGACTCGCCTCTCCTTAGACCAGACTCGTAGCTTTGCTTGGAGATGGACATTACCAGCTCATTTTGTTCCTGCTCTGCTTTGACAATTGGCAGCCAAACATAAATCGTATTAGTTCCTCTTCTCATCATGAAGAGCCTGTTTGATATTGCCAACATGTTTTTTGTTTGTTTGTTTTTTCAGTTTTAGGACAGTTTAGTCGCTTTTGGAAGATAGCAACATTCTTGATTGTTGAGCAGTGTAGCTTTGACTACCAAGTTATTTCAAGATTGTTGCTCTCACAAATTAAATCTATTATGCTTTCCTTTGCAGTGAACTACTGTAAAACGGTGATACCAACCATGTGAGCGTGGCTAAACGTGCCCGTGTATATGTGGTCTGCAGTTCTCCAGGGAGAGCTTTCCCCGTCCCACTCCACTGAAAGTGCTGAGTGAGAGGGAAGTGTCCAATGACAAATCTATGGGACAAACTGCATCTAAAGCATGCTTTCTTTATAGTCTCCGTCCTTCACCCTCCCATGTCTCTCCCTCTATACTTCCCCATTTGTTCTTTTTATCTGCTGCGCCCAAACCCCCATCTCAGCATAATTACTGGTGCATAGAGTAAAACTACTACATTTTATTACGTGCAGACCGGGAGCTTTTGCAACACTTATAATCATGTTCTTTTCACTTTGCATCAGTGTTCTCTTTCATCACACTTTCTTTTTTTGTTTTTGACACACAAAGCACTGCTGAACATGGGGGATGACACTAAGTAATCAGCCCCCCGTGACGACAGGGAGCAGTGCATTCTGGGTAACTCCACATATAGCAATCATTTTCTTCCACTCAAAGGGTTGTATGGGCTAGACGGATAGAAGTTCTAAATCGGTATATTTTAGAATTTATACTATGTTACAATGTTGTCTCCTCATCAAAAAACATACTAGGAGTTGTGTTCTGAGCCTTATGGGCATGTTTGAATAATCTTTGAATCTTCCATGGTTCTTCTTTTACAGTGCTCCTCCATATTTGCCCGTGGCCATACATAACCCGGAGACACTTTCCTTACCTTCTGATTTCTTGCGCAGTTTATCCCTCAATTGCTGTGTTGCAGAAAAAAATCAGCCAAATCTTCACCTCTGCAAATCAACACTCTGATACTAGTCCTGACAGCACAGATATGACGGTTTGTTTTATTGGGGAGCTATTGGAGTTGGCGAAATTCCCCAAACATTTTTTCATTTTACATCAATATAGCCTTATCTAACCAACAAAGTGTAAGACAGTGATCAAGATGTGTTAATACTGTGAAATTATTACCAAATATTCAGTCACCAGTTCACCTGCACCGCATCGCTTAAAGTAGGGTGCTCACTGCAAGATATTAAAGGTATGAAATAGCTATTACTGTGGAGAGCTATGGCCTTGTATTCATAGTCTTATGTCATATCCATTTTTGCTTGTCTTGTTAAAATCTTGCCTTGTTTCAGTTTTAACTACAATCTGTTTTTTACACACTTCTTTAAAGAGAAATCCAAACTTGGTGACACATTGCGCCATTAAACATTAACAAAACTAAATAAAAAAATCACTCTAAATCAATCTTACTTCTTCTCCTCCCAGAGTATTCCCTCTCCATGCTCCCTAACTCAGCCTACAGTACAGTATAACACTCCTCTTTATGTCTTGCTTTCCTGGCATCTCATCTGTGCCTATAAGCCCCTGCTGTCAAGCGCCTGCTCTTTTCTCCTCAACTCTCTCCTCCTTTTTATCATTCGTACTCTGTCCCTCCTTCCCGTTCACCATCTTTCGCTGGTAGCCTTCATCTCACTCTGAGGGGGGTCCCCGCAGCCACATTTCTACCTAATGATGCATTGCCAAAGGGAGAGAAAATATGACAGTTAACAACCTCCTCTTGCAATTTCTCAGACCACGCATGCAGAAGCACACAGTGGTGTCAGGAACTCGTAAAGGACAATCCTAGTCATGCTCAAAACTGGTGACTTGAGGAAAGGAGCTTCTTGGTGTCATTTGTCATCATGTGTCACAACATGCATATCAATCAAGTCCTTAGATTCACAGTCTGGACCTTACATGGAAACCACCACAGGGATCTCCAACATGGAGGTTTGGATAGGGCTGTAACGATAATTACGATACAAACGATACATGTTTGGGCTCAGTATTTATCGTCTGTCCATTTATTTGTGTTTTTTTATTTTTTATCCAAAGTAAGTTGTCATTGTATTTCATGTTCATTGTGGGATATTTTAAGATTATGTACTTTTCGAACAAATCTTCATTGACATTTTTAAGATTTAGAGTTTGTTTCTGTGGCATTAAAAAGTCTTCAATAGGTGGGGAGCTCCCTGTAGCTAAAGAGGAACGATCCAGCTTTTTTGCTTCCGATACCGATATCCGATATTAATCGATACCAAGAGATGGGGGCTCACACACCTGTTACAGTACTCACCCTGATGAAGACTCACTGAGTCGAAACGCATTGGTCACGCCATTAAACTTTTTATCTGCAAATTCAGAGTGCCTCAGCCTATCTCCTTCGGGATACCAAGAGACTTTCTTAAAAGTGAGTGAAAAAGTGAATGGTCCTTTTTTTCTCCATTGTGAGATCGTTTAAGTCTTATCAGTTCTTGCAAACCAGATGTTACAGATCAAACATCAATTATATATATTGGTAAAACTAATGCAAAACATTATACAAGGATCACTGGACTTTTCTACACAAATATGACAGGCTGTCAGTTTCAGTCAATATAAACAACTCACATATCTGATCATTAACTTGTGAATTACAAATATAGATCAGTTATTCTTTAAGAGCATTTCATAAACTAAAATACAAACACTTGGTCACTCCAGCAATGGCCAATTTTATTGTATTACTTTAGGTGAACCAGTCATAGTCTCTGTCCCAGCTTTGATTAGTGATGTTAGCATTAGCATGTTGCTGCTAACCGCGGCATTTTGCCCTGTGATCAAAAGTTCATTTGATCATCTCATGCATGTAAACAGTTACAGGCCACATCGGATTATCGTCCCGTAGCCCTCACCCCCATGCGCACTCTCAAACACGCTCGCATTCATCCTGGCCTATTGTACATTTTTTTAGTGGTAGGGGAAACCGGAGTACCCGGAGGAAACGCAGACACGGGGAGAACATGCAAGCTCCACACAGAAAGGCTCCGTCCAGGTGGGAATAGAACCCGGACCTTCTTGCTGTGAAGCATAAGTAAGTAAGTAAGTAAGTGCTTTATTGTCATTGTACAAGCGTACAACGAAATAGTGTTCAGGTGTTAGTCCTGAGCTGCTGCAGCTGAGCCGCGCTGCCACTGTGTCAACCTGACCCGCATGACTTTGGAGGTCGGGGGAACTGTAGCACTCGGAAGAAACCTGGCTGGCTGCCCTCTGTCTCCTCTGAAACGGTGCCACGCCTCCTGGGTTTGTCCCCGCTCCAGAGCACGGTGTCCTGCACTGGTCAGCTCCTCCTCCTCCTTCCTCTTCCTCCTGCAGCTCCATCCACTCCACAACAGTCTTTCACCATCTCCTCGTTTTGCACTAATCGCTGTGCTACCATGTCGTCCAAATCAGTGGAGGTTAGACGCTGATAGCTACAGTATCTTGGCAACTCATGTTTATAGATGTCACATTTATAGATGTATTTTCGGCACCAAATGATTGGGTTATGAACAAGTTAAACTAAAGCTATATTTATAGCTACAGTATATGTATTTATTTATTTATGTATTTATACATTTATCTAACCAGTGAAGCCCCACTGAGATTAACAATCTCTTTTTCAGGGAAGTCAGGACTCTTGTGTGGAAAAGGAACAAGTTTTATTTTTAAGTGAAGTATTATCCACTTAGATTCCTAGTGTGAACTCCGTCTAAGTGAGAGTAACGCACTCTGCCATTCTTTTTTTGTAAGTAGCTAAACGGGTGGGGGACGTTTGGAAACCACTGCTTAACAGTGTTCAATGTTCGCATAGAGACACATTACAATTTACTGTCACTGTCAGTTTTGGGTGACCATATCCAGTAACCATTGATGACCACTCTGCCATTGTGTAAACCTTCTTAATCGTACACAACAATGAGTGCATCTCCCTCTCAGTAAAGTAATATATTTCTTTCTCTCATTATGTCGCTGTGATTTGTACGAGTCTGACATAAACCAGTTGAATAATTGTATGTAAGCAGATGTTATTGTTCCATTTTGTTGGTTTAAATTGGGATAATTGGACAGTAGTGGTGTTGGGTGTTTGGTCGAGCTGAACCCATTTGGATTATACAGTGTAAGAACTGAGCAATTTGTGTCCACCATCTTTTTTTGCATTTACCCACGGACATACAAATAAAGCCATTGATTTATCTGCTCATTATATACTTAGATGCACGATATCTGTGAAGTATGCCTTGTTGGATTACTTGGTGGAAGTTGTTTGTGCCTTTAATTTGCATGCAGATTTTTTACCAGCTTTAATTTGAGTTTAGTGCCCGCCCTCTTCTTTACTCTCCCTCCAAATCTTCCTCAATACCCCCCCCCCCCCCCTCTCTTCCTCTTCCTCTCCTTCTCCACTTTCTAATGAGACGACGTGGCTTGAGTGTTATTCCTCCGCTATGTGACAGCATCTCTCTGTTGCCAATTAACGCAGGAGTCGCCAGCGCTGTGTTTGCCTTCAGAGATTACATCTTTGTTTGTGTACGCACCCCACAAATGAGACCATCCTCTCATAGGCCCGGAAATCTAGTCAACAAATAGGACTATACAGTGGCGAAGTGAATGACGGTGCGGTAAATACACTGTATCCATTCCGCGCGTGGGTGTACCATATCGCATTGCTATTGTAGAGAGGGGCTTTTCTTTTCTCTGTGCCACTTCATCTTTGTTTATCCCCGTGCGGCTGCGCTTAAAACCTCAGATGCCGTTGTGAGCGCGGCAGACACTATTCTGCCTTGATCACAGTGTTTAGAAGGTGTAAAGACAGAAAAGAAAGCCCCTAAAATAGGAATTAGCGCCTACTTCTCCACAGCGCTCCTGGTGCGGGATAATGGACTCTGCTACATTGCACTTGATAATACTATTGAACCGCTTCCCTGAGTGCTGCGTATGCTAAACCCATGCAGTCATCCAAAGGCATGATATGAGCCGTTCTTTGGGGACTTTTTCCCCCCGCGGTGACACAAACGCGGGGAGCTGCGCGGAGCCCGATTCAGCACCGTGGACAGCTCCGTGACTCACTCTGGAGGTGCTGACTGCTGTAAACCGCGGAGCAAAGCCTGACAGGAGGCAGTTGCAAAGATGGGGAATATTGCCGCTGTTAAATCAAGTTCAACTTATTGCAGTGCCTGGGATTACACAAATCATCAGTGCACTTTTAATCAGTTGTGAAACTAATGCTGTACGCAAGTTGTCAGAGTAGAATGTGAAAATAATGACGCGTCAGATTTAACCTGTTGTTCAAAGTGGATTATCATGACTTTAGACACTGTCAAAATGCAGACAGCTGTGGTTTCTATGGTGAGTTACTTTTTTTCTACTAACTTTATGTTTTTGTAGTTATAAAATATGAAATACCCATGTTATAATGTCCAAAGGTAATTAAAAACCTTGATTTAAATCAAATCTAGCACTGTATCAGTACAAATAACATCAGCACATCAAAACTTGGAAACATAAAAGAAATGGTGGAGGAAAAAAAGCCAATTATCAAAGTTTAGTCGCATTTATGAAGCTATTGGAATTGTGCTATTTTATGTGATGTAGTAATTAAGGAGGCTTGGATCTAATTAGAATAAATTGAAAACTAAATTGGACTGTACAGTATATTTTTTGAATAAACAACTGCGACCAATATTGCTGCTAATGAAAGCGATGCGTTAAGCAAATCTCTCTTTGCACAAAGCTCCTAGAGTTTGTTTAAGAACAGCAATAAATCTTTAAAACTACTTAATGCATTTGATTTAGAGATGTGTAAGGGCAGCCGCAGTCACTCACTGATTTATGAGGGCCTGTTTACTCTGAGCCAAATGACAATCTGCTCGATGCTGTGGTGTCCTAGCCTGAGAGTAACAGCTCGCACTACGCTGAATCATCAAACCTTATAATTTACAAGCAATAAGCGTCAAAATTCAGAAGTTACAGCTTGATCCCCTGAATACTGGCTGTAAATACAAAATAAATGTTGGCCAGTAGGGCGAGGGGTTCCTTCCCATTTCATAAACACAGGCAGGTCACAGACAGCCTGAGACCATCTACATCTTGATGTGTGACATTTTAGTGACAATGATCCTCAATCTGACATTACCTCGAAATGAAAACAGGCACTTGACATTTTCCCTCTTCTTACATTTGTCATGTTATCACTACTCAGCCACACATGAGCTGCCAAAGCCACGAGGACGGTCTAATAATTTCCCAAAGGAGACCTGGCTATGGGGCTAGTGGCATTGTTTCCCTCATGAACAATTGGGCTAATGTTCCTTTTTCACTTTGCATTCAGTCTCAGTTTGTGTGCCGCTTTGTTTTACACTGATTCACACTGTATTAAACAGGCCACACAATCCCACATTGTTGCATTTGTAAATGCTTTCTTTTAGCGGTGTGAATGAACTCCAATGAAAGGCGCTGGCAGAGAGGCTTGTTAAACCCTTTACCGCCGGAGAAAGCTGTGCCGAAGGGCCCGTCTGCGATTTTATCACTGTCACGCTTGTCGGCCTGGTTTAGGCTTAGGGACTTGCATACTGTATCTGTCAGACTGCACAGTCACATTGGCTTGTATGCTCACGAGTACCTGTGCTCCTCCAGATTATCATGCTACAAACTCCTGTACACGCTTTGCCTTTTCATCTGTTTAAACGGATCTTACAGCCATAAACTACTACTGTTTTCCACAAAAAGAATTTCTGGCAGTAAATGTAGATGTTTTCATGTGTTTTTGTGTGTTGTAATACGTTTACATACGCTGCACAGGCCTGTAAAGAAGAGTGCATGTGCTTACACGGCTAATCTATCAAAACAAGTGCTTGTGATTTCCAGAGGATGGATGACCTTTGGGGCCTCTGGAGTCCCCTGTCACATCATGTGGTGAAGATGGAGAGCAGTGCTGGTGGTGGAGGGGAGACACTCCACGTGAATATATATCCGTAAGGGTTGGTTCTGCTGATGGGCTTTTAGCACGGTCCTGCTTTATAGTATGTCCTCCTCATAGCGTCACCTGGCACCTGCCTGGTCCAGCCACACTCTGTGCTCTAGTGGATCACTGAGTTACTCCACTGAACCAGATAGAGATATGCCCTGCTCAAGGGCTTATTTCCAGGACATGCTGTTTAAAGGGCAGTGTGTACACATTCACTCATGGCCAGAATTTCCCAGTTGGCATTAATTCTGTGTTTTAGGTTTCTGCCAGCACAAGCTGAGCAATGTGTCACCTTAATATCAAATATCCTCTAGACATTTAAATAAATAATGTAGTCTTATATGGCATCCCCAAAGGGAATATGTGCCTTTCACACCAGTGGCTAGAGTTTCTGTTTGGCCCAGTGCTTCAAACACCCTTTGTGAAGAACTGTGAAATTTTCTTGGTCTCTTGTATTACTGTAGAACATTTCAAACAGTCTTTAATACCCCTATTTTGGAACAAAATGGTCTTCATGAAGTAATATGAATAGTGCATGACCTCAACAAGATGCCAATTGCAGCCAGATGCCATATTTCTTTGCCAATATGCACAGCACTACAGACTCATCAGTGAATTTGGAAAACACTTCACCATTAGCTCCTCATTCTTGTGCCAGAGTAGATGTCGCTGCCAGAAGAGCTGCTCCTATAAGTTTGAGGATTCATCTTCCAGGATCAACTGTGAGGGCAATGATATGAGTGTGCATTCACGTCTGTGTGTGCACGTATGGTGTGTAGTGCTGCATGGCATTTAAGCGGTGACATTTAAAAAGTGACATTTTGTCTGTGGCCAAACCCACAGTGAATAAGTGTGAACTAAATCATGTCGTCTTCCCCCCGTCCTGGTGCCAGCAATCAAGACATGCGCTGCACTCATGCCCATTGTTAGTGATGCCAGCAAAAAGGTAAATCCTATTACTGGTATAGTGTGAGCAGTTAGTATACAAGTGAACGCGTGTGGCTTAATTGGTGATACATTGTAACATGTAACTAATAGTCACCAAGTGCAGACATTCTAAAGTAACGTCCGTATACCAGAAACCAATTACAAAAACGCAGTATGAATAAGTGTGTCCATAGCTAGAATATTTCCAAAGCATTTACAAACCTCTCATTAATGTCATTTTCCAAAAGCTTTTCCTTATTTAATATTTTAAGATGCCACATTTGCTTCCTTCAATTATTTTGTCATCTAATTCCCAGTTTAAAATATTTGTGTGTGCTTGCAAAAAAGACAAAAAAAGGTCCAAGTGGGGGGAAAAAAACACATTGTGATTGAAGACGATATTATTTATTCCCCAAACCCTTTAATAACGCAGCACAGAAGATCAGAGAAAGCACTGCTGTGTTGAATATTTATTGTTATAAAAAACTTATGGGCCAGCTGCTGGTTGTTGTCAAATTTGTGATTTCTTACCAGCTTCTAACAAGAGCTACTAAAGCTGAGCAATCTGGCAAAACAAGAAAGAAAGAGATAATAGTAATAATATAATACTAAATAATGTTTTTATTTTTATTTTATTGCTCAATCTATATATATACTGTATTTCCCACTGATAAATAAAAAAAATTACAGTTATGGTTCATGATAAAGCTCAACTTTTACCAAAAAGCGTCTTCCCATTCCAGTGCTATTTAACATTTAAAAGGCCCTGATGATTAATGAGATCGACCAAAGTTGAGATATTGATTTCAATTAAACTTTGATAAATTGCATAGCTTTACTTCAAATATTCTGTGTGTTTTTACCCAGTGACACCCCCATTACCCAGGGCCCGCCCGCACGAATCGCTTATTTCTGAGTGGTTCAGCAATGTGGCTCTTTGATTCATCTGTCTTTGAAGCCTGCACGAGAGATATTTAAATTCTGTATTCATATTTATCAGCTCGGCATCACTCCTAGGACTTGCACAGAAAGTTTGTCTAAAAATACTCTCACGTTTGAACATATAAAGTCATTAGGAAGTTTTGAGCAAAGGTTAGCGAGTTTCCATGTGGAGGGATTCAAATCAAAGTAATAAACAAGTTCAAAATGAAAATGCTAAAATTATTCTCTCTACTGTACATGGTTACACAAGTCACTCTGGAGGAATAGATGAAACAGATATGAGGTGTTATTAACATTATAATATTTTATTTACGCAACAAGCCACCTGAGCCATCCCTTTTTATTTGAAATAAATATTGTTCTCTGCTGTTTGTCTTTTCTATACGCTGTAGGCATGAGATTGGATTTTGAAGCTTTTGCCAACTGATCATTTAACCGAACACCAACTGGATGCAGATTTCTCTAGGTGTATATACTGTCTGCAACAACTAACTTCTCTAACAATAGTTCAATTGCAGTTATCACACATAGTGATTATCTATACAGTCTACACAAAAGGCTAGATTTGAACCCTGCAATCTGTTTCTATGAATCAGACGTAAATGGGAAAAAGCCATTTGGCAGAATAGACCACGGCCCCCTTTGTCCTATGGTAATGATTATTGTGCTCTCTGTAAAGATAGGTGTTAGTGCAGAGTCTGCAGACTGAATTGTGCAATATTTCTTAGCCTACAATCACCATTGTTGTCCAGATGGCTGTGGCACCTGCGCTCAAGCCTACTCCCACAAATGAACACTGTGGCTCTGTCTGCAAACATGCCGCTCTTGATTATCCACTCTTATGAGGGAGAGCCACGCTCTCACTGTGCACAGCTAATTGATAGACTTTCAAACAACCACAGCTTATTCAGGGATTTAGAAGAAGAA
Organism: Neogobius melanostomus; assembly: GCA_007210695.1. Lineage (NCBI taxonomy): Eukaryota > Metazoa > Chordata > Actinopteri > Gobiiformes > Gobiidae > Neogobius > Neogobius melanostomus. The sequence continues at coordinate 5,199,058 of VHKM01000035.1, read as the reverse complement.
AGCATTCATTGTTTTGTGTGAAAATACACAAACATTATGTCTTCCTGAGGTTTGTTTGATTGATTGATTGATTGATTGATTGTTTATTCTGAGTTCAATGTACATTACATACACACTTTTTTTTTTTTTCATTAACATGAGTCACTTTTAGGAACTTTTATATACATACATAGCACTGTACAAAAACTCAAAAAGGAGTGGGAGGAAGTAAACTTATAAGTTCCCACCCGTGTATATACTGTATCATAATTTCATTAATGTTATTGGAGCCAGTAGCAGGGCAATTCGTGACAACCTGGCAACAAACAGCACAACGATCCCAGTCAATCCCAGCTGCAGCAGGCCGATAACACAACGACACGCCAGCAACGCCCCAAAACAGCTGAGCCAGTAACGCACGGTTTGTGAGTCGGGTAAATCTCCATGAGAACATACGGTTTCGATTTACACATTGAACTACGGAAGGTCTACGGAAGGTCCACATTTTTACTGTTACATTCTATTTGTATGCTTTTTTAAATTGACCTTTATTTAACCAGTAATGTTCCACTGAGATTACTGTAAGCATCTCATTCGTAGTGGAGTCCTTGTTAAGGCTGATTTATAGTCGAGCGTCCGGTCCCTCCCACCGCAGCCCCGTCTGCTTCACGCAAGCCAGAATCGTTCGAACTTCTGCGTAGCTCCTCTGCCTTCACGTTGTGATGTATATTTTAATTTTTTTTTTTAATAGCATAAAAAGTGAAAACACAAAAGTACTAAATCATAGGAACAATATATTCATGAAAAATAACCTCAAAGAGGGGGACTGAAGGAGTTTGTTGTGTGTTTCCTTGTTTTGCGAAAGGATCAACCAATCACCTCACTTGCGTTCTGCAGCACTGGCCGCGGAGTCACCTTGTGCGGCAGGTGCACGTCAGCGGCAGGTGCAGCTGTCGCGAACTCCCTGATTGGCTCCCACGTGCGTCCAGCACGTAAACGTGGAGCTGACGCTGAAGTATAAATTGGCCTTTAGCCTGGCATCCAGCTGCTGCTGCCAAACTCAAACGGATCCGTGCAGTCAGATTTGTTTATCTGCGGTCACCTGTTGTTCATGGGCAGCATAACTTGTGGAATGCGGAAATCCCCTCAATAACAATCTATAGATGGCGCACGGGAGAGTGAGAGCTTTTTTCCTATCAGCAGTAATGACCAAAAACGCATCAACAGCAGGTGACTTTTGTGATTCATAATCCTGTTATCTGAATATTAACGAAGAACCGCTAACAACAACGCAATTACGACACAAGCCCGCCCTTGATTGTTTATTGGTTTACTCCGCTTCCTGTTTGCTTGCATATGTTTCACTCTGGAAATGTAGTTGATGCCAACTGACCAAATTCAATCGCTGGTACAGCGATGAGTCTGGATTTTTCCAGGCGAAGTCATATACATATTTCTAGTGGAAATTTAAACCGGAGCACCTGGAGGGAACCTACAAAAACATGGAGACAACATGCAAACTCCACACAGAAAGATCCTGCCCGGCCTGGGAATCAAACCTAGGATCTCCTTGCTGTGAGGCACGAGCGCTCACTGCTGCACGAGCGCTCACTGCTGCACTACCGTGCTTCCAAAAGCATGATGTAGCTAAATTACATCATGCTGCTTTTCACTTGTATTTGATGATCCCTCTTTTGACGCAACACTCATGAATACAATTTTCGGCCACTCTATCCGCATCTACAAATGAATCCTGGATCAGAGCACTTTTTCCCTCCCCCAAACACTGATGAATGGGCAAAGTTGTGAAATCAAAATGCAAAACACTTCACTACAGCAGTGCATTGCGCCTTGGAGGTGTGAAGCAGAAGGAGAAAAAAGAAATTTGGGATAATATTGCACCATAATAGGACCATACTTTAGAGATGTCAAATGATGACAGTTGCTGAAGGCAGCAAGGAGAACGCTGTTGCGAATTTCGATTTTTACACATATTTATGTCTTTACAAATCTGCAAGATTTTCTCTCATTATGCATAACCAAACAGTGAACGCATTTTGTTTATGAAAACCCAATTTCTGTTATTTTCTCCCCTCCTTGTCTCTCATCATTTTTAGCAGATCAGGTTGTCTCTCATGTGGCACTATCTTTTCTTGTCACCGACTTTTGGATGACTCTGCGCATTCATTAATGTGACAGACCAGACAAGCCGTGTGGGCGTGCAAAAGGCATCAAACATTAAAGAATCACAGCTCAATCTGAAGAAAACCTACAGTATAGCCACAGTGCAAAATAGACACACAAGGATGGCATATGCATTTGAGCTGGTTCTTAATCTGCAATGCAGTGACAGCAAAGAGGAGACTGACCTTTTTACTGTCTCTTATTCACTTGGACCATCCTTGCTTCTTCAGGCTACTCATCCCACTTTTTACCGACTGACGACAGAGTGAAAAATGTGAGAGCCAGAGTTTGTTCTCAACTTGAAGGTCATTGCTCCGTTTGATAGCCTTTTGTCTGTCATCCAAAAACAGCCGAGTTAATAGCTGCCCCTAGGACACTTTATAATGATTGGGCCTTATCTGTAGGCACACACAGACAGGCCCACACACATAAACTGAACAAACACACTGTTCTCATCATGGAAGAAGCTGCCAACTTAGAAAACAATACTTCTGTACACTGTCATAGTGTAAAATTACATGATAACTAACTTTCATACGTCACATTTACATCTGATCTTGGGTTACACTGATCCAGTACTGGTATGGGATATTGGATAAATCGAATTTGCTTACTCTTCCTTTTTACCCCGTTAATCAAAACATGCACAGTTGTCTAATCCTTCAGCCTGGTTGCCCAGACCAAGATCTGGAGATGTAACATTTTCTGTCGTATACTTAGACAATAAAGTCCACATACAAATAAGCAAAAAGAAACCAATTTAAGATACAACAAGTCATCCATTGCAACCCAATGATTTCATGCAGCTTATTTCCCCCCCAAGTTTTTTACAGGTTTCTTTATTTTGTTTTTTTGGTGTAGTGAATTGTTTCCTTAAAATCCAATTTTTAATTACGCCAGTCTTTCGGTGTGTTTTAATCCCAGTAAAAGCAGTGGCCTGCGCACATGCCTGTCCTTGCAAGCAACAGACAACAATGACATGGGGAAAGTTATACTGCAGTTCACTCTATTATAAAACTATTTGTAACTTATAGATCTGGCAGTATCAGCCACACAAAGCCACCCCGCCCCGGCTCCGGCCCAGTGTTATGTAGTGGGTGAACGCTCAGGGCTGGGACTGCAGGTACAGTGTGTGAAAGAGCAGCGACAGCATGTAGGAGGAGTCAGGACCTCATTTATATTGCTGGAGGTGGTGTGCTCTGCAGTTGCCAGAGACCTTTTTGACAAGGCTGGCTGCGGTTTCCTTATGCTATTCACTACACACATTGATTTTGTGGCTAACTTGGTTTGGAGAAATAGAAAGTTGATTTACCTTGGTTTAATTTTCCTTAATTGGCCACCTCTTCTCATACTGTGATTAGCTGATTGAACTAACTGATGTTTTATGCTAAACGCCATCAGATATACAGTACCTTTCCTGATGAAAACCTCTGCATTTATCTCATATTTGGAATTATAAAAGAATACAAATAAAATCATCCTGGCTTATAACTTGCATAGCTGGGTTACCTCCATCAAAGCTTAAAGAATAACAGACAAATGGGATGTTACATCATATACATGTAAATATTATGTATCCATAGCGGGTTAGTAGTATCCTCTGGCTCTGCAGGGGTCGGATTTTGAAAGTATTTGCAAATTAAATAAACCTTGAGCTCAGGCACTGGCCTGCCATGACCTTGCCTAAGCCTAATGCACAAATATGCTGTAGGAGAAGTCAGCAGATTTAATGCTCCTACTCAGCCAATTCATCACATTGCATTTAAAAGTCGTTCCAGCTCATCCGGGTATCACTGATCTTAACATACAAACAGCAATCCAGCGTCTTTGGTAGAACGTTTTAAATGAGAGAGGGACAAAGGGTTATGCATAATTTAACATAAACGCCTTTGGAGACAACAGGTTTCCCATCTGTTTTGGGATTCAGGCCTTGCCAAGCTACCTTAGAAGACATTTAAAATGCTTTAGCAGTGAGGTATTATACATCATCAATTAGCATAATGCTACTTGAGGTGCAGGGATTTGCATTTTTACACCCTGAGGATTTAAAATAGTTGCAGCTGTGGCAAACAAGGTGACAAAGCAGTCTGCGGCATGGAGCACAGCGCCGCTTTGAAGCATGGTACCTCACTGTTAAACAAAGCTATAATTTAGAAATACGAGTTTGGAGCCTTTAATAGACCATAGTCAAATCCCCAACGTCAACTCACTGTGCAAATCATCAGGGCGGCTAAACCTGCTCATGCTGTTCACAAGTCTCACATTTATTCATCGAATAATGAAATGTGGCGCAGAAAATACTATGGTCTGCTGATGGCGAGAGGACATGTATTGCAGGGACAATACATTGATAGAGTAAGGTTTAAACTTCCACACGGGCTAACTGTAAAAGAAGACACATTAAACCCCCAGTAGGTTGAGATTTAATTTGAGAAAAGATGGACTTTTTGTTGTCATGTCTTATGTGGAAAAGCTTCTTGAGTGTGTGTTAGACCAGCTGAATATCCATGTGCTGTGTGGCGTTGAGGAGATGGTGGGATTAAGGTTGGAGACTCGAGATAGCAACTGGGGATCATCTCATTCAGGACTTCAAATGGCTTTGAGAAAACCAATCAAACTAGCATACACTCTGCAGTGCTCTCTTTCTTTCCCTATCTTGGCTCTTGCTTACGCATGTACTGGCGCTTACACACTTGAGCAGGGAGAGGGAGGGAGTGCCAGCGGCCTATTGATCCGCCGCACGTGGCTGTGATTAACTGGAAGGCTACACACATGCTTAAACAGCGCACACACAGAGAACAGCATATATGGCATGATTAAAACTATATATAGAGCTTTACTGGCAATGTCACTGTTAAAGGAATAGGACACCGTTTTTAAATACTGAGATATGTTCTTACCTTAGCTTAGACGAGTTGATATGTAGCTGGCTGGTCTTTACGCGTGCTTTCAGTCATGTAAACAGAGCACAGACGGTGTTAGCATTTAGCCTCTCCTCCTCTATGTGGCCAAACGGAGGTGAAGTTAGAAGCAACCAAGCTCTTCCACGTTTTCCCTATTTAAATATGGTTACGTGAGCCTTTACACGATCCAAGTTTGGTCACACAAAATTTAACATGTCAATTTTCTAAGCGGATAAAAAGGGGAACTATATTGCAAGGCTTAGTAATATTACTAGGCCTTGCAAAATAGTTAAACTGGTCTGTAGACCAAACACAAGCATTTATATAGGTACCTTGTATTTGTTAAAAATATAAGCTGTGTAAGCGTTGTTTTGCAAACTTTAAATCAGGTAGGAACCAAAGTTTAAAATATATTGAAGGCAACACATGCGCATAGACAAAGTTATATAGTGACTTTTTTTATTGTGTGCATGAATACTTTCACGCTCTATCAACAAGCCACAAATTATAACTGAAACAATAGAAAGTGGAAGTAACAAACACTGCCTGGAGAAAACACTGGAGCTTCAGCAGTCATCTATTTTGGTACGCTACAAAGTTAAGGCACAAGACAGCGTTCCTAAATATTTAAAAGGGGCTGACAAAGCATTGTTTACTGAGCTTTTGAAACACATCGAGGCACATGTTGTGTGTAACGCTTTGCACAACTGCATCTACAAGCTCAAACTGGAACACTGTATTTCCTTAAAATTGAGATAATAAATTCATGTAACTCACTTTTTTTTTGTGCCTGGTTTCCACCGTACAGTATGTCCATTGAGTCGATAACTGTACTTAGCAGAGAAATATGTTGCAGATTATATAGATGTGGATTAGTCCGTGTAATCTTGGTCGAAAAATAGGACGTGAAGATACTTTGTCTCTCCAATAAAATGAATAAGTAATATACAGTAAGTCATACAATGATACAACTAACCAAAGAGAAGGACACAAAAGTACACATGACACATCAGTACACATCACCCGGCAAACGCCTCTGTCGAGAGGGTTGGGAGCCTCAAGCATAAAACTTCTGGATCCTGAGATGATTTTAAGAAATTTATTACACAAATACCTGGTAAAGTACTCTCAAAATACTGTCAAATCTGTGGCATACCACCCCATTTAGTCATATATGTTGAAAAGTGGAACTTTACTTTGGGCTACAATTGGCACCTTCGGCCTTTGGTATTTTCACAACAAAGGAAGTCGTCCTCCAAGCAAACTGGCCCTCTCTCATACACAGTATCAATGCCTATGTACTTCTTCTTTCCCTGCATATGTATGTTAATGGTTCTGGGTAACAAGAGCCAATTACAGAAACGGATCGGACAAAACAAAATGCTATTGGAACTACGACCTGTGTTTATAAAGATCAGACAGAACTGTTGTGATTGTTTCAGTGCTTTCAGTGCTCAAAAGTGGTGATGATAAAACATATTATAGGATCTGTAAAATGGATGCAAGTGGCGTTGTACGCAGTCATTTAACAATTTTGACATTTTCGCCTTCTGCTGAATGGTTTTGAGCTCTGTTCTTCTTTGTGAATGAGGCACTGGAGAGTAAGGCGTGCACCAAGAGTAACTGTGCCCACTTTTGGACAAACTGTTGTGCCAAACATCTTATATATAATGGCCTTATATATACACTGCCTTTGTCCGGGCTGCTCTGTCACGAGGCTCACTGCGGACTCAACAGGGGTGATTTCAGAGGTGAATGCATATTTGTTTTAATGATTCTCTATGCGCTATTATGATTCTGAGTACGATCTCGCTCAAACAAATGATTTAAAGACATGAAAGTGAGGCTTTGTGATTCATCTCGTGTTTGTTTTTCTCGGCGCATCTGGATCGGGTGTTACTATATAAAGGAAATCAAGTTGCCAATGAATGCCAAATGTATTACTTTGTTGTTTGAACTTTTGCTTATTCTTCTCCAGTCTTACACTCACTACAACTTAAGTCACAGTACAGTATTGCAGAATTTGCACATAGAGCTGCCTGTTACACTAAAACTGAACCGAGGTTACTATGGAACTCAACCTAGTTTATTATGAGATGTAATCCTGTTGTTATGACAGTGAATTGAACATATAATAGATACAGACAGCACACAGTATATGGGATCGCCTACAAATAATCATGGAAAGCTGCTCTTTCACCACAACTAATTAAACAATAATAATCAATCAATCAATTTAATTATGTATTATTGACATATTATTATTATTATTGATGATAACAGAGAGCGTTAAAATAATTCCAAATGCCCACCTACAAATTATTCATCAGTAAAGACAAAAGACAGCTTTCATATCTTTGACGGCTTTTGATCTCACAGATATTCATCGGCCTTTTATGTCTTTGAACGTACATTTCGCTTTGTCTCGGCAGGAGCTGCAGTTTGAGCGCCTCACCAGGGAGCTGGAGGCTGAGCGTCAGATTGTGGCCACGCAGCTGGAGAGATGCAAGCTGGGATCTGAGGCCGGCAGCATGAGCAGCATCAGGTAACATGCCAGCCCCTCTGTCTGTGTGCGCTGCAGTGTCTGGATATGGGCCAGGTGTAGGGTTACTGGAAAAGTGGACACAATTATTGGGGGTGGGCGTGGTGCATGACCTCACTTGACTCTTCTTTGATTTTTTTTTTTTCTAAAATTACTGATTGCTGCTGTTACATTTTTCCTTTTTTGTCTATTAATTGATATGTCTCTTTAATAACCATTTAGATGCTTTCATTGTGAAGGCATGGTGATTTATTTTTCGCCGTAAAAGGGCTCAAATACATAGCATGCCTCAGCTTTACAAACTTTTGTATAGGTGACACCATAGGATGAGATAAACTTTATAAGAAGCAGCAGTCAGAAATGATGTCTGCCGCGTCTCTTGAGTTACATTTTTGCCCATTTTCAAAATTGTCAACAGAGTAATTCCCACGTTGCAACTGACTGTTAACCCAAAGTTTTTTGACATGTCAGAGTATACGCAAACAGATAAACCTACAGTGTATTCTCCGAGCATTTTGTCGGGTTGATGACTGCTGGTGGTGAAGACGTGCGTGCCCCGTGCTGCGAGCTGCCTGGACAGATCTGAGCCCACACACGCTCAGCGCTGTTTCAGAGGCTAAACAACACAGTGCATTGTGGGAAGTGAGAAAAACACAGTGTTCACAAATATGCACACTCTGACACAGGCAGACAAACAGCATGACACTTGCCAAGGGCTTGATAAATACAGGCACATCAGCAAAACCCAGGGCCAAATTTACGGGCGAGAAACTGTTTCCCCCAAAGTGCCTTTCAAACTTGCCTTGCATCAAATCTTTTGGGCATGTTTCCATATTTAGCTTTAAAAAACTGACATTGTTAAGAGTAAATAATTGTAATCTTCAAACAGAGGTATAGTACTTCATTTGAACTTCAAAAAAACTTGACTTGTGACTATGATTTGATAGTGAATTGACTTGGACTTTATTTTGCTGACTTGAAGGCTAGTGACTGTAGTCAAGTCACTAGCCTTTGTAGCTCTGCATAGAACATGATAAGAATGAGTTAAGGGTAGAAATATCGTGTGCAACTTGCTGCACAGCGAAATGTTGTTGAAGGCACTGGGAATTTCATACTAACTGTTCATGATTTCCACTAAATAACCCACATTTAAATTCATCTTCCGCTGTGTTTTAACGTTGACTCACTAAGGCTACACATCTCTTAACGAAAGTTTGGCGAAAAGTTAAGACTGAATTATTTACGATTTATAGATTTTTGTTGTTGTGAGTGAGCCTGCATGTGTAAACTGGAGTATTGGCGTCGATGTTTTTCTGCCATGTCAAAGAACCAGACTGATATAAATTCAGTATTCCTCTGAATCCCTCAGGCAACTTATTGCATTAGTACACAAGCCTGAGGGGCAGGGGAACAGAAGAGAAGCCCGTCTGAACTTTTTCTGTCTTACTCCCGCTTCTCCAGACGAGTTTCAAACGCCATTCCAGGTTACCGCGAAGACGGTTCCTTCAGAATTGTTCAAGACACACTTATTACTTTTTAAACCTGTCAGCCGTTTGTTAGAAATTCTCAAGCTCCATTATGGCACGTGTAAAAATGCGCGAGAATCCTGGAAAAAAAGTGAATTATTTAAATACAGTACAAAGCAGAGGAGCCTGGCCAGCCGGACTTTCCTGCATTCAATTCAAAAGCAGGATGGTTTGCCTTTAACAGATGCTAATTTGTAACGCAGCACTCAAATGAGAAGACTCTCAAATCACATAACATTCAGAGTGAACTTTATAACTTTCCCACCTGTAGTTGAAATAGTTAAGCAGTTTATCTGTTGATTTGGCAGAAGATGGCAATATTACTTTTGAAATAACTTACACACATTTACTTATTGTAGAGCATAAGCCAGTATCACATGTTATGCATTTATAGAAGGGCAAAGATGATTACGAATCATCTTTCAAAGCTTGCCTCCCCCTCTTGACATTATGATCGCTTTAGCTTATTAGCTCCTTGTCAGAGCCTTGCACAAATATCCACCCCAAACATAATTCACATCTTTTATCCCAGAGTTTGGACACAAAGTCGATACTTGCAAATGAAACTGCGCGGAAATCAAAACACTCAGACACATCTTGATACAGTCATGCTCGTAATGATTTTGAATATATTTTATTCCAAGTAATGTTTTCTCAATAATGGGCGGGTTGTCTGCATTGATTACAACGTTTTTTTTATTTAATGGTCGATTAAATCTTGGCAAAACACAATTTAGCACATCATATCCTTGCCAAAATCCAACAGTCGTAACTGTCCAGCTAGATGCATACAGGCACAGACTCTAGATATGGATTTTGACTGCCATGGTACAAACAGAATAATTTATTACAATTTAAGCTTTATATTTTGGAAAAATGCAAATTACAGGGATGTTTCAAATCAGGCCTAGAGATATAAAATACCTCCAAAATAGATGGAGGTCTTCATTTATATCGTAGCACTTTTCTAGGGATGTTTGCATTGTTTGAATTTGTTGTGAGGGTTTCTGTGTCGTCAAATGATTATCACATCAAGAGAGTGTGACAGAGACTCCCACCAACACAATGTTTTTCTGCGTCGTGAAAATATCAATGAGTGATGCAACCGTGAGCGATCAGAGCAGTTTGAAGATATTCAGAAGGACAGTGCTAACCTTTCCCATGGTCTCAAACATCAGCGCTCATTTCCCTCACCTTCATCAGCCCCTGACAGGTAGCAGCTAAATATAGAGGCGTGGTGGCCCTGACTGCTAATGTGTTGCCACAATATGAGGGAAATTTAAGGACATTCCAGGAAAATTTGAGGTTTATGGTGCCTAAAAGTTCACCAAACTGATATTGTTTTCCCTAAATTCAGTCACTGTGCTTTGCTTAGTGTAAGTATTAACATTGCGATTGCTATTCATTTGTGATTAATTTTACAGCCCTAATGGATAGTCTTCTACTACAACTATTGCTGTTGATAACCATGGCTGTACAGTACAAAAGCTGCAGCCTCAGCGTTGCTCACTTACACTCCTGGGATTGTCCCACCTACAACTCTGTATTGGTTTTATTTCCCCTAACAGACAGTGGTATCCCCTCTGCAGTGGGCTAGAATTACACATAGCTGGAGCCAGGGCTGTTCCTGTGTTTCTTCTGGGCAGTCGCTGCATGTCTTCCGTTGTGTTCCGCTCGATAAAGCAATTCTGGCGTCTCCGAGGAGTCCTCTTTAGAGGCTATAGGACTCTAAAAATGTCCGACCGTGGCGCCAGAACCCAGAGCCTAACTGCCTAACATCTGTTCACACTGAGAGCTGTTGGCATGCGGCACAACTGTTTGCTGGGGGAAACACACGCCCACTCGTGTGCACCCTGACTGGTGTGCCGGGCCTAATTTATCATTTTTCTAGCATTAGTGGTAAGTGGCAGCCTGTTGGAGACGTTTTGCTCCTGCTGTCTTCTCTGCCTGACTGGCACTCTGGCGCAAACCTTCAATAAGCTTTACAACCTACAGCTCAGCACTAAATGGTTGATATAGCCAATAGCCAGCATTCATACTATTTTACATGGGAGAAAACTGGTGAATTTTTGGCGACTGGTGAATGTTTGATAGGTATTATTCATATTATAAAACAATTATGGTCTTTTTTGTGGCAGATGACATTCCTGTTGTAACAGTTCAGCTCTGAGTTATATTATGGTATGATGAGTATCTTTTAACTGTGTGTAAGTGCTTTATTTGTCATTGTACAATTGCACAAAACAAAATTGCGTTCAGGTGTTGGGATAGTCCTGGGTTATTTGTAGCCAATCTAACCAGCGTGTTTTTGGAGGTCGGGTATAGCGAGGCTCTATTTAAAAAAAAAGCAAAAATGGACCAAAGTGCTCAAATTATGTTTATTGAGCCTTTTACCAAAGTGCAAAGAAACCTCGAGTGTAGAATATTTACAGTGTATTTACAGGTATGTGTTAGCATGTATGATTGAGAGTAAGCTAACGCGGTCAAGTGTGCACCCTTGGGTGAATTAGGACAGAATAAATGAGAGGAAACAGCGTATATAGCGTATGTGAGGCTTTATGCATAAACAGCGGGGATGGGAAAATGCGCAAATGGAATGAACGAAGTGGCGTGTGTAGGTGTGTGCGTGCGTGCGGGCGGGTGAGTGTGGGCCCGCGGCTCCATTGCTGAGGAAACCACGCGTGTTTCACTCAACGTATTTAGAGACGGATTGGCTCTGTCACATCGGGGAAACCGGAGCACAGCCTTCAGTGCTCCTCTGAAACGGTGAAACGCCTCCTGGGTTTGTTTCAGGTGTCCCGCACTGGTCAGCTCCACCTCCTCCTTCCTTTTCCTCCTGTGCAATTCCTTTTCATCTTCTGGGAAGAGCGTAGCTGACGAATATAGTCCGTCTTTTTCTCCAGTGAACGTCAATTAGTCAGAACAATGGTAGAGATAAAATATTTGGGAGGCTTAGCTGTGAGTCTTGCCCAGATACCTCCTCGTTTGTCCCTTTTTTGTTTCCTGTTGACTGTGCTGCAGGTGTGGGGGTTCTTGGTGCCTCTTCAGTGTTTCAGAATAAGAAATTTGTACGTCTCAAATGTCTTTAGCTCATCAGCTAGCTGTTATTAAACGGCCAGTACGTCCTCTCTGCAGTAAAAATCTGCTGAAACACCACAAAGATGTAAAAAGTATCCAGTAAAAAAAAAGTGAAACACAGAAACTACAAAGAAAAGTGTTAGGATTTGGGTTGGTGTTCGGGTTTAGTTGGGGTTTTGTTTTGTTTCCCCCTGTCTCGGTGTGTGTTCCTGTCCTTGTGCGTTTTATTTTGACGTTCAAGTGCTGTCTGTGTGATTCTTGCTTTCCCTTCCTCTTGTTTGATTACCTGCCCCGCCCTAATGTGTTGCACCTGTTCCCCATTTCCCGTGTGTTTGTATATATCCCCTGCATTCTCCTTTGTCCTTGTCCTAGCATTGTCTTTGTTCCGGTTTATGTTTGTCTCATGTCTTGCCAGTTTTTGCCTGCTCCTGTTTGCCCTGTTCATTCCTGGTTTTTGCCATTAAATCTGAGTTTTTGACAGAAAGCTACTCTGCATTTGGGTCTATCTCCCGCACCTCACCTTCTAACCGCAACAAAAGGCAAAAAAAACACAGCTGTAGCAAGAGAGAGAGTTTACGTGTCATCATGGATGTCAATAAAATTCTGTTCTGACTTCATAAATGTTTAGTTTAGACAACTGCCCTACCTGAGTCACTGTCACCTCATTTATGAATAAATGAAATTTTAAGTAAGTCTCATTAAGATTATTAGTCACAGGTCATAATTATTTAGGCCTATCTATGTTCTCACTGTGGTAGATAAATGCCGTGGTTATTCCTTGACAGATTCAGATCGCTTTAAGTTTCATGGACGCCATCTGCCTTCCAGTGTCCTTGCTATGCATTCTGGGAGACATTATGGGCACATTAAAGCATCGCCCGTGAACTGTCGAGGAAATAATGTGAAGTTTGCTATTGAGCTAATCGTGGCTAGCAGCAATAGATTACAAAGACTAAAAGAGGTGTCACATGAGCTTATGGATGCAGTGTTTAGATGCAATTATGATGTTATATTCCACTGGCTATGAGTAAACACACCCTTGGCTGGAGGCTTTTAATATTTCTTAATTTGAGATAAAGCTTTTGAGGGTAGGGCACAGGATGTTGAGTTCCTCTCAGGGAGTGAGAGGGATGGATAGTAACAGTACAGACAGACCGCTCATGTTATAGGTGTTTTCGGAGTATATATTACCAAGTATGGCTGCATAATATATTGTGAATTATTGTTATTGTAGTGTAGTAGTAACTCAATATCCTTATTGCAAGAAGCCACAAATTATCGCAAAGTAACTGGAGTCTTTCATTTGACTGAGATTCATGTACATGTTTTGGCAAAACAGTCTTAAACAAAAGCAGGTGGTAACTTAAAAATGCGCAAAAGTTCAGGTTTAGTTAATTGTGCTGTATTTTAACCAATGTTTTAACCCTGGTGTATTGTTTTTAAGTCTTGTTGTGGCACAATTACGTTTTACCCAAATCTAAAAGCTTCTGGACTGTAGCTTACAGCCTATAGGACAGCCTCATTTGAAAGCTAAGACATACAAAAATGATCGTAACTTCGTAAAGCCACACTTTTTCACATTGTTGTCATGTTTTTGTATTTTTTGTTGTTGTGATTTTGTATTTTTTCTTTCGTGTTTTTTGTTTTGTTTTGTTGCTTTTCTGTCTTGGTTTCACCACATTTTTGTCTTGTTTTTATTGCTCTTTTTTTTGCCTCTTTGTCGCTTTTTTGTTGCTTTTTTGTCACATTTTTGTTGCGTTTTCATCCTCGTTTTCGTTGCTACATTGACACTTTTTTCAAGCTTTTAGATTTGGGTAAAGCCAAACTGTGGAGCAAATGTGGTTGGTTCAGATGGGGGTTAAGAAATAAAATTCAATAGATTCACTGGTTTAATATTGGTACATTTCTAATAGGACAACAAAAGACAATGTGGAAAGAGGACAGGAGTTGGCATGAGAGAAGGTATCGCCAATGTTGGTATGCAGATGACGGAAGGAGGCAGGGCAAATGTGACCTCTAAATGAGTGGTTTTGTGCTTAATGGAAGTGTTAGTGTTTAGTCTGAGGAGATAAGCGTGTCAATGCTGGAGGCGGCTCTAACACAGGAGAGGATGAAGGAACGAGGGAGCAGGGAGAGAGTGAGAGAACGGCCTAATAAATAGCTTTCATTACCCTGTAGCAGCTGCAGAATAGAGCCATTGATTTATTATTTTTCGGTTTTTAGTGCTCTTTATCGCTCTTTTATTTTCCGCACAGTATGTTTGCATTGTCCCATTTTCCACAACGTATCTCCCTATCCTACCATTTTGATTTTATGCATTTATTACTACTTTGGACACATTTGTCAAGATAAAATCAATGGGACTGTCTGCATTGTATAACTTAAGCTTTGGGGTTCGTTGCACAGTGGAATAAAATCATTTGTAATGTAACCAATATGTGTAGTGATCAGGTAGAAATGGATCATCTTGTTTATATACTGTATATTGTTTTATTGTTGCCCATTTGCCTGAAATAAATGAATAAATGAAATGAAATGAGTGAATGAAAGCATTAATCTATGGATGGTGATATGGGAAATACGGCACCACATCGTGCTGACTGCAAGTGTGTAGGTGTCGGGGTATTTCTTTGTGGAGGTCTAAATAGGTATTATAATTTCTCCTCTGTCCCTATCCCATTGTCTTAAACCTGCTAATCCTAGTTTATACCTTTACAAACGTGTTCTTCTAACTTGGATAACTTACTGCTGTACACTCTCTTCTTATCGATCCCACAAAACATTTCCAAATTCGCCTAAATTAAAACATTCCAATGTAGCCGACAGACAGAGACGTAAAGTGGCTGTGGGAGAGGCGGAGAGGGAGGCGTGAGGAGTGCGGAGGTGTAAAGTTCATGCCCAGAGGTAGTAACAGCTTTCTGATTGTGTTGTTCAGACTTCACATCTGCCCTGAGACCCATCGGGCAGGTCAGGGAGAGGTAAAGCGCCAATGTCCTAAATAAAACCAGCGTGCGTGTAGTAGCGCGCGCCTGTAATATAAGTAAGAGTGAACAAAAGCTATAAGTCGCCACACATGCACTGCCCTAATGTGTGTCAGTGTCCCAGAGTCCTATAGCCCTATTTATTCTAATCAAGCCGTGACATTTAGTTTCCGAGCAGCAGGGACCAGCTCACTCACGGTGTAACATTCTTAGTCATAGCCACACACTTCTAACGCGGCACCTTTACTGGTCTCAGGGGCAAACGCACTTGCCAGACTGTAAAGTTGTCTTACCCTGAGGAGCAGCTATTCACACAGGACATGCAGTACATCGGTTTATCTTTCACCCAATTGATTACAGTGTGTAATGCAGCCCTATACCTTGTACCGAGCTGGAGGAATAGCCTATTGTGCAAGTTTTGGGATGATGAGGGACCAATGGTACGTCAGGTATACTCAGGGTTATCTGCAATTTTAAACTTAAGATCTACATTTAGATCGATTTAATAGGTTGCGTTCACGT
This sequence comes from Neogobius melanostomus, assembly GCA_007210695.1. Lineage (NCBI taxonomy): Eukaryota > Metazoa > Chordata > Actinopteri > Gobiiformes > Gobiidae > Neogobius > Neogobius melanostomus. The sequence continues at coordinate 5,183,343 of VHKM01000035.1, read as the reverse complement.
TTTAGAATGTGATCATATCATAATGTCAGGTGGAGGGCAGGGACCAACACAACTCTATGGGAGAAATCCCGTTTTTGTAAGAAATCTCTCTAAAAAAAAACTAAAATTGACAAAATGATTTTCCTCTTCAGTATTTTGGATTTTCCAGTTTGGATTCAGAAACCTGACACATTATTTTTATGGCTGAAAGTCCTTTCTACTGGACAACATCACGCTCATGTTTTTGAATATTGTCTCCACTTTTCCTTTCAGAGAAAATAATTAGTGCCCCGCCTGGAACCGCTAAATCGCAATATTTATTGAGCACCCGAATGATCCTGGTGGCTCTGTTGTCGGGTGCTTCATGCCCCTGGTAGAGTCTCCCATGGCAAACAGGTCCTAGGTGACGGGTCAGACAAAGGGCGGTTCAGATGTCCCTTATGAGAGACCAGCAGGCCCGGTTAGAACCATGAGGCCGTCCTTCTGTGGACCCACCACCTGCAGGAGAGCCATAGGGGCTGGTGCAATGTGATTTGGGCAGCTCCAACAGCTGCCCCCCACGACCCGGCAACGGACAAGTGGAAGAAAATGGATGGATGGATGGATGGATGGATGGGATGAATGGATGGATAGTTTGTACGTGCTGACAGAGGAGACAGTGAACTTTGAGACAGTTTTTGTTTCATGTGGATTACCCCAGTAATGACTGAGATATTAACCAACAAAAAAGACAAAGAAATCTGCAGTTTGCCGGTTATCATAGTTACCATCATGGAATTTTCATTTGCCCTCCACCTCAAGTTTAAACTATGGACTCTTTAGAATGTTGTGATGTCACATGAACACACAACCTACTTAGGTTGTACTTTTTCCTACTGATTCAGCCTTGCTTTATAAGAAACATGCTTACCTAAAAAAAAATTGACAACCTTCATAAATGCTTGCTTCGCTGTATGCTTTCATTCAGTTTCATTTAAACGCTCAAAAGTTTCCTATTGTCCCATCCAAACTCCAAAACTAGGTGATGTTTCTGCCAAAGAAATGACTCTCAAACCTGGCGATTATACAGACCGATACAGTTATTGAGATTAACCAAAGTGGGGATTGCAATTGAAATAAATAATGGATTAATTGCCCAGCTCTAATGTTGCATCTTAACTATTTTTAACATTGCATAGTCATAACCTACTGTTAAACCCTGAGTTATTTGACCACAATTTCTACTTTATAGATTTAATTTAATGTCTTCAGTCAACAAAAGTCTTTGGGTTTGAATAATATTCTTTTTTGGGTTGCAGCTTGTCATCTTGGGGCCGTCCCGGTGCCATACCAGCTGAAAACGTCTAATTGACACTGTATTCTTAATGTTGTATAATTGCCCTCTGACATTATTACAGTGCAACATACGGTTTTACACATGAGGGCATTTTTCCCATGCAAGATTTTTTTTTTTTTCCATTTCTTCCTGTCCATGAGTGCCCACTGCTAAAATACTATCCAATTACCTTCCTTTATCTCAGTGCACCCCACCCTCTTCTGCTGCATCGGGTGATAATAGAGGGATCCATCACACCATTAGCTGCGGGCGTTTTTATAAGCTCAGCAAAACGCGGCATAGAAGGGGCAAATTATAGGGCGCTGCATTAAACCTTAAAATACGCCCTCTGTATTTTGGTTTGTGTGTGTGTACTGCATATGTGCCTGTGTGAATGATGATGATACCCCAAGTCATGCTCCTCTCTAATGACTGATGATGCATCTCTAAAAGGAAAGGAGAAAAATGGCGGCAGGTTTAGACATCTCTCATGCTGCTGTCGGCCCCACTGTCTATCTTTCTGTCTGCTTCTCTGTGCGTTGTTTCGACGCTCCCACCATCCATCTGCCCTCGCCTTCCAAATCCTATCCTGGCTTTTCCAATTTTTTGCAATTTAAAATTTATTTTGTGTGACAATCAGATGCTGGCATATTTTAAAGGGAATTTGTGTGGAAATCCCGCCTCCGTTTCATAACTTGTTATAGCTACTCGGAGGCATGGGGTGGGCGCAGGCTTGCTGAAGTGGCTTGGCATGACATATCACACATTATGCAAAATAATCAGTTGTATGGCAAATGAAATAAACTTACACACGTATAGGACATATTAAGTACTCTTGTAATAAAGTGTTCTCTAATAATACTTTAAATGTTTATCCATTTAGTGTCTTTATAAAAAAACATTTGACTATTGAACCGCAAATACTGCATGCGTTAATACCTTGAAATGATCGCATCAGTGGACAATATTTTTGTTAGATTAGGTAAATATTGACACTCATTTGGAGCTACATCCTAAAATAGACCATTGTTTAGATGGTGCCCCTCTCTCCTGTGGTGCAGGCAGCCCCTGTTTGTTGGAGTTAGCAGCTGGTAAGTCTGAAGGAGAGTTAGGCCTATAGGGCTCCCATCACTGCCTGTGTGTGTCTGTGTACTGTCTGTTTGTGTACGTACGTGCACTCTGTGTGAGTGAGTGTGTCCTGTTGCTGAGGGGAATCTGGGGTGTTTGCTTCATTAAACATGCAAATGCATGCTTATCTTCCCCTAGCACCAGATAGTGGTGAGAATAGATAAGAACCGACCAAACCCTGGCAGACGAGAAGAGAGAAAAAGGGACGGAGTGTTAAGAAGAGCAAGAGGAAAAACTAAACAAGCTAAATGTATAAGAGCAGATGAGTGGAGGGAGACAGACAGGTGAAGAATTGGCCCATTCAAATGCAGCACAAGTTAATGTGCCTCTGGAGGTGATATAATAGCCACCTGATGGCCATTTAAACACTCTCTTATCTGTTTGGTGATTTTGACATCAGTCGCCATAATCGTCCCTCGTGGTAGTAATACCTAGTGGCTTTATTTTCGGCACTTATGAATCACAGTCCAACCAGGCAGCTCTCTGCACATTCAATACAACCAGATACGTATTACATTTCTTGGCTGTGGTCAATAGTATTTTCTTCACCTTGGATGATTTGGTGTAAAGCACAGTATTAAACGTGGCCTGTAGGAGTTTTGATTTTTCATCATGTACTGTAAGATAGGCCCTTAACAAAACTCATACTCCTTTCTGTCAGTCAAAGACAATGACGTTCACTGTAGTGCTCAATATTCTTATTCTGTAGCCCACTCAAAACCTTGAGAGGTTATTGCTGTGGTTTCTAATGAGTGTGTCTATGTACGTATTTAGTCTTTAATTAATTTTCACTGTCTGTTTTTGTAAGCATGTTTTACTTTTTGTTGTTGTTGTCCTCCAGTTCAATGTGTGCTGTCACTGTAATGAGCGTTTGAAGAAAAAAGAAAAAAGATTTCATTTAATAGGATTAAATTAATCTGGTCTTAAAAGATGCCAAGTGATTTTTTCATACTTTTATTACACTGGGCTCCTGCTGCGATGCTTAGCACAATGCAATCAAATGAACACAATTATTCAAATTCATACATGAACAAAAGGCATGCTCACAAAGAGGGCTGCAGCAAATGAGACATGGCAAGTTTAATGCTCCATTTGCGTTGTCACCTTTCTGTTCTGTTAAACTTAACCAACCATTTCTCTTTCCAATCACTGAATACATTTAAATCCATTACACCTGTTCAGAGGGACGTCCGCAGACTTTGAAGGGCCAAGTTCGAGAATATGCGAGGGATCATGGGCATGGGGAATACCATAGAAGACTGAGCAAGGAAAGAAAGATGGTAGAAAAGAAAAAAATTTCCAAGAGATGAAGTACCCGTGTTAACATACGCCTCTGAGACACGCTTTAAGAATGTGTAGGGTCACACCAAAGCAGTATGGGAAAGATCTGTCGCGGCAAACGTGACCAGGGAAGTGGGATACTTCAAAGTTTTTTTATTCTAGGCTAATGCAGTACTTATCACTGATGGGAGCAAGTGCCTTTCTGCGTGCAAGACTATAAATGTAACAGAAGAAAAAAAATATGTGTGAAGCTTGGCCGTCTTGAGACACAGTACCCCACAGCCACAGGAGTAGGAGCCTGCAGCAGTTTGTGGAAAAGATATCAGACCTGTGAATATAAGATACACAGGTGATAGTTTTCCCTGTTTGTTTCACTGAATTTTGATTAGCCAAAATGCACCAATTGTTGTTCAGATACTGCAGTTAAAATGCACTTTTGGAAATGAAAATGTCGTGCATTACTCTAAAGTGAAGAGGGAGCACGGTGGCAATGGTTAGCACTTCAATCTCTCCAGGGGCAGTAAACTCACACTTGTCTCTGACCCTTATTGGGCGGGATAGAGTGATTCTTGGGGAAAATGGGCTTGGTGCAAACAATGCAGTTAAGCAAATATAAAGCTATTTATGCCACATCCAAAGCAAATTGAATGTGATACTGGTTCATCTGCCGTAGACTTTTTTGTTGTTCGTGGTGAATGTCCCGTCATGCATTGTTTTGATTGTGCATCAAATCTAATTCAAAGTCCTGTAACTGTATTCTGTCTATAGGCTTGTGATAAATTTGGCGTCTTGTTGTTTCCTGGCATGATTGACGTTGAATGAGCCTGCAGTGACACGGTATGACTCTTGCTTTAAGGGCTGTTAGGGGTCTCCCGCATACAAACCCACCTCTAGAGATTAGGGGTAATCTGAAAGGGTTTGAATAAGGGTTGCACAATAAGCAATAACAATCATTTGGTGATGTGTCATGTAGTTAAACTTTGAGTATAGCAACTTTTGCATTAATGTCAAATTACATAATCTGTAACTATATGAAAAATGGTCATAAATCAAGTGCCTAACAAACATAAACAGACATCTTCATACTTGACTCTCTCTGTTACATTCTTTTGTTGATTCATAATTTGGTGACGCTAACGCAGCACAAAGACCAATTAAGGTTTCTGTCTTGGATTCAAGAGAAGCCTTACTCTGAAAATGTGTAGGTGTTTAGTTTCCTTTAACGCAATGTAGGAATAGCTCATTACTGTAGTAATGTGAGTGGGTTTCAGTTTTACTTGTGGTAGAAACAACACTAATTATCCAGTAATTGCTGTAGCCTCTAGATGCAGTTGCAGTTCTAAATTGTTATACAAACTAATCTCTTAAAATGACTGACAGGTGAAATGAATAGGATTGCTCCTTAATCATGCCTTTTAAGCAGACGCTGATCTTTTTGTCCTTAAACATGTGGTCAGAAACGGGCAAGAAAAAGGGAGAAAGTTACAAGGAAAAATTATGGTGGCTTAAGTAGACGGTTAGATCAGACATGCTCAAAACTGAAGTTGTAAATGACAAATGAAGGCAGGCTTGTGTGGTACAATTCTTGAAGCTCTGAATGGTGTCAGAGTCAAGTGAGTCCATATCAAGTGGTTGTGGTTGCTATGCATTTTGCAAAAGTGATTATTAAACTACTGTACCTAATGACTCCCAATGGGCAGATTTTGTGATTGGTTTTACTTAGTCCAGTTCTTGCAAGAAATAGCACCTTGAGAATGCCTGACCTCTACCCGATAGACTGGAGGAGTGAGCGGTGAGTGATTGGTTGGCAGTCGGAGGGTCTTTGGTGCACACTGGTGCAGCTGCGCTTCTGTCAGTCTACTCCAAAGGCAGCTGTGACTACATACCACCACTGTGTATGGAGTGAATGAAGAGAACTCTGACGATGTTCAACTCCAGGCTGAAATGGTTTTGTTTACTACCTGCTGAACATTGTGAAACTCAGCTGCTCAAATGAAAATATGAATGAGTATTGGATCTGTTTATTTGAGCATATTCAAGTATTTTATCTGCACGCTTCACTTTTAATTTGACTTTATTGATTATTTTAGGCTCATCTTATCTCTTTTGTGTACTCTGTGTTTTCTGTAAATTGTGTGTACAAATAGTGCTCTTCTAATAAACTTGCCCTGTCTTGTGATGCATATTCCTGACCTGCTAATATATTGTGTGCATGCATGTATAGGTGCTATAGTCATTCAATCTCCATACATATGGTGATAGATAGTGTGATCGTGATTCGTGACCAAGCAGCTCCTGTACCTCCAATTAATTCAAACCTGCTATGGACAGCCATGACTCATACATTATACCATCTATCAATCTCCCTCACTGTACAAGCATCATGCATATAGCCATATATTATATACACGCATAGGCTTTGTGAATTGCCCCATCACCTTGCATGCCTACCCATACACCTACCCAGCTACAGAACATGCTTTTATACTCCAAAGAGGCCAGTCACCCTTGTGGAAAATATTATGCAATTAATTACATGAGATGATGCGGACAGCATTAGTATACATGTCATGCATTGATTTGCATTTTGAGACCAAAGTTGGCATAAACATGGCTGCTAAGTGTATGGTAATTTTCATTTGTGTAACATTGGATGTGTTTATTTTGAGGTTCAGGAGGTGTTTTCCCAGAGGGGACTGTTTATCAAAAGACCAATAGTAAAAATAGCAGCTAGATCAGATATGGACAAACGTTTTGATGCTCTGGCAACATTGGGTTTTTGAACTTGCCAAGAGGCCAGACCAGAACTAGAATTCGGTTGTTTCAAACAAGTACAATTCTCAAATAGACTGTAATTGCCTAAACACATTTGAAAAATGTGTAACAAAATAGCTGCAGTTATTCGTTATATTTTTTCATGTCAATGAAAATATAGGACTTTCCCCCGTTTTAGGTCATGCATATTGGGCTTTATCGTCTTTTACGGGCCAGGTTGAAGTTCTAGGCGGGCCTTGGTTTGCCCACACTTGAGCTAGAGACATTAAGTGCAAAGGACTGAAAGGCTAAAAAGTAAACAAAGTTATCAGGTACTGGCTGTACAAGGTGTTATAGTTGCTTTGAACTGAGATTCACCCTATAGATCCTCTCCAGTTTTATATAAATACATAGCTTTCTCCTTTTTCAAAGTTGTTCTGAGAGCTGACTGTAGGTTATAATACGAAAATAAACTGTATCCATCTTATTGCTGAACTTTAGACTTGGGTCCAGCCAAGGAGTTATGTCATTTCACTCACAATGTGTTCTTTAATGTCATGGGTTCAAAAGGCTGAAGGTCTTTAACCCCGTCACATATAAGTTCTTAGCAAAAGATGATAATGTGTTTTTTGTCTACTAAAAGGTATTTTTAGATCACACAGCCCTTTTAGAGACTACCAAGAGGCTCAGAGGTGGGCAAACGTTATGTAGTATGAATGAAAAGGAGCAAACTGAACAGCAGTCTTATGATATTGGCCCTGTTGTTAACTTCACAACCACTTTTATTTAATCTTTTTCTTCTTCTTTTTTTTTTACAATATTTACAATTACCATCAACCGAGTTCCAGATATAATTTAGTGCATTGTGCAATGGGAGAAAGTTGAGAAGAATTACATTTAAGTTATCGTTCAGGTTACTTATGCGGCCCTTTGTAAAAATCAATTGCCCAAGCCTTCATTAGCTTATGCTACTTTGGTCTAAATTTGTCTCATAATTTGTGAGTCTTTGTGTAACACTAAGGTGGCCCACCCTTTGTGCGGTCTCTCCTGAATCATGAATATTGAATAGTGAGTCTCCTGTTGGGCCATTATCCTGATCACACACTCAAGCAGTGACACTTCCTGTATGGTGTAAGATTACAGATGTGCATGCATGGAGCCGGCGAGTATTAGTAATTAGTCTCATGGGGGCTTCAAAGAGAGTGGGGCCGCTCATGGTGGCAAACCTTTCCCCTCTTTCTCACATGCAAACTAATGTATCCCTCCATTGGGCTGGAAGCAGTGGCTCGGTGACTCCCGCTAAATCACTGTTAGATTATCCTCCGGGGATGAGTGATTTACCCTGTCACTGGCGCCTGGCCCCAAAGCCCCGAGCTGTCCCATCCACCATGACATCGCACCATTGGCCTTGAGTGTGTCCATGCGTGCTTGGGTTTCCCTCGACCCCTTGGGCCGTCAGCTTGTCATTTCCATTCCAGATTTAAATGTCACCTTTGGTTACCTGCACGGTGGGGGTTTTTCATCCCTTCAGCCATAGAAGAGACCCCGACTCAACAAGCCGATGGAATTCAACGCAAGCTCATTTCGAAATGTTAAATGCCGCACCCACCACCACAAGAGCAACTTTACATGCAGGAACAGTTAGACTCTTATTTATTCTTTTTAATGAGTGAAATGTTATGCAGTATGGCTCTGAATTACTAATTTTAGTTTCCATTTAAATACTGCTGCTTTATAAAAGAAAACACTATGTAAAGTGGATCAGTAGGAAGTTATACTAAGCAGTATAGGCAGTATAGCTTCTCTCTCGTGACATTCCCTTAAAAGGGAAACTTTATTTTAAACACTTTCTAATGCTCGCGGCAGCTCTTTTAATCTCCAGTTCAATAACGTGTAGCAGTCGGGCCGCACTGAGCCTTGTTAGATGAGTATAAATATTAGAAAGTCCCTGTCTGCGAGAACACAATAAAATAGGGCATACAAAGTCAGGCCACCCGTCCCTGTGAATTATGCATGGAGGTATTCTGTCATTATCTCTGCAGTGCAAAACGGCCATAGTCACCGATCATAATAACTCTAATAGCTCAGTGATTTAGCCACACACAGCAGATGCTCATGGGTTGAAATAGTGCACAGAGCAGGTGCTGCCCCCTTGATGTCCAGATTTAGATTAATGTACAAACATCTTTCAGATTTCAGCATTAAATTCCCTCTTTACTATTACCTTAAATGCTATAGATATATGTAGCTATATAGATAAGCCCTACATTAAAGCCTTGTATAGTGGAAGCTACTGCCTGAATGTTGTTCTCTCAGAGTTAGATTGAAATAGGGCTTCAATATAGTTAATGGGTGGCTAATTATTTTGTATTTGTTTCATTTGATTTCGAGGCTACATTTGCATTTTCTATTCCATGAGCCATATATTGTTTTCAGAACTCCAACATTTGCAGCGCCCTGTGAATATGAATAGATTGCTCTTGAAAGTACTGCCTGACACCAGAGAAAAACTGCATATCTCTGTTGGGGTTGTCAAACTAAGGCGCATTGTTTTTTTTGTTTTTTTTTATAGGAGTTGAGGTTTTGTTACAGCCGTCAGTAGTCAGGCATTAGAAGACATTCTTGTGAATACTTAGACTAGACAATTCTCTTCCATCCGCTGTGTTGAAGTGTCACTCATCTGTCAGAACCACAAAAGTTTGTCCTCAGCCTCAGTGTGTGAACAATAGATTGGCTTGTGAATAGATTATTGTGCATGGATGCTCCTACACACACTCGCACAAATACGCTGTGTAGCCCTGTGTACGTCTGAGGAGAGACAGACCATACGGAAATCATCATAAGCAAAACACATCCAATTTTTCTCTCTGAATGTTTTGACTTTTGTTATTGTTTATATGAGTCGGTTTATGTTTTGCCCAACACACACACACGCACGAGAACACATAAAAGCTTTCTTCTCTATTTTGATTGACAGATTATCACTACGATGTCACACTTTGAAGCTGACAATGATGAAGTACTCTTGTAAGGACAGCGTAAGAGATTCCAGGCTTGCTGCATCCCTGCATCACACCAGCATCTACAAGCAGTTGTGTCATTGTGCTTTTATGTTACGTCAACATTTTTATTTTCCTAGAGTCAAAATGATATCAAAGGAAAGTGCAGCGTAAGAGGTGGCAGATAGACTTACGTTCTCACCCAATTAACCTTGAAATGGCATTTGGTATCACTGAAAAAGCCAACATTACAATATTGTATTTCCATAATGTCTTGTTCAACTTATTGAATGGGTTTCCTTTTATGTCCGCTTTACTCAGAGGGGGGATATAAGCATTACACTTGACTGTAATGGGGTGAAGTACAATGATATCTGAGCTGCACTTAAAATTTGGCAGTGAATAAAACATTTAATAATTAGTTTTAACAGGCCTCCTTTTGGCTTCTCTCGCTCTCTCTTTGGCCAAATGGCTACAGGCTCATATATATATAACGAGTAAATGGAAATGTTAGGACCCATTTTAAACTAATTTCTCACATTATTGCTCATTGAAATACGGATTGTTAAAGCAAACAGGACATGAGCTTTTGTACATTTTGGGTTGGCCGACACCGTTTTTCTTATGTTTTTGCTCTGAGCTGTAGGGAGGAGCTGTCAGTCTCTCAGTTGACAGAGGTTGAAAATAGTACGTTGTGAGTACACACACGGCCCGCGCTGCTGTGCCCCAAAGGCGTTCATTCATGTCATCTGTTTGTCCTTGAGCGGGACACCGGATTGCTCTTAGCCCCGCAGCCTGTGTCAGCTGACCTTGACATGTGTCCTCGCAAACCCCAGCGGCGACGATAAATGAGATCAATAAGGAGTGTGTCTGCACGACCATTTGTTACGACTTCAATTGTGGAGGATTATGTAATAAAACATAACTTAATACTGTCTTCCCAAATGTGTTGACAGTGTTTCCAGCGCCTTACCAGCATTAAACTGGTCTAAATACATTTGTGGTGCCACAGTGGCTAAGCGGCTAGTACTCTCGACTCAGCAGCAATCGGGTCCTGGATTTGATTCTAGGGCCTCTCTGAGGGAGTTTCTCTTGTCTGTATGGGTTTTCCACATAGACTCCAGTTTCCCATCATCACAAAACATGCACAGTAGACAAATCTCCTGCCTCTCACTGCACTGCACTGTCGGTGGCCTCTCCTGACTTGTTTATTATTCTATTCAAATACAATTGCTATAGCTAGTTTACTCAAACCAAACAATGGCTTATATAGGTTTTCAGTTTTAACTTTTTGCTAGAGCTAAACCAGTGTAGTTTCTGTGCATGGAAGACCAAACAATAGTGCCTACTTTCAACGATGAGCTTCATACTTTGTTAAAAGTCTATTTTTACTCCACAAACATTGGTTTGCCCACTACATTGGCCTTTATACAGTTGGCAAATGTGACGGATACCACATGGTTTTCATTCTGCAGTTTCACTTTTGAGCGGTGCGGTAAGAGCCTTTACTTTGTAGTTCATCGCAGGTATCTGTGTCCAAAAAGCTTAACTGAGAGGCAGACAGCAGCGTGCATGTGTGCTTGTTTATTGTGGAGCACGAACATTCATGCTGGCAGCCTTATCAAGTTGTGGCAAAATGTTTCTAAAGTGCTACTATCTAGAAAGGGAGGCAGCTCGAGGATTGCAGCTGAACGGCGCGTGGCAGTGGGTAACTCTGTCAGCCTAATGCTCTTAACACAGCCGACTAATGATTCATGAAGTATATGCTACTGCTCGAACTTCTCCCTTTATAGCTCTGCTGCAGTTCATATTTATGTCTTAAACTTATTAAGAACACAAGCACTTGCAGTAAAATCTCTGTTTTTATTGCAGCTGGGGATATTGTTTCATCTACAGCATAGTATATAAGACAGTTTAACTTTTTCTCAATAGGAAACGTCTCATTAGCGTATTTAGAATAATTTATAATAGCACACACTATGGATGAAGTCCTGTACATACTTTTGTTTTACTCTAGACAAGATGTGTTACTATAGGACCTTCAAGACTAATAGTAGTCGTAGTAGTAGTATGGGTAGTTTTATTGTCCTAACTGAAGTAACCCTAGTCCTTAGAAACCGAAGTAATGGTGGTACTAGTAGAAGTAGCCTATTTTATATCTTAGTGTCCACTGTCATTTGAAACTCTTGTAAGCTCCTATTTGACTGGTTGTGGTTCACGATGGGCAAGGAGTATTGCCACAATATATATACGATATATCGTCTCAGAAAATATCGTGATGAACGATAATATTGAGTACAATGCAAATACTGTAGGCAATAAAAAGAAAACTGTAAGCAACTATTTTAATTGAAATGTATTGAACTTCTGACATTCAATATTAACACCTTATACCAAACAAAGTGCAAACTAGAAGGGTCGACATATTCTAGGACACTGTATCATCTGTGCTTCTCAACCTTTTAACATAACTTACACTCTCACCAGGTTCTGTGTTTGAACTAGGCAAATAGTCAATATAAAGTATCATCTTTAAAAATATCCTGATAACAATAATATTGATATTTCATCTGCATTATTCTGGTTAAATATTTCCTGACAAAAACTCACTTCTGTGCTAAATTAAACCTGGTTAGAATAAAATATTTAATGTATGGATTCAGATAATACTGTATCACTGCAAAAGTAGAGTAGCCATATGTTGTGTTATTTCCTTTTCTTTTAAAATATAACCTCCTGTACGTACACGGCTGTCGGAGTAAAGTAGCTTTTTTTGGGAAACTTGTTGACTCCTTGTCAAACCGCTGCAGCATTTCTCTGGCTTTTGAACAGTAACATGTAGACCTAAGCACTGAGTAACGTTCTCAGGACCATCGCGCTTGTATTTGGATAGTGGCTAAACGGTCGGGTTCCTCTCGCTAACAGTAGCGCTGATTAGCTTTGATACACTGACTGGGCGGTGATTTCGCTTCGTTCTCACGACTTGGACATACCTGCAGTGCGCATTAATGTTGTTATTCTCTCCGTGATTCTTTTGGCTGGAATTCCAAGTGTTTTCACACAAGTCCCTCTTGCATCGCAATAAAGTTCACAGAAAGTGTCGGAATCAGCAAAGCTCCGTAGTACTGTAGCTAGTAGTAGTTTGTTTACACCCCGCCTCTCTCCAAAAGCAGCGCTGATCTATAAATGATCTGGATACATGCGGGGATACGGCTGATGTGCTCAATGCTGTCTTTATGCACAGGGAGACGGGTTGGATGGACGCTCCGCTCACTCAGCGTTGTGATAGCGTTCATGTTTCTGTATTTATTTCAAGCACACGCAGCACGTGCATTTATCGTGCATTTATCGAGACTAAAAATGTGATCGTCCTTGATTTTACTTATCGAGCGATAAGTCGATAGTAATTATCGGGCAGGCCTAGGTATTGACATGTCACTTTAAGCACTCTGAGTGTGACAAACTCTAGTTTATGTGGAGTGGTGGTTTTGCATGCAAGAGCTTGCAATGTGGTGGAATAATACAGAGCCTATCTCAGACCTTCATCCGTGACAGTGTGCGTCCTTTCGTCACTCTTTCTCCAAGTCCACTTCACTGACACACTGACAGAGATGCACTGATTCCTCCGACACAGTTTCATCATGAGATAGATTTAGTTTTCCCTCAAAAGAGAATAAATAAAGATAGACTATAGAGCTTACAAATGATTATGGAACCAAGTAGGTTGTTAATGCTGACGTTTAAATGTTAAGCCTATTTGAAGGATATTCATTTGATCTATAATGAGTGTATGACAATAAAATGATCTGTTAAACAAGCCATCTGACAAGCGAATCATGAAATATGTTTATTGCCTTAAAGGAATAGGCCACCGTTTTTACATACTGAGATATGTTCTTACCTTAGCTTTGACGAGTTCATTTGTACCTGTCTTGTCTCCACGTGTGCCTTCCGTAACGTAAACACAGCACAGACGGTTTGCATTTAGCCTCTCTCTTCTCCTCTATAGCTCCAAATGAGGTGAAGATAGAAGCTACCAACTCTTCCATGTTTTCTCTTTTTAAATATGGTTACGTGAAGTGTTACACCGCAAAGTATAATTACACAAAATTAAACAATGTGGATTTTCTAAGCGGATAAAAAGGGGAACTATATTGTAAGGCGTAATAATACCAGGAGTAATTCGGCATCCGCGCAGTGATATCTTCACTTTACTGTGCGGATGCCGAATTCCTCCTGAAGAGTTTGGTAGCTTCTATCTTCACCTCGTTTGGAGCTATAGAGGAGAAGAGAGAGGCTAAATGCTAACGCCGTCGGTGCTGTGTTTACGTTACAGAAGCCACACGTGAAGACAAGACAGGTACAAATGAACTTGTCAAAGCTAAGGTAAGAACATATCTCAGTATGTAAAAACGGTGGCCTATTCCTTTAAGCACTTGCTCAGCACAGCTCAAAATCAGTAGAATTATCCAAACTATAATTATTTGGTCAAAAAGCAAGTTTTAGTCGTACTCGTGCCTCATATTGTCCTGATAACAGCTTTCTTTATGCTTAGTAAACTTCCTTTTCATATGACTTTGACCTGAATGAATCAAAGTCACTTCTACGTGAGAAGTTTAGGTAAAAAGACCTCTCAGTGGGAACTTAAATTGGATAAAACAATCTTTGTGTGAGAGGAAAATAAATCTGCTACAGTCACTGTGTTGTGTAATGCTTCCTGCTGATTTTCCTTTGTCGCTGTTAAATTGCATTTACTTTTGGGGTAAATGTGTGTCTTCTTTCACAACATCTTTGAATTGTCCCTTTGTTCATGTCTGACAAATCGAACCTTTGCATTCTTCTAACTAGTTTTAAAAGCAATAATTTCAATAGTAATTTTCAGTAATTTTCTATTCATGCATCACCATCTACTGCCTAAGTAATGATATGGATCATGTGGAGTTTACACAATGACCAATGTTGAAAGAAAAAAGAATAATGACTCTAAAATCAAGATACAGTTCATAGTGCACATTTTAATGCATATCAACTAAGCTACACTAACAAGAATCAATCATTCCAGAACATAATTTTTTAGTTCTCAGCTAGGTTATATGTTAAAGGTCCTATATCATGCAAAATCGGAGTTTTTTTTTGGAGTTTTTAACCATGTTCTTATGCTATTTCCTTCTCAAAAACACCCCCAGAGCGGTTTTTGGCTTCATTCACGCAGTTCTAAGCAATCCTCCTGAATCCTGCTCTCTGAGCAGCTGCTCCGCCCTCTCCTGGAAAACGACTGTGTTGTGACTCTCTGACGTATTTTACGTCATAGTGTCAAACAGGAAGGGCCAGACCTCTGTAATGTAATCATTATATTTACCTCAATTAATGTAATGCCTTACGGCCTGATTTTAATTTATAAAACAGCTTTTTCATTATTTTTGTTGTAGGAAATAAAATAAAATAAAAATTAAAAAAAAGGGGAAATCTCTGACGCGTCTGTGCAAACACCCCTGGAGGATCCGAACAGAAGTGATGTTTGTGAAGAAGGAGCTCTTTCTAACCTACTCTGGACACCACCTGTTCTTTTTTCTTACCCAACGATAATGTCACGGATGCGCGTTTGGCTACGAGAGGAACAGGACTATTCAACCTTCCTAAAGAAGAGTGCACTCGCCTGAAGTTGGAATTTCTTTCCGGGATTCAGCTACTATATAAACCAACCTGATGGATGCTTGGTGAACCTTGGCCAGAATCAAAGTGGATTAACTTTTATAACCAACGCGAGTGCCATAACGTAAACACCCGATGATGGGAGGCCAGGCTGAGCGGTGAGTCAATCAAAACGCGTGTTAGCGTGTGTGTTAGCCATTTATGAAACTTTGTTACACATGTCAACTTATGTGAAGTAACTTCACTTTTTGCAGAGATATTTATATTTATAATACTGCAAATGTGGAATGAGCGGAGAGAGGGGCGGAGTTAACTGAATCGAAGCGTCTTGTCTTCCGGGTTTGGAAAATACCCCAAGAAAATACTTATATTTCTCTAAAAAATGAGTACTCCATAGTGATAGAGGTACAATATATCATATAAATGTCTATAGTGTACTTTGGAATGGCTAAAATAGCATGATACAGATACTTTAAGAACCCATGGAGACCGGCCATTATTTTCTCTGTTCGCAAAGAATATTGCACTATTCGATTGCAGAGTTTATGCGAATTTTCATTTTGATTGCAATTAATTTTGCAGCTTTAATGACACTGCCTTGTTGCTGCTTGTGGCTGGTTTACGCAATCACGATGAAACAAGTAATCTGGAAAGGTTCGAAATATTAAAGTTGGTCATAATGCGAGATGAGGTAAGGAATCCTACTTTTCGTATTCATGCTCACTGCCTCATTAGTCGTGCTCCGTGGCATCGCTGTGATTTTGTGCTGAATAATAAAGACCTTTAAATAAAACAGAATCAAAGGAAGCAGCATCTGGAGGGAAAGATAAACAGAAGTCATGCCTAAATGTCAAGCGTCTCCAAGTTTATTCTGCACATGAGCATATTTGATTTGTATGGAAGTAGCATCTGTTCTGGTGTTTTCTCAGATTTTCTTATGACTGTTTTTCTTTCCCTCATGATAAATTGTCTTGGCAATGGCAGCAGCACACCTGGAATGAAGCTGGCGATGAATAGCCGGTATAAATCGACTTTGCAATTAGTGTGCCTAAACTTTGCGCTCTGGTAAGTTTTCAAATAAAGATGAGTGGAATTATTGGGCTACTCTTTGAGACTTGCAGTTGAGTTTTATTGACTCAAACTTGGTCCTGATTTTTTGTTTTGATGTTCTTGATTTGTATTCTTCGCTCAGCGTGGGCCAGAACTTGGGGGAAAAAGCCCCAATGAACCTGACTTTAATAAGTATGTGCGGTGAATATGCCCCTGTATTCAAAGAAACGTTTAAGATGAAAGAACAAAAGCAATGCTGCAGTTCATTGGGAATCAATTTTGTATGCGCCTTCAGTTAATTTGATCATAATTCGTGATAACAGAATTGCTATTCCATATACTTGCATTGCTTATTCACTCTTTAAAGCAGGGGTTAATGCAACGTGAGACCATTGTTTATATCTTTGGGCTTCATTTGTATGTGTTTAAATGTATCTGGACTTAAACTTTCCTTATAATTTCCTGTATCAACATTTTGGGAGGATTTCTGAACATGCCCCAGCCTTGACTTATGTGGTGATTCAGACGGCGGCGGCTGCCTTAATTAGTAACGACACAAAGTTAGACGCCATTCCGATCACTCTTTAGTGATTCAGACTCGGATTTGAAAGCATAGAGCTCGATCGTGACTGGGGAATAAACTACGGCGGCACTGTCCTTTATGTGCTATAAAATGTCTAGTATTTTGAAATGTCACTCACGGTCACAGTTAAAATGATCCTATGACACTGACGCCTTTTGGAACCAGCGTCTTTAAAGAAAAACATATTCATTCACTCTATTTACACTGCTTATTTAGAACAGCCTCGTCTACTACTCCATTACAAGCAACCAAGCATTGAAAAGGACAGATAAACAACACATGTAAATGCATTCTGCAGTTCACATATGTTTCAATCAGAGTGTACATAAACTGAGGCATTTGAGACATTAATGGTTCAATGATAACATGAGTCACAGCCCCTGACAGGCATTCAATTAGATGGTTTGTGAAATAACAAAGCCCCTGAATGGGATGGCCTCAGACAGATTTTAATGGTGTGAATCAAGTCGCATCAGTCTCTCTCTAGATTAGATATACTACAGCTACTATAGCGGTGACTGCATTATTGTGTACAGCTCAATACTCATGTTTCTTTGTTTTCCCCAAACAAAGAAACATGAGTGGGGGGATGGGGTTGTTAAAATGTTTTACAAATGTATAAAGTCCAACATAATTTTTATTTTATTTTTTCATTGGAGGGCCATGATGGCAGATTAAGGGCCTAATGCAATAATCTTTTGCATCTAAAAAGATCAAATGCACATATCTAATCCCTAGTAATTACTGACAATCTATTCAGTGAGTAAGTACTCACAATACAAATCAACGTGCCTCACCGCAAGCCAAATAAAAATCCTTGGAGGTCCAAGTTTGGCTGCCCCACTTTTGGCACCGCTCGTCTAATGTATTTGAGTGAATGATCAATCTGTATGTACCTTTTCCCAGAGTGTTCATGGTTGAATGAATGAATGAATGAGAATGTTAAGTAATGTCAGCATTACACTGAGCATGAACCTATAACTTCAATGGAACATAAAGGATCGTGACAAGTTTCGGACTAAAATGCACTTAAGACGTATTCTAACCAAAGTTACTCTTTTGCAGTTCATCAGATGAGCAGTATCGCTGGAATGCACAAGGTAATTTGCAATATATTTGTTTACCATCACAGTTTGTGGTTGCGTTGCATGCTAGAGTGACCGTCAGACCGCCTTTAGCTTTGATTTCAGCTTTGGCATAGTTTCAATAAGCTTCTACAATGTCATAAAATCCTTTTTCTCGAAGATCTTGCATTGACGATGGGAGAGTGTGACCGCTGCGCAAAGCCTTCTCCAGCACACCCCAAAGATTCTCAATGAAGATCTGGACTCTGTGGTGGTCAATCCATGTGTGAAAATGGTGTCTCATGCTCCTGAACCACTCTTTCCTAATGTGAACCCAATAAATCCTGGCATTGTCATCTCGGATCTTGTGATCGAATTCGATGTTCAGGATGTTCAGCTGATCTCATTCTCTGGGCAAATAGCGTCGCTGAACTTAGGCCTGACCAACTGCAGCACCTCCAGATCATGACAGTTAGTTCAATCCAAGTGGCGACTTTTTTCCTCGGTCAGGCAGTTTATTTCACCAACAAAATGAATTTAGTTTGTGTTCGGATTGACTTGCTGTAGATATTGTGTCAAACATTTTGTTTAATTTTCCCACCTGCAAAGTTCCATCCAAATCATTTGTGTGCAACAGATAAAAATCAGACAGAACATGTTGTCAAATACCATCTTTCTGACCATCTTTCCTCTCCTCCACAGCAGATGGGCAGAAGGATATTGAGGATGAGCTGACCACAGGCCTAGAGCTGGTGGATTCTTGCATTCGTTCCCTACAAGAATCTGGCATACTGGACAGTGCTGACCGTGAGTACAAAACCATCTTCTTGTTCGTTTGCGCTGCATGAATCCTTGCGATTATAATGGCGCTTTAGTCAGGCTTTTTATAAACTACTTAAGGACCCCTTAGCCTTATAATTATGTAGTAACAATTCAAATAATGCATGTGTCTTGAAAATAACCTAAGAAGCTTTAATGTTATAAAGTGTAGCTCAGCAGAAGGGCCACAGGCCATACTTTCTACACAGAAGAGAGAATGTAACCATGGTTATGACTACAAACAAGATCGAACGAGTTTGGCGAATGTGTCTAGACTTTAAAACTCCAAGAAACTTCAAGATGACTATGTGTGTATATCAGAGTGTGGGCTGGTGTTTTGAGTGCGGAAGAAAGAGACAAACTGAACATAATTGCGTACGTGCGAATTACACTGGTTATACAAATACAAATTTGTTATATTTTTGGTTAAAAATATACTGTAATTTTCCATAAAGACCCTTTTAACACATTCCCTATTGGGAAAGTAGCAGTGCGTCCAACTTTTAGATCACGTTGGCTTTGCTGATGTACATAAAGTCAGAGAGAGGCTGCACTGATGCATCCATTCAGATAACAGATGGAATTATGTTGAAGACACCTCATTTCCAAATGAAATGCATTTTGCCCTGATTTCTTGTTATGGTTAGTTAGTGTATTAGGAAAACAAAATATGTTCTCTATAGCGCCTCTGAGTGATGAGCGGAACTCAGAATGAGTCTGTGCAGTATTACAAAGCAAAACTCCACACTTTGCACCAAATCCCACATGAATCCTTGACTGTTTACGTCAAGACTGGCTGCCAATATTATGATTAGTTGTACAGTAAATTGCCAGTGCTTTATTCCTAGAGTCCATTTAAAGTGATTTGCGGCTCTTCACGGCTGAGTGTTGTGATACTCCAAGGAAATCAAAGCCGTGAGTGGCATACAGCCTGGTGTATGGGCGTTTGCTAAATGCGCCTGGCATTTTCATTGCAGGTCACTGGTTTGGAAGACTGCCTTCCCATTTTCACTTATTGTCTGCTGACCTTTTTGATAGTTGATATTGCTGTAATGGATGGCATTTCAGAAGTGGCCATGCACATATCGCTCTGCACAACATGACATGAGATATTGTTTTTCCCCTTATAGTAAACGTAATCCTTTAATCCTACTGTATATCATAGCATGGAATAAATACCCAAACGACAGAGGATTGCAAAATTGTGTGGTTTGTATGTATACCTTAGCTTATATGCAGCAGTAGCTCTACAAAAGCACTTAGACACAACCTCCACTGAAGTGTCAAAGGGTGAGTTTACAGCAGCATTTTCTCTCCCAATGATAATGATTTCTTGGCGTGTGTCTCTGTACATTTCAATTTATCATTTATCCAATTTAATACATTTCTCAGGTGTTCACTTTTATAAATTTATCATTTACCTTCATTTAACCTGTAAAGTTCCACTGAGATTTTATAATCCCTTATACGGTGTTACCCTGTTGTGTTACCCTATTGTGCATGTTTTAGTGGTAGTGTAGTCTGAACTCCGGAGCACCTGGATAAAACCCACGCTGACACGGAGAGAACATGCAAGCTCCACTCAGATAGGGGACCTTTTTGCTCCCTTTTATATAAGCCATGGAAATAATAGACTGCAATGCATGCCTTGAGTCTCTATAAGAATTTGAAAACTCAATGTAAAACAATATTGTTCGGACACCTAAACTAATTAGGTATTGTGTTCCTCAAAGTGTCAGCATAATCTCTCGTCTAGCACTAGCTGGTCTCATATGCATAGACACATTTCTACATACTTGATGAGTTTCCCGTCCCACAGACAGACAGTGCAGTTACATCATACTCTGAGACTGATACAGTTTTGCCAGCGCCGTGCAACAAACACCAGAACTGACGATAAAACTGGGAGCCCACCACTGAGTGTGCGTAACTGAAAGTGCTGATTAATAATTCATAAAAAGCAAGCAAAGGGAGAGAAGATGAGTCTTTTGTGAGGGCGAGAAGCAGAGGAGTTGATCCTGGTTCACAGCGTTAAGACTCATAGTTTGAAAAGGATTCTGGGAGAGTGTGGGGGATATGAAGATATGGAGATGAATAATAAGGAGCATTTGTTATATAGGATTTGTAAAGAAGCGAGCATTCTCCCTATATTTAAGGACATGGCCTTTAAAAGTTAGACAAAGCGTTCTTGTTTTCGGTTCCTCTGCCACAATCTGTATAAACAGGAACGTTCTGTGCTGAAATGTACTCAATGAGGGGGAAAAAGTGGCGACGTTATCTAGTATACAACGGCGAGAAGAGCACAGATCATAGACCTAAGTAGCCTTCAATAAAACTAAGTGTGCAAACTCCCACACGCACAAATCTGGCCAATAACTCCTCATTCACTCAGCTGGCTAATGCATATAGAGGACTGTAATAGCCCCTGGTACTTCTCCAGACTTTACAATATAAAAGTTTAACATTTCCTATAAATTATGAGTGTTAACCTTAGAAAATACAGTATTTTCTGTATCTTTAGTATCTTCCTGAATAAAAAGTTGTTTAAATAATATTAGTTGCTAATCATTTACATATTGATCTCCCTGAGGATAAGCATTACGAGTGCAACAGTCACCTTTTTGAATACTTTTTTTTTTTTTTGTCAGTTGTTTAGTCCATTACAACTTTTATCTGTCCAAGTTCTGCCATCCTGTCCCTACTCTGGTTCTCCCTCTCCCTCCTATGCTCCCCATATTCCTCTGCTTCTCTTTCGTTCTGCTAATAAATTATGTATGCCATCTCCAACTCACAGAGTGCTGCACTGCTGCACTATCTGCTCTAAATTGCCACTCTCTCTCTCTCCCATTTTCCTCTCAATCGCTCCCTCGTCTTCTCTCACTGTTAATCTGTTCTTCTTTCTGCTCGCATCAACTTCCTCTTTTGTGTTTTTTTTTTACGCTCGCTTTCAAACATTGACAAACTAAACTCATTGCTCGTCTCTCTGCCTCTTTTTCGCCTGTCCACCCCCAACTCTCTCCTTTATAGGACCGGCTCTTCTTTCCCAGAGTTCCTTGCAGCTCAACTCCACCCCGGAGGCTTCGCTTCAGTACTCTGCCAGCTACCATAGCAACCAGACCCTCACCCTCGGTGACAACATCTCCTCCGCCGCAATTCCTCCACGCAGCGGGCAGGTCGGGGGAGCCGTGCACAGCTATAACCAGGTAGGACCTTTCAAAAGAGAGAGAGCAATTGCTCAAAAATAATATTGTGGTGATGGGTAACTTAAAAAAGCAACATATGCATAGAGTGATTTTCAGTACTTTTCCTGAAGCTCTTGCAACTGAAATCGGTGCTACTTTCCATTGGTTGCCACTGGATATTTGAAAACTATGTGGTATTGCTGTCAGAGCTATGAATGAACTTTATTGGGGCTATAAAGCTGGTCACATTGAATGTCTATTGAAATATATGAGTTACAAATCCCCTAGATCGTACAAAAATGCACTGACAATCACTTTGAACACTTTTTTGTTGTTATTGTGGGGAAATTACTAATTTGTACAACAGCAAGTAAATCCTTTTCTTGCTTTTTCTATCTATATTTGTACAATGTGTGCATAAGGCATGGACATAGAGTTTGACAATGGTGCAATTTCTTTCCATGTACGTTATTGCATTGTCCTTGGTTTCATTTAGTGCCTGCATTTAATGGGCCTTTACATTGACTACCAGGCAAACACAAGCTTGTTTTGTTTGTCTATATAGCTTGCACCTTGTCAAGCCGTAAAATTAACAAGCTGTCTTTAAAAAATACAGTATATAAATACAGCAGCTTCCTCTACGGTTCATCCACTGACAATTACTTAACAATAGATATGGAAACTATAGCATTCAGGAAATCCTATGTATGAAAGTCATTTGTAGTTTCATATTTCTGCTGTGTTTGTCGTGCCCTCTACCCCTCCCTCCATCCTCTGTCCCATTCTCTCCCCTCATCATCTCTGCCTGTGCATGGGTGTGTGTGTGTGTATCGCTGGCGCTGATGTTTTTGGCTTGTCACTGTAATGGGGCCAGCGTTGTCAGCAGCGGGGCTCGTTGTTCATGAAAAGCCCTCTACACGGGCACAGCTAGTGACAGCCAGGTGCAAACCACATACATACATGACCAATACATGCTATTTTAGGCAATCGTTATGTTTGCTTCAAATGTCACATAGATTTCAACTGGGAATGTGCAGAATTGGAGAAAAACTTGAATAATTGACATACCTGTGGTTAGGGCTGCATGATTTTGGAAAGTATTGCTGTTGTGATTTTTGATTTATGTTTTAAAATCCAAATTCCTACAGCATTAACATTTCAGAGAACTGCTAAACTAATAAAAAAATCATATACATTTAAGAACATGTTGGAAAGTTAGTTTCATACATATAGGACCATGGGAGACATTAGTTCCTGCAGAGCACATTATTTTGTAGCTTTACTTGTACTTTTTGACCTGTGATTGTGACAGTCATTCATTCTATAAAGTGAAAGTGTGGTTCAATCATAGAATTACAGAATCCTGACCATTTGAACTGAGTGTTCATGCATTGTATATCTGTAGTTCAGCTGTGTGGTGTTGATCTATAGTAGTGACATTCATCTTACCTCCATACTAGGGTGGCTTCACGTGATCTGACCCCTCCAATCACTCTGCACCTTCAGTTCCAGTCATGCCAGCATGTAGCGTGTTTTTTTGCAAAGCACATAGTGTATATTTTATTACTAACATGTGTCAAAATCTAGATAAGCAAACCTACAACTATTCTAGCAAGCACAGCTTAACATGTTGATTACTTTAGCACATTGTGTATCAGTAATGTAGACCTAGACTATCACGTCCGAGTTCCAGCCTCATGATCTCCATCTCCATCTCACCAACACCTGTAACAGAATCAAGGGAACAACTGGGGAAGTTACCTACTCTCCCTCACCCCATCTCTAACTTTGTTATTTTCCAATTGGCTCACCTGGTAGTTTTGAAGTTTGTCTCCTATACTTTGATTAATTTCTGCGTCTATGACCTTTTTTAATTCAGTTTAATTCAAAACCTTTATTGTCGTTCTCATAAGAATCGAAAATGTATTTCTCTTATGGTCAATCCTTTTAACAGAAATACGAGTCGAAGCCGTATTTTATTTTATTTTAACTAATTAGAACGAATACAGTTCCCTTTCTTCCAAAGTTTAATCCAAATGCGATTTTTTTTTTTTCCCCTTTTTTTCCTATAAGCAAGAAACACCATTAAACTCAGCGCACCCACAAGTAAACTGAAAGTCATCACCACAAAAAACCAAGTATGAAAAGCACTAAAGAAAAATACAAATCAAATAACTTTTCTCTTGCTTTTAATCAGTGTATGTCAAAATTTAAATAGGGAAGTACCAAACCTTAAGAGCGAGGGCACTCAAATATCGGGAAATAACACGCTAGAGCGATGGCAGAAATTTACAAAAGGTTTTCTGCTTACCTTGTTCTGTGGCGCCTTTCCCCTTTGAGTGGTCTCGTCCTCAGGCTTTGTCTCCCACGTCTGCAAATGGCTGGTCTGTCCAATTAGGGGATCGCCCTGTTGTCTCATCCGAGGCTCTGATGAGAAAAAAAAATACAATAAATATTTAAACAATAATAATTCCCTATTCTTCTAGCATTCTTCTCGCGAAGGTATCCTGGTCTCGGCACCAATTGTTAGGACTTGGTTCTTTTGTATCACGTGAGAACAGTTTTTGGATATGCCAAACTTACACTGGAGATAGAAGTTGTCTCAAAGATAAGGCTTTTATTGCCGTTGTTCTTAGTTACAAAGCAGTATAACCAGCTGGTGACTTCAGAGAAAGAGAAGAAGTGAAGTCCAGACCTCCATGACAGTTGCCTTTTATCCTAGTCTTGCACTTCTCTACACAGAGAGGATGACTGCCTACCAGTGAATCAGTTGTTTATGTCTATGTGTTTGTACTTTATCTGTACTTCGCGTTATGTTCAGAATGATTATGGTGTTGACCGTTGTTTATCAGCTAATCTCACTGACATGGTCTTCTTGTTCTATAGCATGTAAGCAAAGCATGAGTCAGGAGCTAGTTCATCCTTACATTTCTATCACTGACATATTATAAGATGATGTTTAGTGGCCATCGGATGTGTAACCGACCCCACAAAAAGAGTAACTTAACTGAATATGATTTAGCATTTGGCTCAGAGGCCACTTTTATACTCTAAGTTCTAAAGTAAATATCAAAGATCTGTGCATTCATTAATGATTTCTTACCAGGCTTTGACCTAAATGTGGTTGATGGTTTGACAGCAGCTGAAAATGTCTCGATCTTTCATCATTTGCGGTGTTTGATGGCTAAATGCTAACAGCTATACGTAAAATAGAATGAACAGCGTAACGAAAGTTTACTGGACTAGCCGCTTGTTAACTGACTATTTTAGGATCGACTTTTCTCCTTTTTATTTCTACGGTTTCAATCGCAAGTTGATCAAATACTGAACCAACTTTCAAAACGATGTGAATGGTCTAACCCCAACCATGCACAACAGCTTAGTACTCTTGACAAAGAGCCTGGCTCATTATCTGGAGGTGGCCCCAAGGCGCTGAACTGTGATTACCCATTGCTCCTGACACGCTACCCTGAGACACTGGTAAATGGATGGGTCAAATGCAGTGGGCAAATTCTCCCTACAGGCATGAAGTCTGATAACCAAATAACCATGAACTAGACTAAAGATATTTGAGAAAGACTTGTGTAAATTTACGGCTTCTGTCTTCTGGGGGTGTTTATATAAGAGGACCTGCTTTAATAATGCATGGAAACAGGGCACCTCAAACATCTCTGTGTTTTTTCTGGAGGGACATTCAGTGACACAGGCTGGGACCGGAAGAGCTCTACACGGCGTCAGGGCTTCTATCTATTAGTTAAGACAGCCAACAATTCATCCACGGTCATAACTTATTTAGCTGCTGAATCGTGCGTCCATCTATCCATCCTTTTACGTCTTCCCCACTTCCCTCCATGACTCTTTAGTCCATTTATGTTTCACTTTGCATCTTGATGGCTTGGGCCCAGCTGCAGTATTCAACACATAAAGCATTAATAGCTTCTCAGACTTAGTTTTTGTGCCCTGAGTCTCATCTCCTTGGCTTCATAACCTACTAAACCAACACAAGGGTCCTCTTTAAAGAGTGTTTATGCTGTAGACTCTTATGAAAAGAGCCTCGACTGTTTTAATATTGCATTTTCTAATAACCCTTGTCCCCATGATTATACTCTATGATATTCTAAATGGCCATTCACTGTGGGTGTATTTAAACTTTAAGAATATAATTAGCGAATCTTTTAAGACAACTATGATAGTGTATGTAAATCTTTGCATGTACAGCCACACGGCAGAACATTTCAGGTTATATGCTGCTGTATCACGAGATTAGCTAATCTGTTGTTTTTGTTGATCCATAAATAAACCATAAACCATTGATACTAAACCAACCCTAATGGGCAGATATTCGCTGGCTATGCTATGTGTAAATAAGTATAAAGTATTTGGACGATAGTAATACTATATATTTAAACCGAATGTTTGGCTTCCTGTTGTCAAATGAAAAAAACAAGCTCATAGTAAAGACTCATGTTTTGGGAGGTATTTTTCACCAATATAAACACCCGTAATTTATTACTAGGGTTTAATATTTTTTCTTAAGACGATGCCCCTATACATTTTGATCCAGATTTGGATTCAAATAAACTTGAAGTCAAGGTTTGAAGCACTGGAAATACAACACACTTAACTTAATTGTCTACTATTTATTGTTCAGCACTCATTAAAATGATCTACATGAGCACTTATTTAGTCTGCTTCATTATTATGGATACACTTGTATACATGGTACGCTATAGTGAATGCTCACAGTGTTTACATTTCGAAGCACTTCAGGCACTTTTCATGGCACTGTGTTTGCAATTGCTATGTTCCTAATGAATATAGTATTTCAATTTGTTCAGGGTTAGACTATTGTAATTTATTTTCAAAGTCAACTTCAATCTAAAAACCTATTTGCCAAAAGACTAATAATATGAACCATGTTTTAAAATATATAAATATCAGTAATACAAGAATGAGATGTAATATATTTCTGGAAAGCACAACAAAATCGTGGGAAGAGCCAGTATTAGGCTCATGGTGCATACAGACTCTAAATCAGTAAATGTAAGATCAAATTAGAGCATGATGACAATATGACATAGATAGAGTAATTGCACCTATGCCAACTCACTTTTAACCTCCTACCATTTGTTTCATCTTCAACATGAGGCTAACATGTCTCAATGAGCCAATAGCATATGCTCCCTTCACTGTCTCTGGAGACTTGAGTATATCAGGCGCGAGCAGCGTGTGATGCGTTGAAGGCACAGTTTCCAACACGGTTATTTTGCCTCACAAAGTGGAATATTACTTTTCCCTCTGTAAGAAAGTCTCTGCATATTTCAGAATAACAGATGAGTTCCGATTTGCATTTCTTTCCACTTATCTATTTTAATCTCGCCTCAAATTAAAACAACTCAAGACTGATGGCTCGTGCTCATGATACACATCGGGAAGATTATTTTCAAAAACCTTAAATCAATATGAGCGATAAATCTGACGACGCTGGTAACAATTTCACTTTAATGGTGAAGTTCAAGCAATGATTTCTAGACTGAGTGAGTGGAGCCCTGGGCTTCACGAGATGTAAATTCGGTCCAGCTCCAGGACTCTACATGATCTTCCACTTCGAGTCTGTTTGAATCAGTCTGTGGTTTTCAGTTGGGATTTCATTACTAGTTTGCCGTGGTTCATCCATTGCTTCTCCAAGTCCTGACTCAAATCATTGTGCATAAGGTTTTTGATGGGTCCGTACTTTATATTCTCTTTCATCCTTTTTTGCCCCTAACACAGTCTCTCGCTCTCTCTCTCATCCTCGCATGCCTTCAGGTGACTTCGAGTCGTGCAGCCCAGCAGCAATCACAATCTGGGGCAGGGTCAGGTAAGAACTGAACCATTTTATACTTGTTAAAATCATCTGACATCCAGTGCTTACACTGACACTGACTGACATGCGTTCGGATTTGGGAACTGTCAGAGAAAATGAGTCTTCCTACCTGAGTGCCTTTAGCTTCAAGAGAATTATTCACTGTTTTGATTTAGCTAAAAAATGGCAGAATGTTTCTCTTCTAACTTTCAGAATCTGGGTTCAGAATAACCGAACTGGAGGCTCTACAGTTTTCATAAATCTCTGTCCGTGTCTTCTGTTGTAATTGTGTTATGACATTTTATGTTAGAACCAAACAGCATTGTATGTCAAAATAATTGGCCAATTATCCCTTCTATGTGAGACTTGTGCTGTTCTAGTCAACATAAGTCAAGCAGTTGCATTTGTTTTGCACAACTACAGTGTGGATCTACTAGATCTCATTATATACATCTAAAGTTTGTTTTTACAAATCAGTCAATGTGGCAAGAAAAAATATTAAACAGCGATTACTGTACATCATTCTTTTATATTTAGTAGTATGGGGTAGCTGCTAGCTAAATGCGGTACAAAAGTATAACAGTTCAAGTTCACAACAAACTGTAGTATTTCTTTATTGTTCAGGCATCTACTACTCCAGCTCGACTCTGCCTGCCCAGCGTGTCAGCTCTCCTCTGACAGGGGGAGGATCAGGGTCTGGTTCCCCGAGTAAGCTCCAGCGTCTGGGATCATCTTCTGACACGCAAGGCTACTCTACCACGCAGCGCCTGCCCTCCGCCTCCTCCCCCAACAAGCAGTCTCCCGCTAACCGGCTGGCCAAGTCTTACAGGTACCGCCGTTGTATTCCAAAAGTGATATCGATTTCATATTCTGCCCCTGCTATGAGGAGCTATAGTCGGATCTAGCTGAATTACTTTCAAAAGATTCGGAATAATACAATATCCAGTGTGGTGATCCAGCCACGGAGGGTCAAAAGACTCCATGTCCTAAGCTAGGGGAGATAAATGGGGAGAGGGTGAGGTCAAGAAGGATATCCAGTGTGAGACAAATACTAAAACAGTAAAAACGATCACTGTAACGACTAGTGTATACACGAGTGAAAAAATAATGGCTATAGCACTTGTCAAGTTTGTAAAGCACAATATAATACAATCAACTCCTGTCCAATATTATAAAATGTTTTTTTTGTTTTTTTTTTTTTCAGCACCTCGGTTGACGTAGGTGGGGGTGGGTCTCCCCTGAGGGTGGCATCCCCACCCTCCAACTCGCCTGCAGCTGGGGGAGGGGCCAGCGCATCATCGTCCCCTCTTCACCAAGTAAACACATCATATGCCTCTACATTTTTCTCATGCGCACTTGATGCATTTTGTGTTCTTTCAGACTTGTATCAGACGCGTTATGCATGGAATGTTAGTTGTGAAATATGTGATCTGCAATCTTTCTCACATAGCCAGAGCGAAATCAATAGAAAACAACCACATTATATAACCGTCTGATGCTTAGGAATACATTTAGTTGAATTACATGCGTTGACTTGTTTGCTCATAGAATTGCCATAATCCATCATTGATTTGAAGAATGTATTTTTATTTTTATTTTATGAGTCATAGTCATAGAAATATGTTTGTGATTATACCTATAGCATGCATAGTTAGCAACCTTTTGCAGCCGTCCTTCGTTCATTAATAAAACTTGCTTCTCCAGATGAGTTCGGGCATAGGGAGCTATGCCACTCTGTCTCCTAAGCGGCTGGCAGCTCACCACGCCTCTGACCAGTACAAGATTTCCCACGAGCTCTACGCTACGGCTACACTGCAGCGACCAGGGAGTTTGGCAGGTGGGACCGCACACACTAACACAGTGCAGTCAACACATTCTGTTGACTGCACAATGGGAGGAAATGCTTTTTATACCATTAATTTCTCCGTGGGTTTACCTGGAACATCCACATTGTTTCTTAGCTTGCAATATCACATCTGCATGACATAGATTTCTGTTTCTTCCTGTCTCCGAGCCTACACTCCTTGATTTACCTTTTTACATTTGCTCTCAAGTTTAACAGAGGGCATCATTATTTACGGGTTGCTATTTCTCTCGAACTGTTCATGCAAATAGATGATAACTAACAAGGAAGTTTCACAAATTGTGCATGCTCATAAAGAAGAAGTCAGTCACATACTAGTCAAGAAATGATATAAACTCCCATGTATCCTTCATTGGTTAAATGAAAATAAAAACATTTAGTCTTTTCTGTACATTGTGGAGCAAACCGAAATATTTAACACAGTTAGTATTGATCAAAGTCAGGGGAAGTCTTTTGTAGCTCTGTAGTAAGTTTAATTGATTAGCCCTTTAAACTCGCAGCCGTATTGATGCAGAACATGACCTTCACGCTTTACCCCCAGGGGCTTCGCTGTGATCTTAAAGCTTCGCCCGCGGTTCTGCTGCAGTGTGCAAGTGAAGGGGGGAGACTATGACAGAACGGGATGTCCCAAAGGGAAATATATCCAAGAAAATACAGCAATTAGCAGGTCTAGCTTACATGTGCTATATATACTTTTTGTATTTTGAGAGCTTCCTTCTCCACCCTTGCCAGAAAACACACTTATTCAGGGATATAATTAGGCAATTGTTTCATTATAGGCAGGAAGCCATACTCACTAGGAATGAGAAAAGGGCAACTCTAGTGCGTAGCCCATTTTGGAGATAACAGCTCTGAAGCACCCACTTTACATGTGAAATAGAAATAGCCATGAAACAAAAATTTGTTGCGTAACGACTGACTGAAGGATGCCCAGTTGACTTAAAATAGTTCCTCCTTTTGAGATATTTTTAATCAAATGTTTGCGCTACAAAATGTGTGCTAAATCGACATATACGCCACTACTAATGGTTAAATATTAATTTGGGTTATGCCGCTCTTTTGAGTACACATGATGAAGAGGGGGAGAGTGTGTTTATACATTTTATTCAAAGTTAACCATCTTGGGAAAGTTATTCCGCTGTCTGCTGTCTAATAGCCTTTGGATATTTCTGATCTTGTATAAACTTTATCTTGTCTGTGAAAGAAAGAGGCCAGTGCGTCCACCACTGAGGCAGTTGCGAGTCCAGAAACGTCTGAAAAACAACACATATTTAGAGGCAAAGACGTGTCAAAGAGCAAAAGAGTGAATGATATAAAAGTGTGGATGAGTCATACCGTTAATGTGTGTGTCGTGAGCCTGATTAGGATTGTATACTGATTCCAATCCGTCTCTATTGCCTCTGTCTTTTATCTACTTAGCTCTAACTGTGTTAAATGTCAGGGCTAGATGATGCCCCTTCTATTTTCTTTAGTTTAGCCTCATGTTATGCTCTCGTAATCACAGTATCTTTGCCTGCAGTGCCTGACAGGTCACTCTTGGCCAGTAGAGTGTAACCAGGCCATTGCTTCTCCTAACATCGGAAGGAAAGTGAAACAGGCAATATCTTTATAAAATGCTGATAAAAGAAATGCATCATATTTGACAAGTTTACGTTTATGGATAAGAGTTTGGTTCTTTTTAAACCTTCTGCATTTTCTAGATGTTTGAATATAGCGAAGAATACTTAACGTTTGCAAACATTGACATTCATGCTCAAGTCTTATTAAATAGTCCGTCATCTGGGCTAGGTTTTTGAGTAGAGTTTCACAATTTCTCAATTTTTACTGGTAAAAGCACTGAACATGTGATGGTGAAGTTTAAATGGCATTAGGATTATGATACAAGAATGTACTAATATTTAAGTAATATCAAAGAGCAGTTTCATCAATATATTTAGATTTAAAATATTTGAATGGCTTTGAATAAAAGGAAAAAAATAATAATTGCAAAGTCGATCAGCAAACCACAGTGGCTGGCGTTTTCCCCTGAGTAGCACTTGCAATATTGAAGCAAACCAGTGATTTCTCATTTCAAACAACACCTGAAGACATGCATTTGAAACTCCTCAGATGCATTGCTCTCTCTTAACCCGGTTTATTTATTATTTTTTCTGAACGGTAGTGTGGCCTGGGTTTCTTTGTGTGAACTTGGCCTTGCTGAAAGCCTGACCGCATCACACGCATTGATTTCTGATACGATCTGAAGGGTTGAGGGGTTTTAGAGCGTGTTAAGTTGATGGTGGATAAACACAGAGCTCTGAATGACTCTCAGAGCGGTGCACTTTTTACCCCTCTGTCAGACCCTGGCAAATCCGCAGCACGCCACTATCTCTACTCAACAACATCTAATGTTGTATGATACCTTAGCTTAAGGATTTTCCCCGTTTCCTCCCCTGTGAGCTTCTTTTACAAACTAAAAACAAAAAGAAATGTATCTGTAAAAGTGACTTATTATTCTGAATTATTTTGCCCAGTCAGTAATCATATTTGTCAAGTTCATGCAGAAATTTAGAACAATTTGAGGAACTTCTTGGCAAGGTTGAACATGCTGTAGTGGCTACACATTATGAGAAAACATATTGATTGATTGTTAACTGTCTTAAATTGCAATGCAGATATTGCACTATTTTACTAACCTCTTTCAATACATTGCATTCCATTAAATGTACAGTATGTCAAAATAGGTCTTAAAGCATACTAAATCAGGACAAAAACAGATGAAAATGAAACCAAATTGGGAAAATCATGACAAATGGAAGACCCCAGTGTTTTTGTAATGTACTGTGGCTTGATTCGATGTGGATATTGTGAGATAATTTGCCGATATATTGTGCAGCCCTTGTTGGAGAGTTCCCAGCAATTACAGTGCCTTGCGAAAGTACTAATACACCTTGAACTTTTGCACATTTTGTCATGTTTATAACCCTAAACGTAAAGATTTTATTTTGATTTTTTTTTTACTGAAAATTCACACACAAGTAACAGACAACTGTGAAGTGAAAGCATAAGTATTCATACAGCATGATTAATACTTTGTGGAACCCCCTTTTGCTGCAATAACAGCAGCAAGTCTTCTGGGGTAAGACTATAAGGTTTGCACATCTAAAGACTGACATTGTAGCCCATTCCTCTTTACAAAACAACTCAAGCTCTGTCAAATTAGAAGGAGAGCGTTTGTGAACAGCAGTTTTTAGGTCTTTCCACAGGTTTTCAATAGGATTTAGGTCACGATTTTGACTGGGCCATTCTAACACATTAATATGTTTCTTATGCCCCGTCTCAGTCACGTGATACAAAGCTTCCGGTTTTAGATGGAAGAGGCCAGTGACGTGCGGTCAGGGGAGGCAGGTGAGGCCAGGCCTCACCAGTCATCTTGGAAAAAAACAAAAATTAAAAATACAATAAACTTTATAAAAACAAGTCCCTTCTCTTAAGATGATTGGGATTTCCTATGATTTTAATCAATCTCGTGGTTAAAAAATGCCCAAATGTTTTATCAGTTGTCGATATCGTGTAAAGAGGGCGGAGCTGCGGCGAGCCTCCAGCGTCCCGCACATACTTGAGCTCGGCTCATTCGCTCAGCGCTCTCTCCCATTCGGGGCTTTTTTCGCCCCCTAAAAGTAAAATACATTTGTAAATGGGTTTTTGATGGGCGCATTGGTTTTCTATCACCTGGATAAAGAATCAGGCATAAGAACGACTTGTTTAACCTGTTCATTTTACTTTAAATCGCGTTTTGATAGTCCCGAAGTGAGGCTCGCCTCCAATGCAGTGCCCTGATGATACGAGGGGGGCGCTGTGTCAGCGCTACACATTTCTACAAAACATGTGGACTACAAGTGAAAACCAGTCTGTTTTATTATTCTGCACGGTTTAGGAGAGGCAATTTAAACGTAAAAGAGTCAGTAAAAGGGAAAACTGATTAGGCTGACATTTTATGGATGAAATGCTGTAGACGAGTCTTTATACTGAAAATGTCGACACTACCACGTCCGCCCACGTGGAGCATCAGGATTGATTAACTTATCACTTGGAGGGGCGGGCTACGAGTCCTGGTCAAGTCCACTATGTTGTCTTTTAATTTTTATTTGCAATATCGTGAGAATGTATTTTATGTTTAAATGTGTTGCTATTGAATGCTATACCAGAGACGGCAAGTTGCATTTTTTTCCTGCAGTTTTGTTTGCTTATTATGTATTGGTTTACTTATATTGGAGTCAATAGCATTGCCTCACCAGCAACAAACCTCACCGCACGTCACTGGAAGAGGCATACATGATACAGAGAAAAAAACAAAAACAAACGAACAATTAAAAATAGATGTGTATGGTAAGATAGATAGTAATCATGCAGTACACAACAAGCGATACAACATTGAATACCACATAATTAAAGATCTACAGCACCCTGGAATGTACTAAGTGGTTGACCACACTATCAAATAAGGTACTCACCTTGCCAACAAAAGGTCTGTGGTTTGGTGGCTGGCAGATAGTTTTTAACCAATCTGCCAGCCACAAAACCACAGACCTTTTTCACGAAACCCATTGGCACGTTCCAGTGGGGATCCTGCAGCCACTGCTCACAAATCAACAAAGCTACCTCCTTCAAGGATTCTTCGGGAACCAAAACGTTTCACTAAACAATTTGCAAACTGTAACTCCACTCACGTAGTCTACAGACTGGACTGCAGGTGCGGTTGTTTTTATGTTGGCCTAACAAAGAGAAGATACAGGGACCGATTTGGTGAACACAAATATGCCATTAGAACAGCAAACTTAAACTACCCTATTGCCAACTCACTGTCATGGTCATTGAAAGAATTTTAAAAACCTACGGGGGGGAATGGCCAACAAATCTCGCACAGAGGGAAACCTACTGGATTGAGACCCTTAAATCAACAACATTTCCAGGTCTGCATGAAGAGGTAGATTTTTCAGTGTTTTTATAATCTTTGGTTCCACTGTCAAATATATTTCACAAAACCTTATGTATCTCTTACTCCCTGCGAGTTGCATTGTTGCCTTTTCCGCTGTACTTTCCCTTATGTTGGCAAGGTGTGAGTACCTTATTTGATAGTTTAGTGTGGTCGACCACTTACTACATTCCAGGATTCTGTAGATCTTTAATTATGTGGTATTCAATGTTGTATCGCTTGTTGTGTACTGCATGATTACTATCTATCTTACCATACGCATCTATTTTTAATTGTTGTTCGTTTGTTTTTTGTTTTTTCTCTGTATCATGTATGCCTCTTCCATCTAAACTAAAACCGGAAGCTTTGTATCACCTGACTGAGACGGGGCTTAAAAAGCACACCTGAGCCACTATTTTAATTTTATGCCCTGAAGAAGGTCGAACGCGACCGAAACTCGTCGGCCTGTCCATTTAATGAAGGACTTTTACTAGGAATCGGAGTGCCTCGGACTTTTTCTCTTTTTGCCTTTACTTACGTTTTGGATCCTGAAGAGCATCTGACCTCCTTCACTGACAATTCTACCCACTGAAGCGATCACTTTGTTCCCCTCAAAAAACATTAATATGTTTGTTTTTAAACCATTCCATTGTAGATTTACTTTGTGTTTAGGGTCATTGTCCTGCTGGAAGGTGAATCTCCGCCCCAGCCTCAATTCTCTTGCTGACTCCAGCAGGTTTTCCTCCAAAATGTCTCTGTATTTGGCTCCATCCATCTTCCCAACTATCTTACAATCTTCCCAGTCCCCGCTGAGGAAAAGCAGCCCATAGCATGATGCTCCCCCACATATTTGACACTGGGGATGATGCGCTCAGGACGATTACCAGTGTTAGGTTTGCTCCATACATAACGTTTTGCATTTGGGCCAAAAAGTTCAATTTTTGTCTCATCTGACCAAAGCACCTTCTTCCACATGGTAGCTGTGTCCTCCATATGACTTCTAGCAAACTTCAAACGGGATTTCTTATGGCCTCCTTTCAATAATGGCTTTCTTCTTGCCACTCGTCCATGAAGGCCAGATTTGTGTAGAGTACGACTTATAGTTGTCCATGTACAGATTCCCCCAGCTCAGCGGCAGTACGTCGCAGCTCCTCCAGAGTTATCTTGGGCACTTGGTTGCATTTCTGACCAGTGCTCTCCTTGTTCGGTCTGTTAGTTTAGGTGGACGCCCGTGTCTTGGTAAGTTCGCAGTGGTGCTATACTCTTTACATTTCCGAATGATGGATTGAACAGTGCTCTGTGAGATGTTCAAATCTTGGAAAATCTTTGTATAACTTAACGCTGCTTTAAAATTCTCCACACTTTATCCCTGACCTCTCTGGTGTGCTCCTTGGCCTTCATGATGTTGTTTAGTGACCAATACACTCTGACCATAGCTCTGAGGCCTCACAGAACAGCTGGAATTATACTGAGAGTAGATTACGCATAGGTGGCTCAATTTAATGGTTAGGGCAAGGTGTGAACTTCTGCAGTCATTAGGAATGACTGTATATGTATGTATGCCCCACTTTTTACTTTTCTATTTTTTGTAAAATATCATGTATGTTAAAATAACATACATGATACATATCATGTATCATTTTGCTTTCACCTCACAGTTGTCTGTTACTTGTGTGTGAACTTTCAGTAAAAATTCTAAATAAAATCTTTACGTTTAGGGTTGTAAACATGACAAAATGTGCAAAAGTTCAAGGTGTGTTACTACTTTCGCAAGGCACTGTACATGTCGGAGATCTCTGCCTTTGCTTGACAAATCTTCCAAACTTTCAGTGTCTGTGTCCCCTAAACTGTTTTATTGTCCAGACTTCATTTGGATTTTTCTCAGAGGCCTCTATCATACATTTGTACCGCACTACACTTCAGTAATGTCATTGCTTTCGCGCCCTGAATCTGGGACTGCTGCCAACGCAGACCAAAAGGGGATAGACGACATCTCATTATTTTTGAGCTGACGACCAACATTGTTTTCCTCTGAGATTTTACAAAGAGACACCATGGCATCCCTCTTTCCGCTTTCATCCTGTCCAGCACATATCTACATTTTAGTTTGCTTTCTGTTACGCTATTTTGAAAGGCGCATTTCTCATTTGCTCAGGAAAATAAATTGGTTGCGCTGAAAGTCACTTGAAAACCAGCCCTCACTTTTTTCTTTCCGATCATTGATCAGATTTTCGCAATTGTTTCCTCCCCCCAGGTTCCCGTGGCTCTTACAGCAGTCAGCACAGTCAGGAGCCCCTCAGGCCTTTGGGGTCCCCAGAACACCACATAGACCCCATCTATGAGGAGCGGGTGTACCACAACAAAGGCCCGATGAGGAGTCTGAGCCAGAGCCAGGGTCCCGATTCCGGCCCCTTCCGCAACAATACAGGTAAGGCTTCAAAGCACTCTCGCCGTTATGCAATAAGCGGCTTTGGTTTTTGTTAATAATAGGACTACAATCGAAAAACATGCCACAAATTTCACATTACAGTAGTATCTCAATTTTCTCATTTACTTTATGGTCCTTTATTGGTACCTTTTTGTGGTACCTCAGTATTGATACTTTACATTTAAAAATTTAAAATAATTAAAGAAAAGAAGGTGTGAGCGACTGGGCTTTCACTTTCAGCTGAATGCATGCTAGCAAATTGACGTTGCTGTGATGAACACCCTGGGCCGAACCGCTCAGAACAAGATGCATGAGTGATTATGGGCTTTAAAATGTGTAGAAGTTTTATTCCCCCCCTATGATGAAAAAAGCGTTTCAACAGTAAAGGAAGAAATAACCAAAGTGAACAGGAGTACTCAAAACTGTGTGTATGAATACCAAAATGTGTTTGATGACGCAACAATGTGGTTAAAAAGTATATTTTGCATACTGTATGTCTCCTTAAATGTTTTGCTCATTCAAAAAAGGTAAGGTACGTAGGTATACTTCATCAATCCTCGTAGGAAAATGTGTTCTCTGCATTTAACCCGTCCTTCAATGCCCTGGGGCAACCTGTAGGAGCAGGGGCAGCCGCAGTAGACAGGCGCCCAGGGACCCATCTCCAGATGAGGAGCCAGGCTAATTGTCAGAAACACCTGGCTGGAGAACTACCCGTTTGTACAAAAGAGAAAAGAAAAATGGTAGTGTTTGATTGTGTGTCTCAGTGGGACTTTCCTATTTGTTTCTCTTCAATATTATTGTCTTTTTTGTTCAAAATGATTGTTGCTGCCGTCAGCTAAACCAAGCTGTTCATGTGTGCACTGTATTGCATCAAATTCCTAACAGTCATTCCTAACCTTCTTTCTCTGATAAGACTGTTGTAATCAATGCATTTTTAATTGTGCCTCATTGAGCTCATCTTAGTACATCATTACTGTTTCAAAGACACATGCAAACACCAAGTCGGTCATGGAGCATTCACGGCTCCCTGGATGTCGTTTACCAGTCCAAGCCTTAATAGCTATCATTAGCATTTGGGTCAGAATCGCAGGAGAAAATATGCCACTGTAGACCGACGTTTGACTGGATCAGCTTGGTATGCGAATAGCCTGGGGCGGCGAGCCACAGTAGCATTTGAAGCACATTGACTTAAGGGTCATTGCCTTCGCCTCTTTTCTTTCTTTTTTCTTTTTTTTACCGGTGTGATTTTGCTTTGATTATGACCTGTGAAAGTATGGGCAGTGCATACCGTAGTCATAAGATTGTCTTTGCAGGCAGGGATAAATAGAATAATACGCTTCACAAGTATACAGAGAGAGGATCCACTGTTATCTATAATTTACTCTCCCTTGTGTTTGCTGTTTCAAGGCGCGTAGATGAAAAGGGAATTTACAACGCACTTACACAAATGAAAAAAAACATAGACTTTAGATTGTATTGGATACAATTTCTGCAACACCTCCACTTGTTTACCCCTATCATTTTGGTAATTGATTATACCGTATTGTCTAGTAATTGCGCTCTAAAATAAATATGCTGGAATGCTTTTTCTGTTTCACAAATTAGCACACAGACAAGTGTTATAAATCACCTTTGCTATGCTTTAAATGCGCGGGTTATACTTTGAGCTATTTTGATCCCGTGAATAGGATGTACGCTGACTGGGGGGTTGTCTAATAAGAGGTAATAATGCACAAAGTGAACCCACATAATGAACTGATAAGGACTGTGCTGACATGGAGAGCAGCAAGTCATTAATTTTGTCATAGTGGCTTTTCTTGGCAATGGCAGCCTCACATTATTGGTTAATTAAGTCGGCGTGGATCAATATAATTAATGCTATAAGTCATTCTTTTGGTGAGCGCCGGAAAAAAAGATGTTTATGTAAATATTTCACTCCATAATCTGAAAGGTTGCTGTATGACAGTCTTTATATGACGCACTGCTAATTTAAGACAGCCTGTAAATGAGGGTGCTGCTAAACCATGTAATGTCATATTACTTAACGGGACACATAATTTTAAAAAAGGTACACACATAGCAACAAAAGTAATTAAAGTGGCTAATTGCACGCTGGGCTTTATAAGTGCTGTAATTGTGACCCAGTTTGTCGAGAGGCAGGTGGAACAAGCACTGACTAGACAGTAAATAAAATGAACACAATAAGAATAGGCACAAACATATTGACCATACAACATGCGGTTTATTTGCTCTCGGTTATATTAACCCTCCAAACTCAATTGCCCTTTTAGACTGAAACACTTTAGAAATTGAGATGATGCTACTAACAAATAATGTTTAGCTGTGTCATAAAATAATTGCTGTACTAAGGATTTTAAACTAATTTTAAAAGTAAATGGGGCATATGCTAAATTGACTTTTAGAGCTTTTATCATGTTACAATGTTATTCCTTGACCAAAAACATATCATGAGTTGTGTTTTGAGCCATTCATGTTTGAGTAATCTAAAGGGGCACCTATTCAAAGTGCCATAGCACACCCACATACAATGCGCTGGCCTGTTCTGTTGGTTTACTATTAAAAGATTCATTTAAATACAAAGACAGGTTTACTTGATCACTTCATCAGGTAGAGAAGGACTGCATTGAGTCTCTTTCATTATGAGAAGTCAAGAAATTAAATCCATTGGGTTTTCTATACTACCCTGTCTGGTTTGTTTTGCTTTACTTAAAACCTACCAATTCAAGACCAGAATAATAGCTGTTCTACTGTGCAGAGCAGCATGCTTACTTGCTTGCTTACTTACTCTGCTCTATACATTTCCTTACAGAATGATCAAACATCGGACCAGTCACTGCTGCATGGAGCAATAGCATTAAGCTTGAACTCTTGTGTGCCTCTGCCTATCCAGGCTGATGTGCAGCGGTGGATTAAACCAGGCCAGCGCCCCAGAGGACTGCAGGTTAATGTGGCCTATTTTAAGCGATTATTTCAGCATGGTCACAGCATCTCCAAACACAACTAGGCAATGAAGTATCACAGGCAGGAAAAGCCCGAGGAGAATGTTAATACACCGCGATAGTGCCTACAAACCTGTATTTATGTGAAAAGTGTTGCCACTGCAAAATATACTGTACGCTATACCAGTGCAACTCCAGAAACGTTATTTTACACCTGCTACTGTTACTGCTGTACTAACCCTGCCATTCAGCTGATGGAGCTTTTCTAACCAAGGAGGTAGCTCCAGGATAAGTAGACATTTTGAGGCTGGTGTACTGCAGAGGTTGCCAGCTCCCTACAGCCAGAGCATTGTTATTAACCTAATCTAACCTAACTATGTGCTTATAGTATGGTTATTCATATAATGAGTCATTAAAAGATCCATTGAGATTTCTTTTGTAGAGTAAGACCAAACCAAATAACCTGTCAAATTTACATTTAGCTCAACTGTTTT
Organism: Neogobius melanostomus; assembly: GCA_007210695.1. NCBI lineage: Eukaryota > Metazoa > Chordata > Actinopteri > Gobiiformes > Gobiidae > Neogobius > Neogobius melanostomus. The sequence continues at coordinate 5,142,992 of VHKM01000035.1, read as the reverse complement.
TGTATTCTTGCACTTCATTCTTCTCACTCTCTAACCTCATTTCGAGTTTTTAATCTCTCCACTAACGTCCTTGCCTTGTTCCTCCTTGACCTACTCCACTGAGGTTTTCTTGTGCCTGCTCCAGCTTTTGTTTCGCCATTTCTCTCCCGCATTCTGCTCCTGATGTCACCAAAGCCAGCCCTAAATTAATGGCGCAGGGCAGTAGGAATTACAGCAGCGCTGAAAGATGTGGCACTTTTTCTCTTTAATAGCGCAACATCAGGCTGTGCATGTGGCTGAGGTGGTGACAGGGCAAATGGTGAGATTCACTGCAATGGCTATTTGTCAGAGGGGCTGTGTAGCCAGTCTGAGCTATCGCTGTTGATAAGGAGCCGTTATTTAGTCTAACATCGCTGCCCGTAGTATCTTTTGGGGATGCATTTCGAATTCTCTCCTTCCAATGGTTGAAACTGTGTCCATTTGTCTAAAGCATTTCCAAAACTTCTCATTAATATGGGAGAAAGTAAAAGTTGAACATATGGTAGTTAGTGCTTATCTATTGGGGAAAATGAACAGTCTCCAATGCACTTGCTATTTGGGATTACAATGGTGCCAGTTACTTAACATAATGCAAATTGTGCTATTTTATGTTATTTTATTTTTTACAATTGAGCTGCAAAGTGGAATCTATATGTCATGTCGTCTCTATACATACTCTGCTTTCCTCTCTCAACTTAAGGCGGCCATGTGTTGGTTTCCTGTAGTGAATTGTGGTGAGGGTGAATAGCCATCCTCAATAAAGCCTGACATTGTAATGAGAGAAGGAATTGAGAAAGTAATGTAAGGAAACGGAAGAGCCAGAGGAGATGGACTTGCTGTGATTGTGGTGCTTCTAAAGGCAGTGGGGCAGTCGACCACAAAGAGCATTTATTCATCTATAGCCTGCACTTGTTCAACTTCTCACTGAGTATTTTTTTTTTTTTAATACAAGACACCTTTAGGCAAAGCAAGGTTTTATAATATAATACCTTATTGAAAAACACGCCTAGGCTTTTGAGAAGTACACGGAACTTGGATTGTTGTATTGAACCTTTTTTATAGCACTTTCAGTTCTGTCCACATTGTGTTTCAACCAATTTAACAGATGTAGCTCTGCAGTGGTGCTACAATTCAGTCACGTTTGTAAAATGATTGCCATGATCCAACTTGCCACTGATAAAGGAATCTTTTGTTTAGTAATTGTATAATTATAGGACCTGAAATATCCTGCAACTGTCTTTCAAAAGCTCTACAGAACCTGAAATACATATTTAACATTCTCGTGCAAACATGGTGCATTTTTATTAGATCTATTGTCCAGCGTATCTCCGAGGCACACTTCACTATGTCACTCTCACAGCTCCAAGGTTAGATCTGTTTTGTTTGGTGCAGATCAATTGCTGCTTGGCCTCTGATCCAGCGACTCCATCAATGACCCCCGGGGGTTTTAAACACTGCAATGTTTTGAATTGCCAATTAGAGACTTTTAAAAGTAATGTTTGTAGCATGCACTCTTTGTGGTTTATGAAACGTTCTACAATATCAACTCATTATGGGTCACCATAAACTGCATGGGCATATGTTTGTGGACATACCATACCTCAAGTTAATAATCTCCAGAATTAAGTCATTTAGCTTTAAAGAAGAACTAAGTAACTTGTTTACCTTAATAAATCCTTTTCGTAGTCCCTCGGGGGGTATTACAAGTGTTGATGGGATAACTGGGGGTCTTTCATCTCCCCCTGGTGTCTCTGCCAGAAAACCACCCTTGCAACTTTTCTGCACCGGGTCGGAGGCGCAATACACACTAATCGAATTACGAATAAGAAGCTAACAGGCTACTGGGCAAAGCTAACTGTGGGCCAGCGCCACTTAAACAGTATTTACAGTCAAGTTTGAGTGAAAAAAATATCTCCCTTGTGTAATTGGGTTGTGGCACAATATACAATATCCTTCTCTCCCATTGCCTTTTCTGTCAGCATAGTATTTACTCTCACGGAAAATTAATGAATAAAAAAAAACGCAACATGCTACCACACCTGCAGTGGCGCATGAGTTACTTCGTTCTGCTTTAACTACTGGAGGCCTGCACTACCCCAAGATGTTGATAGTGAGAGAGTCCTTTACTGCAAACCGGTAATAGCCGTAGGATGGGTCAACCCAAAGTGTATAGGTCTCTTTCTCGTTGACAAACAACAAACTAACTTTTACATCATGTAAAATGTTTTTGTAGTCACAGTTTTTATCAGTTCAATAAATGATGATTTGAAAATGACGACACTGGAGATAGGTAATAATCTGAAATATTTACAAAATATCCTGTAAACTTTATAATTTGATGTTTATTATGGCTGAAAAGGGATCTACAAAATAGCTCTCACTATGCTCCTTAGCTGTACTCTGGTTAAGAAACTTCAGTTCGGCTTAAAATATTATCCTGCTCTCTGTAAGACGTCACCTCCTCTAGTATTTTGGCTTATACGCGCTTTGTATTTAATGCTGGTTTTGCTGAAGCCCAGGAAAACTGTAATTACTGGTTCAAAACGACTTACTTTAGACATCAGCACAAATGGCCTCCCCTGTGAAAACATATGGCACTTCCAAAATGCAGGTTTAAGTTAGCTTTGTGCCAGCGAGACCCGGCCCCCTGCTCACACAATAAACATTAAACACACACATAGGGAAACGCAGTGGAATATACGCTCACGCGCTTTCCCCATGCTGTCCCAGTTTATATCATTTGCATGTGTTGTTTTATCAGCAATAATGAATTCATAACTCCAGAAAGAAGCGTTCATTTGTTTTGTCCTCAGAGATCACACTGATAAATTTGAAACCACAAGCTCACTATTGGAAGTGTTTACCCAATGTAAAAAGCAAACATTCATATCCTAGCATGTTTTATTCATTAGACAGTTGATGATTGTTGCATGTGTTGCGGCTATACTGTGCTATTACTTTTCACAATGCAAGATAAACGCATCGCCTTGAATAAATATTTTTATTGAGGATGAAATAGTGCCATGTTTCAGTCAATTTGTAGTTAATTCACAATAACTGAAGATAACTGGAAAGCAGTATCTTCAACCGCCCACTTTATAAATCCCTTTTCGTGTCATTTCTATTCCCTGTTGTAATTGAAGATTTAATTGCATGTTGGTATTGTCAATTTTCACAAGACACACTGTAGATTATAAAATATCTCTTCTTTTGTATGTTTGCGTAAGATCCCAGTTGTACTGGAGTTTTACATCATGAAAACGTTTTAAAGTATATACTGGGCTGTCAGCTCAAATTAATATTTCTGGCTTTTCTTGTGGGAACATATACATTGTGCTTTACTTTACCTTCACCTACCATGCAGGTTAGAGCTTAAAATGTGTATCACCAAAAATACTGTATAATAATCATGTTTATTTTTCTGATTTATCTAAATTAATTTGAAATATTCTGGTAAGCTACATGTAAAACATCCCTCGTTTGAAGTGGCAATAAATATGTATAAATAATAAGGTCAAATATATGGTTATAGAATCTAAATCAGTGGTTCCCAACTTGTTTTTCTTGAAATCCTCCTTTTATGTGTCCTAAAATGCAGCTCAGACAAATGCATTGAAAAAAAGGCCATTGAATATTTAAATACAACAAATTAACCGAAATGGTAGTGTTTCCTACACCTGTAGACATTTCTCTGAATATCTGCAATCCCTCTTCAGGCGGTGCCCAACCTCCCAGTGGTTCCCAGCATTCCTTCTCAACTGATCTAAACCTACCCTTTTTCATTACAAATTTAGTATTGTATAATTGTTTATTTGAAACCAAATATTGTTGCGTATAGTTGTGTATGTAATTCATGGCATTGATTATCTTCATATAATAACAGTCTAAGTCGTGGGCAACTATCCATCCATATGAAAAATAATTAAACTGTTATCGACATTTGGGATTGTTCTTTGGCAGAGTGAACACTTACTCCAGTCCAGATTTCCCTTTGCGGCAAAAGTGACGGAAAGACACAGCACCTTGGCTCATGGAGACAAAGGTCTTGCAGCACCCAGAATGCATCAGGCCATGTATTTGTATTTGACCCTTAAAGTGTGTGTGTTTTCATTGCACGCTCACTATCCAGTCCTTCCAGCTCAGGAACATCAAGAGCAGCGTGTGTTGGCCAGGAGGCTCTCTCTGGGATAAACAGAAAGTAATCCTTCTCCTCCACATCCTAAAACCGCATGTTATGTGTGTCTAGGCTGCATCCGTGGCAGCTCTGGGCAAGGTTGCACAATTTCGTATGACCTTAGAAGAGAAAAGATGTCTCACAGCCAAAGCATGTGTGTGTCAGTCATTCCGCCGCCTAAGAAATCCGCGTTTGTGCATATACTGGTGTGTGTTTGTGTTTGCGAGCGAATGTACTAAAGGGGTTTTGTGTAATCGCGCTGCCGCCCAAGCGTGTCGAGAGAAAGGACATGTCCTCAACTCTGATCGCATAGTCGACTACAACCACAATAAGAGGGAGAGAGACAGACGAATACACTGGGAAAGAGTCAGAGGGGAAAAACATGAAATGAATGGATGAAGGGCCAAAAAAGAGAGAGAGAGAGAGAGAGAGAGAGTGGTGCAGTGGCTACGATTTAAAGGGGAGTGTTTCAAAGAAGAGGTGGACAAAAAAGATGGATGCACAGAGAGACAGAGAGAGACACATGTGGAGGGAGGTGTAATGAAGTCTTGGAAGGAAGGAAAAGGCCAAGGCCATGATAAAGGGAACAGGACTGACAGAGACAAAGGAGAAGTGATTGGAAGAGCGGCAAAGATAAAACAATCTGAGGTTGGATGGCTGTGGTAAACTTCTGAGGCCAAATCAGGGCACAGAGCACAAGATGATGGTGATGATGATAGCGGCCAGATTTCAGGAAATTACTGGGCCGTGCTGGTTATCCGAGAGTTGCCCCAATCATCTCATCAGATTTAATATGGCATAAAGTGGTCTACTCTGCTCCAGAAGAACAATTTGGCTACAGCACTGCACTTGGAAATCAAATTTCACTCATTTTCTCCCAGTAAGTCCAGTTTTGGGGATCTTGTGGCTGGAGCCTTTCCCATCAACTATGAGCTTAAAGGGGAGCACACTGAAAGATAATCCTACTCAAAATGATAGGACTTCATATTATATTGACACATGCTTTCGTTTATGATCTCCATTTTGTCATTTTCACTCCATCCTTATAATGGAAAACGTGCCTTGCTAATCTCTGAGCTAGCCGACCCCTCAGCTAGCCAGCTAATTGCGGAGCTATTACTGTGTCAAATGGCTAATAGACTTTTCCTTCCCGTCGCTAATCTGGCAGCAGGAACGCAGCCGCGATTTGTTTACTGCGCGCCAAAGCCAGGGAGTACAAAGACACACCTGACTGTTTACTCTTCCCCCAAACACAATTTCACGCCACCACCACCAGAGCGCTCGATGCAAGAGACGCAACTCGTCCGTGCTCTGCTTTGTTGCCGCTTTTGATGATGTGTTTAAAATTTCATGAAATGGCGCAGGTATCTTTGCACAGAATAAAAGTCGCACTTTTGTTTGAAAAAAAATATTTTCCAGAGATCCATCACTGTTTGCTGGCTGCAGTCGTCAATCTGGATTAAGTCTGATCAAAGTGCTAATACTGGGTACCGCAACAAATGCACAAACTGAAGCACACACAGTTCTACACACACACCACACACACACACACACACACACACACACACACACACACACACACCACACACACACACACACACACACACACACACATACATAATACAAGCAGGCACATTCACAATGATTTTTGCCAGGCAATATTGGCCCCAAAGGTCAAGTCATCAGTCAGAGCACACCATTAGCAAATGATAAATTCAGCAGCGCTCCATTTGGTAAAGGTAGGGGCAAAATATAAGGAGCCGAGATAAGGAAGAAATGAATGAAGACAGAAATTGAGGTGCAAGGGTCTGAATACAAAGCACCACAGTAAAAATTAATATAGAGATTGCCATTCTGCTGGACCTTTTTAGTTATACGTAATCAGCTAGCATTGTGTTACCCCAGTGCAAGCCCACTGCCCACACTAGCTAGAGAAGAATAATTGAAAGTGCATTTTCTGATGACCTCCTTGCTTTAAAAACATTTGTCTTATTCAGTTTCAAGTCCCTTGGTGAGTTCACAGTGGCATTGGCAGCATTAGCCTAAAACCCTTTTTTACTAATGACACATTCACAAAACACACATGGCACAGAGAGCATTTGATGAGAACTCTTCTTGTGACTCTTGCTGTAGCCCCATGTTTGCGATGCTCTAGTTTTTCGGGCTTTCTTCTTTTTCTAAGAGCCCCGTTCTCTATTTCTAGGCCTGTCTAATTCTTTGTATCTATGTCAAATTTGGGGCATTGATACCAGAGTTAGCACACAGTTTTAAAAAACCTCATGGGCATTGCATGACGGAGACGTTCGAGTGCTTTTCTGGCTGGCTGGCTGGCTGGCAGTGCGTTTTTTATTAACCTGATTTGCGTGTGCAGAAATAAAAATATGCAAATTTTGGTTACATCATCTAAAGAGGTTCCTCCACGCCCCTGGTGGCCTGACTAATGAAGTTTACGGCGCTGGGCTGACTAATGAAGTTTATCTGAGTTGGTGAGAAGAATTTAAATGGCGGCATTAAAACTAGTTGTTAGTAATTGGTTCAATCTGCCGTGCTTCGTTGAAGGGGACATATCATGGAAAGTTTGAGCTTTTAACCATGTTATGACATTGTTCACTCGACAAAAAATTCTTGGTGTAGTATTTCACATCTGAACTCATTCCTATCTTTCCTTATTTTCTCCCAATTCTACACATGGGTGAGTTTATATGCATATTTCTGTTGAAAAGGGATTTTTCAAAAGGATGCTAAAAAGCCAGCTATATCTCTAAGCTGGCTTGGGAACGCCTCGGGATCCCCCCAGAAGAGCTGGAGGAAGTGTGCGCGGATAGGGAAGTCTGGGCATCTCTGCTCACACTGCTGCCTCCGCGACCCAGTCCCAGATAAAGCGGAAGAAAATGAATTCATGGATAGATGCTTTTTTGGACTTTTTTTTTTGTACATTTATAGAACCGAGACCTGTCCTTTACATTTTAGAAGTCCATAAATCACCACTGTATCCATTCTGTGCTGAAAATGCCATTATCTAAAAATCAAACCTTGTATTTTCTGTCCCCTCCTGAAACCGCCACCTTAATGTGGTGGAGGGGTTTGAGCACCTGAATGATCCTGGGAGCTCTGTTGTCGGGGGCTTCGTGCCCCTGGTAGGGTCTCCCATGGCAAACAGGTCCTAGGTGACGGGTCAGACAAAGAGCGGTTCAGAAGACCCTTATGAGAGACCAACAGGCCGGGTTAGAACCATGAGGCCGTCCTTCTGTGGACCCACCACCTGCAGGAGGAGCCATAGGGGCTGGTGCAATGTGATTTGGGCAGCTCCAACAGCTGCCCCCACGACCCGGCAATGGAAAAGTGGAAGAAAATGGATGGATGGATGTATTTTCTGTTTTTGAGTTTCTCATTCCGACTGCTGCCTGCAGAGGGTTTCCCGACCAATTCTCACTCACACATTGTCATTTTTCATGCACAGACATTATATTAAGTTATAAGAATATTAATGTTAAAGTGCCTAAAGGATGTTTATAAGTCACATTTGTGCATGACATGTCCACTTTGAAAGGTGTGTAGGTTTAGGCTGCACAAGAGGAATGAGGAGGATTAACAAAAAGGTTGTGAAGGTCAAGTAAATGCCACCGCTCAAGACGGCACTAAAGAGCAAGTTTGTTGATCACATAGCATCGAGACACTCCTCCGCCTACTGTTTTCCATTGCTAATTTCGTACTTACCTATGTGGGGGCTTATAAAATGTGTTCCCTCTTGTGCGACTGTTATAAAATGCACGCACAGTCTCTGTTGTGTTGTTGCCTTCTCCTGTTTAAAACCCCTTTGTGAAATAAGGATTTTATTGGCCGGTTTGAAAGCCGTGGTCAATCCCACTGTATTGATTTAAAGGCAGTGATTTATCTCTGTGTCCCACTAAGTGCATATTTATGTTGTGTTTGCACGTGTGTACTTGTGTTTTCTGGCCAGATAATGACGGATGAGAAACACCCACCTCACACACACACACACCGGCTGTCTGAGTTTTTACAGCCAGAGCCACGAGCACCCAGGACTCACATTAACACCTTGATATATCACCAATCCACAGCTAAGACACAATGGGGAGGAAGGTGACAGCTACAGTGGCCCTGCAGGAAGCTGATACCCTCCAACGAATCCCAAATCAATTTACATAAAAAAAACGATGAGCTAGCTTGATATCTTTCTTACCAACTGTATACTGTGATATTAAAAGTGTAAACACAAGTTAAACATTATTAATGGCTGTTGTGCACATTTGGAAATGTCGTATAATTAGACATTATGGATTTCTGCCAAAGGAAATTGCCCTGTCTATCAGACAATGAATCTGCCAGACGTTCAATCTATAAAGTCACATCCTTTACATCTCAAACTTGTTTCTTTGACTGTACCTTGTTTATTTATTGTCATTGACCCCATTTAGAAATAAACTTCAACCCTTTTACAACTTTGTGTTTTAAAGTTTTTTCTAAACTCTATAGGATGACTATACAAAACACATTAGGTGTATTTGTACCTTTATTGCACAATCCTTTCTTTAATGACTCTTGTTGCTGTTTATTCTGGGCATAGTGCCAATTACTTGTAGTATTTAAATGGAAACACTCAGCTTTGCCAAATAATCTGTTTACAGTCTTCCATCCTCTTTCTCTCTCCCTTCTTGCCCTTTTTAACTCTTTCCATGCATCCATCTATCCGCCCTCAGACCATACCCAGCGCGTGCATGACCAAGCCTTACGCTATGTCCTCTGTCCCTACTTTCCGGCCCCAGCTCCTTCCTCTCCCGGTGGTGTGGACTCCGCCCCCTTGCAGCGCACGGCGAGCCATGGCAACGCATCGGGGAACTACGGCCCGGCGGGACCAACAACTACGCCACCGTCGGACCGGGCTACACCTCCAGCGCGAGCAGCGGGGACGTGTACGGCTCGGACCCCTACGTGGCGGACCCGTACCGCACGCTCCAGTACTGCCCCTCCGTGGTGGAATCGCCCTACAGCAAATCGGGGCCAGCTCTGCCGCCCGAGGGAAGCCTACAGCGCTCACCTTCTATCGACTCCATCCAAAAAGATCCCAGGTAGGATCAAAGGCTGTGGATGTGGAGGTTGTATGTATGCGCGGTCGTGTCTGAACATCGATGTGTGGCTACGGGCTTCAGCAGAGGCAACATGCGTGCCCTGCTCGACCGAAACATGCATGGTGTGCAAGTTTGGGACTATTTTTGCTGTGAGCATTTGATTATTGGTGGAAGAAATCTTGGCATGAGAGTGTCTGTGGAATTTTTTTTTTTAAATGATTTTTGAGTTGTAAGGCAGTTGTCAGGACTTTCAATGTTTTTATATGGTTACTTCAAGCACTGCCTCTCTGGTGGTAATACATCGATAGTGCACTGAACCAGAACCACCCCTTGGTTTGTTTAATGCACATTTTGGCTAGCAGCTTCAGTATTACTTGCCCCAATTCTATAGTACTACATGATTTGAGGGGGAAAATGCAATATTTGATCGTCGTCAGTAACACGGTAACAATATTATTGACATATTATACTTTACCATTTCTACACATGTATGTTTCATTAAATTTAAACTTGAATTTTAAAACCAATACTATGTCAGGAACAAAACAGGGTTGGAATTGAAGCAAATTAGAAAAAAAAAAAAACCTGCATAAGTCTTAATCAAACGAAGACATACTGCCACCTACATTATTAACAATAATTTGGCATTATAATGTGCAGCACTGCCCCAAACAGAATCCTTGAAAGCAATCATTTTTTCATGGGCCCATAAATTATCTATTTCTGACAATGTCAAAATCTGTCTGCTCAAGTCAACAAACATAACACACGGAACTTCAAGAAGAGGCTCAGTAATTAAGCTACGTTTTTTTTTTTAAGGCAAAGTTGGTTCTTTAATGTTGTTTATGTCATAATTAAAATCTACGGGAGTAATCTGTCTGTACACCTAGAAGTGAAGTATGTGTCTGGGAACTTCATATTCTTTTTCACAAAAACAAGTAAAGATTGCGTTTGTCTTGTTGTTTACCCACTGTGTTCAAAAGAGAAGCTGAAAGAGCTCTGAAGCTCAATACCACCCTCATAATGTCACGCTGTGTGTTTTAAGAAGTGTCCTACTGCTCTGAGATCACTCTGTCCTCGTTTCTCAGCAATTAACAAGAGCGCAGTCGTCACTCTTTATTCATATATATTTCACAAGACGTTTGATGTATTATTCCTTCAATAAAGTGGAGACAGACTTGCACGGATCCAATCCCAGTAGCATCTGTCAATCACTTGAAACATTCGAACAATGGCAATAGATAATAAAACAAATCTTCTAAATGTACCCTAAAATATTCATAGTGTTCAGTGTGCGTGTTAAGTTGTGTAAAGTAAATTCTAAAGAGGTCCTGGTAAGTCTGATTGACAGGCCAAGAATTGAGTTTTTCCTTGTGGCAGAAAAATAAAGTTATGTATAAATACTACACATTTCATTATTAAGTGTCTTTATGCCAATCATTATCAGTCTCAGTGAAAAGTAGTATTCATGATAAAAGTGATGGAAAAAGTACATGTACTACAACCAATATAACTCCAATCTCTTCAAGTTGTGGTCTCAAAATAAGCTTCCAAACATCATCAGTAGCTGGTTTAAACTTTTGATTCTGGCCAATTCAGACATGGGAACTCTCCCTAAAATTGCGTTGGAATTACTGTCATCTAGACACCACAATTTGGCCTCAGCCAGTGTTGTTTGTGTACGCTCCCAGTTGTATTGGAGTTATCCTTAAAAGCTTTTGAAGTCTGCACAACCCTGGACAGAGGACTACTTGAAAACCTCATCTGCCTTTGTCAATCTTGCTCAAATACTTACACTGTTGTTTCTGCTTTGTCAGTATTGCATCACACCAACAGGCTTTTGAAAAGTTCCCAAACAAAACCAAGGTCCCTAACGAAACATGACTTATCAAGTTGTAAGTGATATTTTTTGTATACTTTTCTTTTATTCTATGTAAACTGTAGCTAACTCTGCATAATATGCTCTCTTATTTGGTAGCCCCCTGCAGATTTTAATGAGAACTTATTTAATTAAAATCTTTGAAGTTTTTCATCAGCAATTCAATTTTCGGGGTAGGGGTCTGAAGGAGGAAGGAAGTGAGATGTAAAAACTGTGTGAAAATGTTCTATATTTGATTCATTATAATTTGATTCATAAACGTGTATTGATTTACACGTTCATGGCGGGCACAAAGCGCTCTTGTGATGCTTGAATTCTGATTTATTGAGTTACATTTTTAGTTCTTCATATTGCAAAGTGATTCTGAAATATCCAGGATACACTCTTCCTGATGTCACAGAATTAGCTCTTGTGTATGCGCTACAATTCCCTTTGCCACAAGGTTAATTTAGTTTAGTTTAGTTTAGTTTATTTATTTATTTGAACAGGGACAGTGTACAATATACATTAACCTCAGAAAGGAGAGATGCATTGTACCAGGTTGTAGCACTTGTGCTAATTTCCACCTGCAGTCCCTGGGCAGACTGATGTCAACATACAAAGTCTTAGAAAATTGCACATGTTAAAAATGAATTTCCCCCTAAACAGCATTAAAATGAAACCAATTTACAGTACATTATGTTAAATGCCCTCCTACTCAAGCTGCACTCTCTCTCTCTCTCTCTCTCTCTCTCTCTCCTATAGTGTAATTGGATCTAGCTGAGCTAACATGAAGTGCTAAACGAGTTAGCCGCTATTAGATGCAAGGAATACTTGAATGAGGGTGGAGGAGGGGGTGAGTGTGTATGTGTGTGGAAGCCTGAGCTGTCAGCACACTGTTCGATATGTCCACAATGTGTCTCTGACTGCGGTTGTTTTGTGTAGATGACTGTGTAGTTAGATATTTAGTAGGTGCCGTAAAGCTAACGTGAGCGTGGCCTTACAGAGTAGAAAACTCAATGATAGCTAATGGATGGGAATAAAGAAGTATTGAGAGGGAGATTAGGCAGAGGGGTGGAGGGGTGGGGGATGGAAATGGAGGCAAATGAGCTGAGTGGAATATCAGGCGGGACGGGGAGAAGGATGGGAGATTAAAGGAGTTGGCTGTGGGAATAATGTAGCGTCTGGGACAGAGGTCAAGATAAGAAGATGTTAAAAGATGAGAAGTGAAAGAAAAGCCCATATGATAACTCTGAAATATCTCCCTTTTAAGGCTACCCCAGTACAAGAATCAAGATGGCTCACCCAGTTTAAACCCCCATCTCGTTTGAAGATGTAGTGAAAGTGTATTGGTACCGTTTACGTATGATCTAATCTTTTTTCTGTAAACTCAACTTGCTATAATTCTTATATAGAGGGTCAAAGTGAGTTAAATGGGAATCAGATGGTGTTCTGTCTGAACACAAACTGAACGCTATGTTTTGGGCATTATTATAAGGTTTAAATATTTACTATAAGGATGTAAATATTGTTGAATGGGCAATACTGAACTAAAAGTTGTCTAAACAAGGATCACATTGTCCCCTATATTAAAGCAAGATACTTTCAGGGCTAGTACAATTGGACCTGATAAGGAGAGACCCATGGCGCAACAAAAACAAATAAAACGAGATTGGAGGAAGCAAGTACTAAAAAAAACATTTGTGTAGGGAATAAGAAGCATCCATTACAGAGCAGGACTAAAGAAGGAACAAGCCGGTGAGGTATGCAAACATATGGAGCTTTGTGAGGCAGGATATAGGGAAATACAGGAGTGAACAGGAGCAGAGGGAGAGAGGGAGAGAGGGAGTTAGGGAGCGAGGACTGAGGGAACAACTATTATTGTTTCAAAGCTTCAGTTGAGTTGGGAGAATGTCGGGAAAGAAACAACGTGTGAAAGCGGGAGTTAGCGGCAGTTCACACAAATGAGGATTGGCAGCTTGTAAGTAAAAAAAAAAAGAAAAAAAAGAGTTGAGATTGCAAAACAAGGCGGCAGTATTGCTTCAAGTGTGGGGGTGTCTCATCAAACAATCAGCATAAAATATGGTTCCCAGTGCTTTATAATGAGATTGAATCAAACTTTGTCTTTATTATGTCACTGCTTATACATCTTTTGAAAATCTATTTATACAGAACAGTTATTACAGTATAAACTATTCATCTAAAACTAATCTTGGGTATCAGCTTTTATCATCTGGACTCGCCGCACTAAATCATCTGCCTCCTAGTGTGCTGGAATATGCATTTTGATATGACAAAGTTTTAAGTTAAATACCTTTATTATGGATTGACTTTATTATGGACGTTAGTAAATGACTGGTAATGTTGTGTTGTTCATTGACAGCATTTAGGGGTCCAAGTACAGAACTGCAGAATTCAACAGTGCTAGAGGAGTTCAATTTGCTAACTATGATGCCAAGCTCCACCTTCAAACATATTGCCACCCTCACAGCACTGGCCTGAACCTTTATGACACTGAGATGTGTAAGCATAAAGTTAATATGTTTGCCGACTGGACAAACGCAAATAGCATGTAGCCTTTCATATTTGCTCATGTCAAAAAAGCAGGACATTAACTCGTGTGTACATTACCTTGAGATGATTTCATTCGGCGTGGCAGGTCATTGTCGCGTGCGTTGTCTCTATTTATAGAAATCTGCAGTGTTCAGGGGTGACTTGTGTGAATTGCTTTATATATGTCGGAAGTGTGCAAGCGCGCCGTGGCCAGCATTGATACGAGATAAAGAGGGCTAATGCCTTGTCACACAGAGGACAATGGCATGTCATTTTGCTAGCGTTAAATAAACACGGAGCGTGAATATGATTACACGCTGATTGCTCTTGTCAGTCGGACACATGCGTCTAGTAGATCTGTGTGCGGGCGCGTGTGACAGAGAAGAAGAAACCATATGTCGTCCGCTGCTCAGTGTATGGTTTATGTATGACACAGGCAGAGGACGCCTGCTTAACATGGAAATAAAAAGTGTTAGATGCGGGACCTTGGAATTGTATTCAGTCAGGAGATTCAGCGTTCCTTCAAATTGAGGTTAGACAAATCCACAATGGTTGTATTTGCTTTTCAACACCGCGCCCAGGGAGTATTATGCAGTAAACCGAAAACACATTATGTTTCCTCAATGTTTAAAGTAGAGTGTCTCTCAGCTCAGTTCAGCTGTGGCCACTGAATAGGTCCCATATCTTGAATTTTATAGTGAGTTAGCTTTGGCTCTCTGGGCTATACAGCGCAGTGTCCTTAACTTTCAGCAGTCTTCGACCAAATACCACATTTCTTACAAATACCATATTTCAGCCCATTAAGGCACACTGTCTATTTTTATAAAATGGATAAGAATCCGAAGTTGTCAAGAAGACATTTTGTTCCAATGCAGCAAGTGTATTATATAGTATTTCAGCAGCAAGGACAGCGGCTTAAAGTACTGGTTTCATTAAAGACTTCAGCACCACGGAGAGCTACTCAGTAACAGTGTTGCAAGAAGAGTCAGAAATGCTTCTACAAATAATTACACCGAAAAGATTATAAATGATACAGAGATAAATCATGTAATTTTATGTATTTATTTTTCATCAAATTGTGTCAAAAACAACACTGTCATTTGAATTTATGAACTTTTGCACATTATTATTATTATTTTTTACTATTTGTTTTTGGCTGTCTTAGCAAAACATTTGTAAACTCAGTCAAAGGGAGGACATTCGTGATTTTGCGATATGTTGTGTTTTCTTGTGGCCTGAGACAGATTATTATTATTGCAATAACGATAATGTGATGTGCAGCCCTAGCTATGCAGAAAGACTACGGTATATTTGAAATAGGTGTATGATCAGTTTTAAAACACGGTTGGCAGCTGAAAAGGTTAAATCCGCGTGACCCAGGGAGCAGCTCTGGAGTGACACTTGGCCGAGCGCCTCAGTGGAGTGGCACAGAGAGTGACAGGTTTAACGGAAAAGAAAGGAAGGGAAAAGTAAGATACAGATAGTGCAGAGAGGACACACTCTATTGCCTCTCAGCATGGCCCAGGGGTAATTTCCTCTCCACATGAGAAATGCATGCTGGGATACAGAATCACCTCGAAGGGGGGTAATGATGCATTGCCAGAACCTTGGCCCTGAGGCACAGCTGTGTGTGTATGTGTGCAGCTTGTGTCCTGGCCATCATCTGGTTAAATTGCCCATTGTAGTTATTTTCCTTTTCTGAGGTGGCCTATCTGTGTGACCTTGAATGGTAACGGCAGCGTAGCTTCTTTGTGTTTTGCAGCGTGATCTTCACTTTGTCTTTGAAGTCTGTAGACAGAAAAGTGGCAACAATTGGGGGCAAGACTGCAGTTTTCCTGTGGCTCAATAGTATTTATTATAAACACTTCATTTAGAGAGATCGGCTGCTATACAGTCAGGACTGTGGGGAAGCCCCTGCCTGTTTTATTGTTTGTATAATACAGTATGCTACTCATTGTGCGGAGCAGTTATGATTCTCTAACTCAGTGTTTTTCAACCACTGTGCCGTGGCACACTAGTGTGCCATGAGCTATTGTCTGGTGTGCCGTGGGAAATGATCCAATTTCACCTAGTGAGTCTGAAAAAATATTTTTTTTAAACAAATTAATTGTTATCCGTAAATAATGTGCCGTTTTCGCGTGTCTGTGCTGTCTAGTGATCGACAGAGTCACCATGTAATACTCTTCCATATCAGATGCATGAATGCGACAGTTACAGTATCATTGTGGCTGGCGAGACTATATGGTGTTCCTATTCAAGACACATTTTCTGCTGTTGGTGTGCCTCGTGATTTTTTTCAACGAAAAAAATGTGCCTTGGCTCAAAAAAAACAAACACTGCTCTAACTTTGATCCAGTCACTGCAATATTGTTTTAATGCTCGTTACTGCCACAGAAATGACTTTGATCATCATCTATCAAACTGTGTGCCCATTCATAGACAATATAATCTGTTCAGAAAATATATGTTTTTTATCCTCTTCACACTCAACAGAAGTGTAGCTATAGATACTTTCCATCTTTCCTCCTCCCACCAACTGGCTCTGCCACTCTGTCTTCTGACACCGGCTGCATTTGGGAGGGATTATGTGAAAATGTCACAGCAGCAGAATTACTGTATATCTCGTCTGCGTCCTACGCGTCACTTCACCCAACTTCACCATTCTGCTAAGTCAGACTTGAAGCAACACAGCCTTGGTTCATATCAGTTCTCTTCTCCACAGAGGGCGCAAAAACCATCACCTTTTTATGACCTAACATTTTGTATTAAGCTAAGAAGCTGAACTCTTGCCGTCTCTCCCTCTGCTGCCCCCATATTGATTTAATGTTGTTTTTGCATCAAAAGTTTAAGAGTGATGCAGTTTTGACTGTCAGATACTAAAGAAACTGTCAATGGGATATGGTCATAATGTTTTTAAGTAAAATATACTATATTTATTATTTCTTGATTTAAAAAAAACACTTGAATGACAAACCTGACATCTAGTGCAAGCAGAGCTGCTCTTTCAGTGAGAGATGGAGAAAGCCTCTTCACTGAGTGCAGGGGCACTTTATGTTTGTAAAATGTAGGGATGGGTACCGTTCGTTTTTTTCGATACCACTACTTTAACGATACCTGCTTTTCGGTACCGGTGCCTTAACGGTACTTTTTTCGATACCTATGTTATTTAATTAAAATAACATAGTGTAATGTAATTACACTATGTAATAGTTTAATAAAATAATGTAATAGTGTAATAAATAATGTAATTATTTTAATTTCATTAAAATAACGTGTATAAAACATATAGTCCAGGATGTCATAAAACAGCGCAACATGAAAGCAACACAGGCCGCAGCAGCGTCTCCTGTAACTTTGTTTTTAGCAGAATTTCCCCTTTAACAGCGATAAAAAGAGAGAAAGAACATTATTACCTCCTGAGCTGCAGGGACAGATCAGATCCACATCAGGACACTGTTTTCTTTCAGCTAATCTTTTCTAAACATGCTGCGCTGTTCGACAAAGCAAAAGCAACTTCACACTCAAAGATCTTTGCACAGTGAGAGCACTCACTCTGTCACTAGGCCTGCCACGATAAAAAAATTTGAGGACGATATATCGTCTCAAAAAATATCGAGATAAACGATAATATTGAGTATAATGCAAATACTGTAGGCAATAAAAGAAAACTGTAAGCAACTATTTTAACTGAGGGTCAATATTTTCTAGGACACTGTATCCATCTGTGCTTCTCAACCTTTTAACATAACTTACACTCTCACCAGGTTCTGTGTTTGAACTAGGCCTGTCACGACATTTAAAAAAAAAAGTCAATATACAGTATCATCTTTTAAAAATATCCCAATAACTATACTGATATTTCATCTACATCATTCTTGTTAAATATTTCCTGACAAAACTCTCTGTGTTAAATTAAACCTGGTTAGAATAAAATATTAAATGTATGGATTCAAATAATACTGTATCACTGCTTAAGTAAAGTAGACATATGTTTTGTTTTTCCTTTTCTTTTAAAATATAACCTCCTGTACGTACACGGCTGTCGGAGTAAAGTAGCTTTGTTGGGAAACTTGTTGACTCCTTGTCAAACCCCTGCAGCATTTCTCTGGCTTTTGAACAGTAACATGTAGACCTAAGCACTGAGTAATGTTCTCAGGACTATCGCGCTTGTATTTGGATAGTGGCTAAAGCGGTCGCGTTCCTCTCGCTAACAGTAGCTATGATTAGCTTTGATACACGGACTAGGCGGTGGTTTTGTTTCGTTCTCATGTTGGACATACCTGCAGTGTGCATCACGGAGAGATCCGTTCTTTTGGCTGGAACTCCGAATGTTTCACATGAGTCCCTCTCACTCCGCAATAAATTCACAGAAAGTGTCGGAATCAGCAAAGCTCCGTAGTAGTGTTTACACCCCGCCTCTCTCCAAAAGCAGCGCTGATCTATAAATGATCTGGATACATGCGGGGATACGGCTGATGTGCTCAATGCTGTCTTTAAGCACAGGGAGACGGGTTGGATGGACGCTCCGCTCACTCAGCGTGGTGATAGCGTTCATTCTTCTGTATTTATTTTAAGCACAAGCAGCACGTGCATTTATCGAGACAAAAATGTTATCGTCCTTCATTTTACTTTATCGAGCGATAACACGATATAGTAATTATCGCGGCAGGCCTATCTGTCACTAATAATTTACCAAAACTGTACCAAAAATGTCTAATACAGAGTGAGCGCTCACTTTCCACAAACAATCTTTGATTGTCTCCTCCGGCGCAGCTGGAGTTTAGCAGAGTAAACAACATGCAGCCTCCGTGGTAAACGTAAAGAATCGGTGTCTTTCCTGTTGTCACTTTTATGTTATGCTTTTCAATTTGCCTAAAAAACTCGAGTCTTATTCAGTCCTGGTTTAGGCCTAGTCTTGGTTTACAACCGGTTTAGTTTAGCCGTGAGTTGCAACCTGTGTAGCTGCAAACTGCGGCTCTGCCAACTGTAATAATTACAAAGTTTTAGTTAGTAAGCGAAGCCTTCCTTCGCTTTTAGAAATCAGCTTTCATTTGCGCTGAAGCGGCTAATTATCTGCGCACACTCGTGTTGCTTTTTTTAGACTCACTGCGGGTCATATATTGACGTCTGGAGAGTAAAGGAACCGAAAGTTGGCACCAAAAAAAGTTTGTTTTTTGATACCGCCCCTGACCGGAACTAGGTACCGTTTAACGGTGCCCATCCCTAGTAAAATGTGGGCTTTTGATGGTTATCCAGATACCTTTGGGCTGATTTGGCTGCTGATACCTGGCGACTCTGCCCTTAACATTCTGGATTGAGTGTCAAAATAAATAATAACAACTGAAAGTTGACACTCATTTGACTTCTGTTGCTATGTTGTTGCTATGCTGCCATATGTAACCTACATACATACTATTGGACAAAAGTAAAAAAAAAATCTGTTTTATGGTCTTTAATTGAATGGATATCAACTTAGTAATCCTTTCTACTAAATGAGAGATCAAAGTGGCTTTAATTCCATGTATGCTTTGCAAAATACCACAATCCATTCTTTTAGTAAGAATATGTGGTTGAAAATTCTAAATCATCCAAAAGTTTCAGCGTTGTACCCAGAAGAGTTCATGTGTGACGAGAGCCAGAACTAATTTATGAATATTTGCTCCGCCAATTTCCCCGATCAAGACCTTGTAACATTCCAGTTAATTTGCTGAAGAAGCTGTGTTTGAATGAAAGTGAGAAGATTACCTTTGTGTACGCTGAAGAAATAGACATTTGCTCTGGCCTCTCATTCTGGTGCCCACCTCGGCAGTTTAGGCAATTATATTCATATTACTGCCCCAACAAGCCATCAGCCTAAAGTGTTTTCAATATTGCCAGGTCAAGTGTGGAATGGGGTGAATGTTCTACGATTAAGCCTGTGTCAACAAAAATTAGTTACATATAACATACTAAATAGAAATTCATCTTCTTTTGCTTGGTCTCTTTAGGGGTAGTAAAAGACTAAAGTGGCTATGTGTTTGATTGAGAGCACTCGGGACAATAGCCTTTTGGTCACAGGCCCTGGCACTGACAGAGATACACTTACAACTCTGCACTCTTTATTTTCATTCATTATGTGCAATTTAGTGTGACCAATTCACCTAGCACGTCCATGCTGCGCTCGCTGCTAGAAAGTGGCTCAGCAGAGACTCAAAAAGAGCACTCCTAGTGTTATTATAGTTGGCCTTCTGGGGAATTGAACCCTCAGGGCCCGATCTTGTGTTTCTATACGCAGACTATAGACTAGACTTTTGTGCCGACGGCGGTGCGGGCTCTCAGTCATTCTGTTCAGATTCAGAGATATTCCTAGTTCTGGATGGCTGTAATTGAAGTGAGTTACAACTACCTGTGTGTGGGAGCTGGTTAATTAACTCGATAATTGGACAGGTAGTACTAACATACAACCTCATTTTCTCTTGCTTACTGCACATCGAGATCCGAACACCTTTTTTCCAGCTCTGACAGAATTTAGTTACATACACAGAAGAATGCGATCAGTAAATTTCCTCTTGGGACAATAGCACTAAGATTCTATTCTCCCCTGGACTTTACAGTCTTGCATGAACTCAGCACTATTGACTTTGCCTTTAATTAACACCCTCCAAAGGCATTAGCGTCTCAGAGTTGTACATCTTGCAGCTCTAGCTATCTTTGCGCAGAACTCAGTCTTCCAGGAGGCTGCAGATGCTAAGGCCGATGAATTGTGTATCCTGTTTGCCAGAAAAGGGATCCTGACCTTTAAGCTTAGTTGCTTGCAGGGAATCAGGCAATGAATACTTTTTATTGGACCCAGCGGGACTTTAGTTCTTTCAGTAATGACCAGAGTGTACAAAACAACTTAAAACTTGCTTGGGAAAAGATTTATGACAACAATAAAAGGAACAATAAAAGCAATCTAGAGCAAAGGGGGTATTTGTTTACGTAATGACTTGAAAATGGCGGCCTCCTAATAAATAATTGCACCCGTTTTAATTGTTGCTTTGAGCTGCCATGTCATTGTAGAGCAGCTGCAGAGGCACCTGCACACTACAGTCACCTCACAAAACATCCCAGCGGAAGTACTCCTGCTAAATAAAACACTTTCAGCACTTGCCCACACAGACTCTACGCACACAAGCTCCCACTATTGAAGTTGTTGTTCTGAGCGCCTTTTTTGTCATACTTTGTAGATTAGAGAAGTGTGTGTTAGCAAATATAGCAAAATCAGCAGGGGGGCCGCAGCTGGTAGACAATATGAAATGGAGTTTGTTTTTTTTCATTCAGAAGGAAATGCCTCACAATGGTACGGCAATCAGTAACGTACAATCACACATTTTAATACAGGTCAGTTATATGAAGTGTCTTGCCCAAGGACACACCACTAATATGGTAATGAGCATACCCCTGAGACACCCCTGTTTGTCTTTGTAACACTGTCAGTTGATCTTTAAATAGTATTATATTTTCTTCTGGGCATTGTTTGTAGAAGTAAAGTTTCTCCCATGAGTTAGCATCAAGAAATGGGGTTCTACTATATTTAACAATCGGCTAATGAGGCACTCATTGAGGAATATCACTGTTTTTAAGGTCATTTGAACAGCATTCTGTGGTTATGCCGTCGCCACTGGGACGGTACTGAGTCTGTTTAGTTTTTGCCTCGCTTTGGATCAGATGCATAATCTTAAGGCACCTGCAATTTAACATCCTTCCCTGATGAACATGGCTCATGCTAGTCATAGAATGCAAGCGTTGCTCCTTCCTGCCCACTTCCTGCATTGACCTTTTGCTGGTATTCAATGGGTCTGCTGAACGTACAGCTGCTAAGTGCACTAAATAAAACTGGGGGATGTGTGGAAAGGTGCTTTCCAAAGGTATTACGGATGACCGGCGTTAACGCAGCATTTCTGCCTCATTCAGCGGTGACATGACTCTGATGGCTATATTTATTCCCTGTATTGAAGATCACTGCTATCTGAAATGTCAAAACAGCTGCTTTTACATCTTATTTATTTTCTTCCAAGGAAATACTTACATTTTTTCATCCAATCCACTTTTTCTATGTGTCATGATAGCTTTTAGATGCTTCCTAGGAGTGCAGAGTAAATTTATATCCTCTATACTTCCCTCTTTGCCCCTTGAAGTGACTGACTTCACAATAAGCCAGACTGCATCGGCATTTATTAAGATTTTGAAGACCATTCTTAATAGCACATACTCTACCATTGCTTGTCACCCGTCTGCATCTAGTAAAGCGAGCTGCCTTCTCTTTTTAATCCAGCCTTGCATCTCCCTGTTATTGCTTCCTCAATCTCACTGTCGCCATCCATATATATCTGTCCCTTTCTCATTTGCGGTTGCAGACGACAAAGTGGATCTAAAGGCTAGACTCATTACGCCCAGGATTGTCTGGTCTTTGCATGTTTGCTTTTGCGTGTTTCTGTCTAGCTGTCTAGCTTTTGCTTCGTAATATCAATAAAAGCTGTGCCAGGTGCTGAATTTAGAGCGTGGTGGGTGTAAATTGGTAATTTCAATGCAATGACGGCGGGAAGAGGGATTGCGGGAGGCAGAAAACTCCAAAGCGAGACATGTAAAGTGCAGGCCACTTGGACAAGGTCAACCGAGTTATCTTACCCTTTGCAGTCAAGGTGTGTGTACATTAAGTCACTAGCTCTGGGCATTGGCATACGCTGCAGCAGACAGCAAGTGCAATGGTGCGTGATGGATCTTGTTTTCCCTGGTGCACAGTTTGTATGTTCTGTGTGCGTCTATGAATCACTCCACTGATTCACTTGACTCAGTGTTTCATTTGTCAGGGCCAAAGCTGCTTGGCTTTAACAGATGATGTCCTCATGGTAGCACTGCATATGAGTGTGTGGTTTTGTTCATCCTTCTCTTCAGTTTTGGTATGAAACGTTTTGTCTTAAATTATGCAGCAATATTAGGTTGGGCAACTTTGCATTTGCTGCAGTAACTGTCTTCTGGTTACATGATGCTCGAACATGCTAGGTGGAAGGGCCTCTCTTCTAACTGGAGGGCGACTGATATGGTTTTTGTTTTTGTAAGATCAGTGCCAATTTTAGGACATTTTTAATGACTGATGCCGATATGCACGGCCAATATTTTGGCCAATATTTCCAAATGTCTTGTCTATAAACCTGTGTATGGTCCTTCTAAACTTTAAATATGTAAGTGTTGATCTGTGATAGCTGGGGGCGCTTCATTAAGGGCATTGTGCTGATTTAATCAAGACCTTCATGTTTAGAAGGTACTTCAGAGGGAGCTTGTTTGAATGACAAAAATCAGCAAATTCCACACAAAAAACTCTTCATCTCTTATGGTTCCAAAATTACAAGCAAAGTCTGCAACATAAAATGTATAAAATATGATCTGAGGTGTACAAACTTGTGACCGATTTTCATTGCGATGTTTCTCGGTTCCCCTGAGGCCGATTTTGTAGAATACCCAATATATTAGCCCAATATATCGGTCGACCTCTAGTTGAAAATACCCTGCGGGCCAAATCTGGCCCTCGAGATAAATCAATTCGGCCCTGACTTGTAGAGCAGTATGTAAAACAAAACAAAAATTACGTCTCTAGCCTATCCTGTGCGGAGTTATGAATTTTTTAAGGAAATAATCAGAATGCTCAATCCAGCCACTAGGGGTTAACTTAAATTAAAAAAAAAAGATCAGTCTGCTCCAGGGCGGCTGTGGCTACAACAGTAGCTTACCACCACCGAGTGTGGAGTCAGTGAATAATGACTACAATGTAGCACTTCGAGTAACAAGTGTAAGCTGTTATTATTATTATTTATTACAGTCCTGTCGGGCTTTTGACCAAATCAGCACTATTTTAAAATCACAGCTCATTTTCATTCATTTATTGAAAAATATTTTCTCAATAATATTGTTAAAGGATAACATTAAATCGCTATTTATCATACTGGGTCAAGTTGTACGGTCGTACTATCTCTGTCATAGCCTTGACTGTGGTGCTCAGGCGCCCACTTTCAGCCACTGAATGTTTTGCTTGCATGTCAGTATGACGCTCTTAGACGGTATTTACCCCTCTTCTGTGGAAGCATAGACAGACTTGAATGGTAGGACTAGCGCAATGTCTTGAGTTCATGTCTCTGGGTCCCGTAACGATGGTAAATAAACTTCTCCTGCATAAGACATCCTGACTGCTGCGTATTGTTCATCATCCTCTCGAACACCATTGTTATTTCTCTAACAATTATCATCCTCTTTACATTATATGCGGCCCGCGACCCACCGAGGGAGCTGAGTTTTGGCCCACAATGAGTTCGACACCCTTGCACTATAGCATCAGAATAATTGGTGCTAACTTGAGTATTTTAGACCGGTTTGATTTAGTATTTCGTAGAATTCAGTGCAGTGCACTCTGGCTGTATGAGTCCAACACAAAGGGTATGTTTTTCCAACAGCAGTAGCCTCCTGTCAGGTTTTATTTTTCTGCAGATGCCACTGAGCTGTCAAACCTGCATTGCCCATGAGAAAGGTAATCATTTCACTGCAATTCCATCAAGAGTGTTACTTAAGTGCTAACAATTATTTTTGCAAGGATGGCTGAACATGCGGAAAATAGAAGTTTTCTCTGAGAATTAAACCTCTTCAAGTGTTAAGTCATCTGTGTCATTGAAATGCTGCACAGTGAATCTTATGAAGTAAATAAACGTTAAACCAAGGAAGAAAGAAACAGAGAATGAAAGATTGTAGTGGTTACATTAGTCCCACAGGAGCTGTAGTCTCGAGTATGTGTTATGAAATTTTATTGGAATTTTAGTGAGTAAGTCAATTTCTATAGGGGATCTTTGGTTGGAGTGGTTGGGTGTTGTATGTTCATTATAAAGCACGAGTGCAATTGTAAACCACACTCTGCCACAACAGTTCAATGTAAATAGATGTATGCTGTTTTTTAACTAACATGTTTTAGAAAAGACAGCAAGATTATCTTATAATCTTCTATGGAGTTTAGGCAATTTAAATTCTACATGTAAACCAATGCAAGCTACATGTTGGCATTTTGTGGTCAATAACTTATATATCAAATTATGGCACATTGCTACGCCATTGCTGCGTCCTTATACATTTGCGCACTCGCTCGTTCTCCTTCAAGAGAACATCCATTACTGCTTGCTGTTAAGAGTCAATCGCAAATAAAAACCCCGCCCCTTTCTCTTTCTACTCTTGGTTCCTCCCTCCCCACTGTCTGTGCCTGGTCTCTGCAGAGTACTCCGTGTGCTGGGAGATCAGAGAGTCTTCAACTTTGCCTACTTTTTTTACCTTATCCATTTATCTCTGCCACCGTCACATCTTGTTCTCATCACCTTATTAAAACTTTCAATGTTCCCACCTACTTCTTCTTACTCACTGTGTCATCATCTTTATATTAACATCATTATCAGCATGTTCCTTGCACACTTTCAGTACCAGCCTGCCCCTTTCTTGTATCACAGTCCAATATGAACTAATGAGAATAGCAGGTGCAAGAGCTAATCACTGTTTTATTAGTTTTTCCTCCCTCTTGCGTCACCTCACTGATTGCACTCTGGCTCACAAACAAGGCGCGCACACAAGCTGAAATATTAACGTCCACACACTCAGAGGAAGCAGCGCCCGAGGAGAGTTTAGTCACATCAAGGTGAACTGTAAGCCCAGTGCAAAATTATAAAGAATGCGCGGAGTTAGCCAGGAGGGAGGAATGAAAAGACATGAAGCTATTTGGTCGAATCTATTTTGATGCAAAGTTGAGTCCAAAATGTGGTTTCGAGTCTTTTGTAATGGTAGGGGATACTGACAAAAATAATATTTCAATCATTTTGAAGCTTTATTCAGTAACAATATTCAAGCAATCATTAGTACTCGGTAGTTGAAGTCTCCAAACGTTTCGCCTCTCATCCAAAAGTCTTCGTCAGTGGACAGTAGGGATGTCAAGATTAACCGGTTTTACGATTACCATGATTATAAAAGGACGCGGTAGGTTACTGTATCCGTAAGAATTTCAGAAGTCACGGTTTAACTTGAACTTTTCACGCTGACGCAGAGCCGCTGCACGCCATAAACAGCGCGTAAACTCACCGGTAGTTGAGCAAGGCAGAAGGACGCTCTCTTCCAGTGTTGTATCCACCCAAAAACGATTGAAGTCAGCAGAGTGGGACCTCTGTAGGATCCAAAAGATGACCAAGGCGTTGTTGTTGTCGATGGAACATCCGTTATGCAAACCCTGTTGTCAGAAAGTTGCAGCAAAAGGCGCTGATATCGGCTACGTTGAATATAAACAACATCTTGGAGATAATTTGCTGTGAATGTCCAGGTCAAGGTAACGAACTGCATAATCCCCAAAAAGTTGTCCAAATGTTCGGAAATAGCCGCCACAACTGGCTCAGTCAGGATGTAAACAAAAAGCTAACGCGCTCCGCTCTGCTTCAGCAATAGAAAGGAAAGTGAAATCACGCACATGTGGAAATCAGCTGTTCAAAAGAGTCTCCTTAGTCATTTTGTAAACACGTTTCATTCTCTGTTCATCAAAACATCTGACAAATAATTAAGCAGCAGCAGAACTTTTGAGAACAGGAAACCTAGCCTAGACTGTGGCCTAATAATATATACAGTAGTAAAATAATTATGATAATTATGGTCATTATAAAGAAGTAAAGTTGACATTTTTCATTTTTAGAAACGGTGAATGTTTACAAGTTCAAGTATTAAAAAGCTTTTTAAAGACAAAAACTAAAAATATCAGTTCTTTCCTTTCATTCAGTCGATAATCGTGAATAATCGTAAAATCGCAATATTTTCTTTCACAATAATCGTGACTCAAAATTTTTTAATCGTGACACCCCTAGTGGACAGCGTCCCGCTCAGTACGCAGCGTAGATTATCTACGCTGCGTACTGAAGTGAAGACATAAATTAAACAGTAGTCAAGTTTTTAGTCGAGTCTGGCATTTTAATTTCACTTTTTCAAAGAAATATGGAACGTTTAGCTTTGAAACCACCTGTCTCTCTTGGGGTGACTGCGTGAGCAATATGATGTCATTATGATGTTGGCCAGTTAGGGGTTTATTGCCCTGCTCTTGTTTGGACACAAACGCTATTCATTTACACTTAAGTATTAATGCAGTGTTACAACCGTTTTAATAAACTTGTGTGTTAAGCCAACAAGTTGGTAAATGGTCAAACTCATACAGCGCTTTTCATTACGCAAAAGAGGGTTTGCTGCTTGGCTTAATTTTATGCAATAAAATAGATCTTAATGATTTCTTTTCTGCTAATTACTGAAAGGTTACACTAATGCTATCCTGAAATTATAGTCAACAGCTAACATTTAAAATTGTTTCCGTATGATTAGGTCTTGTGTATCAAGGCGGCACGAGTATTATCTACATACTATGATTTTATCTCATATGTCGTATTGTTCAATCGTTTCGGGCCAGGCCTCACAATCGGTCCTAAAGCCTTTAACGTCACTCTACAAGCAAACACTTAGTGTTTGATCAAAAACCAATGAAGTGGCATCACTGCACTATTATTCAAAAATATAAAATGATAATATTCGATAGCTTCATCAGTTTCTCTTTTATAAAAAATATATTCAAGTGTCTTAAGGGTCTTGCTCCATCTGTAATGTGTCAATTAGTACAATAATACACTAATCAAGGAGTGAGTACCAGAGCTGGAGTCAGCAGGAACTGCAGAGTGAAGTTTTGCAAACTGCTCTGGGTCAGTCTGCGTTCTCAGTAAAAGGGACACACTTATGGAACTCTTTGCCACTGGAGCTAAAGTCCCAAATGGACCTGAGACTTTTCTTACAAAAGCTGAAGCTGTGGCTAAAGAACAAACAAAAGTGTGAGCACTGAACTGTATGGCTGGACTTGGGATGGGAAGTGATCAGATTATGTCTTCTTTCTTTTTATTGTTGTATTGTTTGATGCTTCTTACTGATTTTTCATCTTTCTGTTCTGTTTTAAACCCTTTGAAAAGCCTAACCAGGGACGGGGGCTGCAAATTCCTACGGCTAGAAGCCTTATGTACATAACATCGGCCACCGAGTTGGCAATTTTATTTATTTATTTATTGGTTTATTTGGTCGGGACAGTGCATGTTAATGAACATACATGGGTCTCATGCATGTAAACAAGCCACACCAGATTGTAGCCTTGGGCTAATTTGCGTCCGTCGTCCCCCATGCACACTCTCAAACACACTCACATTCATCCTGGCCTATTGTACATGTTTTTAGCAATGTTTTCTTGTACTGTCAAATAAACAAATAAAAAAATAAAAAAACATAATAATTTTTCCCTTCCTTATTTTACATTTTTGTGATGAGCTCCAATCTGTATTTCATGGATTCTGGTGGATCATAGATGGAACTCAAAACGGTTCTCCACATTTCCAAAGCCCATAATCCATCACCAGACCCACTCTGAGCTAACGTGGCAACAGCCAGATTGATATTACGGGGGGCATTTGCGCAGTCCCTCGAAGGGCTGGACGGGCTCTGGTTTAAACGGTTCAGGAAGAGGACGGACTTTTGTGGGGATATTTACTACGGATTGGATCGAGCGAACATCGTATTAGCCAATCACAGCTAATGCTGCGTCCACACCAAATGCCTTGCGGTCGTCAAAAACACGCCTAAAGCCTGTAGTTGGACGCTTGTGCTTACTGAAGTCAGAGTCTTGTCACAAATGTCACAGAGCGTCAAGATGCTCTGGCCGCGCGTCAGCTCAGAGTGTGTTCGTAGCCATCTTGGAAGTACCCCTTGCCTGAGAAATACCTGCTGTTTAGGACAAACTAGTCTCCCTCTTTCCTACTACCATGTCCTATGGATCTTTAACTATATCCCCATGGTCTACGCGAAATCTCCCAAGTATTTTAGCCTATATCCAGCTCATTTTGTGCCGGTAGCAAGTGGCTAGGCTAGGTTAGCCCCCGTTAGCACGTTACAATCGCCTACAGCTCATTGTTGATGAAAAGTCTGCAATAAATTATTAGTATATAATAATTGTTTTCACGGGAGAAAACCGGAGCTCGATGCGAGCTAACTGAGCTAACAAGCTATGGTTTTCTCCCGGAGCTAATTGTAGATGATGTGGGCATTAAACTAGCCCGCATAAACAAGCAATAAACTAATAAAAATCAGCCAGCCCAGCTCAGTGTGTGATCATTGTTAAACAGTTCTTTACGTAGATGGTGGTTTTGTTGACTTTATTCGTGCATTTTTCTCGTTTTCATGTGATGACCGGAGATTGTTTGTAACATTAGCTTTCTCCGGTGGTAATGCTATCAGGGCATTCCCAGCGCAGATTCAGCCACTGAAATACGTTTTCTTGTCGCCGCTTTTAATCCTGGGTGTTTAGGTCAAAGGAACACTGATGCCTGTCCCAGAGCTGCTGTAGCTCCGATTCACAACACGATAATCCTCCATGACTTGTTTACATCTGCGGGCCGGCATAGGATCTGCCCCAGATGGTGGCTCAGCTACAACGTACGTCACTGTTGGGGAAAGCTCGTGATTGGTCGACGCTCGCGAATTTCTCCAAAAAGTTCAACATTTCCCAAGTCTAGCGTCGGCCGTGCGTGAAAAGCTTCAAAACGCGACGCACAGGAGGCGCGTGCCGCGCTGCGGGACCTCTTGACGCTCCCCGAGGTGCGTCCTCCATGTATTTTAAATGTAAACCTGTTGCTTTGGAGGCGTCGGCCGCGTTTCGTGTGGATGCAGCATAAGTCTCAAACCACAGCTGAAGAACAATCACTAAAGCAATTACATATTTGGTCACTCGTGTTTTTCCGACGTCTCGCTGTGATGTTAATTACAGTAATATCGATAAAAGTGCTGGTTCTTGTCAGCTATGTAAAACCTGCCTATTCACAGCAATACTGCCACGGGACTGGTCTGAAACTCCAGCGTTACTGAGTCGATCGTTGGGGATAGGACTCTCATAGATGTCGCGGGAATTCATCTTGCAGCTCTGAGCAGTTTTGAGCTCGAAGTGTGCTCAAGTGGTATCGGGTCCATATTAGTATGATATTGGTGCATGTCTCTTATATGCAGTGGTTCACATGCACAGACAGCTTGACCTTATCACTATGGTATTCCCATGGCAGGTCTGAGTCACTCACTGGCTTTACGCTCATTAACATAATCAGAAATAGCTCACCTTTCCGGGGCCAGAGTGTCTTGTGTCTACCATGATTGCATCTTGGCGTGAAATCAGGAGACAATGGGGCGGTAATTTCTCAGCAAGCTCTTGTTCATCTACAAGTATAATCGTAGGCTGAGCATTGATTGGCTAAGTGTAGTGGATGGGCTTTTGATTGGTCCATTTGTTCACTTGTATCATTGCGGAAGTTTAAGCCGCTCTCAATCCTCAAAGACCATTCACATCATGCTGTTCATCTTGTCCTTGGGATCCTGGAAGAATGGTCATGCTTATCAATTAGCACTAAAAAGATGTATGGCGTTTTGGCGATGACGGCAAGTACATAAAGGTATTGTTTATTATTGGAAAATACAGTACAGGACTTTTTACATGGTCTAACTACTCTGTCACCCCAATTGTTTTGAACAGAGTAGCACAGACAGTTCAATCTTAGTAAGCCAAGCATTTGATGTATTAAAATGTTGTAGGTCACCTCAGCATCTATTGGCCTTTCTAATGAGTGTTTGAGTGAGAGTATGTTTCACTGGCCTGTTTGGCTGCGTAAACATCCCATAATTACACTGTGTAACAGGGGAATTGTGCCACCGGGTTGAAAATTACCGATCATCAAATGCAGGGTAATGGTTGTGAGAACGAGTGTGTTTTCCACCCTTTGTAGTGAGTGTTTCTTATAGATTGAGGGACAGGTATTTTGATATGTACATTATATACATGGGACTGAATCTATACTGTACATAAGCACGTTCTTGCTTGTAGTGTGTGTGTATGTGTGTGTAATCTGTATGTCAGCTTAATGCCCTATTCGATTAGGTCCAGTTCTGTGTGTTCAGCCAATAACAGGTACTGGAGCAGGCGTTTGTGTTTCCCTTACTCAGGCCATTCCCTGCATGGACCTGCACATTAATGTTCCCCTTCACCAGCCCAACTTCTCTCAGGCACGTCTCTGCATTTCGGACTTGTACTAGTTCCTCACTAACTATGCATTTCATTTGTGTTATGCTATATTGTGATGGTGTTTAGGTTTTATTATTGTATTGTATTTTTTGTTATTATTGTATTTGTTTTTTAGACTGATCAAAGCCACCTTCAGCAGCATGCTAACTTTGTCCCGCAGCACAAAAGCAGAGACCTTGGCCGCCTCACCCCTCACCTGAAATCCTCATGAAATGTCCATGTCTGTTTTACAAAGCATGCACCGGGATGTCTATGAGGCGTCCTCTCCATTTTACCTGCAGTTCAAGGAGCAGAGAGTGACCACCGGTGTCCAGGGGCCCATCTCCATATCTTGGGCTGTAGGTTTGGTCAGGATTATCTACCTGTGGGATTTAGCCTGTTTTGTATGTCTTAGGTCTGTAGCGGAAACTGAGTGTCAAGAGGAAAACCAGCCAGACACAAGGAGAATATGCAAACTCCTCACAGATACGCCTTAATTTTTAGTAACTAAACAAACAACTCATTATTGCCATCAGCAGCAGAAGTCATTTCGCTGTCAAATTACAATGATGTGGGACGTAAGGTTAAGACCACTTGCCCTGTACATTTCCTCTTCAAATAAATGGTTATTATATCTCACAATCATCAGCAGATTCCCCATTGTCTCGTAGCATCTCTCACTGGGATCAATTAATCTGACAGAAATACCACAGGTTTTTATTCAACTAATACTGAAATTGCAGCAGAGCTCAAATGTCGAAAGATATGCAAGTCTCCCTTGGATTTGACTTATTTTGCATAATTATTCCTCCTACAACCTCAAGGTCTGTAGGAATAGTAGATGAAGCCCATTTTAAAAACTGAGCCAGTTTATGAAATGACTTGAAGACTTTTCTCATTCATTGTCAATAGCTATTCAAAAACAATATTCTTGTCTTTTGAATTTAATTGTCAGCTTGTTTGAAAATGGAGAATATCTCCCCCTTACTTTCCAATACGCTCTATCTTCTTAATCAGTGTTTTGTCCACATTTATTCAACCCCGTGAGCCCCCTTTTCAGAGCTGGAAGCCTCCACGGAGAAAGACCATCGATCGGTCTTTTTGTCTGCGCACTTAGGCCGCGCACTGCAGATAGGAGAGCGAGAGGGTATAAAACCGGAGTGATATGTGTAGACAAAGGGAGGAAGGCGACACTATAAGAAACTTGTGGCCTCTCCGGGTGCCCGCAGTGGAGTGATGAGGTGCAGGGGAGAGGTGATCTAGTCTTCCACCCGTTCTATTCATCATGCCCCTCATAGGCCCACTCTCTGCCCAATTCATCTGTCTCTCTTTAAGCTGTACCTTTAACCACGGGAAGACAAAAAATCTCTCCCAATGTATGGACGGAAGTGGGCTGTGATTTGTAGTCAAAGATGTACTGCAAAACTGTACTCAATTTAGAGTGCTTCTACTGCAGAATTACATTTGTGTAGGCCGTGTACCTGTTCAAACTCGTTTCTAACTGTCCCAACTTATTACTAACACTCCAGTTCAACACAGGGATACGTTTATAAGTAGTCACAGTAGATTTTTAATGATAATTGGCTCTTTGTTGAGGTCAAAAGTTCAAAAGTTCAAAAGTTGCCTACAAAAAGTGTCTTAAAAAATGCTAAAGGGTAGTTTCTTCAATCAGTTGTCGATCTTTCAGAGGTACATTCTCAAATAAGATGATATATCTGCTAATATTTATTTGTATTATAAAGTAAAGCCTTGTAATTGAGAAGGGTATATCAACAGGCTTGCAATTTACCCCGATAGGATCTAAATGAAGTTGCGCCCTTAATTAAAGACGCCAGGGCACGGCACTAATAGCCTATGTTTGTTCATCTTCACCTGAAACTGCCGCTATCTGTGGAATTGCTGAAGTCTATTCTTTGTATTGACTTTACCTTTACCTTGACTAATTGCCTTCACCTTGGGGCACAAAGAGCATTAGCTCACATGCAAATAAGCAAGCAAGGCAAGCCGATGCGTAACAAATAGTAATGAGGATATTTAAACAAAAGCTCTTTTATTACTACAGCGTTCTTTCAAATGAAAAAAGGGCTTAGCTTGAGCTGAGGAAACCGTTAGTATGCTGAGTGCATGCCCTGTGTTCATCACTCAAAGTCAAACTCATATTTGGATCCATTTACAGGTTACAAGTTACAGGAGAAATTCAATCATCAGCGTTGTAAATTACCCAAATTGTAAATCACATTATCTTCTTTGTGCTCCTCTGTCTTTCCTTTCATCTCGGTACCTCTCTCCTCCTCTCCCTCGCTCCTCTCGTCCATGCCCCGCGCCGTGATGAAGATTGATGCTCAGCTCCTAATTAGCATCTGCTTTGGTATGCACGCTGGCCGTCTGTCCGGCTCTGACCCTCCAATCAGTTAAAAGACATGACAGGCCTTGTCCAATCAGATTAAAGCCAGCGGGACGGCGCATCCTGTGTGGAGCTGTCAGTCCAGATGCATTGTGGGTACTGCTGATGAATGGCGTTTCGGGCCTAAGACACCCCAAATTATGCAACTCTGATCGTCGATGAGGGAGCAAGGGAGTCCTGAGTGTTTCGGTTATTTGACCAGAATTCGGCGTGTAATCTATTCACCTTTGCGCTTTAGGGACACACGAGTGAATGCCATGACAGTGAGCGATGGGTTGAACTGTAAACAGATCGTTGTCACAGGCCCCTGCTCCAGCGTTCGCCCTGTGTACACGACTTGGCGCAATCAGGTGCCATCGTGTTGATCAAAATGATGAAATATGCTGTACAATGTGTGTGGTGTTGCCCTGCCTCTCAGCAAGGAGGCTGTGGGTTTACTGATGTCCCCTCTATGTTACTATGGGAACTGCAACTTCCTTCCAACGTCTATCATTACAGATGTCAATTAGTGACTCTAAATAGCTTTTAATGAGAAATGTTGCAATAAGGATTAGAATTATGATTTATGTTTTGAAATCATCTTTTTTTTTTTTTTACAGAACACTGTCAAGGTTTTTCAATGAGCATTTCTACACACTTTTTAGCTTAGTTTATGTTTGTGAAAGTCTACAGCAGTTTTTTTTCTATAATAAAGGGATATTTCACCTTACTTTTCAGCACATATGATAATTTAATAACATTGTAATAGGTTGGAAATAGCATTGCAACTAGGGATAAGGTGCTAAAGTAAAGTACTAACTTAACTGTTAATTGACCCTCTTCCTACTGGGTTTGGTTAGGTATTCAGATTAGCAATATTGCCAAGGATATAAAAAAAAGGCCTGTGTGTGCCCTGTTTCCGTGTAAATGTAACAATTACCATCCTATTTCATCCTGTCTTATTACCATGCTATTACTGTGCTGTAAAGGGCTACAGCGAGAGTTTGTTGTTTGCAGTGCACCTTTTAAAACACTGTAGTCATTTGCAGCCTTGGCTATTTGCAAATCGCAGCCCTTCAATTTTGCTGTTTGTTTTGACTGTGACATCTCGCGACCAAGAACTACTTTAAGGCTTCACAGTTGTTGATCACACTTCCACCAAGACAAGATCAGTGAATTCATTTGGATGTGGATGTGTTGAATTACTTTTTCATTTTGCACTGAATACACTTTCTGTTGTTACCACTACAACATTACCTACTCAACCCTGAAATTCATTTTAGTCACTTGAGCCTGTAGCCAAAAAAAGGCAAAACTCAATGTTGCATGCAGATTTTTTTACTGTCCAATAATCCCATGAAGTCCTGCTGTGAAAAGAACGAAATGACAGAGTTTGATAACCCTTCTTTTCCATGTCATATACTATTCTATCACATTCAAAGTTCTAGCATCACACAGCGGTTTCATCTGTCCCTGTTATATCACACTGCCCACACCTTCCTCCCCAACAACTAACTCCTTTATTTATTCTCGTATGTCACACTGCTCCCCATTGTGATTCCCATGAAACTTTTTAGCTGCATCACGCCTCCGCACGCCACGTTGAGAAATGACAGTGCCTCAGACTAAACAGGAACCTAGAAATCTGCGGTGCTGTGCTGCCATACAATTATCATGACACCACGGGCACCCGGGCTTTGAAAGTGTCAACATATTAGTCAAGTTTTTGAGCAAATTTTGTTTTGTGTATCACTCTCCATATGCAGCGGCTTGATACACAAAACAAACATACAATGAGTGAAGTCAGATGAAAAAGGACATTGCTTTTATTCAGTCTTTCTTATGTTTACTGGTCAAAGCAAAGCCCTGTTTGAAATCATCTTTTCAACTTCTGTTGTTCGTTTTTTCCTTTACCATGTCCTCCTTTAGATGTTGTAACACAAGGAATTCTGCACAAATGCCTAAACATTACACATTCATGTAATATTTAACATATTGTATAGTAGTTGGTCAAAGAAAATCCCTGAAGGGAAAAATGCCGAAACACCAACTTTATTCTCTCAGATGCATTTTGCCTAAGCTCGATGTGGTACATGGGTTTTCCATCACTATGACTTTTACACCATATAACAGACATATTTCTTTCTAGGAGTGGAATAAAATAAGCTTTGTCCTTCAGTACTTTGTAAAAGGGAGACCGTTGTGAAAAAATAACTTTATGTGCTATGCATCTCATTATAAAACCTTTTGTTGATTGTGACCTGGCTAGCTGTTGTTGTTTACATTACCGGGACAGTATTGCCTGAAAGTTGTGACAAATGTTCATGACGTTTCTTGAGGCGAGAGGAAAAACATCCACAACACAAAAGCAACCCAGTATCGATGACGGCTTAAGAACTTTTGCCTACAATCTCAGATATATTCTTTGCAACATGCCCAAAGTTTGTTCGAACTTTTATTTCTCTGATATGTGAACTAAATAGGTAATGAGCATAAACACATTAGGCAACACACTAAATGAAGCACAGTGTATAGTAGCCTCAGAAATGTTGTTTTTTAATATGTTTTTTGAGTTGGCCCAGCTGCTTTGATTAGTCCTGGCTTTTTCTCTTACCGTTTGCATCCTGCTGTTCTCATCATGTCACCTGGCTCTGTGTCTACCTCGCCTAGGCTCTCATTAGCACCAGTGTGGACAATACTGGCGTCTCATCTATATTCAGTTTTTTCGTGCCCACAGTCAGCCTCAAATGTACTGCCTTCAAACTTCCACTGTCTCGTTTTAATTTTTTTCCTGCACTGTGCTCGCTTGCCTTCCCTTCAATGCATTTCTGTCTCTCCCCGCCAGGGCTTTTTAATTAATGGCGAACCGCGATCCTTATCTTATCGTCCGATCACTCTGCTTTCTATTAACTACACTGACATAGCAGGGGAGGCCATGGGGGATAAATGACA
Source organism: Neogobius melanostomus (assembly GCA_007210695.1). Lineage (NCBI taxonomy): Eukaryota > Metazoa > Chordata > Actinopteri > Gobiiformes > Gobiidae > Neogobius > Neogobius melanostomus. The sequence goes on along the minus strand of VHKM01000035.1, from coordinate 5,106,821 downwards.
CGCACCCACCCACCACCCATACACACTGTTACGGACATTTACAAATTGCTACGTACATAGACACAGAAGCGTCCGTGCGCGCACACTCTACTAGAAACAAACAGGCAGAAGGCAATTGTGTCCACATGCACAATATGATCCTATCTTCTCTCACCACACACACATATACAAACAGACCAGCGTGATGCTATCTGGCTAGCTGTGATTTAAGAAGCGTTGTTTGTGGTCTCTCCACCTAAATCCCCTAAACGCCCTAGGAATCCCTCCCCGGTCCATCCCTCTCCTCTTCCTCCCTTTTCTACTCGGCTTTCAGGCTGAACAAGCACTTATCATTGGGCAGATAAAAAGGCAACCACGCTGAGGCTGGCTTTATCTTTGAGAGCCATGTTTACTCCCCTCGAACACAGGGCATTTCACAGATGTTTCACACGTGGTGCTCTCTTGATCCGGCGCGGATGAGAGTGACGCATGTGATGCTATAAAAAACTGAGAAACACTCATCTTTGCGTGTCAATTTGACGATGTCCGCCTGTTACTACTCTCACAGTTGATGTGAAAATTTAGTAATACACTGCGCTGTCAAAAAAAAAAAAAGTTGCCACTGGATTTGGGGTTGCTGGAGCTGGTCGGGTTTAGGTTACTAAAAGTGGTATTTTTAGATCTTAAAAAGGGTTTCGAAATGGTCAGCCACAGCCTACTGTACTCTTATCTAAATTGACATCTTTCAACAACTCCATGGAAGCAGTGTGCTGGTTTGCCTCATACTAGGATAGAGAACAGTGCGTTAAAGTAGCCCAGTCCAAATCATCACTTATAAACATCAAGATGGGCATTCCGCAGGGCTCCATACTGGGGCCCTTGATCTTTAGTCTCTTTATAAATTACCTGCCCTTAACCTGCTCCGGTGCCCATTGCCAGCTTCATGCAGGTGATGCCGTTTTTCATGCACCCGCCAAGTCACCGGAGCAGGCAGCAGAGGTTCTGTCCGCTTGTATGGCTGAGGTTATTTACTTATTTTTTTACGACTGTATCTCTTTGGCTTTGTTTACTGTACTAAACTCTGTATATATGTAGAACTTTGTGGAACTCAGATGCTCAAATAAAAAGATGAATTGAATTGAATTGAGGTGAGTCAGTGGCTCTATCAAAATCAGTTGGTGCTAAACATTACAAAAACTGTTTCCAACAAAACACAGACCAAAGTTTCAAAATACATTTGCCAAATAAAAATATGCAATTTGTGACAGAATTTAAATACTTTGGATTGGTTCTCAACCCCGAACTAAAGTTTGATAAACATATCAAGAAAATGTCATAAACAATACAAAGAAATCTAAATGTGCTACCGTCACTGTAATTTGTTAGGCAAGTTGTTAAAGGGGGGGTATTATGTAAAATCGAAAATTTTTCAAGCTTTATATCATGTTATTATGTACAGTAATTCCCTCATTAAACACATGCCTGGAGTGTTGCCTTGGCTCATTCACATATTTTGAGTAATCACTAAAACTTTAGGTGTAGCTATGCCTCAGTCCTCCTAGGAACGCCCCCACCTCCTGGAGACGCCTCTGGACTTTTGTCACCAGCCAAGCCACCAACCACTGCTCCTCAGCTCAGCAGAGCCCCTCCCCGCACAGTAGTGTTGTTTAGATGCCACAGCAGTGTGCCGAAGGGGGCGTGTCGGAAAGCTTCTTAAAGAGACAGAGGCCTATTTCAAGACGTTCAGTACAGCCATTTTGAGAGAGCAATTTTATTCAAGCCAGTTATTTTAATTTACTGCATATACAGACCAACAGAAGTTACGTCATCATTGTAGTATGCTATAGACTGGTGCTATGTGATTGAAAAAGCATAATACCCCCTCTTTAATAATCTCACCTGAGCCACTCAGTTCATTTATACAGAGACAAAACAGTCACCAGACGCTCCATTAATCACGACGATTGTATGATTCCACTCTGCAAGACTTCATTTGGTCAGTCTGCCATTTCGTACTCGGGTCCGAAGCTGTGGAACTCCTTACCCACAGAACTTAAAACCATATCTGAGTTTAAAATGTTCACTTCTAGGGTTAAGTCTTGGCTGAAAACAAACCAAAGCTGTACCCATTTGTAAATAGCACTGAGTCTGTGTGAATGTATGTGTGCGATTGAAAAGGTTTTGTATAAATGTTGTATTAATGCATTTTATTATTGTAAATTGTGTAGAAGGGCCCAACCAGGGACAAGAGCTGTGACTTAGCACAATCCTTAATTGTAACTATCTTGATTGCATCGTCCCTGATGAATAAATAAAGTTCAGTACATCCCGACTCTTTCAGAATACCTTTTTAATAACTCTTCTCACCTCTGTCCGCATTGTCCTACATCATCGTGTTTGCGAGTGTGCTGAGCTGGAAGGCAAAATAAATTAAATTCCTGATGATAGCTTGTTGGGATTTTTGCACGCAACGGTGAGCATGGATGCAGCAACAACAAAATCAATCCTCAAAACGCCGCAATCAATGAAAGATGCAAAACTTCAACATAGATTTCTGTCGGTTCACGTCGAGGGCTGAGTTGGCAGTAGCCCGGGAGAGGACAAAAAGTAACAGAGAAGCAAGTTTTATGGTTGTTATTGGAGAAAGTATTACAGACAGCCGCCTACGCTTCCTCACAAGCTGTAATTTCCTCATTTGGGGGACCATAGCAAAACAATTATCAGCAGGGCATAATACAATAAAGCAGACCATTTCCTTGGTATTACCCAGGGACAACACATTTATTTCACTTTGTCCAGTGCACTCTGAGGAGGCTAAACTCCTGCTGGTGCAAAGCAGGGACCATAACTCACACCACTCTCTCTCTCTCTCTCTCTCTCTCTCTCTCTCTCTCTCTCTCTCTCTCTCTCTCTCTCTCTCTCTCTCTCTCTCTCTCTCTCTCTCTTTCAGACAGAAGGCAGACGGCATCGCTGTGTGGGCAAGCCTTTTCAGCAACTATCAGCCTGTAAAACTATTTTGGGACTTGAATCGTTTAGAAATGGTGTTTTACGTAATATGCTCATTTGGCACGCGCTCAATGTCCAGTTTGTTTATTTGTGATTTTCAAATTCTCTCCGCGGCTGCACAGTTTTAAAAAGTAAACTCTAAATTAGGACTGAAGCAAGATTAGACCAAAAATAACCCGAGCAGAATTAAAGATTACAAAGAGCAGCAAGGTATGGGACCCATTTATAAATTATCTGGGATGGAAAAGACTGGCACCTCGCCCTCTGCAATGTTAAAGAGGGGGTATTATGCTTTTTTCAATCACATAGCACCAGTCTATAGCATACTACAATGATGACGTAACCTTCTGTTGCTCTGTATATGCAGTAAATTAAAATAACTGCCTTGAATAAAATTGCTCTCTCAAAATGGCTGTACTGAACGTCTTGAAATGGGCCTCTGTCTCTTTAAGAAGCTTTCCGACACGCCCCCTTCAGCACACTGCTGTGGCATCTAAACAACAACACTGTGCGGGGAGGGGCCTCTGCTGAGCTGAGGAGCAGTGGTTGGTGGCTTGGCTGGTGACGAAAGGTCCAGAGGCGTCTCCAGGAGGTGGGGGCGTTCCTAGGAGGACTGAGGCATAGCTACACCTAAAATGGCTGCCGTCTAAGTTTTTACTGATTACTCAAAAATATGTGAATGAGCCAAGGCAACACTCCAGGCATGTGTTTAATGAGGGAATGACATAATAACATATAAAGCTTGAAAAAGTTGATTTTACATAATACCCCCCCTTTAAGTGCTGTCTTGGTAAATGTACAGAAAGGGACTAAAACAGGTTTGTAAAAGTACACAAAATGGAGCTCTGTTCTTGCCTGGAGGTTTTAAAATGCATAACTCATCCTCAGTCTAGCCATCCATGTTGTGCTAACAGATGCTGCCTGTTTAATCTGCTATACACCTTTTGGGAGTTGGCAAATAAACTTGGCTTTATATCCTCGAATTCATCTACCATAGTTTGCAATGCTTTTTATCTTACACATTCTTGAAAATAATAAATGATCAAAATGAAAAGACAGCGTTATGGTGGTATGTTTCATTTTAAACGTTTGCGCAAAACTGAAATGTATCTCTGTGTATGTGCAGAGAGTTTGGCTGGAGAGACCCGGAGCTGCCAGAGGTGATCCAGATGCTGCAACACCAGTTCCCTTCTGTGCAGTCCAACGCCGCGGCCTACCTGCAGCACCTCTGCTTCGGAGACAACAAGATCAAAGCCGAGGTTTGTCCATTCACTTGTGCTTTAGTCCAAGTGTCACCAGAATAATGTAGAAAAAAAAGTGGTCAAATAGCTTGCTTTTGTTGCTCGAAAGGGTGTTAACTTCACGGGATATTGCTTGCAACAGTCTCTCTAAGCAGTCCCTCTATTAGGCTGCGTCTATGCTGGCAATAAACTTGTATTAGTCCCTTAGTCACAGATTTGTTTATCCAAAGCAATTTTGAGAAGTCCCACTGAAACTTCTTAATAAACTCTCTAAGTATTGCTAGCGGGTTTACAACAATGGTCATGGCTTGTGCTCTCACTTTCACACAAAAGCTTTTTTTTCCCTTTCTTTTTCCTGGAATTACAAGTCCCTCTACTCCCGATATTACCCTTGGAATCAATTTACAGGTCCGCGCAGGCGAGGGCATTGATAAATTTGTTTGATGAAATTAATTTCTGCCAGCCAGTCAATAGCGGCTTTTGCAAACCATGCTAATATCAATGTGGTGCGCTCATTCACGCACAAATAAAAAGGGAAGCAGGAAAAACATAAATGAACAGCACCCGAAGCGCAATGTCAAAATGTTAATAGCGACAATTGCTTAAAAAAAAATAAAACAAAAATGAAGGGAGAAAAATGCTTTGTGAAGGCAAGGTTTCTTTCACACCTACCCACTAACGCACGGAAGGGATCCAGACACTCCCACTCAATGGAGCATGCAGGATTTTTGTCTTTTGCAGTGGAAGTAATTATCGCAATAACTGGAGCAATGGAGAGGAAAAAGGCACATAAACAAGAGCTTGGTTGTTGGCAACCAAAATACAGTATATGCTACTCATTACCAATCAAAATTTACATAGCATTATCCAAACGGACTCTGTACACAAAACAATATTGGAATTTTTTGTTGTTGTAGGACTCAAACAACAACCAATTAGTTTAATTTCATTAATGCATAACCACTACAGGACTTGGCAGCTAACTTCAAGGTTAAGGTTCGTCATTACACAATAGGACAAGATTTGTGCCCACATTCAATGTAGTTGGGGCGACCCGTAAATGGACCCATCTCTCCAGATATCAAGCCAGGTTAATGGTCAGAATCACCTGGCTGGAGGATTCACTTTTTGTGCATGTTTTGAGGTGATAGGGGAAACCGGAGGGAACCCATCCAGGCAGGGTCGGGGAAAACATGTAAGCTCCACACAGAAAAGCCCGTATGGTCCGGGAACTTAACCCGGCTAACCACTCAGCCAACTCCATACAGTATCTATTCACTTTGTTCATTCAGAAAATGCCTCCTTGCCCATGGACAAACCCATTATGCTGAGAAACCGGGACATGCAGAGCTCCTGACCCCCGACCGGAGCACACACATACAGCTGTAGAAATATAGAAATACTATGTTGTGAGCTGTCATGTTGCAGACGCACAGCCGGAGTATCTGGGACTCTGCTCACAGTTTGTTGGCGATTTAATCACAGATTCTTACAAGTTTGCAACGTGTCATGCATCTCATCTGTAGTGTGTAGTGCTTTACCTGTTGATTCGAAAAATAACCAAGCTCCTCCACTTTTCTCAGCAATTGTATGAATACCTTTTCATTTGCTTCTACTGCTGCTATTTGTTTTGATTTCTGGGTCAGGTTCCTGATTACACATTTTTTGTAAAGAATACTAAATGCATGCAGTCTTGGCTGACCAGGCGAACTGTCACAATGACAGCCCCATTAATCCTTTAATTTTCTCTAAATCCTTCTAAATGAACACAGTGATTATGTCTGTGTGTTCATAGTGTTCTTTGTGTGGGTAGGAGTAATTCATTTTCAGAATGTCATACTTCTCAACCCGTTTTGTCCTTGGGTTAGAGTTAAGAATATATCTCACTTTATTGCTTTGTTTCCAGGAAAGAAATACATGTGAACTTAAGTTTCCAGCAAAGCTCAACATTTGTTCTCTGATGTATTCTTTTACCGATTGATATCCTCGCTGTATGTAAAAGCGGGCTTCTTGATTAAACCTCTTGAGATTCTGTGCAAATCTTCAAAGTTTTAGCTTTTCAACAGGTGCCTGAATGTTACGAGTGGGTGAAGGAGTGTTTGTGTTTTCTTCTCATACAAAGGGGCTCTTTAATGTCCTCATTTCAAATAAACAGGAATATTCAGTATGCAGGAGCGTATGAGGTGCTAACTTAATTCTCAACGCAATTATATTAAATGTGTTGTGGGGAGCTTACAGTACAAAACTCTGGAGTTGTTTTATCAAATGGATACACAATATATTGGAAAATTGCAAAAAGGTGACACAATATCCATATTGTGTCACCTTTGTTTGCACACGGTTTTTATATTTCTTGTGTTATTGGTTTAGCAACGTATAGCAATAATGCTATTGCAATATTTAAGACAGTTATCAGAAACATTGCATTTTTTTCTCATATTGTGCACCTGTATTTGATCATAACTAGCTATTGATGAACAACTAACTGATTTCTCTAAGACAGTGTTGGGAGTTATGTGGTCAGCTGTTGAATAGGTAGCATTTTATATACCGTAGAAATTGTGAATTTTGAAAAGGTCTGAAATGCTTCAAGCTGTAAACTATGAAGGCGTTGTATTGATCCGTATCTGTACTTGAAAAGTTCTTATTTTTGGAGGTCACATAGTGTAGTGGGTCTCTTTTCCATTTAAACTCTCTGGTATGCGGCTATTAATGTTATTTAATTTTTACATCTGTTGGCAGGGCAAAAGCAAAGAACCGCACAAGGCTTTTTGTGAAAAGCAAAGGATAAAAAGGCAGGCAAAGTAAATTAGAGGTTAATAGTTATAATAAGTAAGCTGGATTAAACTTGTCAGGAATTTGCTTTTCACATATCAAAAATGTGTCATCCTTGAGCTGTGTTGAATAAGGTATTGTAAAATCTCAAAGAAGTTAGCTACTACAGTATAATAGACGAACATTTTTTTTTTTTTTGCCACGATACGAGCAAAACTTGCTTGTATCGTGGCAAGTGTGGCTTCCAAGTGAAAAAGAAAATAGGAAATGTTTCAATTGAGGCCGAGGAAGAAGTGGCATCACTGAGGAGCTATAGCAAGAATCAGAATTATTATTATTTTTAAATAAAAAAGAGATTGACCAACAAATGTCTTTGTTGGTCAGTGGTGTGGCTTATGCCGTTGACCACAGAGTAGAAGCTTGAAACTCCTCACAATAATTTGCAGCAACTCACAAGGCACACAAGCTGACGGCAAAATGTGCATCTATCTGCCGCACCCAGCCACAGTGACAGCCTGTTTCTGGATGCATGATCAGACACACTCTCACTAAACTTCAGTCATCGGTGATTCATTTTGGGCAGGAGCCTTGTCGATATCCATTTATCCCCCATTCTGCTTGAGTGGAGAGAGCCGTGCCCCTCCCTCTGCCCCCCTCGTCCCATTAACATCCAGACACTCTTTAACTATACACATTCATCCTCTAATGCTTTCAATTAGTGCGCCACAGAATCAGAATAACATTGTAACAAATATATTGAATATCATTAAAATGCTATTAATGGCTATTTTGAATGACCCCATTAGCATAATATAAAGTACTGGAGTATTTGGAGCAATTTAATAAGACAAATATTTGGGAAAAATGACTTTGCACTTGAGTTTCTTGTTTTCCTATTTACAACGGTGGGGTGTGCATGAATTTGCGTGTGTGCAATGATCTAAGCCCGCGGTTTCCCAAACTTTTGTGACCACAACTCCCAAAATGGCCGGGCAAAAACGTCCCAGGGCCCAAATTGCCGGCAGCAAAACATTTAAGTTTAAACAGACATTTGAGACCTACACATTTCTTTTTTCTGAAACACTGAAGAGGCACAAGAGCCCCCCCCCACACCTGCAGCCCAGTGGAGGCGTCACAAGAGATGCTACAGGAAACAAAAAAAGACCAAAGTGCTTCATCAAAGACAAAACCATTAAATACAAAACTACTACTTCCCAGGCATAATTCAGTGAGTAAAAGCCAGTTTGAAGAGTCTTTAACCTTAACATTCATCGAGAACTAAGACACACTGTTGTTTTTTTGTGTTTCAACAATAAAAATATCAGTAATAAAATAAAGACTTGTATTTTATTATTATTATTGGATGAAATGATAAGTGCTGTGGCTTTATTATTGATCAATTCCATATTTCTTCCTTAATGCTTATATTGGATTATTAAAGTATTAATAATGGTAAAGTACCCTTTTGATTTGAAAGATCATCTGTGATATTTTCTGCTCTCTTACATTTCGGGTTCAGTGCATTTCCTTTTTGGCGTTACAGGGCACCAGAAAACATACAATTTTACATGCCTTGATCAAAGTAAAATAAACAGATGCGATGGCAAGTATTGCAGGAGTATTGCACCCTTGTTTTCTTTAAAATGTCATATTTCAGTCGTAGAAAAAACTCACAACACCGCTGTTTAGTTTTAATCCCCTCATGCGCATCTAACGGCAAGTTTAAGATTTGTCTTTCTGTTTATGGCCTGTGATAAGAAAACCTTAATATTTCATTTTTTGTATTGTTGGCTCTGTTATAATAGAGGTAATTTTTTTTGCGTTATTTATGCATAACTATCATGAATCCCACGCCTCAGGCTTTTCCTCCCTGCGGGTAACCTTTGGAGAGTGGGCCTGGTTTAATGCATTCTCCGTAGCTCACTGGTCCAGAGCGAAGGAATTTATGGCTGCCTCGTAACAAGTTATTTATCCATCCATTTCCTCCCTCCCACCTTTTCTGTCAGTTTGTCGTAAAGTGATATCAAAAAGTCTGCCATAACCTTTGAAATGTCTCTGTCATTGTTCATATGTCAGATATCCTCCTGTATACAGTCACAAGGAGATTTATGAGGGACCCATCCCCTTCTCTTACTGTGCAGAGTTTGTCATGATTTTTTTATTAAAATCTGTAGGGTTGAGATACTGTTAATCAATATTGAAATCTTTAAGTTTTTAATAGCAGGATAACAAGTTTTTTTTTTAGTTATTGCAATCCTTGAAGTGGCACCTATGTTAAAAACAAATAACCTGCTGCAGGATAGTTGTTGTAAACTTTACTGTGTTGCTAAAAGGTTTGAAACGGCATGATTATAAACTCATCCACGTAAAGAATTGAGCTATGCCTTAGGAAAAGCCCCTTCAAGCACAGTTTGTGTAACTGCCATACGTTTATACTGAGAATAGGCATAAGCAATGTTGACCCTTGTAAATTGGATTTAAATTGTTGATTATCATATCTTTAGTAAATGTTCACAAGAACCTGCTTCAAAGAGTGAAGCTTTTTGTTTAATAAACTTGGCAGAATGCCACTCATGCCCTTTGAATCCTCACCTCTGAAACATACCTTATTTCATTCTAAGCTTTTTGTGCAGTTGTACTGGTTGCTCTTGCATGGCTTTTATCTTCCTTTGAATGCTGTGGCTGAATTAGCTGAACAATATTAGGTAGCCACAGGTTAATGCCAGGACCGACCTAGTTTAAAATACTCTCGGGGAAAACATGAGCATAGGCCAAGAACTCAATTAGCCCAAGGTGGAGAGGCTTTAAAATGCAGTTTGCTCCCACCAAGCTAAGTGCTTGTTTTTTAGTCTATACCACATGCTTTTATTTATCTAAGCAACTTCAAAATCCACACTATTTAAAGGGTCTTTCTATATTACACCAGTTTGGCCTTTTTAAACATTCAGCCATAGAATTATGTTATACACTTATTATTTGTTCACCTGGAGTTGTTTCATTCACATATCTGTTCAGTCCGCCTGCCTCTTCCACACTCAAAAAGCCAGCCCACACTCCAAAATACGTGCCATGGTACTTCAAACCAAACTTGTTTAAACTCTTGTTTAAGTTTCATTTTTGCATTATTTGTTCTGGTCACTGGAGCTCAGGATAAAGTGTGCATTCTACTACAATCTATCTGCCTATTGTAAAAAAGGTGTATTTTCTAGACACCGATGTTATTTCAAGTTCTACTACAAAATAACCAGGGCTGAAGTGTTTATGGTGTTAGTAAAGGTCAGCCATTTTGGCTATACTACTGCCAAAGTGAGAAAGTTCAAATATGTGTTATATTATTATGTATACATTATTTCATAGAAACTTTTCATTTACTTTGTAAAGTTTGTGCTCTGTGTGTAATCATCTGAAGTGGCACGCGATCTTTGGGTGTCTGACCAGTGCTAAAACAATTGTAAATATTTATTGACTACTACATGTTTATATTACCCTTTTGTAGTACAACTGCCTTACATCCCTTTGGCAATACAGCTTTGAGGAGGCAACATTATGAGACAATGGCTGTTGCTGCTGATGATGGTTGACATGCCATATGTTTTGAATCACACTCAGTTAGGCTGCAGGTATGTGTCACCCCATGTCCCATCACAAGCGCTCCCTCTTTTTTTTTATTTTTTTTTTTTTTTGTACAACTACAACACCTCCAATTCCCACTATCCCAGCTGTCACCGCTGCTAACTGTTACCACAGCAATGCTCCTGTCGCCATGGGTTACCGACAGCTAGGGCCAGTGCCGAACAGCGGGAGACAAAGACAAATCAATCTGCACTTCTAATCTTCCTTTACATGCAATGGAGAAATAGAGGTGGTGGCGAGAGTCTCAGCTACCTCACAGTGCAAAGTAATAGCGCCACGTTTCTTTTTTTTTATGGAGGGATGGATTAAGTGTGACACAAGCATAAAGAGGCAGAGAAAGAAGGAGGCGGAGGAGGAGTGCGGGTGTGGGAGGAGAGGGTCCAGGGGTGAAGACAGCAGGGCAGCTCAAATCATGTTGGTAGAATTGTGCGGCCAATGGCGCAAGGTTAGTTTGCCATTCGCTGCATCCCTTAATCCATTTTAATTGAATAGATAAGCAAAGTCATTTTGCTCGATAAACTCCTGCTGTGTCATCAAACCCCTCAGTCCACGCCCTGCCCTCTACTGTATTCATCTTATTCTAAATCATGGCTTTCATGGGTGACAGCATTATACAAATCAGTACGCATGATCAGTTTTCAGAGAGAAAAGATCAGATCAGAGAGAAAAAATGTGTATTTGTGATTGGTATGTTTTAAAAGATGAGGTTCACTGTTGTAACATGTGAAAAAGAATATTGCCCAACTCATGCAAGAATATGAGGGAATTCTCAACATGTTTGATGGTCTCAAGGTTAGCAACTTTTACACGTAATACTTTGGAGATGATTTTGTTGTTTTTGGTGGACAATTTAAACCTAAATTGTTGCAGCCTTTGAGATTCGCTAATTACGACCATTATAGATGCAATTTTTATTAGATTTGAGTTTTATTTTGTTTTTGTATTTTTCATTCAGGGATGAGCTTTTAACTCTGCATATTCAGTCCTTCTCTGTATGCATTTTCTCCCCAATTCACACACTACTGCCTCTTTAAAGGCCATCTGATCTGCTTGGCTTGGTTTTGTGCTTAGTCGTGGCAGATGTGCAAGCTTTTCACAGGAGACAATGCAATAAATTTTGGATATGTCATATTTTTCCAGCCAAAACTTTTTTTATCCATCTGGTGCTACGCAGTTTAGCAAACACCGAAGATATTTACCGTCCTTGATTTCCCTGGTCTGTAGGAGAATATACCGAACAAAAGAAAAGGCTTGGCTTTCAAGGACTGTGATTACGCAGTTCAGTGTAGAAAAAGACAACAACAAAAAACTTATGATTAAATAAAAGTGGTTCTTGAGCTCTCATGTTCTCACTCCAACACAATTTTAGCAATTAGCTGTCGCATGTGGCTTTAACTACACGTGATGCTGTGCAGTTAGTTCCCAGCCCCCTGAGAACAATGCAGATCCCTGGGGTATTAAAGTGGAGAGGCAGAAGCCAATATGAATGGCACATGAACAGGAACATATAACAAGGAAGGGGAAGGTTTAATATAATACACTGCTGTGCCCTCATTGTGATACTGACTGTGCTCAGTGCTCTGAACAACCCTGTCTTTGTGTACTTCGGTGACTTAAATATACGCTGAATTGGCCTCTTTCTTCCACTTAGAGTAAGTGTTTGTACTGGCCCATTATGGGTATTGCCAATTGTGAAAACTAAATACATGGTGTGCCAAGCATTGTTGTGTATATTACAGGTCATACCAGGAGTCTTGTGCTTAATTAAAACATAATAAAAAGCAACATGTGGCAGAGTCCCTCCTCACTGTAAACGGGTCCTTTGATTCCTGGACCATACGAGAGTTTCAGTTTGCCTGTTGTCCCCGTGTCTGCGCAGGTTTGGTCTGGGTGCTTCGCTTTCCCTCATCTCCAAAAACACACACTTCGGCTGCTGAGCACTAACCCTCCATTTAGAAAGTTTGGAAATCCTCACATTCTTTTTGAAGTTGAGGATGCGGAAAGTGAAGGATTAAAAACATTTGTAAGAGAGATGCTTAAAAAACCCCAGCAACAAACGTTATTCCAGTGAAAAGCGTGTCACTCTACATTCATCAACAACCCCATGGTGTCAGTTCAGCTTAGAGCCATGTTGGTCAAGTGAAAATTGCTGTCACCATTTCAACATAATTGATGGATCCTCTTCCATAACCACACATTGTAAAATTGTGATTTATTTTACATGTATTATGCTGCAGTGGACTCCTGCCTGGCGCTGTCCTGAGAGGCAGTTTGTTCGGATGTCATTCACTATGAAGAGCAATGGGGCGCGCTGATTTTCCTGTAATTAAGTGTCATTTTATTTTATGAAGCGCTCTCATTAGCTGTGTCATAGTTGTTTTAATTAGTGCGTGCCTCGTTGTTCAACAGATTTGCAGAAAAATGGCAGGTAACAAGGATAGACAGTGTTCTCTGTTTACAACAAAGTACAATCAGCTTGTGACAATACATTTCAGCAACACATTAGTAATAACTGTGTGTGTGGTTTTTGTCTAGATCCGAAGACAAGGAGGTATCCAGCTTCTCGTGGACCTGCTAGACCACCGAATGAGTGAAGTCCACCGCAGCGCTTGTGGAGCTTTGAGAAACCTGGTTTACGGAAAAGCCAATGATGAGAACAAAGTGGCTTTGAAGAACTGTGGCGGGATCCCAGCTTTGGTCCGACTCCTGAGGAAGACTGGAGATGTGGAAATCCGGGAGCTCGTAACAGGTATGTACTATTATGACAAAAGGAATGCTTACACCTGTGTTCAGACTTCATCCACTTGAAGCTCCTTGTGCACTTGCTAGAACAGTGGTTCCCTTGGGGGGGTTGCAGGACACTGAAGTGGGGGTCGCAAGATGATTATAAGACAATATTTTTTACATCTCTGACTTTGAATATGACTTTTTTTTAAATTGAAAACAGCATATTTTAGTGAAATTAAGACAAATATCAAATTACAGCATCCAAACTGACAGATTACATTATTATAAATGTTAATTGCATTTTACAGAAGGGGTCCCGAGGTGTTGGTTGAGTGATTTTGAAGGTCACAGCCTGAAAAGTTTGGGAACCCCTGTGCTAGAACATGTATCTAACAGCAGATTATTAGATAGTGGATTAAATTCAGATTTTATATATTTAGGTCTAAAAGTATAGACCCTTTAAGTAAGGGATAATGTATAGAACGCCGGTCATTATCGGTAAAATAAGTACCGACAGGGCGAACTGGATCCCGACGCGCAGCGGAGGGGTCCAGTTCGCCCTGAAGGTACTTATTTTACCGATAATGACCGGCGTTCTATACATTATCCCGCTTATTATACGGCTGTTTGCCAACTGTACACACACAAATAAACTTCATACACTTTTATGAAGACAGAAAGGTTTATTTAATGATTTCCGCGGCAAATAGTTCCCAAAAGTTTGCGCGTTGCTTGGCAACGTTTGTTGATTCCAGGCAGTGTGGCGAGGCTAGTAGCAGCACAGCTAGCTACTTATTGCTAGCCTAGCTACTTAGTTGAAGGTGCAGTTGGAGAGGAGGAATGGTGGTGAATCTCTGAGTAAGTTGAACGTCGGACTCCCGTTAACTTCACGAGTGATTCCCTCAACTTCTCTCGCAGGGACGGGGACAGAGATAGTGTCCGCCTGTCCGCTACTACTACTCGCGGAGTGATATGAAAGACCTGTATTACAAGCACGAACTCCGTTGCCATAGGCAGCGGTCATTATTTTTTTCAGAGGTCTTCTATCAAAAATAATGACCGGTAGAACGTTGGGAAATCACATTCAAATCAATGGAGCGTTCTACTTGCATTGTGAAGGGCCGTATAATAATTGTTTGTAAACATTACGGGCTTAGCTGGAGGCAGGAAGCTCGATTCCTATCTATTTCCATTGTAGCTGTTGTCATAGTAACGATAAACAAATGTCTAACTGTTTTTGGAAATATCAGATAAACCTTATTTTATCGTCTCAAATGTCATTCCTCTCGTTCTTGCACCTTTAGCCACAACAGTACCACATTTTTCAGTTGTAGTTTTACACTTAAAATCACTAGTTTTAGTTTAATCTTATTTCTCTTGATCACTTCCTGCCTCCAGCTGATGTCACTGATGATGGCAGCAGTTAAAGGGTCTATTGTCAACATCAAAAACAACAGAGTGTCAGCACAACAAACACAACGGAGATGTGATATACTCTCCTGGGTTAGGGTTAGGGTTAGGGTTAGGGTTAGTGTCTGCCTGTCAGTATTGTAAACGTTCTTTTATGTAAATAGATCATAAACTAGTCCATGGTTAATTTTCCTTAATTGTAATAAGAAAGACTACGAAATATGACAATGCAGTTGCGGCCAAATTAATTTTGCAAATCTCTAAACATGCTGCGTGGGATATCCCTGGGGAAGAAAGTAACCAAAATCATGTGGTTTAACAGAACTATATACAACATCATACAGTGCTGTGATTTATCATCTTGTGACCTTTCCATCATGATTCATTGTTGTCAGGTTTTATGCCAACAAACACAGCCCTCAAATTTAGCGTGTCCCTGGATATGACCTCACTATAAAGATGCCATAGTGTGCTTTGGGCTGCATGCCTATGGGAGTATGTAAAAAGGGCTTTCTATACAGTACATGGAAAATCAAGGTCAGTCACGCTTTCATAGGCACACCTACACTCAGTCTGACTCACTGTACACAGCACGCATTTGTAGAATTATGCAACATACAGACAATGGCACTGAATATAATGCCATTCTTAAAAAATGAACAAAATTTTTATTGAGAAAGCAAATACGACTGGATTTGAATAAATACACTCTTTTGTGCTCAAATTGATTTAGCCTTGAATGTGAAATGCATAGAGGTTTTTCAGGAACATTGTTTATTAGGTTATTTTGCCATTTTCAATGAATGTCACTAGTTTTGAACTTTCTAAAATGCCAAACACTGGACCATTTACTTGATTACCCGATTCAATCAGTGTGTCTTCCCTCTCAACCAGCTAATGGGGCAAGAAAGGGGTTTAAAAGTTTTTAAAAAATAGCTTGCATAATTTCAACTTACTGTCACTGTTGTTTTTATAGTATCACATGTCACTGGCCCATAGCAGGTTCATGAAATCAGAGCTTTTCAATTGAAGTTGAAAGGCAACTAGTATATTTCACATGCAATATTGTGTGGATAGCATTTTAAGATTTAAATGAAATATTAACATCACCTTGCCACACACATGCATTGATTTGTTTTGTCCTGAAATATTTCTCAGAACTGATGAATAATTTACTTTATTTCCTCAAAGCAAGCACTAAACACCACGCAGACACAGAGCCCTTGCAGGACATATCATCACCTCCAGCATATTCGATCTTGCAGTGTGGCAACAGCAGTTCTCCAGCCTGACATTGGTTCTCCTGCCGCGGGACAGGTATTAATGATGACCTGCTGTGAGTGCATCAGCCCAAGTGGACAGGATTCAGCATATGATGATTACACTGGGTTACTAAACACCACCATTTGATTGGTTTGGAAATTGGGTACTTGGAGCTACAAGGATTAATGGACTAAAAGTGTACAGTGTACAGATTTTAAGCCGTGGAAGTCCATATAAAGAAGGACTATGAGAGCATAGGAATAAGCAAGAACAATAAATTATTGGATATTATGTTAAATGGGGATATTGTAACTTCTTAGTTTTAGTATCGTAAACATATTTCTATCACCCTTTCCAATCTTTTTTTTTTCTCTCCAGTGTGACATATATGTTCTTGAGCTTTTCCCTTTGTTGCCATGTAATCCCGTGTATCTCGACCTGGCCCATGTGTGTGTATCTACAACATATCACCGTTGTTACTCAGACAAAAGACTTCTTGTTTCACCAAGTTCATGTTGAGATAAGAGAAACATGGGGGAGCTCAGACAGACGTTTACTAAGATAACGTGCAAGCCATATAGCAACATAGACTTTGACCGGAACACGCGTAACACACAGCACGTATGGAGTTGCTAGATGCATACTTTTATGCCAAGTCTGTTCGGTCTGACTAACCCTACACACGTTCACTGTTGGGAATTGGGCCATCAAGGGAGCCTTAAAATGACAGCTATAGTGAGCACAAGAGTCTTTTTTTTTGTCCCCATCCTTTCATGACCACTCCAGGGCTGATAACAGGCTACAGGAGTCCAGTGAAGATGGGGACCATTGAGAGAGAGCAAGGGAAGAAAAGGACATCTTGTATTTAGAATTGGCGTTTGACTGACACCCCTTCACTGTTGACACGGCTATCACTGGTGGCACAGCCAGGGAGATGGCAGATAGAGGAGACGTATATAGAAAGCCAAAAGTAAAAATGTCCAAAGATACGTCTCTCTGTCCGTCACTGTGAATTGTGTAAAAGGGGACAAGTGAAAAATACTGTATATACTTTAATAATCTATACTTTTGCTTCAAAGTAATCTTAGTAAAATGTACCAACAACATTATTACCTGTGTTTAATATACTTAATACTGCTACTGTTACTGCAACTCGCCCAGCTACTCCTAATGATTTATTTTGGGGAGTATCATTTCTTCTTCTGTCCTGCCAAACCTCCAATAGTTCAGATTCGCCCATGCTCATTTAGAGAGACAAAGGTTCTTTACCTGTCATCTGTACTTTGCTGTTGGACGTTTCGCCTCTCATCCAAGAAGCTTCGTCCTGTGATCTAAGTTTTGGCAGCAGGCAGAATGTAAAACACTTGGTAGTGGTTTAACTTGTACTGGTATCACCCATATTTCTGTATGGATGAGAGCTTACACAAACTCATTTAGAGGGCTTTGCCAAACTGTACTGTATGTATACTAAAAACTAAATGAACAATATCCTAGTATGTTAAGGTTACGGTGTACTTTATTGTCCCCGTAGGATAATTTGTCCTCTTTTGTCCTACATTATTTTCATATAAACTATTAGTCTTAAAGAGGGGGTATTATGCTTTTTTCAATCACATAGCACCAGTCTATAGCATACTACAATGATGATGTAACCTTCTGTTGGTCTGTATATGCAGTAAATTAAAGTAACTGCCTTGAATAAAATTGCTCTCTCAAAATGGCTGTACTGAACGTCTTGAAATAGGCCTCTGTCTCTTTAAGAAGCTTTCTGACACGCCCCCTTCAGCACACTGCTGTGGCATTTAAACAATAACACTGTGCGGGGAGGGGGCTCTGCTGAGCTGAGGAGCAGTGGTTGGTGGCTTGGCTGGTGACAAAGGTCCAGAGGCGTCTCCAGGAGGTGGGGGCGTTCCTAGGAGGACTGAGGCATAGCTACACCTAAAATGGCTGCCGTCTAAGTTTTTACTGATTACTCAAAAATATGTGAATGAGCCAAGGCAACACTCCAGGCATGTGTTTAATGAGGGAATGACATAACATGATATAAAGCTTGAAAAAGTCGATTTTACATAATGCAGTTTGTAGGGGATAAATAGACCTTGCCATGACTCTGAGTGTTATGCAAATTAGTATTGTAAGCGAGGGATTTCTATCTCTCATTGTGACAGTTACAAAGACCACTGTAGTTAATAACAAGCTCGGATAATAACATTTCAGTTTTGAAAAGGATTGAAAATGTGACAAAGGACGGATGATACAGTACCATATTTATGCCGTCTTTGGACATTCCTCTTTTTTTGCCCTTTTGTGTCTGACAGTCTCCTGTTGCTGGATGAGTTACACCGTCAGTCATGGCATACTCATGTCCTTGTTACAATTCACTTGACTCGTTTGACAGCACCTGCTTCATTCGTAATGTCAGTGATGCATAGTTTCCATTCCCCTCTTACATTACAGTGAGTTCTTGTCAGCTTCTTTTAATTGTCTAAAAACTGTACGTGTTGGGATGGTTGGTGATGCTACGGTTTCCCTCGTGATTGTATGTGAGAGCGAGTGATTGTTGTAATTGTGACAGTAGCAGTGTAGGCGTGGACTTGGCCAAAATCTCGTGTAAGCAAAGTCTTTGTTCAGTTGAGGTTTTGTGCTGGAACTGACACGTTTTTCAGTGGCGTCAATCTTCAGCTGCGTTTTTCCTCTAATGCATGGCACTGCTTGAGTCACACCACATCAGCCTCCTCATTACTGCCTTTTTGTTGTCAGCTTTCGTCAAATCCACTTTCCTATTCTTTTTGATTAGAGAATCTGTTTAGGTCTCAGGAAATGAGACCTGGCACGCAGTGTTTTTTGGTGACCGGAAAAACCTTCCCCTCAACAGTTTACCCTATCTCCGTGTCGCTTCTGAAGTTTAAATTTAGCCCGACTGCTTTTGGCTTCCTAAGGTCCCAGCATGAGGTAGATAGGGAGAAGTCAAGGCTTCCGGGCCTGTCACTCAGAAGCCGGTCGATGCAGAGGCTTTGTGTGTCAATAGGAGATGCTATCCTCTCATGTAGCTCACCTTGAGGCAGTGGACCGTGCTGTAACCCACCTGCATTCAATTGGAATACAGAGGAAGGGTTGCATTGCACAAGCTCAGCGCAGGCACTTTCTAGTCTTTTAGTCTGTCACAACAAATCAACATTGAAAATTACAGTTATCATCCCAAATATGTGCTTTGTTTGATGGCGTCTTGTCACCCTCAAATTACCTCTGCGTAAGTTTCCAAATACTAAAGGTGCTTTGTTAAAGTTCAACCCTTCTATTAGACAGAGCTTGAAGACATTTAAATGAATATTCGGATTTGTGAACAATATCTTCACAGGAGAGACTTTCTCACAGCTGTCACTGTTCGAAAAAGGCTAGTGTCCTGGAGAAATTGCTCTGCAGCTTTTTCACCATGGGAGGTCCCATTTGAAATGAAACCTCCACTGCACATACCGACAATTTCCCTCACAGCGCACAGTGGTAATTTTAAATGACAAGCCTCTTCCTATCAAAACTTACTGGGGCGGGGGGGGGGGGGGGGGGGGGGGCGTTTATGTGACCCCAGAGTCAAATCGCCAAATAGGAGCCAGTTATCACCCACTATCTCACACCAAAAAAAGAAAGAAAAAAAATCACCTTTTCTATTTCACTTTATGTTTTCAGCAGATGCATTAGCCGTGTCAGTTGTCGTCTTTGACTCCAGTCATCTGCAGGTTCTGACCCCTCCGCTAACAAATTCAAATGGAGAAACACAGATGAAGGCTGTTTAATAAAACATCAGCACTTGGGGCTTAGCAGTCCTCACTCTCCCTTTACAAGTCATACTCTCATTAATTCATGAATTCATGCAATCATCTCCCTATTTCCCCAAAGCGCTGTGCTCTTTGGAAACTGTCTGTCAGGAGTCTGGAGGGAGCGGTCTGAGAGGGGACCCAGAACCAGGGATGAAAGAAGGTGGAATAAAAGGGAGAAATATGAAAGTGTTGAGTATGATGTCACTGTCTCCCAGATATGTCATCTTATATGGACTTTGGCATTTCTGTAGAGGAGACTCTGTAGGACAGACTCTTGGCATAGGTGGCCAGGTGGTTGCCTGGGGCGCCAGACTCCTCGTTTGATATATAATTCTTATTCTTCAAAATCAAAATATAGTGTACTGCTAGAACGACGAGTCCCATAATACCTTGTGACTGCAACCCCTTCCCTGACGCTACTATCCCTGTGATGTGACGCCTGGCTCATGGGCTAGAGTAAAGAAATATTCAACCACAGAAGATTACATGCCCGTGTGCTCTTTATGCCAGTCCCAAGCCTGGATGTCCTCAGTGTATCAGTTGAGGAAGGACATCTCTGCATTGTCCGATCAAAGACAAAACGTTGTGTACTATCATCATCATCTTCATGGCCCTCTTTCAAAAATGTGCCTTAGCTATACATCTGCATCACTCTTTTCTTCTTCTCCTCTCCGTCTGTCACAGTTTTTAAATAATGCCCACACTTTGCTTTCCGTGGTTTTGAAAAGCAACCTTGCTGAAGAGAGCCTTGTGACCGAAACAAGAGGCTGATTAGTTAAAGTGAATGCTCCCACACACGCGCACCATTCAGGCTGAGTGCTGACACTTCACTGGTGCCAAACACAATACAAGGTCATCGGCTTATTATCACCCACCTCGTCTTCATCCTCTCCAGCTCTTTCCGTCACTCGCACGTTGACGCTTTCTGAAACTGTCGCTGCCTGCATTTTTTTACTTAAATCACCAACCCATTTATTTATTTATTTTTCACTTTTGTCTCCTTACAGCGACTTTATTCCCTCCCATTCTTATTATTGTATGCTATTTTTTGGCAGGGTGCATTTAAAATTCTTCCTCATAAACTATTCTCATATTCCTCCCACTCGTGTCTGTCATTGGCACAGTGTCATTATGAGTGGCAGCGCTGCGGAACATTTTCCAGACAACACTAACTTCGCTGCTAGCAAAACTGGCTGCTGCTCAAGATCTCTGCTACAGCTGTGTGCAGCGAGGAAACGGGACGCCGATAACAAAGTTGTGTGTCGTTTAGATGCTGGAAAGTGAGGTTGCACGTGGTGGTATTTATACAATGACTAGAGGCACAGAATAATTAAAAATGCAAGAATTCATTTAAAAACGTTATGTTCGACACAGCAGACGGTTCTTATTAAAGAGACAGACGCACAGGGACACAGAGCACATCATTAATTCTATTCCGTTTTGAAGAAAAGTTGCAACAATACAATTAGAACTCCAATTTTTGGAACTAAAACACGAATGTCAAAGGAACCTGAAGTTTATTTAACTACGTGTGCTGTCACTTAGTCCTTGTATTACCTTAAATTAAGTCATATGTCATAAAATACAGAATCGTTTTTTATTTTTTTTTTATTATTATGATCATGTGTTCTCTGACTCTCTTACAGCCATCAGGTTTAGGCATGAGTTGTGGTGGCCTATTCTTTATCATGTTCCCTCTGTGGACCTGTTGCTATATCAGGTCTGTCCGTATTTCATTTCTGTTTTTATCCGTGTACATGAAAGACATACGTCATGTGGACCCGCTCTATCTGAGACCTGACACCAGACTCTGACCCTGTGGCTTTTTATAGTTGAAACAAATGTGTACTGTGTCCTCCCCAGTTGTCTCAATCTGTTTTGGTCTATTCTTCTAGGCGTCACCACATGTTCTTTCATTAATTTTCTTTTCCCGTGGCTGTTGGGGTTGTGACAGTTCCCTGCATATGTTTCAGCATTGTCTTAAACAAGTTGCAACAGAAGGCTGATTAACATTAAGATGCAAAGATGCTGATTAGGCCTGACTGTGTGTGATTGTGGATGGTGAGTGTAGTTGTAAATGTGTCATAGCTGACCAACAAGGCCAGTGCTGTCACTCATCGTTATAGAAGCATCTGGTTTTCCATCTGATCAGTGAAAAACACTGTCCAATAGAATCTAATTATGAATGTTTGATATACCCGGACAAGGTTTATTTATTCATCTCACATATTATTTCTGTTTTATTGAATTTGATTTCTATTGTGTTATCACGACGAAGCTGGTAAAAATGATTTAGTTAGAAAACTAAGCTCTTTTAGTGTGATAAGTCACCAGAAAAGTACATGAAATTGAAGAAACACCAGAAAGAAGAAACACCAAATGTAACAAATTGGCAATACAAGAACTTGTATTTAGTTGGAGCTTGGTTTACAGTTTACAGCAAATAAATCAAGATGTCGCCTTAGTTTTATTGCTATAACACCACACAAGGAAGCAACAGGTCTGAATGAAAACATGCCGCTGCTGGTTGGTGGATTAAGCCATTTAAAGTAGTTATAGTGTACAACTACATATACTGTCAATGGTTGTTTTTACTATATTCAAAATAAAGTAATTAGATTTTATTTTGTAACAATATAATGTGTGTTTTGCAGGTGTACTGTGGAACCTGTCGTCATGCGATGCTCTGAAGATGCCAATCATTCAAGACGCTCTGGCCGTGTTGACCAACAGTGTTATCATCCCCCACTCGAACTGGGACTCCTCTCCCAACCACCATGAGGACCGCAAGCTCCACCTTCACACGTCCCAGGTGCTGCGCAACGCAACAGGCTGCCTCAGGTAAAGATGCTGTATTCATTTATAACCTTCATCTTATCTGCCGATTCTAACCAAGATGCATTAATCTGTGGAGATAAAATCATTACTCAATTCACGGCCAGAGTGTTTCTTCTTGTTTGTTATCCCTTAGCGATACAATATACAGTGTTATTGATCATGTCATGCTGTTGATTTTCTGCTGGAAAACATTACCATAGCAATATGCATAACTTTCCGTGCTTTATTGAATTGCATAATGGGTGTAAATTGCGGGTTTGCCTACCCACACATGAAAATTGTACTGAAAAGTTAACTAAAGTACTGTTTTTCTGGTTTTTACTGGTTTTCTGTCCAGGTCAAACCAAATGCCCTTTGGATGCAATTTCCTGTTTAAAGAATATATTAGTGAATGCCCAATCTCGTCTGATCTCAGAGGCTCAGCAGCTTTGAGCCTGGTGTGTATTAGGATGGGGTATTGTGAGAGAATTCCAGGTAGGTTTGTTTGAGTGGTGTGTGAAGTAGCGGTGGGTGATGGTCGGAGGGGTCAATGAAAATGTCCTTCCCTATCTAGGAGCATTCAAACAAACCCGAAAGTTGGTGAGCTAGTCCAATAGTTTTCAAGTCACAAATCACAAATTACCGTACCTGGGTGAAGTCATGCATAATTCTGAAATATACAATAGACACATTACCAGCAAATGTACTTAATTACAGTAATTATAGTGTTCAGTATTTGTCTCTCCCACCTCAGTTAATCCCTACAGAGAGTTACACACTGCAGAGGGATCTTTGCTAATTATATATGCACATTTGCACTATGAACAATATAGTGCGTTGTTGTTTCTCGGTCTCTCCCTTTTCTCAACTCCGGGTGGTAACCATGGCAACAACTCCTCCACTCGTGCAGGTCCTTTGGGCGTCGAGACTTTTCTTGTTGGCGCATCGTTGGTGCATAAGATGTGTTCACAGTTGTTGTAAGCCAGGCTCGATGAAGTAACAGCTGTGGAGACTGTGTTTGCAGCAGTTTGATCTGAATCAAAGTAAAGCCAGTGTTAATTAGGAGCATCTCTGATAGTAAAATGTGTTCACTTTCTTTGTGGATGGGCGTACAACACTGAGGACTGCTGTGACCTATCCCCCTTGGTCGTACCCGGGACATACTATGACTTAATAGCATGAACTTAAGGTATTTGTGCATACTTCACATTTGGCACAGTAAATATGTTGCATTTAAAGACCTTTATTTAAATGTAATGCCTTCAACTTCTGGGAACATATGATAAGTAAGTTTTGTCTTACTTAAATTAACAATTTGAACAAGATTGGGGCTTTTTTATTCACCAAATAAAAATGTACAGAGCTCTACTCTCAATGATCAGGCCTATATTTAGTATGAAATGACGGTCATTGGACCCTATTGGCTGCACACGTTTCTCCCCTGTTTCATTATTTTGAGTTTTTTTTTTCTTCAAAATTTGAATAGTTTGATTTAGTTTTTGCACATACACACAGGAGGTCAGGAGGTCCTTGTCCACTCAGTCCACTCTCTTTCAATCAGCCACCAATAGACTCTTGATTAAAACTACCGCTCCCCGCTTCCTTCCATTACTACTTTGTGCCATTTAATGTTTTTTACTGGCTGTAGATGCCACTCAGAGCCATTGGAGTTCAATCATGTGATTCATCCATGTGATTTATTTTGTGCATACAGAAAGCCAAAAAAAGTTGCAATTCAGATAAACCCCTTGAGCCCCTGTTGGCAAATAGTTCAATTTTAATTGCTGCCACTAACTTTGAGATCCGTCACAGAACTGAGTAACTTTTGTACCTTCACTTGGCCGCTTGTGGATCCGTGCGATTGTCAAATCAGTAGTTTCGAGCATGGGAGTGGGCTCTTCATATCCTGCCATTGGCACACAGGCTACATGACAATAGCTTACATGACAGATAAAACATGTATCTGGGCAAAAGGAAACTGAAAGTAAAGTCAATTGAAGTTATCACACGGAAATCCACATGGCCTTGTGGTTACAATAGGTAAACTCATTTAGAGAAGTGTTGAACGCTTACAATTTGTTTTGCCAATCTGAGCATGTTTACAGTAGAGTAAAATAACAAAAGTGTATACCCTATATTGGCCGAATGAATGTGTTGAATGGTGGTCTTTTGCTTTAATGGTGTCTGGAAAGTCACAACCTGGTTCAGGTGTTGCTCCAGGTGGTCTGGTCTGTGACTATTCTATGTTCACCTCAAAGAATGAGGTCAGCTAACTAGCTGAATGACCAGGTTATTCCATCGTTTCTTTACTGATGGCACAAGCATGTTCCAAGATGACAATGTCAGTATTATTGAAAAAGTGAAGCAATGGTTCAGGGACATTGTTTCACAAATGGATTGGTTACCACAGAGTTTAAACCTAAACCCTTTGAGAATTTTGGGTGTGCTGGAGAAGGCTTTGCACATACGAGTATGGAGTGAATGTGAAATGCTCTCATGTAAAGCGCTTTGTGACCATGTCTGTGAAAGGCGCTATATAAAAAAAAAGATCTTCTTCTTCTTCACATTGGTCTGACACTCCCATCATCGATACAAGATCTTGGTGAATGAATGGAACAATGACCTAAATTAAATCTTGTGAGAATGCAAAAGCCAATCAAACAATGCCACAGTTAATGTGTGCTGTAATCAGAGCTGAAGGAGGTGCAACCAAATTAGATTACGTGACATTTAGGGGCAACATTCGAAATATATTGTTTACAGCGCCAAAATGAACTTGCTGTTTACTATAAGATCTAATGTGTTTTGAGCATCCAGGAAGATTTTATTGAAAGCAATTCTGCTTAGACTTGATAGTGTAATTGGCCGTGCTTTACATATTACTTTGTCCTTGTGTGATTTGAACTAGTCCTAGACGTTGTAGTTTTTTATTATGTTACTTGTTACCTCTCTGGTGTTCCTGCGTTTGTGTCAAGCTTTTGTTGTGATTCACTGAGGAGTTTATAGGACTTTAGTGACTATGTGTGTGTGCGTCTGCCTCCAATATGTGTGGCAAGACAAATGATGCTGTCACTGCACTGCTCCACACGGCGAAGCTAAAGATCCAAACCGCAGGAGTGAGGGAGGTATAGAGCCAAAAAAGTTGGGGAAAGATTAGAAGAGTTGGAGATGGTGAACAATGGGAATCAGTGGCTAACAAGATCTCAGTGGCGAGTCAAAGAGTAATGAAGGTGTCTCTGCTTCCGTATAGCTGGGTCTTTCTGCCTTGTGTTTTGGTATGGGGTGATACAGGGACACGGTAAGGTCTATGTGGTCATTTGAGTCACACAGGATTTAAAAAAATAATTATATGCAATCAAGGTGTTACATTTTGCAATAATGATTATGAAATAGAAATGCTGTTCTCAGATAAATCATATCTAGCACTAAGCTTAGTTTATCCTGCCCTAAACCACTGCTAAACCAGGATTAAACTGTATCTAATATTCCAGACGCATACAAAACCAGGATCATTTTAACAAGAGCAAATAAGAGGTAACCTAAAACACAGCCAAGACCAGATTACTGCTTTTTAAAACCTTTGTCACATGTCTTGAGAGCCATGATACTATTAATTTTATATTGGTTTAATCACCTTATTAAACCAAGGAACCAGAGCGTGACCTACATCTATTTGTCTAGACCAGAACTAGACCAGAATCAGATCTTAAGTTCTCAAGTTGGACTAGACGAATATTTAACCATGTCTCAATTTCTTCCATAAGAAGCTAAAATAGGACTTTTAATTTCAATTTTAAATTCCGAGTCTCCAGGTGTTCGTGGGGTCTTGTTTTTTTATACTTTATTTATATAACCCATAAACATATGTATTATTTTATATTGGTGTCTCATACACAACATACAGTATGTTGCCTTGTCCACAGGCCTCCTGTGTTTGCACATTCATGCCCTGTTCATTATCGGTATCTTTTGTCATAAGTGATTTGCTCCCGAATCATCATGTGAAATCTTGCCAGTAGGGACTCCCACGTGATAATGGGGATGAACTGGTGTCGGGGCATCAGGTGTTTTTCATAATGGCTTTGTAAATGTGCGGCTCCTGCGCTGTGATGGAGTGTCTATGCGTGGCCCTATATAAAATGTGGGCCAAGCAGCTAATGATGCTGGAGGACCCATATGTTGTCCAATGGGATTGCAGGCAATAAAGGCACCTTCTCTTCCACACAGGCACACACAGGCATATTGGCACGCATACCAGCTGTTTGAGAAAGTCACGCTGCGGCCATTTGTTCCTTATACGGCATCAGAGGCCCAGCTGTCCGAAATTGGTTCATGTTGAGAGATCGCCACGTGTTGCATGGACCAGATTTAAATGATTGTCTTTATAGATCTGACTGCACTGCATTCTACCTTTCATTCTACCCTGCTGTATGCAGTAATTCATTTTTATGCTGCCAGACAGTTCAAGTAATGTCAGACTTTCTCCTAGACCCGTCTAATGGTTTACATGCATATATTTTTGACATCTAACTTAATTTCCTTTTATTGTTCTACAAAAACAATAGCATGCCGGTCACAGCATTGTTTTACAGTTGTCAGTCTTTGGAAAGCAAATAAAAAGCAACTTGAGAAAATGCTTATCAAATCTAGCCCTAAGTAGACTGAACTGCTTTTGTTTTCAGTTGGTAACACTTAAAAACTGGACACTATTAATGCCATTGTCGTTTTCAACAAAGGGACTTTTCTGTTTCCTACCTGCAACTACAATGACTACTGCCACTTCCTTAAAAGGATGCTTAATCAAGTTTGTGCCTTTTTCTCTCATCGGGTAATTATTTAATGATGCGGGCTAATGAGTTAGACCGAATTACTGAAGAATGGCACCAGAATGGGAATAGAGTGTCTGAGTTTGTAATGGACTTGTTAAATAGTTTAAGTGAATTTGGGTTCGCGTTCTAGCTGAATGGCATATAAAAATGCACACAGGTGATTGGATGCTCTCCAGAAATGTTAATCTATGTTAGGGAAGATTCAATGTTAAAGGAAGACTTTTTACACAGTTCACACAATAAGCAAATTGTTCCGTTTTAACTAAGACAATAAATTGACTACAGCATATTTTAATCATCCTAATCTAGCCATATGCAGGTAAATTGGTTGGCAAAAATGCTAACCAACGTGCACAACAGGCAGGTCTGTCTGTACAGATCTGAAGAAGACTTTCCATAAGAAGGGGCAATGACACTTATCTTGCGTTACCAAAGCCTGTACCAATCCTGAATAATGATGATATTTGTGTAGTAATATGAGATTACCCCAAATTTAAAAGAGAGGATTTTTTTTTTACTAAGGTAATCAAAATAGTTGCTTGGTGTATGTCTCTGAATGTACAGAATCGATGCAATCATTAGTGTTGCCTCCAATAGCATCAGGCCTTTGTCTAAAATGATGCAGCTGAGGTGTTAGATAGCACAGAGACATACTGCTGGTACCTGACAATTAATAGTTAGCAGACTTTATTTATTTTCCTTTCAATTCTGGCTTCACATTGTTTGTTGGTAAGCACCACATGAGGAAAAAAGATGTTGTGAACGCGGACGATTTCTCTTGCTTCATTAGCGAAAGCAGTGGACAGTTCCAATGCGCAGACTGCTCACTGCTGTCAGAGCCACACACGCGCGATGGAAACTCCTCAATGCACCGGGGAGTCTCTGCTGCAGGACTTTCCAGGACACTTTAGCCCAGATGGATACAGGCTATTAAGCACTGACAGGCAGGCAGTGTGCAAGAAAAAGCATTGCAACAAAAACATTATACACTATTTCAAATCCGAAGCAAAAAAAGTGACAGTATTTAAATAACAGTGGAAATATCGTGTCTGCAAAAGTCAAGCGGTACAGCGGCAGGGACCTTGAGTGATGTGTGAGGATAAAGACTGTGCTAAAGTGCTATTTTACACCTCCTACACGCCGCATAGTTTTCAATACAAGATATAATTCAATAGCAGAATGCATACTGTTTCAATGGGCTTCTCAAGCACAGATGGATTTTTAGCAGAGATGTCTATAATTATAACATTCACAGAAAAGAGGAGAAATGTTTGTTTTGGTGGCATTGATACAAACTTCAACCACTTTATCCGACTATTTTGAGATGCCTGATTGAAGTCTCTGTGTCCTTGGGCAAGACGCTATACCCACCTAGTATCCAATGAACACTGGGGTATGAATGAGAGCGTGTTTGACAGTGCAAATGCAGGACAAAGCAATTTAGCCCAGAATGTTTGGCACCAGCAACCCCTGACCGAGCTGTCCCCAGTCACTCAATGTCATGTTACAGTCAATGTATGTGCAAAAACAAGTGAGAATGGGCTTATGCTCAGAGTGATTTTCAGTTATTTCCCTCACATTTCATTGGCCTTGAGGAATATATCATTACAAAATGTACATGCATGAGTCTTATGCATGTTTATGAACAGTCACAACCAAATTAAAAACAAAAACAAAGAAAAGAGTAAATGAAATGAATGCAACACAATCCTTATTAACTCCTACACTCCATTAAATGTTTTAATAACAAGCCCTTGGAGAAAACATATAACTCTTCAATAGACATATCATCAGAGAGAGATGTTTCCTCACCCACAGTATTATTATTATCATTATTTCCTCTGTCTTGGGTATTGTGTATTAGCATTACTCATCCCTGTGCGCATATCGCTGAGCGCCTTCACACATAATCACACTGCAGGTATAAAACATTACTGGTCTGGATGACGGCATATTCAAGGCTGCCGTTTTAAAGCAATAAATAATCTCCATTCACTGTTTCTCATCCGTGCTACCTCCTGTCTGTGGTGGTTAAACATTTGTCAAGGTGAAGTATTTTCACACCCGCGTTGTTTTGTATCGGCCTGCCTGACAGCGGCTCGTGTCTGCGCTCATAGGCAAGCGCGCCTCTGTGTAGCTTGTTTGCCCATTAGCATTCAAAGTGGGTGAAAATGACTTGACCTTCTCATGAAAGCGAGGAGCCGTGAACGCAAAAGTTTTAATTGAGTTCTTGTGTCTTCCTTTCACTCGCCGTTTTCCCTCTTTCTCATCAGTACAATAAATGATTGACCTCAATGCATAGACCGGGGAGCAGCAGCGATCTCTTTATTATGCCAGCCTGATAGATGAACTTTTTTTCATTTAAGACCGCTCGCACCTCTATTGTCTCCCTCATCTGTTTTTATTTGACATTTCACCTATTAGGAAAGCTCTTTAAGCTATCTGCACTTTGCAATTAAACTTATCAGCCAGGTGGCATAGTTGAAGCTTGGTGATGTGTGGGACATAATTGTTCTTTAAAGTTTTTGGATAACACTTCTGAAGGAAGAAACAAGTCTGAAAGCCACGTGGCAGAGCATTCCGGGTTATATGCTGCTTCATCCAAAGATTAAAATTAAAACAAAAACTAAAAGAAGTGATGCTCCTTGTGCTCAGGAGCATGTTAGGAGCTAGAAGGCGGGGTGGCACCATGGCGCAGCTTGTACTTCCTGGGTTACTTTCGTGTGCTCTGATTTCCCGTATCACTAAAAACATGTGATAGGCCCTGATTGAGAATGCAATACAATTCGGCATGGAGTGCTTACTTGCATGAGTCTCATGTGTGTTCATTAGCATGTGCTGTCCTCTCCTAAACAGCAATGCTATTTCTGCAGTGGATTATCAAACTAGTGTTAGGAAGACAACCTATATGTATTTAAACCTAATGTTTGACTACCCGTGGTCAAAGCAAAGCAAACACCTCCCAGCAAAGTAATGGATGACATGTAAAAAAAAAAAATGCATAGCTAGGTCTATATAACCAACACCTCATGCTCCTTTTAGTGATATGATTTATCAGGTCTGTGCACTGTTCTAACCAGCCTCGTTTATTTCTGAAAGCCTTTATCACCAGCATAATTTATTCTGTTACAATTTAATTTTCATTTTAATTTGGCTAATGGCGTTCGGATGATTGGTCATTTACATTGACCCTAAATCACGCTTCCCTGATGTTTAATGCACACACCATCCTGCATTTCTCTCTTAACGCTCTTTCTATGTGCCCCAATTAAGCTGTAATCATTGTGCAATATAATTTGTGGGAGTATGCAAAGCCCTCGATGTGGAGCAATTGTTTTAATCTGGCTTTTCATTCAATGTCTGGTACACTGACGGATTCATGGTTTAGCCCCAAAACAAATTCCCACCCAACGCCACCCACCTGTACCTCCAGTTCAATTAAAACCCTATTCATTCTTTCAAATCCGCGGACTGGCAAATCCCCCCTATAATAAATGGAACAATA
Organism: Neogobius melanostomus; assembly: GCA_007210695.1. NCBI lineage: Eukaryota > Metazoa > Chordata > Actinopteri > Gobiiformes > Gobiidae > Neogobius > Neogobius melanostomus. The sequence continues at coordinate 5,075,821 of VHKM01000035.1, read as the reverse complement.
TTGTCAAATTATCAAAGCTGCCTGACTGTGAGCTTTGGCTGTGAAGTTCCAGCACCAACTGTCTCACTAAAGAGGGATTTTTTTTCTCTCTTGGACTCAAGTCAAGTGCCTTAAAAATTGAAGTAAGCCTTTGGGGAATAGATTGAGATGTATCCAGAATTTTAATGCTCCCGTTTCAATTGTTTAGTGTAGGAGCGCTGCCAGGTTTTCCTCCTGTCTCTCACTCTCCCACTCTTCCATTCCTACCCGCTGTGTTATCCTGCCTCTCTTCATTTGTTTTTCTACTGGCAAACACAACCAACGGCAGTCGAGTAACCACTTTTTTTTTTTTTTTTTCATGTGTGTGTGTTGCAGAAATGTAAGCTCGGCGGGAGAAGAGGCAAGGCGGCGGATGAGGGAGTGCGACGGCCTGACAGATGCTCTGCTATACGTCATCCAGACCTCTCTGGGCAGCAGCGAGATCGACAGCAAGGTGTGTGGAAGACTGGCAATAACACAGGGACCATGACTAAGCCCAAATCTCAAGCTCAGTACTGGACTTTTTTTTGGGCGGCCCGACTACAGCATATGCGGGGGGGGCTTCAACGAAAAAGATTGGGAACCACCGCTTTAAACATCATTGATTGGACTTATTTAAACTCTGCTCTCTCCTCTTGACAGGAGTCAGGACTGCCATAACCACACCTATTTCTTATTTATACCAATGGCCGCTGGTTGCACTGCTTTATGATCGCGACGCTAGGGGCCGACACTTCCCACCATTGCTGTAGTACTTCCATAAAGGGGTGGCAAAACAAGCTAGTTTTTCATTAGAAAGCATTGCACGTTACGCACGTTCTAAGCAACTGTAAAGCCTGATGCCCATTTTTTTTTAAACTTTCTACAACTAGATATTGCTCCTGTGATAACGCTGGGTTAGTTACAATTAAATGGACCAGGCTGGTTTTCGTAAGGAACATTTTAGATATCTTGTATATTAATGAGGGCTGGTCTTTGATTGACAGGCCGTTAGCATTATAGCTAACATCGCGGGCACGGCTACTACCGAACTACGCGCCCCGCGAGGGCCGAGTCTACAGTAAAGATCCCGCCCTTTGCCCTTTTTAGGAACATGTTCCGGCAGAGCAGGGTAGGAGGAGTCTGTAAATCCGCCATGATTTCCCTTTTGAACATAGTCACTATGGTAAATGGGGAGGAGTGAGCAGAAGCTGTCTATTAATTCTACAGTCTATGGTTTATACCTAAACACTTAAAACTAATTAAAATAGTGTGTGTAAAATCCAATTAAATTGCAAATCCCTGTACTCCAGATCACAGATAAATTGCTGCGGAGAGAAGATTTCCTCCACATGTCCATGACTATTGCGGGTGGAGTGTATAAGTCACATCAGTCAATATTACATAAACAGCGTCCTGGATGGCTGGCTTCTCAAGGTCTCGGCGCCTCCAAGCCTTTCTAAATGGACACCCTTAATCACTGTTTAAGCGTCTGAACCACTCGACTGGCTGACCACACTCACCGGAGCAGTTCGCCAGTCACACACGCTGTAACAAAGACTGATTGGCAGCTTGACCTGCAAGTGGTTGTTGTAGCAGCAATAATGCACGTTAGACACATGCTCAGGCTTTGATCTTCTATTCTTTTAGAGACTGGGATTGTATCGTCATAAGCCAGACTCAGTAAGTTTAGTGGTAAACTTTAAAATATGAAGTACTCAAGTTTTTCGTGAAAGCTACCAGTATTGTCAACTGGACTGGGACTGTCTTCAGAAGCTTCTTCATGCTCTGCGTTAGCTCAATGGCTATTTCTACAAAGAGCCAGAGTTTAAATAGGCTTCTAGCTTGTGTGTTGAACAGTGTTTGGAATAACGCCGTTTAAAAGAACAGCGTTAGGTAACAGCGTTATTTTTTCAGTAACGGAGTAATCTAATTCATTACTCTCCCCGTCGTTACAACGCCGTTATCGTTACTGGGTAAACAAAGTGGCACGTTACAATTCGACTGAATGAGCGCCGCGGTGTCAGCCCACGCAGCAGGAGAGGTGGAGAGGGTGGGCGGAGTCTCACGGAGTACTCACTCACGCTGTCTGTGCAGTGTTCGTGCTCTCTGCTCCAAAAACTACGTGTGTCTCCGACCCGCGTTGCGGCCGCGGGGGAGAATCGAGTTGGTGATCATTGATCAATAGTGTTGGAACTTATTTTTAACCCAAGACGCAGAATCGGTGGAGACGCGTCTTTCCCCTCCCTCTCTCTCTCTCAGCGCCTTTTCTTCTTCCTCTGTCCGCTCCAGAGACAGCAGCCCGCTAACGTTCTGTTAGGGCATTTAACCTTATATTTGCTGATGATTGTTTTCCATTTTGCCTGATGAGTGAACGGAGAGACTTGCACAATGCATGTGCGTAAAGTCTGCCCTGATCGTTGGCAAATGTTTCTTTTACTCCTGTTCCTCCTCATTCTCTTTGAATACCGTTCAGTCAGAGGGGCCTCCCCCACTCTACCTCCCATTCAGGTCATTCAGTTACTATGAACATCTTTGACATGATAGGACATAAATACAATCTACTCATTTCATGCTGACTTTTGAAAACAAAACAAAAACAAAAAAATCTAAATTCTTTGATATTTAGCAAATATTTTTTAAACAGTAACGCAAATAGTTACTTTCCTGGTAACGAATGACTTTCATTATAGAGTAATTCAGTTTAACTCAGTTACTTTTTGGAACAAGTAGTGAGTAACTATAACTAATTACTTTTTTAAAGTAACGTTCCCAACACTGGTGTTGAATCAGTCTTGTAAAATCCAAATCATCAAGAACAAGATCATTTTCTATTGTGACTTTAGAAGCTAACGTTGCAAAGTACAAGACATGAAGAAGGTGCAAAATAAAGTCCAAATTTACTTTAATCTTCTTTTATCATATTCGGCTTGACTGTAAAACAAGGCTCATATAGAGGATTCCAATTTCAAAGCGGCACCGAATATGGTATAAGTAATGCAAAACAATTTGTGGCTTATCCCGTAATGAGATTTGACTGAGTTTCTGACTGCAGTTCATTGGAGTGGCACATTGTTTTTGTTTGTCTCATCTCTCCGGGCCGTTCAATTACACCGCCTAGTTGTTTTTGAGTAAACTATCGGTCAGACGACGAGAAGATGGATGATTCGTCTTTGTTAATTTCCACTTGACGACTCCCCGCATTGTCCTGAAGCAGCACACACCTAAGCATAGGCGCCATCGATTGTTCTAATCTGTGTGGCACGTTTCACTGCCGCGGGGTGTGCCCATAAACTGGTTGTTTAATGGGCTGTGATACGATATATTGGGCTCTGTCATTTTTCCTCATTTTCTTGTAATCTCATTTCAAAGTCATTGCTAACTGAAATTCAAAGTTTATTACCACCGAGAGTCTATTTCTTCTTTTTTAACTTTTGCTGTTGGATAAAGTGACGGTGTGTCTCTTTCATTATCTTGTGTTCAGACTGTAGAGAACTGCGTTTGCATCCTAAGGAATCTATCATATCGGCTGGCGGCAGAGACCTCCCACGGCCAGCAGGGGGGGCTGGAGGAGCTGGACGGGTTGCTCTGCGATGCCAATGGACGGGATGGGGAGAGCTCCGGATGCTGGGGCAAGAAGAAGAAGAAAAAGAAGGGAGCCGAGCAGGTGAGAGCTTTACGAAATTTTCATCAATGGCTTTTTACACTATGCCAGGTTTCTTTGCCGCCTACTGTGCCACTTTTCTAAAGCACCTCTTAGAAGAACATATTGAAAAGGAATGGCTGTGTCCAAGAGAGATGTTTGGTAAATAATAGAAGATATGGATGGAAAATTACCTTGGTAGCTCAGAGAATCCTTTGAAAGGCTTCTGCGTCTTATATTATGTACTGGCTCACGATTATTTGAACATGTGTATGTAAATTATTCTGTGTTAATTTAATCTTTTTGACCCGTGCTCAATATTAAAGACTGCTTAACCTCTTAACCCCCACTTTAACCATAATGCATTTTCTCGAGTTCAGCTTCACTCAATTACATCTAAAGATTTACAGCCTATAGGCCAGAGTAACACCTCATTTGAAAGACCTAAATAACTCTAGAAGCATCTTTTCACAATGTCGTCACTTTTTTTGACATTCTATTTCATTGCTTTTTTATTGCGTTTTGTCGTCACAGTAGGGTCTTCAACTCCCACCTCCGGAAGAGCTTCACCCAGATTCCGAGGGAGGTTGGAGACATGGAGTCCGAGTGGACCATGTTCTCCTCCTCCATTGTCGATGCGGCTGCTCGCAGTTGTGGCCGTAAGGTCTCTGGTGCCTGTCGCGGCGGCAATCCCCGAATCCGGTGGTGGCGCCCGGAAGTAAGGGATGCCGTCAAGCTGAAGAAGGAGTCCTACCTGGCCTTGTTGGCTTGTGGGACTCCGGAGGCAGCTGAGAGGTACCGGCAGGCCAAGCGTGCTGCAGCTCGTGCAGTCACAGAGGCAAAAACTCGGGTCTGGGAGGAGTTCGGAGAAGCCATGGAGGAGGACTATCGGTCGGCCTCGAAGAGATTCTGGCAAACCATCCGGCGCCTCAGGAGGGGGAAGCAGTGCTTCACCAACACTGTTTACAGTGCGGGCGGGGAGCTGTTGACCTCGACTGGGGATGTGGTCGGGCGGTGGAAGGAGTACTTCGAGGATCTCCTCAATCCCACTGTCACGTCTTCCGATGAGGAGGCAGAGGCTGGGGACTCGGAGGGGGGTTCGTCCATCACCCAGGCTGAAGTCACTGAGGTGGTTAGAAAGCTCCTCGGTGGCAAGGCCCCGGGGGTGGATGAGATTCGTCCCGAGTACCTTAAGTCTCTGGATGTTGTAGGGCTGTCTTGGCTGACACGTCTCTGCAACATCGCGTGGCGGTTGGGGACAGTGCCTCTGGATTGGCAGACCGGGGTGGTGGTCCCTCTCTTTAAGAAGGGGGATCGGAGGGTGTGCTCCAATTACAGAGGGATCACACTCCTCAGCCTCCCCGGTAAGGTCTACTCCAGGGTGCTGGAGAGGAGGATCCGGCCGATAGTCGAACCTCGGATTCAGGAGGAACAATGCGGTTTTCGTCCCGGTCGCGGCACACTGGACCAGCTCTATACCCTACATCGGGTGCTCGAGGGTTCGTGGGAGTTCGCCCAACCAGTCCACATGTGCTTTGTGGATTTGGAGAAAGCGTTCGACCGTGTCCCTCGTGGTGCCCTGTGGGGGGTGCTCCGGGAGTATGGGGTCCGGGGCCCTCTGCTAAGGGCTGTCCGTTCCCTGTATGACCGCAGCAGGAGCTTGGTTCGCATTGCCGGCAGTAAGTCAGACTTGTTTCTGGTGCGTGTTGGTCTCCGCCAGGGCTGCCCTATGTCACCGGTTCTGTTCATTACCTTTATGGACAGAATTTCTAGGCGCAGCCAGGGGCCGGAGGGTGTCCGGTTTGGGAACCTCAGGATCTCATCTCTGCTGTTTGCAGATGATGTTGTTCTGTTGGCTTCATCAAATCAGGACCTCCAGCGCGCACTGGGGCGGTTTGCAGCCGAGTGTGAAGCGGCCGGGATGAGGATCAGCACCTCCAAATCTGAGGCCATGGTTCTCCACCGGAAAAAGGTGGCTTCCCCGCTTCAGGTCGGTGGGGAGTCCTTACCTCAAGTGGAGGAGTTCAAGTATCTCGGGTCTTGTTCACGAGTGAGGGACGGATGGAGCGTGAGATCGATAGACGGATCGGTGCAGCGTCAGCAGTGATGCGGTCGCTGTATCGGACTGTTGTGGTGAAGAGGGAGCTGAGTCAGGGGGCAAAGCTCTCGATTTACCGATCGATCTACGTTCCCACCCTCACCTATGGTCATGAGATCTGGGTAATGACCGAAAGGACAAGATCGCGGATACAAGCGGCCGAAATGAGTTTCCTTCGCAGGGTGGCTGGGCGCACCCTCCGAGATCGGGTGAGGAGCTCAGTTACCCGGGAGGAGCTCGGGGTAGAGTCGCTGCTCCTTCACGTCGAAAGGAGCCAGCTGAGGTGGCTAGGGCATCTGTTCCGGATGCCTCCTGGTCGCCTCCCTCGGGAGGTGTTCCAGGCATGTCCTATTGGGAGGAGGCCTCGTGGAAGACCCAGGACACGCTGGTGGGACTATGTCTCCGAGCTGGCCTGGTGTCGCCTCGGGGTCCCCCAAAACAGCTGGAGGAGGTGTGCGTGGATCGGGAAGTCTGGGCATCTCTGCTGAGACTGCTGCCTCCGCGACCCGGCCCCGGATAAAGCGAAGAAAATGGAATGGATGGATGGATTTGTCGTCACATTTTCATCACTTTTTCACTACAGTTTTATCACTTTTTTTTCACTTTTTCATCACTTTTTTGTCACTTTTTCATCTTTTTTCAAGAAGCTTTTAGATTTGGTTAAAGTGGAACTGGAGAAAATGCACTTGGTTAAGGCGGGGGATTAGGAGGTTAATTAATATCAGGGAAAAATCATGCAATATGTGTAAAAAGTTTATTTAATTCAAATGAGAATTAAATAGGCTGAAATTTGTCCCAATAATATTTACACGCAGTAAATTGTTCAAACGGTTGAGGATACTGCCATGTCCAGAGAGCAGTGTCGTGGGTTCGAGTCCCATCTCTGAGAATTTGCTGAATGTCTCTCCCCATTCTTCGCCCCCTTTCGCCCCTGTGCAATCCTATCTAATAAACATGCTGAACAATGAATCAATACATGAATAAACCAAAGGTCCCTGAGAACAAGTGCACAAAAACAAGCGATAGACACACTGAGGGAAAGTTAATGTTGTCTGCTTGTTCATTTGTTAAGGGTCAGACAGCGAGGACAGAGCCACACACGCGGGGCTCTGGTGCCGGTCTTTCGTGCTTTTACTGAAATGTCCTGTCTGTTGCTATAGCGATGATGCCAGCCACTCTTGTGATCTGACTGCCTAAAGGGCCGGTAAAGGTGTTATTGTCCATGCGATATCTGACTGGGCGCGCTAATGTGGATGTATTATATTGCATTTGTTGGGGGTGAGTGCCAGAAACCGCAGGCCTAACACAGCGCTAAGCTAATTTTTAGTTCTGCAGAGAGTTTTCTCACAATCATCAGTTCAATATTACATTTCTGAATGTACTGGCTGAAGCTTGATACATGATGAAAGTATAATAAAAGTAAATAACTAATGGTATTGCATTCATTTTGATTTATATTTACTTTATTTTTAAGTTATTTGAATAGGGACAAGTATGTCACATAAGCTAATGTTACATACTACAACATTTTAGCCAAAGCTAATTCTCAATGTCCGTCCCTAGTTGGGCCTTTACATAAAAATTAAACAATACATAGTTAAAACATAGTTAAAACACATCTCTGTGCTTCAAGTCAGTGGGTAAACAGTTCCAGGCTTTAGTGCCTTGCACGGAAAAAGCTAATTGTCCAAATGAAGTATTTCGTTTCGGGATCTGACAGTTCCCGTTCTGAGCTCCTTTAGTCCTTGAGCCCACAGCCCTGAGAGGAACTATGCACTCACTCAAGACCTGTGGGCTTGCTGGTTCAAACATTTATGCATCAGCTTCAGCTGGGAAAATTTAATGAAGTTTTCAAAAGATAAAATGTTTAAATTCCTCAGACTGATGCAATGATGTGACTTAATGGGCTTCCTATCTAGGATTTTAACCGCTCTGTTATAAATCATTTGTAGTGGCTTGACTGTAGTGGCAGTGGCCTGTGACCATGAGCAGATGCAGTAACTTATATATGATATCCTTTGTTAGAGAGTTTCAATAATGTAAATGCAATACTGGTAATACCTGTTGCAGTACTGTAACATGTTTTTTTGGACCCAGACCCAGCAAATCTGGACCTCCAGACGCTTTGGTCTAGACCCAGTGGCGGACTGGCACCAAAAAGAGGCCCTGGCAATTTTAGCAGAGAGGCCACATTTGGCGGCCGCATCTCCGCTTTATTTATTTATTTAGCCTTTTTATATGGTTGTGCGCCACAAGTTGTGATGAGCGGCGAGCGAGCCGCTGGTGGTGCCGCTTGCAGCCATTGCGCCAATAGGCGGCCGCTTCCTCGCTTTATTTAGCCTATTTATTTGTTTGTGATGCGGCCACAACAAGTGATGAGACCAGGCGGCCGCAGTGGCATTTGCCCACATTGCCCAATGGCCAGTCCTCACTGTCTAGACCCCAAAGCATTTTCAATCCCTCAATATCAAGCCAGACAAAATAAATTGAAATAACTAAGTGAATTAACTTAGCGTCAAAATAGCAACGATAACATGGATGAAAACGGGACAGAAAAGCAACGAAATATTGTAAGTTAAATAAGCTTTTTTGTCACTTTTTCATCTTCATTTACCTCTCATTTTTTATGCTCTTTTCAGGAAGCTTTTAGATTTGGGTAATGCCTGGATAATAACTGGATAATATTTGGTTGTGTGGGTGGGGGTAAAGAGGTTAAGCAGAGCCATTTCGGTGCTAAAAGTAATGTTTGTTGACTGTCTGTACTGCTGGCATAATTGTACTTCTCCTCCATTATTCAGATCCATAGAAAGAGTCTCATACCACTGTGCTCCGATGTATAAACAGGCCTGACTTCATGATGAGAGGTTCTATGTATAGATAAAGACATGCACGCGTAGGCTCTTCACAACACCTCTCCAAAGACACGCTATAGCCTAGTTTGCCTTGAGACCACCAGAAGGGGAAGAGCAGCCGAGCGAAACTGAAGAGGTCAACGGGGACCGGGGATGGGGGGAGAGAGGAGGAGGATGAAAATAGACAGGAAGAGGTAAACAGGGATTGAGCAAGAAAAGGGTGGAACAGAGGGGCGATCAACAGCTGCGGAAAGTGGGACGCGGAATAAATGACAAATAGGGGAGAGGGAGAGGCCAGAGCGGCGGGGTTGCACAAAAAAGGTGTGGGCTGTCACTCTACAAAGAAGCCTTAACATCACAGGGATTCTTTTTTTTTTTTTTGTGCAGAGGAGGTGGCAGGCTCCGGGGTAGAGAGAAGAGAGAGGCAGAGCTTTAGGTGTTCCACGCTCAAAGCAAGAATGAAAAGTTCCCCGTTCAGATGTCGTTTTTTGTTAGATTTCACTCCACCTCCTCACCCCTCCCCTGCTATTACCTGTGTTAAATACTGCGGGGAACAGCCAGCCATCGAACTGCTAATTCCCTCAGTCCTTTTGACTTCCTAATAAGTCAGGGCGTTTGGAATCATGACCTTCATTCACTTGTTCTCAGTCTTTCTAACATAACAACCTGGAAGACGTCACTAATCATCCAATCATGGCCCCAGCTCAAGCCGCACCTTCGCGTCAGCCAGTCATTGCAGCTGCTTATTCCTGCTTCAGCCATTCATCGCCCAGGATTCCCTTCTTAAGCCCCCCGGTCAATCACTCTGCCGTTTCCCAGCCGTGCTGGGACCCTCCTCTGCCCCTCCTCCGCCTGGCCTCTCCTCAGGCCTGTCGACCGGCCGTCCGGGTCTCGTCCCACCACCACCAGTGTCCGGCTAGGGGAACATTCTGGCTATTATCCATCTACGCCATGTATTCCATATCATTAATGCAATCTTCCGCCGGGGTCTGAGCCCCAATCACAATTCACATTCAGTAAAACCTTTCTAATGCGTTCTGTCTCTGTGAGTCTCTTCAGGTTGAAATGAATGCATGTTTTTTTTTTTATGGTAATATAATGTATTTTGTAGCATGTAGGAATAGGAGGTGTAATTTTAATGTGGAAATTGTTTTAAAATGGTTTGCAAACAGCAGATAGACTTTTACAAAAATCTCTCTATTTACCTCGCAGTGGGATGGCGTGGGCCCGTTTCCAGACACCCCGGAGCCCCCGAAAGGTGTGCAGATGCTGTGGCACCCCACCATCGTCAAGCCCTACCTCACCCTGCTGTCTGAGTGCTCTAATCCCGACACTCTGGAGGGAGCGGCCGGGGCGCTGCAAAACTTGGCCGCAGGCAGCTGGAAGGTACGGTTTGGCAGATCACTCAGCCCTTTTGACATCCTACTTTTAACCTTTATAAACTTTGTGACTAAAAGGTGATATTTTGATGTGTGATGCACTTTTGCTACAGATTTTCATTTAGAGTTTCAGTTCTGTTTAAATTAGTGTAAGATATACAGATATGAAGACAATAATGATTTAATTTGTATTCCTAGTAGTAGGTATATTTTAAGGAGCCAAAGTGCAGGCTAATAGTAACACTGTAAACAATACTGTGCCACTCTCAGCTCTCTGAATATATGAATGGGCTTATAAGCTCATCTATTGGGATGTGGAGATGTGGAAAGTTTGTGGAGAGTTTGTACTGCACCTAACAATTTAAACTTTACTTATTGCTGGCACAAGACCTTATATGGTTCATTATTTGACCTTGTGTCATTATAAATCATTGCGATTGTTTCCATTTGTATTAAGGTTGTAGTTCTGTTTTTATAAGTGGTGATCTGAAGAAATTAGCTGAAAGCAATCATGACTCATGCCCTTAATAAACAAATCTGATACACAACAACTTAATAACTATAATACTAAGCAACAAATTACATGATGAAGAACTTAACCAGGACAAAAGACATTTCTGAAGAGACTAGAACTGATCCAGGACTAAAGATTATTGTGAAATGATCTTGAAATTGTGTCAGTGAATAAGGTTTCCCTCAATTTAGATGAGATAATTGTATGTGTCCATTCTGCCATATTAAAACTTGCAATATTCTGTATTTGTAGCCCTTGTCATCACAATTGTTGGCTCTTACACACGGGCAAATAACAAAAAGAGAGAACTTGAAACTATCTTGAGTTTCAAAGTCCTGCCAGTTTTGAAAATGTTTTCAAATGGCAATGCTCTGCTCTGTGTTTCTGTGAAAGCTAATATTGTTCAGTAGGAATGCGATTGCTGTAATAATGTGCAGGCCCCGAGCTCCGGCACCTCAGGGAGTATAGGCACAGTTCGACGGCAGCTGACGAATGGTAGAAGCAAATGGTAATAATATGAGTCAGAGTCATATTGTTGGGAATTACAGAAAGCTGTGTTAGCCTCAAGGCCGGTGCATATAGAGGTTAAGCCAAGAAGTAAGGCTTTAGACTCGCAATGACCTTCAAATAACACAACTGTGCCAGGAAATGGGCTTTATATCCAAGCAAGTTTTTCTAAAAGCTGAGTCTTGCGGCGAGCGCTGTGTATCACAACTGGGTAAATTTCTCGACAGAGATGGAAGAGGAGCCCCAGAAAAACAATGAGAGAGGAGATAATATGTAGGGCAGGTGGTCTTCAGGAAATCACTTTTCTATTTCGGGGCTTGCTCCACTTGTGTGTGCGAAGTGTGTGCGAGTATGTTTTGTTGTGTCTGGGTTGGAAAAGCTCTCCCTCCCTCTTGGCGCACAGTGCGGGGTTGCTGCTGCTGCTGCTGCTGCTGCTTACAGTCTCTGAAGAGGATGTGTTGGCGTATCGTTGGCACTCACCCCTCTCTGCCTGCTAAGCTTTTGGCAAGGACAAATGATCTATTCACTTTGGGGATAAATTATTTGTTGGAATAAATTCATGTACTTTTTTTGGGACCATTTTGGAATCCATTAAGAACCCTCTACACTGTATTTATTTATTTGTTTCTTTAATCATTTTTGTATGGCTTCGAGACCCACTATCACCTGAGGATGACAAGCCACAACCCAAATAAGAATTTAATGTTATGTTAATGTAAAATATTGTATTTTTTCACAATTTAGTCAGTCTTTATTGATCTCACAATGGAGAATTTCACCTGTTACATCAGCTCTCAAAGTAGACACGAGATGTGCAAACAATTAAATAGTGAATAGAGTTATCTTATATACAATGAATACAAATGAGCCTACATATCTGAAATAATGATCAAAACAATGCAGCAGTGCCATTTTAACAGACTCAGTCAGTATGTTTATAACCTTTTAGCAGATAAATATTGAAAGAAAGAACCCTGAGACTGACAATGGTTCCACAACCCACCAGTTGAGAACTATTGATCTAGATAACTTATAATAATGATAATGGTATGCTATGCTGTTTGGGAACGTAACATTATTACTGCAAATATTAGTCAAATAATAATGTTTTTTTTAACCTTCTCCTGGTATGTTCTATCCCTTGCTTTTATATGAAGCACCCATTGAACAAAACAAATCTTCCTCTTCAGCATTATTGTCAGATCAGACCATATGAATCACCGTCCACATCACCTGTTGCTAAGGCACTGCAGTAGTATTAGTTTTCAATGTCATATTATAAACATTGTATACCTGAGATAGAATATAATTAAATCACAACCACTTAGGAATCCTGACATTATGTACTGCGACCTACTGTTCCTAACTCTGTAATCCCCGTTCAGTAGTGACACTGTTTCTTTTGTATTTTGTTTCCTCTTCCCAGTGGTCGGTGTACATCCGAGCGGCGGTACGCAAAGAGAAAGGTCTGCCCATCCTGGTGGAGTTACTGAGGATAGACAACGATAAAGTGGTTTGTGCCGTGGCCACCGCTCTGCGAAACATGGCTCTGGACATCAGGAACAAGGAGCTCATTGGTGAGTGCTGATATGTGCATTTCCACATCCAGAAAGCAGACATAATCCTACCTGTGTCTATTTAATGTCAAATATACAAGCTGCTTTGAATCTCCGTGTTTAAGAGATTGACTTTGATAATTGAGGGGTCGTTTAATGTTAATCACTCTGACTACGGCGGGAGACATGCTTTTAATAAACCAATATAATTCTATGCATGGAATTGATGTGAAGATCAAGTTGTGGGAGTATGGTTGAAACGACTAAGTAGGCGTTAAGAATCTCTGCTGATAAATGTTTTTGAAAGGTATATTAGAGTGAAGAGGATAGCAGTGAAGAGATGAAAGGATTGCACAGAGCTTTCAGAGCTTTAGTTGGTCTTGCGAAGTGGTTGCATTATGATAGGTAAGCCTGATGGTTGACTCACTAACTTGACCCTAAAGCTTTTCACCTTGGTTTGTTATACAGCCTTATAGTCCCTTGTACGTCTATGCCACCTGCAAATAAAGTAAACATGCTTTTAACTTTTTATCTTGACTGTGATTCTGAGCTTTATATACTGTGTATATATATATATATATATATATATATATATATATATATATATATATATATATATTAATTTAGAGTTCTGTATACAATTGTATACATTGTTTAGTTTAGTTTAGTTTATTTATTTGACAGGGACATATACAGGAGCATTAATCAGCATATGAAGAGATGCTTTGTACCAGACTTTAGCTCTTGGAGCTAATTTCCATCTGCAGTCTCCGAGACATACAATTACAATACACTACAAAAAGCATAAAACAAAACAATACAGTTCATAATATTTACATACAGTATTTACATTTTATTTAAAGGACATTTTATCAAAGGAAAAACTTGTTCCTCTATAGTCTATACCCACCCCTACCCTTTTCAGATGTTAAATTTAGTTGTTGTTGTTGTTGTTGTTGTTGTTGTTTTTAATGCTGACATGTTTGAGTTCCCATAAAATGTTGTTTCACACCCAGGCAAATTTGTTTTAAGTCTTTGCATAGTTTTAGTGCAGTTGGAAGTTTGTTCCATTCTGAGATAGTTTTAAAAGAAAATTCCGATTGTCCTAATGTTGTTTTTCGTTTTGGTATGGTACATTGGCCATTGACTGTTGACCTTGTTGTTCTGACCATCTGATCATTAAAGTTTGTCATTTGATCAGGCCACAAAAGGTCTCAAGTCAGTCACTCTTGATTTCTCTGCCAAGCCTTAATAAGTGTATAAGTTTCTATTGGATCAACAACAAACTGATTTCAAAACAATGTCCCAAGTTTCTGCCCGTCACAAAAAAGAGGGGCTGCTAGTGAAGGTTTCAGACGTGCTCACAGTTTTTTTCTCATGTTGTCATAATTCAATCGGCCCTGGTCTCTGACCTTTCCAGTGTGAAAACCATGTTTTAAATTGCAAATCATTTAAATGGGTCATGATTTATTAGCTATTAGATCAAGCTTGATCCGGTCATCTAACATTTGCAGAAAATTGAAAAGAGGAGTCATGAAGTGAGAGCGTAATTATCTCTGGTTAATACGGGCTGGGACAAATGTATCTATATTATAAATATTAAATTACTTTTATGGCATCATGCATATTAATGAGGGGACTGTTCCCCGCTGTGTGATGTAGAAGTCTTTCAGGACAAGAGAGGGCATCCCTCTGGGCCCATGACTACTTTTAACAATATTTCACCAAATGTCAGATAAACATTTGGTTCATAACTTTTAAAAACTCAACTGGTTGTTACTTTAAAAAGAGAAAAAGAAAGATATATTCATTCTGCAATTTTGTGATACCTTTCTGTCACAAATTCTGCGGTTACACCATATAACTATGGTCTAACTGCAATTGATTGATTACTCCAGCATTAATATGTTGAATCCTCATACTTGAATATTAAAGTTTCAATAAAAATCATATTGGTCCCTATGTATTGTGATGTATGTCGTATATAGTTACATTAGTATTATACACATGTCAGTAGTATTTTGACAATCACGAGACGGCTTTTAAGAAGAGCGTTCTACTAAATGGGTATTGTTATTACACCCTGGTATGTTACAGTTGGAGTATCAACATCTATGGGCAATTTTAGGTCTTGTCTAGTCTACAATTCTCTGAAAAGTAGCATAGTCTCTTGTCTTTCTTAACTTAACACAATGATAGATAGGTGTGCTGTAGTGTGACATTTTTCTGTCACACTATGGATAATCTGACAGGTACACAATATTAAAATTGAACAGGAGTCTTTTGGTTTAGCTGACAGACAAGACAGAAGGATTTAATACAATGAAAGACAAAGACTGACTGACTAAAACTATTGCTAATAGAAAGTCAGAAGAGGATTTATATCAGTTTAGCCTTTGCAAACTGCCTTTCTAGTTTGTCAGTAAAGCTAAATGTGCTGCTTGTTGTCTTGCTTGTTGAATGGAGAATTGAGTTTAAAATCCAAGGAAAACCATCTTTTTCCATGACATGAAAAAAATAATGTAGGTGCTTTGAAAGTCGTGAGTGTGTCGTAGACCATTAGTGCCGGTAAGGATAGCACTATCACCACAGGCAAATGGAGCGATTGGAGATGAGGAACATGTTTTGCACACAATAACGGAGGATCTATGTGACAGAAACGTACAATTATATGGTCTAGGAACAAGCAAGTAAACAAACAAAACAGAAATCCTGGGAGAAGAGTTACTATGGATATAATATATATTTTTTGTTTTAATGGGATGTGAAAAATGCTTGGAGATGTGAATTTTTATATTGTACTTGTAAGTAACTAATTTGCTTTGTTCAGTTTGTGGTTCTGTTGAAAAGTTGTGACGTGGATTCACTTTATGGTTGATCATGACGTGATTTAAGACTGTGTTTTACAAACCGTGGTGCATGTTCTTAATGTGGGATATTGGCTTCTCCAAGGGAGACTCTGGATGATCAGTACTTGATTTAGTGTCATTTCTGGTTTCATTATTCTGCAATTATGGCTAATCTTGGTGTGGGTCTTGTTTTGTCCATAAGCAAGACCTGGTTTTGACCTTTTTTAATTGAATCCTGATTTAGATATATGTATATGTATATGATTTAGTTCTGATTTGTCTTGATTATGTATCTAACCATAAATGTTTTGAGGTAATAGAGATTTCTTTGTTTTAAGGGATCCTTCTGTCCAGGTTTAGTTTCAAACCAAAAATAGTCACTTACTGGTAATTATTTAAAGAACATATAATCTATTAGTGGCCTTAAGCAAAATTATTAGAACTCTTTCCATCACCTCTCAGTATATTTACCTGTGTGAGAAAGGACCAGAGCATTGGCAAAGGTTTCTGCTCGTGCATTAATTTGTCTCCCTTTGTTCACTGCCTTTTTTTTTTTTTTGAAAAGCGGTTCAGCAGTGTATGCTTATATCCCAATCTGTCTGTTTAATGTGATTATATGGCATGTTGATGCTACTGAGAAACCTCATCTGTCAGTGTTTTTTGTCTCTTCCCTGATTTCACCTCCTTTTAGGCTACCATTTGCATAATGCACTGTAGCACTGACTGTCTATGCTATTCTCTCCCTTTTACTTACAGATGGCAATTGGACACACATGAATTAGGAGCTACTATACAACTGAATGCCAAATAGACTGGGCTTTTTGTGTTGTCTTTTTTTCTTTTTCCAATTCCGTTAACATAATATTATTCTCTATAAACATGCCTTGTCTGATGCCAAATGGAAACTAACGAAAATGGGGAAAATAAATGGATGCACGAAGTCTAAATGATTTTAATATTTTTGTTGAAAGAGGCTTGTTCCATCAGCGTAATCTAAGTGAGTGTCAAGACTGTCTAATGTGTTTTTATTCAAATCGCAGATCCTTTATGTGAAATACTGTACTGACGGTTTCAATAAGTGGGTAATGTACTGTCGCATCTCTGGATTTGGACAATTATCTCCTTTTTAGATGGTAAAAATGCAAGACTTACAGTGATTTATATTGAAACTTGCTATGCACTTAAGCACTGCCAAGCATTTAATCTTAATTATCTGACTTCAAGGACTTGGGTTATAGAAGACCATCTCTATCCAGTACTTTATCCTCAACTCTGTTATAGTGACAGTGCGTGGGTGCACGTTTGTGTGTAATATGGTGTGCAACAGCGTACAACTCACATTTTCACATATGGATAACCTTTGATGCACAGAAGCATTTATAGGTGTTGTGTGGGATCGTACGTCAGTTTGTCAGACACAAAGCATATAGGGAGAATATTAGTGAAAAACTGCTATAAAAAAAGAAAAATCCAAACATCTGAAATAGCACAAAATGTTTTTTATCGTCTCACTGAATATTGACCTGGTGTTCATCCAAGGGATTTTTATCTAACTGCTATTCAGCAAAACGTTGTATCAGCTGCAAACTTGCTTTGTAACTATGTGGGGACTAAAGTGGGGACTTTATTTTGAAAGTTCCATGATGGACCTATTTTATTTCTATTTATTATCACGGCTTTTCTATATTCTCTTTGTCTCCGTCCGATACAGCTTCAGACATGAGCTCACCTCCGTCTCTCACATGGCCCCTCTCTCTCTTTGTGTGTCTCGTACTGATGACATCAGCGCTGGAGGAGTGTTACTGTGGAAACGGCTGTAGTGCACCGTAGGGATGTCACTAATTGTGGTACCTCTGAAGGTGTGCTTTATGTGAACTTGTGTTGGGGAGGTGTGGAGGAAGAAAGATTGTGGGTGGGAGGAAAGATGCGTGCTTGAATTTGTGTAGGATTGGGAAAGGCTTTGGGCGTAATGAAAAGTGGAGGACAGAGAAGCAGGTTTTATTTCTTTATCAATTTATTTATTTACTGCCAGATACATTATACCTGGAGGCTCCAGGCAAGTCCTAGGACATGCTGGGCAGGACTATGTCTCACATCTTTGGATCCCCGAGAAAGAGCTTGAGGAAGTGTGCTTGGATAGGGAATAGGGAACTCTGAATTAAAGAGCTTGAGGAATTAAGTGGAAGCTGCTTTCTTACGGCTTTAGTCTTGTGTACATATTGTTCAGATTTGTGTAATATAAAACTCAACTGACTTGAATTGTTCTCACAATGGAGAAATTGCATTGTATAAAAGGAAAGAGGGCGGCATGGTAGCGCAGCGGTTAGCACTCGTGCTTCACAGCTAAAAGGTCCCGGGTTCGATCCCCGCATGGACGGGGTCTTTCTGTGTGGAGTTTGCATGTTCTCCCCGTGTCTGCGTAGGTTTACTCCGGTTTCCCCTACCACTAAAAACATGTGCAATAGGCCAGGATGAATGAGAGTGTGTTTGAGAGTGTGCATGGGGACGACGGATGGAAATTAGCCCAAAGCTACAATCCGGTGTGGCTTGTTTACATGCATGAGACCCATGTATGTTCATTAAAGGGGGGTATTATGTAAAATGACTTTTTCAAGCTTTATATCATGTTATTATGTCATTCCCTCATTAAACACATGCCTGGAGTGTTGCCTTGGCTCATTCACATATTTTTGAGAAATCAGTAAAAACTTAGACGGCAGCCATTTTAGGTGTAGCTATGCCTCAGTCCTCCTAGGAACACCCCCACCTCCTGGAGACGCCTCTGGACCTTTTGTCACCAGCCAAGCCACCAACCACTGCTCCTCAGCTCAGCAGAGCCCCCTCCCCGCACAGTGTTGTTGTTTAAATTCCACAGCAGTGTGCTGAAGGGGGCGTGTCGGAAAGCTTCTTAAAGAGACAGAGGCCTATTTCAAGACGTTCAGTACAGCCATTTTGAGAGAGCAATTTTATTCAAGGCAGTTATTTTAATTTACTGCATATACAGACCACAGAAGGTTACTCATCATTGTAGTATGCTATAGACTGGTGCTATGTGATTGAAAAAAGCATAATACCCCCCTTTAACATGTACTGTCCCAACCAATAAATAGAAAATAAAATGGACTTTAGAGTAATGGCATTCATGCATATTTTCAGAATTATGACTTAGAAACAAAGCATAATTGTGTGATCATCAGGCCATGCAGCTGTGTTACTGTTTGTATACTAAGCTGACGCACGTCCACACAGTACATTGTCATTGTTGTGGCAGCATTTTATGAAATTTCAGCGTGGCCTTTGGGAGGACTCTCGTGTGAAAGGGCCTGGCATGTGTTTTGTCACTGCTGTTTTGCTGCTCCTTGCATCCTTCATCCTTAGCTCGGTGTGCCAGACAGGAAGCATGACAGGCGGAAGACTAAAGAAAGAAAAACATTGTAGAAAAATACTACCAACATATTTTTTACTCTTTACTCCTCGCTTCTTTCTCACAACTGTGCATTATGTCAAGCATAACATTACCATTTAATATTCATGTTGTGTGTTTGATGCTCTGTGATGAGCCAGCATCAGTGGCTTATTTGTCAGACCATATGGCCTTGCTCCCCATGTGCATCACCTGTGTTTCCCTCTGTGTTTTGGATCATTTTGTTACAGACCACATTAGCGGTAATACCCCAGAGAGTGTTTTTTTTTGTAGATACCGAATGGAGCAAAATACTTTTGATATTAAGGCACCACATAGTTCACCACCCAATACATGGTGAAGAGACAGTAAAGACGAGGTTCCTAATATTGAATTGTCAGAGTACATGAGATAGGAAACACCCTTGGATCTTTGGATGATCCTACTTAATATAATATCTACACAGCAAACTAAATTGGTCCCAAGCCTGAACCCTGGGGAACCCTGAAAAAAAGATGATGATGATAATTATAACGTTATTGCAATATTCAAGACATTTTTCTTGCATTGTAAAGCGTTACTTGTGTCCACAGAGTTAGTATCCAAAATGCTATATCATTTTTATCTTTTTCTCCTGGTGCTTTTGTGTCTTGGTGCAGTTCTGTTTTAAATCTTTTACCAGCTTACGTACAATTTAGACAGACACATAGGGCAAGAAGACAGAGTTGTTTGAAAAAAGTTGCAAAAAAGTGACAAGTTGACTCGCTCCAATTGGCATTCATTCATGTTGGCTTTAAACTGCCCTTGTTTCATCTGTCTCTGTTAAGTTTTAATTTATTTACTTTCCCCAAACTTTGCTCTGGGAGTTGTTTATGTCCATTTAGGCTGATAAGAGTGCATGTAATTGGTGCACAAATGTTACTGTTAGCTTTTCTTTTAGGCAGGCCATAATCCCAACCTCATTAGTATGCTGCACTCTGTACTGTTTCAATTATAGCTTGAGAAAAATAAGTCTATTTGGTGTCTTTTAAAATGTTTTTTTACTTAAGTGAGTGACATTATTGAAGCATGAAAAATATTTTGAGAAATTACTGTTTGTTATGAACCGTGATTCACAACAAAGGAATATTTCTTAATAGAAAAAGAAAAGGGTTTTTTTTTTCAAGCTTTTAACTTGCTTTGATAAGGTGCCCCTAGTGATGGTCCTCTGTGTAGTACAAAGTATGTTCAGAAAAATTAACAAGTAATTTATGCATCATGTATAACTAAAGCTCTATATTTTATTCATAACCAGAGAATCCCCTTCTCGTATGTGTAGTTTGTGTACTCTTGTTTATTGTGGAAAATTATTCAAACATAAATAGAATAAAAAGAATAGACTTATGTACCTAGCTTTAGACATTAACGTGAACATATGAAGATGATGTAAATATCATTATGTATAGTTATGTTTAAGATGTGTGTGGTCCAAGACAAATCACAGCTCACATGAGTTGAGCTGAACACCTATTACTTATTATTGTTTTGATATTTGCTTATTGTACATAATGCAATTGTGCTAATGTTTTTATTTTATTTCTTTTACTGTGTTTTTCTTGTCAATTTGTAAAGCACTCTGGGATTTTTGCATTTTAAATGTGCTATAGAAATAAAGTTGACATCGACATGTCCAGAGGATGTTTTCATCAGCCCCTTATTACCATTGGGACACACTGTTAACTCACTAATAAACATGGTTTATTGTCACACGATGCCACACCTCGACCAATCGCATCACCTCGTCTCCCCCCACATCTCCCTTAGACAATTACCTCCGATTTTAGTTCGCTAACGCTCTCCTTTCTTCGTCGGTAAACAATCAAATCACTCCATTGTTGAGGGTAATTGGATCTCTTTAAATCAAATCAGCCATTATAGCCCTGATGAAGCCCGGCCTTCTCGATGTGTGAACGCGGGGGAATGCAGACCAGGAATACATTTCAGCGGGTGCCTCCCAGCTGGAGAGGGTTATATTGGCGAAGTGGTGTAATGGAGGTTTATTAGACACTGTCAGGCAGCCAAAGGGCTTGCTACTCAGCTTCAGGACATGCTCAGGTCAAATTCACACTTCAGTGTTGCACAGGAGAAGGCAGGATGTCCACACTCCTGAGATTTGTGGGGTTGTAGGGATGCCTCCATGGAAATAGTTTATAACAATATAGAAAGCTATGCCCAATACTTTTGTAAACGATGCAGCTGGCATTTTGTGACTAAGGGCCAAAGTTGGTGAGCAAGTTTTCCACAAGATGTCAATATGGGCCAAAACAGTGAATAAGTGTTAAGAATAGATAATTTACCAGACAAACTGAGCCAAATTCCTGCTTGATAACTAATTGTATTTATTAGGCACCGAGGCTCAGAGTCATTTTTACAAACGAAGACATATTGTAGAATTATAAGTAACATACATTTAAATTATTGCATAACATGCATTTTTAAAGAACATTGAGTTTGAGGATTTTAGAAAATAAGAGTGTGTAATAAGGTTGTGATTATTGTAACAAGATTGCTAAGCATGTCATAATAGACAAGTCTTTAATTGTCTGTACGGTGGCTGAGTAATTAACATTCTTGCCTGACAGCAAGAAGGTCCTGGGTTCAATTCCCGGACCGTGTGACTATTTGCGTGTTTTTTTCATGTCTGGGTGATTGTCCTGAGTGCTTCAGCATCTCCAATCAACCCAAAACATGCACATGTACAAGCAGTGCGGACTGGCACCAAAAAGAGGCCTGGCAATTTTAGCAGAGAGGCCACATTTGCGGCCGCATCTCGCTTTATTTATTTATTAGCCTTTTTATATGGTTGTGCGCCACAATTGTGATGAGCGGCGAGCGAGCGCTGGTGTGCTGCGCTTGCAGCCATTGCCAATAGCGGCGCTTCCTCGCTTTAATTAGCTATTTATTTGTTTGTGATGCGGCCACAACAAGTGATGAGACAGGCGGCCGCAGTGGCATTTGCCACATTGCCAATGGCCAGTCCGTCACTGTGTACAAGCCAATTCTCCAGTCTAACCCACTGCTCCAGTATTGTTTGCGATCAGATTTCGTGTGATGTTTTTGCTCTTTTTGTCTCATGATAAATGATAAGATGTATTAATTGCATACCAATGTGGCTGTAGGACTTGGAGGTGGGTGTCTTGGGTCACACAGAAAAACTGATCCTAATTTCTATCTAATGATCAGTCAAAGGCTTACAATAATAATAGCTTTAGTACGCCTTCTTAATTTAGTTGTCTGTGCTGCCATATGGAGAATGTTTGCCCAGCTGTATGAATTATCTTTCTAAATGTATGCGTAGAGGAAATCGGTGTGCGTGGATTTTAGCACATATTATTTGAAAGCAGATATCCTATGTCCTGACATTTATACTACACTCCTATGGACCGACTGGAAAGCCTTTTCACTGATGTCACTCTTCTATTATTCATGAAGTGTTTCCCTCTGTGGGGGAAGAGAAACTGTAATATCTTCAATAGGATTTAACTTTATTATATACAGTAGGCACAAAGGTACAATCATTCTATGTGAGAAACAGTCATTATCTAAAGGCAGTGTCTTCTGAACCCAGTGCTTTATTAAAAGCACATTTACAGCACAATTCAAATATAATGGCTGGATACAACATTTTCTTTAACCTTTACCTCGTATGAGCCCTATTTATATTGGTACATTTTATTTCATTGGCACTAGTATTTAAAGTTATTTCAATTTGGTACACAGGAGTCGGAATAAGTTTATCAAATGGACAGTGAATGAAAAATGTACTCATGCAGACCATGAGAAACATGTGAGGCCAGTTTCACATCTTTAGGCCATGTCCTATTGTGCCCAATCATTGCTCTTTTCCGCAGGACCTTGAAGAGTAGTGGTAGTGTGGTGGGAGTTGTCATATGTGGCCCTTAATGAAAAAGGTTTGGCAAACCCTGATGTGGAGGATGCAGTGGATAAGACTAGAGGCACATAGACATTCCTGATGAGATAGGAAGGACGCTGTGGTTATTGATAAGCAAGGACAGACCTGCATGTATAATTTAGAGATATGCTGACAGCGCACTATCAGTGCATCTGTCTTTAAGTTTAAGGAGGAAATGTTAATAGGATCACACACATGTGGTGATAGCTTCATGGTCTTTCTCTGTGATCTTTGCCTGGACTCCTGGATTCCCCCCAAGCCGCTCACTTGCCAAACGATTCAGTCCCTCAATCACACTCGGAGTCAATCAATAAATTGTCAATCACTGAGGCAGTAAATTATCCACGAGTCAGTCACCAAATGAGCCGGGGCTTTAATCTAGTCATGCAGCGGGGTCCGTAAACAGTCAGAAATGAGCCCAGATCATTACGTGGACCGAGCCGCGAGGTTACACTATCAGGTGGCAAATCAGTCAGGAAATTAGCCAACGTGATCCAAGTCTGTCTGTCAAGTAATGGCAGTTTAAGGGCTTAACTTTGTCCTTGCAGGCGAAAGACAAAACGAGCTTAACCTCGCGAGCCTGCAAACATGAGATAACAATGGTCCAATTAACCCACCACTCCATCCCCACAGTATGTGTATTAGGACTGCATAATATAGTGCCAAATTCTCGTTATCACAATGTTTCATGATGAAGTATCTATATCGCAAAACCTTAGTTACATTACAGTATTATCACAAAATCTGTGAGATTTTCCACCCCACTACGCTTGACCCATTTTTAGTCAGCACAGCCTTAAACAAAACTCATTGTTAATTAAAAATGTGCAAACGTTCAATTTGAGTTGTGAATTTTCTCATGTAGTTGCATTTAAGTCTTGTTTTGGTGCAGATGTATGTAAGTATTGTTTTGAGACGATTTGATGAACAAAGAAATAGCTTACAATGTTTGTTAAAATTTAATGGAACGTACTGTGTTGAAATGGTTCTGTGATATACAAGCAGAGCTGTTATAGTAGTATTCAGGATAGTTTTAATATTATGCAGCCCTAATGTGTGTTTGAGAGTTTAAAAGGTGTTTGCATAAGAAGTGTGTCTAATTATCGTGTTGTCCCAGCGCATGGCCACGTTTATAAAGGGGATAACGGCCCATCTTATTGACCTGCCTCTGTGTACAATTTGGCCTTTCTCAGTCACTCCCGGATCACTTAGACTTATTAGAGGTAATATGAGCGAGGGATTTACTGCTGGTCTACAGGACTCAAGGTAATACAGTGATGAATTGCTTTGGAATGAACACACAGAAGTGGGACGTTATTCTTATAAGGTTACTCAAATGGAGGGCATTGAATAGCTAACAGGTGACTCGTGCTGGTAGCTCATTTTGGGGAAATAGCTTTAGCATGTAGCTTCGTATGCAGCATTTTGTCTTAATCAAAAGTGAGTAAACCATGAGTTAGCCACAAGCCTGGATAAATGAGGAGAGCTGTAATGAGAAGGGAATCCAGTGCAAATTAGTCTCACTGCAAATCACTGCATGTTATAATTCAAACAACAATAAAGGGATTGCAGAAGGGGGAAAAATAAAGAAAATTAATTGGATTCCCTTTTTAATGTTTTATTGTAACTGTTGCATTTGGCCAACCTCAAAAATCTGCACCACTTTATTTTTCAGACCAAATGCTATTGCTCCAGCCTGAATGCGCATAGGCCTTAGACTGTCTCTGTCAGCTTCTCCTACCATTCTTAATTACTGCGTCTCTGTCGTTTCGATTTCTCCAACCACTGATTCTTTGAATGTCAATTCTTTTTCATTTTCCACATACGCCAGCCTTTTCACTAAAATACCACAAGTCACTCTTTATTGGATTCCCAGCATGTATGCACCACTGAGTGTCTGTTGTTGAGTTCTCTTCCAGAAAACCTTTAAAGCAGGACTTTATAGTTCTGTAGTGGTTCTACTCTCCTCTACTGCATGATGATATAATCCATTAGACCAGTCTGCATTACGGGTATATTATAATTTGAGTATTTCTCAGACTCTTAGTCTTTGCTGTATATAAGAAATCGCTTTAATATTTTCTGAGCATAATGCCATAGCCCTCTTAGGGCACACAATTTATCTAAAAGCAATTTGGGACCAACTTTTCCATTGTTTTCTCAAAATTGTTTGTACAGAACAATGTGCTGAGACAGAGAATTGATCCATTTGTCCTCTCTGCAGGTAAATATGCCATGAGAGACCTGATCCATCGGTTACCGGGCAGCAGCAGCAGTAACAACAACACCACCAGCAGTGCCACCTCTGTGAACGCCGGCTCGGCCAGTAAGGCCATGTCCGACGACACGGTCACCGCCATCTGCTGCGCTCTGCACGAGGTCATCACCAAGAACATGGAGAACGCCAAAGCACTACGGGACGCCGGCGGGATCGAGAAACTTATCGGCATCGCACGCAGCAAAGGGGACAAGTAAGTTGTAAACACTAAAGGTTGCTAATAATCATGATGAAATAAGGATGAACAGGGGTGCAGCACAAAATTCTAGGCCTTAGGTACAAATCATCTTGGTGGGCCCATACAACATGTTTTCTGTTGAATTGTAAGCATTGAAAAGGTTTGTGACTCAACATCATTTACCCAAATGAAGGCAGTTCTTGACAATTGGTAGAACTTCCTGTCTTGATAAATTCTGTTGAAAATAGTAAAATGATAAAAAGGTTAGGGGAAAAAATTAATTACAGCCTATTTTATTGCTTTTTGACGGACACACTGACTCAGACCATTCAGCAAAGAGTCCAGCAGTGACCAGTGGCTGTAGACTCACACATCCATCTTTCATAAGGAGTGACAGTCCACTCCCTGCGACCATTCATCCACAGAGGACCGCAGGCAAACAACACTGCGAACGAAGAGATACTGTTGCCGCTGGTGAGTGAGCTTGGTGTTCTGGCTTGCTGCTATGGCAACCAGGGGCCAGAGGTTACTGTGATGTCCGGGCGTTAGCAGACAGAGGCGGTCAAAGTTCCTAGGTCATATATGGATTTATTGTCACGGATGGAGCCGGAATAGTCTATTGGGAGATGCGTGCTCATGGGGGGCATTGCAGGAGATGAGGTGCAGGGAGGAAAGCAAGGAGTACAAAATACACCGCCACTGGAGTTAGCCGCTAATAGCCAACACATCTTCATTTTCTCCGAATAGGTGCGCTGAGAATAGCTGTGGCTCGTATAACCTGCGCCGCATGGTACAATTTACATTTTGAGCCTGTGGTTTAAGTAGAAATTGAATGGATAGGAGGTGGATGAGAAATATCGAAATAGTGAATTGGAATTGAATTGAACGAGGGTTGCACAATATGGCACAAATTATCGTTATCATCCGAGATGCAATGTCCATTTGCAAGAAGTGTGACATTCTTTTGCTAAAAAAGTCTAAACAAAAAATCTTCACCACTGTAAACTGTGTAAACTGCTCCTTACGGGTTTCCCCTGGGGCATCAAAGGATGGGTCAAATGCATAGAACAAATTTCCCTATGGGGGCAATACCTTACATTACCTTATCTTACTCATACCATTATTATAGTCAAAAATAAGGTTATATAAGGTTAAAATCTGTGTGCATTAAAAAGGCTTATGGCTAACTCTCTGAACTGGTCTTATAATCACACAAATAATTAAAGCAAAACAAGACTTTAATCATAGGTCCGAAAACTACCACTATGCTGTGAGTGCTCATGTCTCCAGTCCTGTACGGATGGTAACTTGAGAAATGTATGTGCAGAAAATGTAAATTAATGTGAGCCTCCTCCAGACGTGCAAAAGGGCGAGGCTTCTCCGAGGACTCCTTCGAACTATATTTTTCAAGTGTCTGGCACAGGGCTATTAGCTTGGCAGAGAGGGTCATTTCACACTCATCCGGCAACTCCCTGTTTTAAGGACATTTCGGGCTATAAAAGGAGCAATGGACCACTTACTTGTTTAAAAGCCTGCGCCCAAGCTCCTCAGGCCTCTAGTGTTACTGAGGAGTAGAGGAGAGATAGGACACATAATAACACTGAAATATTATTTGAAGCAATGGGATCCAAGAGAAATGACTATTATTGTCTTTATCTCACTCCAGACACTCGGCTAAAGTGGTGAAGGCGGCCTCTCAGGTGCTCAGCAGTATGTGGCAGTACAGAGACCTGCGCTCCCTCTATAAGAAGGTAAGAGTACAGCTTCACATACGCAGTAATACTATTTCATTTGAGGCTTATTTGTTTGGTAAACGCAATCACGGTACACAAACAATGTTATTTTGAGCCTATGCCAACAACTTTCTCAATACATTGAGACATTGTGTAGGTTTGAATGATACCAATCAATTACAATGATATTGAGTAACCAAGTAAGCAATTGTTTGTTTCATTACTGACATCTAGTGGCTGGGGTTAGTGTCAGTGTTTGATCAAAGCTCTTGTACTTGGCATTCGAACCCTGTTTGAATGCCAAGTGTGAGTTTTGAGCCCAACAAAATAATGTAGCCTATATTTACTACAGTTTAATCTGTTTCCCAACATTGGCATCTCAACTATGTTTTGTATTGACACAATGACATTATTATTGTTAACTCAGTAACTGATTTGAGACTGAAGGGTAACATCTTGGTGATAACAACCAAAACGATGGAAATCTAATATAAAGCCAATACAAGCATTTGTGAACATGAAGTAAATCAGTCTGTACGTTACTGCTGTCAATCAAAAAGAAAAGTATCCTCAAAAATTTACAATAGGCTTGTACTCCATGATTCTGGTTTAAGATCTGTCCCACGAATGCTGCACTGCGGCTTCCCTCTGCTCCCATCTGCACCGAAGGATAGGTCAAACGTGATATTTTGTAGACCTATACTTAATATAACAGCGTTGTATATAAACTCCCTGACTTGCGCTATAGTAAACCTTATATTCAGTATGCACTGTGCACCTCTCTTGTATGTGTGTGTAGGTGTGTGTGTGTGTGTGTGTGTGTGTGTGTGTGTGTGTGTGTGTGTGTGTGTGTGTGTGTGTGTGTGTGTGTGTGTGTGTTTGTGTGTGAGTCTGAGGTCAGCTATAACTACCTTCAAACCTAAGAATAATTGGCTTCAACTGAGCCTCATCACTGCTGTGTTTACAGACACAGCAGGATCGATACGTTTATGTTAGTCTCCAACCCAGTGTGCCTTCACCCTTTATTATTTTCAGCAAACACACGCGACCACACAAATGCACAAACACACACTGCAACTCCCAACGAGGCCATAATTCAGTCCATCACCGATAACTGTAGCCCATTAAATCAGCAGCTAACTTCAGTCTTTGGAATGATACGGACTGTAAGCCACAATAAAAGTACTCAATGTTTAGATATAAAGGAACATATTGCATTTTCTAAAGACTCTTAAGTTTAAATCCATTGTATTTTCTGAACTGTCAATTTGATTAAGAATAAGAGCATATGTTTTTGACCTGCTTTCACTTCAGAATAATGAGTGTCTCTGAGTGTTGGGGCTAAGGTTACAGTATATGATTTGTATTGATTCTGCAATGTTGGAGAGGAAACACTTTAACAGACTTCCAGAACGTGTGTCAATCAAATGTAGATCTAGTGTTGTTTCGAGTTTCCTTATTTGTCAACCATGTACTGAAGCAAAAACGACAGATTTTTTTATTTGAGAGGTCAAAAAAAATGACAGTGTTTTCAATAAACCTGTGCATCTCCATCTGCAAGTCATGCGCGTGTAAAGTTCACAAAGGTTGAGTTAGTTTAGTCCATCCTGGCTGTGAAGTAAAGAACCCCACTGGTCCATAAAAACATCTACAAGAAATCACTCATTCCATCTGCAGTCACTGTCCTAATTAGTGCCCGGTAGCATTGTACTTTTATGTTGTTCTTTTTGATGTGTTATTTTTCAATGATGTTGTGTGTGTTTTTACTGAATGAGTTTTAATGAGCCCTGTTGAAAGACAAATGTCTGCTCTTTTGAACAGACAATAAAGTTCTATACTATTCTATTCCAAAGCGGCATCATTTTATATATATATATATATATATATACAGTGTATAACCCAAGTGTTTTGGATTACAGTTTTTAATCGCCTGTATCAGTGAGTCTGGATTAGGTCTTCACAACACATTGCCAAAATCACTGAGGTCTTCTATCTGTCTGACATTTCACACACATTAAAACAAAATGCATGTTAGTTTAGCTTTAGTTTCCCGCCATTTCACAGTTTGTTGAAAAAAACAACAAATAAATAAAATACTCACAATACTCATGTTTAAGAAGAATAACTTTATTGTCATTACAATTTTACAACGAAATTGCATAGCTCAGATGTTGGGCCAACCTGAGCAGCATGTTTTTGGAGGTAGGGGAAACCGGAGTACCCGGAGGAAACCTACGCAGACACGGGGAGAACATGCAAACTCCACACATAAAGACTCCTGGGACCTTCTAGCTGGAAGACTATCGCGCTAACACACCGTGCCGTTTGTAATGTAATATGAGTATTGTATAGTGAATCGTCAGTTTAAGTCATGTAAGGATACTGGCCTGTAGCTTTAAGGCCTGTTCTAGACACCCATTCCTTCATTCATCTTTTCCCTGCGATCACTCAAAGCCCAATTCCCACGCGGCCCCTGGGAGCTTCATCTGCTCCACACTTCTCTAATCATTGCCACTGGAAAGCATTACGCTCAAGTAGACGGCATAACAGTCCAGCAATCAGGCGCTGAGGACATTGGTGTGAGCCAGTTAAGGAGTGTCTTTGATTATTTAGCACCCTGTCTGGCTCGGGATAGGCCGGGATGTAGGTGGGATATTAATTTAAGGGTTCCTCAAGATTGATGACTGTTTTTGAAAACAACCAAATGAGTTTTCCTTTGTCTCATTTGATCCGATATGATGTGAACATTATTAGAAAAACAAAAAGTATACAGAAACAAAACAAGATGTTGTTCCTATACCACAACACTATTAAAGGTCATCCATCTTTCTTATATTAAAACAAGATACCGTCTGTGCACTGTTTTTGTAGCGTTTTAACTTTCAACCATTTAAACTACTTTATCATCTTGGATTGTTGTTGGGGGTTGTTTTGCATGAGATGAACTTAAGTTTACATTTTCACTGTACTTAAGCTGTTGTTGGGGTTTGTTATGCATGAGATGAACTTAAGTTTACATTTTCACTGTACTTAAGCTGTTGTTGGGGTTTGTTATGCATGAGATGAACTTAAGTTTACAGTTTCACTGTACTTAAGCTAATGCATGTTTCGGCTGTAAATGTTGAAGTTCCCTAAACCTTTTACTTTGTAGTTCTGATTTCTTTTAATACATATTAGCAGTGTTGAAAATGCTCTGACCCAGTTGTCCAGCCATCACAAATGTGTTATTTTTAAAACTTGCTTGCTTGATCATAAACAACAGTTTGTTTGTTGCCTGTGATACACTTGCAGACAGGCACTACACTATTATAAGTGTTTTTACCTTCACATAAGTAGCCAAAGTTATGATCCTTGCATGCCATCACTCAATCTAAACATGACATAAACATAATGGATTTACAAACTAATTTTACGACAGTGGGTGTTACTTTTGCGTATCCACACATGTGACTTTATCACTCACGTACAGAACTCTAAATAAGTGACTTTACTGCTGGTATTCCAGCATGACGTATTGGGTCATGCATGTTAGCTTCAGCAGAAATCCTGTTAGACTTCTTCCCAAACATGGATTAGCATATATTTTAAATGAAAGTGGACTTGGGTCTCCACAGTGGCTGTACAGAAAAGGGGAGGAAAAGGTAGTTTAATGTATAAGGTAAAACGTTTGAATTATTTATCTAACGTCTTGAGTCAGAAGTGTTGGCTATGAAGCCTGAGCAAATAAAGTAAGCATGTTTGTATGTTCTTGCAGTTAATCATCTCCTACAGAATTGCCATTGCAGAGGCCTGTGCAAAAATAAAATTGCATATGAAGTGTATCGATGCTGACCTTTGAATGTCGCCACATGAGTAATCGAGAGGCCATGAATAAACAGCAATTTGGTCAGAAATATCGTCAGAGAAGATTTGAAACACAGCTGTTCAGTCTCATTACTTCAGTACCCCAGACTTTGTGATGAATCATTCAAGAGTCTCTAATAAACAGCATTTATTTAAAACCAGACTGCTGAAAGATTTCACAAGAATCATTTACAAACATGTATTATTTTTATTTCAGCATTTTATCCATTCCGCATGTTTTTATTGGTGAAAAATACTTTCAAAAACATGTCTTTACTTTGAGCGACTAGCCCATTGCTGGTAAATACACCAAACACACAGCAGTGTCCAAATGCTTTTAGTGACAACTCCAATATTTTACCTTTTAAAATCTCTTATTAGTTACTAATGTGGAATGTGCCAGGAATACCAGAAATCTGTGCGGCTTTGTTGGCACAATTCCTAGCTTTGTAGGGACCTTCACCTCTGAATCACAAAACTTGCTACATTATGAAAATAATCTACTTCTGCTGTTGTTCATAGTGAGAGTATTGTGACTGTGTTGGCATTTCATCTTGTACTGTACCAAATATGCATATTTCCCAATCTTTTTATCTGAACAAACATAAGAACAGGATTCATTGTTTTTTTTCCCAAGAGAAAAAAAAATGTATTTTTGTTCTTTTTTTTTTGTATTGTGTGTTCAACTAACCAATATGTTTGCACAATCTAGAGCCCATACACAATCTGAAGAGTAAATTCCACACTATATTCACACGATTACACTTTGTCATGTCCTGGCTGCAAGCATAATTTCTGCCGGCCCGCGTTGGATCATTTCTTGATAAATGATGGCGTCCCGATACTCAATCACAAGCTCTTCTCATAAATACGCACACAGACATACTCAGCAAATGGGCACAAATCACATCATATCTGATACACATGTAGATGACAGATGGGGCAGGCGCAGGCTGTGTTTGTCATCTATGACAGCTTTACAATATGTTCTAGGACATGTTATTCAGACAATGTGTGCACTGGTTCTCAGGATGCTAACTCGATGTATTTGTTTGGAAGGCGGTAATGAAAACTATTTGTAATTGTAAAAGAAATTATTCATCAAGGACAAAAAAATAATGTGCGAGGTTGTATAATATTGGCATTAACAAAAAATGCTGGCCATTTATAAGAATGACAGAATGAATATTGTGTCATATTACACTACTACAAGTATTAAAACACTTGTGTAGCGCTCTCATATGAGTGAATGGGTCTAAAAACACTTGGCTATTTCT
Organism: Neogobius melanostomus; assembly: GCA_007210695.1. NCBI lineage: Eukaryota > Metazoa > Chordata > Actinopteri > Gobiiformes > Gobiidae > Neogobius > Neogobius melanostomus. Next base: position 5,043,762 of record VHKM01000035.1, on the reverse strand, counting down.
AATGAAAGAACTCCAACGTGAGAAAGACGCAAATGTCGTATCGCTGTCTTTATCCAGCTCTGTGCGTGAAATCAGCTGCACAGCACGAGTTAGGATGCCCTTCCGCTCCTGTAATGTAGTTTCAGGTGAAAAATAAGCGATGAGTTCTCTCACCGCTGAAATATTATTGAAGGACAGAGGGAACCGTGGGTTCAATTTATCAAAAGTCAGCCTAGAGCAATACTGACCCAGCTCTGCGGCACGCTGGGCGGCTCTGTTCACTGGTAAAGTCCACGGACAATCTATGCAGCGAGGCCCAGGGAAGTGCCTCTAGCGCAAGGGAAGTGCAAGTTTAAAGAATAATCTAATCGAATGTATTAGCTCTTGAGTTTGTAACACATTTTTATAAAAGAACATTTACATGTAGGCCGCCGTTTTCTTGGAAAATGTGACAATGTGCGAAAAGAGAAGGCTTTCATTTCCAGCGTGATGGCGCTTCAAGAAGGTGTAGAACTAAACTTGTTTTGATAGAAATATTGAACCTTTTTTAATAAGTTTTGTCTCAAAAACACTTTGTAATATCAGTCACTGACTTAGGCGAAATAGGTATTGTAGACTATTTAGCCCATTTTCCTAGTTTTTCTCCAGGGTTTTTCTTATATTTACCGACCATTTGCTTTTTAAACCGGCCAAAAGCTGGCTAACGGAAACCCTGCTTGCAGTGTCCCTCTGAAGCTTTTTGGTAAGTCATATTGAATGCACCTTATAGGAATAAACAAGTAGCGGTTATTAGCATGTGCTCACGTGTGAAAATACATAATAAAGTTTTTGTTTTTTACAGTTATTTCCTGAAATAGAGTAACTAAGATTGTGATGGTAATGTAATGTGTCAGAATCCTTTGAATCCAAATCTTCAAGTGGGGCTGCTTCAAGTACTTCTCAGGCTTTTCTGCTGTTCTCAAATATATTCTCAAGTTCAATGATTACTTTGTCACCATTGGGCCTCACCTGGCATCAAAAATAGCCAAAACAAACAGTGATGTCTCTCAACACAAAAATGTGAATATACACTCCTTTTTTCTTACGGCGACAAATGAAAATGAAATAATTATAATAGTTAAAGCTTTCAAGAATAAAAATCCACTGATTGGAATAACTTTGACATGAACATGATTAAAAAAGTAATACAAAAAATATATCAATGCCTTTAACACATATATGCAATCCCTCCTTTTCAACTGGTGAATTCCCTGACCTCATGAAGATTGCCAAGGTTGTTCCAATTTCTAAAAGTGGGGATAATCGTCAGTTTACAAATTATAGACCAATCTCTATGCTTCCTAAACTACGTATCTAAGATTCTGGAAAAACTTTTTGCTGCCTGCCTGGACAGCTTTGTGAATAAACATAATTTACTTAATGACTGTCAGTATGGGTTCAGAAACAATAGGTCAACTGCACATGCTCTAATCAATCTAAGCAAAGAAGTCACCGACAAAATTGACAATAATTTGTACTGTTTGGGTATATTCATAGACCTCCAGAAAGCTTTTGACACTATAGATCATGAAATACTCTTAAAGAAACTAAATAATAATGGGACTAGAGGGATCGCTAACTATTGGTTGAAGTCATATTTGACTGAAAGAAAACAGTATGTACAAATTGATGAACATGTATCAGCATGGAGGAATATAATATGCGGGGTCCCCCAGGGGTCGATTTTAGGACCTAAATTGTTTCTGCTCTACATCAATGATTTGTGTGAAGTCTCAACAAAGTTAAAATGTATATTATGACACAACTATACTAGGCTCTAGAAAAGACCTACAACTGCTCCTATCAGAGGTTACAACAGGAATATACAAACTCAAAGAATGGTTTAACAGAACTAAACTATCACTGAATTTTTGGAAAACAAAAATGATTTTATTTGGCAACGGAATAGTGACACTCAGATTCAAATCAATATTGATAATGCTTTGAACATTGAACATTTATGGACCACTCCCAAACCTGTTCATTTTATATTAAGCCCTGACATCATTGCTGATATAATCAATTGTCACCTACTCTATCAACCATGTCTATTTGATCTGTATTAAAGGAACTTGAGATAAATTACAAGCATTAAAAATGCTGTTATGGCCTGCTTCCGCTGGTCATTACAAATAAAATAGAATTGGGGAAGGCGAGATTTGGACCTGTTGTAGGGTCCCCCTCTCAACGGGCTCATAAATCTTGTCTTTTAAAGCACCACTCAGTATAGGATTATAAAGCGGTTCACAACATCAGCTAGTTAGGGCAGCAGGGTGGGGGCTCGCTGGTGGGGGGCTACCGCCCTCTACCAGCTTGCCACATAATAGCCTGGCTTTTTAACGCCTCATAAATAAAAATAAAAACACTGACAGAACAATCTTAACCAACATTATTACAGTTGAAGCAGGATAGAAATGAGAAACATGATAAATTTGAAGATGATATTTTTGAGAATGATACTTTTGAGAATGCTATTATTGTCATTGTTATTATGGTGATGATAATATATGTATAATAAATATGTGCGCTAGTAATGTATGTGTATGTATATATGTATACATATGTCTGTATGCGTGTATATATGTATATCTAAAACACTATGACTACTTAAACAATAAGTAAATCAATAGAATGGTGACCAGAATGGTAATATAATCGATAAAAACAATAAGAGAAATTATAAAACTAAGTAAATACACTCAGAAATCACTAACTTTTCTATTTGTATTGTATTGTATTGTATTTTGAAATTGGGGTAGGCACTTAAAAGCTTATTATTTATTTTTATTTTTATTGTTTTTTTTGTGATAATGTAAATGAAATGATCTAAATATTGTAAATAATAATACACTGTAAATAATAGCTCAAATAAATCAGATCAAATATCAACTCTTTTTTTTCAATAAAAAGTTGCATAGTGCACCTTTAATACTAATTTGATTGATATCATTCTTCTGTCTCTTCACTCTTACCTGCCCTGTGTCTTTAAGAATCTGAATTTATTGTAGTAAGTAGTAGTTGAATAGTAGTGTGGTGGTAGGCCCATGGTGGTAGAAGATGTTTTTCTACCACCATGGGTAGTAACTGCTGTCCACATACAAGTGTGGCATTAGACAGCCACAACATACTTAATAATGAAGAGATAAGCTCACAACTACACTACAGAGATGATTAAAAAAACATTGTGAGACGGAGATGAGCTTTTGACAACTTCAGAAGACATCAAACCAAAGCCTGGACGTTAGAAGCTGCCTCTGTTCTCTGTGATGTCTCTCTGATGTTCACCTGTTTCAGAAGGAAATCCAGAGAGAGGGCAGAGGTGAAGGCGCACGTGGATAAAATATGTGCAGAATTAACTTCTAATCCACATCTGTGTTAGAATTTTAAACTAAGGCAAAGCAGTGGGCCGGTCACGATGCCTTGTTGAGATTGCACAATAGATGTAGCTGCACGATAAAGGTCAGTCCCTAAATCAGCACAACCAGCAGTGACCAAAATGAAGAGTGAAAAGGGCAGAGGCACGTTATTTCTCTGGGCAGCCATGGATTCTGTTTAGAGGTAAAGCATTGCATTACGAAATCACAAAATAGAGGTGTCAAATGCAGCGTATTAGGATTTAAAGGCTTCTACCTGGTTCAAAAGCTTATTAGGCAATTTGTCGTCAACTGAACTAAGCATGGCATGGTACGCAAGAAATTATTGCTTTAGTAGTATTAGTATTTTCTCAATGGATCAGGTTGGTAGTGTGATCATCTCATGGCCATAAGGTTGGTGGTTTGATGTCAGCTTTCAACAGCGCATGCTGTCATTGTGCCCTTGGACAAGATGCTACACCCAGAGAGTGACAGAGAGAGTTTTGTTGTGGAGTGAACCACAGATTGCGAATGCAAGGAGGGTGGGCAGCCCGCTGGATGAAGCAAACCTCTACATAATAAAGGGAGTAAATGGCGCAGTTGAAAACTACTTTGTGAGCCACAAAAAAATCATTTTTTTTATTTGCCTTTAAAGAAAATAGCAGTTCCGGTAAAAATTACCGTTTAAGTTTAAATACATTTACAATTGAAGGATACTGCATGGGCAGAGATTGTCTATATGTGTATTTTTTATGCTTACTCTTGTATTTTGGTATGCACCAGTCTATATTCATTTTTTTTTTTTTTATAAAATTGCACACTTTAGCACAATACTGCATGACAGTGTTCATTAGTTACACAAGCCCACATGGAAAGCTCTACTAATCACGTGTAACCTTTTTACATTGCTGCTTTCTATAATTGGTGTCTGGTTGAGCACCCCAATACACACGCGCACGTCAAACACACACACACATGCACACATACTGTCCCGATCATTTGTTGTGTCACTAATCAACTTTTGAGCTCCCAGTGCTCTGACCTTCAACCATTACTTGCAGTGAGGGTAAAAGCAACAGGCGAAATGGTCGCTTGGCAACCAGCTCTTTATTTCCCCTCATTTGTGCCGAGAGAGAGAGAGACAAAGAGACAGAAAGACAGAGTGAGAGAGAGAGAGACAGAGAGGAAGAGGGAGTGAGAGGGAGAGAGTGGAGGAAAGTGGAGGTGGGTGGACAGATGAGGGAATTCCATTGTTAGAAGAGGAAAAGAGCCACAACTGTAAAAATAGATGTGGCCTAATTGTCAATATAATGTATACGATGGATAATGACCAACTTAGATTAACACTGATCGACTCAACCCATGTCAGTGCATATGTGGGTGTTCAAAGCACCAACATAGCAATTTAATTTACTTGTGTGGGTTGTGAAATGTATTACTTTAAATGCATTATTATTGTCAACATGACAGTTAGATTTACTACAACTGTCATGTTGTAGCCTAACCCTAACTCTAAGTATTTCAATTACTTTTTAAAGTTGTGCATTTTTTGGCCCAATTACTGCAAATTTGTTGCCAACAGCAAGGTCTTGAGATTATTGGATGTTCATAAATTAAGCGCTCTTTCTGTGGTCAACATTGGAGATGCACCGATCCAGCTTTTTTGCTACCGATACCAACACTGGGGTTTGAGTATCTGCCGATATCCAATATTTACCAATACCAAGAGACTTTCTTAAAAGTTCTCTTGAGTGAATTCACCAGGTTCTTAGCTTTAAAATGATATGCAGCATGCCCATATTTACTTATATTTAGTTGGTTAAAGTTGTGTTTTTAAGGCGTTGAGAGACAAAACTGCCATCGGTTTAGTATCGGGATATTTGTAGCCGATACCCGATATCATATTTTTTCCAGTATCGGCTCCGATACCAGTATCAGATCGGTGCAACCCTAGTCAACATGTTACATTCCTGTGCAACCTGAGATCAAATGTCTAATCGGATCGTGGGGTTTAGGCTCACATTTATAAAGGTGACGCAACAAATTCAGTAGTCATGGCCAATCAAGTTATACATTAGTTTTTGTAATTTATAAAATCATTTGGGAGCAGTTAATAATAAGGCATACGTAAATAAATAAACAAAAGTCATTTCTAAACCTTTTGTTAACAATTAACAGTATATAAAACAAATATTGTTAAAATGAAATGCCGTTATTTAACATGCCTGCAGACTCCTTTGGCCACCACTGCTACCTATCTTTATTAATAGACATCATGTGTGAAATATATATTTGTACACCATTCAATATTCATCCCCCGTGTTCATTTTGTGCTGTGCAAGTGCACCATCGGGAGGTTATGCAGGAGATAATGAGCTGGGTCAGGAAAGACAATGTCAAACAAGGTGAGTGAGATAGTGCAGGCGAGGAAATAAAGGAAGTCTGGAAGCAAGTTACCTTTAAACCTCGGCGTGTCAGAGGATCCCAGTTTCTATTAGTCCAGAGTCAAAGCAACGGACAGCAAGGTGGACACACACGCTAACCAGCCCACTCTCTCCACTGTTAACTCCTGTGTCTGGTCTACCTTGTCACTACCCTTTCCACACCTCTATAATAGTATGTACTTTATGGTGAAACAGTGAAAAATGTCATTTTAATATTGCAGCTATTGAACCTTCACTTTAGTAATGAGCACGTTCTACCCATTACTAAAGGAAATACAATGATTTAGTTAATTTACCTCTACATAACACTAAACATAAGTCATCTCTACCAGGAGTTAATTATTAAAGATTTAAAAAAAAAAAGGTGAACCTGATTGGTATTTCAAAATTACTCTCAAGGAAAACATACCATTAATTAATCAATTGTGTTTTTCAGTAAAATGTTTGAATTTGACATTGTTTAGCTACATTTTGAACAAAACAACTGTGAAACACCGAATAATGTTTAGTCAATTACTTTGTTAAAATAAACTTGGCAGGATTGGGGTACTTGGAGTATAAAGGCCTCAAGGTTCGTGAGACAAAAAAGTTTGGGAACCACTTGATAGGCAACAGAGACGCTCCCCATGTGCGCCATCTACTGGAGGGGGCAATTGCACTTGTAGAACTGTTTTTACCAGTAGAACTTCAAGTCCCATAATGCCTGGTAGCTGCCGCCACTACCCCAATGCTACAGATACAGTCATTTCAAGATTCAAGATTTTTTATTTGTCAAACCATGTGAATGATTTGAAATTATATTTCTCTCATCCTTGATTGTGGAGCAGGGGGTGGGGGAAGAAGGGTGGGAGGGAGGGCAGGGAGTTCAGCTTCCTGATGGCCTTGTGTATGAAGCTGTTCTTAAGTCGACTGGACCTGGGCCGTAGATTCCGCAGTCTCCTTGAAGGCATTACCTTGAAGAGACTGTGTGATGGGTGCGTTGGGTCCCTGGTGATTCTGACGGCTTTGCAGGTGAGATGGGTGGAGTACATGTCCTTAATGGAGGGGAGAAGGGCTCCACAGATCCTCTCCGCTGCTCTCACGATGCGCTGGAGGCTCCTTCGGCAGGAGGCAATGCTGGCACCGTGCCACACAGTGATGGAGCTGGTCAGGATGCTCTCTATAGTCCCTCTGTAGAAGTTGCACATAACGGAGGCTTGGACTCTAGCTCTTCTTAACTTGCGGAGAAAGTAAAGACGCTGATTACTTTTCTTGACCAGTGATGTAGTGTGCATGGTCCAGGAAAGGTTCTCTGTGATGTTCACACCCAGGAACTTAGTGCTGGTCACCCTCTCCACTGCAGCACCGTTGATTGTTAGAGGAGCATGCTGGACCAGCGCTCTTTGAAAGTCCACAACAATCTCTTTTGTCTTCTCCACATTTAGAGAGAGATTGTGTGCAACAATCACATGGCCAGACTGCTCACTTCACTCCTGTAGTTTGACTCGTCTCTGTTGTTGATGAGACCCACCACTGTTGTGTCGCCTGCAAACTTGATGAAGAGGTTTGAGTCTTACTTTGGAGCACAGTCGTGGGCCAGCAGAGTGAACAGGAGGGGGCTCAGCACACAGCCTTGGGGATCCCCCGTGTTCAGTGTGATGGTTCTGGAGGACTTTCCGCCGACACATACAACTTGTGGCCTCCCCGTCAGAAAGTCCAGCAGCCAGTTGAAAAGTGATGTGTTGATCCCCAGGTGGAGCGGTTTGTGTATGTAAGCTGCTGTGGGATTATAGTTTAAAAACAGCAATCTAACGTAAGAGTCCTTTGTTTCAAGGTGAGTGAGAGCTGAATGAAGCGCAGTGGAGATGGCATTTTCCGTTGAGCGATTGGACTGATTAGCAAACTGTTCCATGGCGAGCCGCTCGAAGCACTTCATAAGTGGTCGCTTTGAGGCACGTTGGGACCACAGCCTACTGCAGAGATGTGTTAAAAATGTCTGTGAAGACTTCAGTGAGTTCATCAGCGCAACCTTTCAGTACACGACCTGGTATGTTGTCTGGACCCGGTGCTTTGCGTACGTTGATCCTGGTCAGAGATCTTCTCACACTCTCTGGAGATAGCTTCAGCACTTTACTGTCTAAGATAGAGGGTAAAAGTATGAAAAAAAATACTGTTGACTTCTTTAAAACCATCTTGTTGCTTCCACTTCTTTCACTTTTCCATGTTTTACTGTTGTCCCACTTTCCTGCCATTGTCCCAAATGAGTCACCTCTTCCACGGTACCCTCCTCACAGCCCAGTCATATTAACATAAGCCCTAGCTTCCCACTGTAAAATAACTCTGATGGAATATGCCGCCATTATCTTTTATCATCAGCTTGGGCCTGGCTTTCAGAGGTAGCCAATTATCTTAATGCTAAATTGAATTTGGTTCCAGCCCTGTGATTGTTGTTGACGCTCTTGATCCATTCTTATGGGGAGTGCTTTGCTTCAATCACTTCTAAACTAATATAGATGCAAAGTCATTGGCATGGCAGTAATTACACTCACCAAATTATTAGCAGTATTTTTTCCTGAAATTATTATTATTACATTTTAACAGTGACATTCACTGTAGCTAGTGCTGAACATAGCCCTGTTAATTGCTTTTGTTTGAGTGGTTTTGTTCGAAGGTTGTAAGTGTCTTGTAACGTCTGCGTAACTCACCTGCGAAGTGTTAATCACCTCAATACGCTCAACACCTTTGTTCCAACTTAATCGTTTCAACCATGTACAAGGTTAGCTGTCTGTTGCTTCAGAATATTAGCAAGCAAGGATATTTTTTATCATGTGATATTTTCGCATTTACTGCCAATTGTGTTCACGTGACTGCCAAATAAAATGTATCCATGTCTACTACAAACCATGGTAATAAAGCAAGAATAAAATATATGATGACCGCATGACCATTATTGTTTCTTATTATACGGCCCTTCACAATGCAAGTAGAACGTTCCATTGACTTGAATGTGATTTTCCAACGTTCTACCAGTCATTATTTTCTGATAGAGGACCTCTGAAAAAAATAATGACAACTGCCAATGGCAATGGAGTTCGTGCTTGTCAGGTCTTTCATATCACTCCGCAAGTAGTAGTAGCGAACACGCGGGTCCCTGTCCCTACGAGAGAAGTTGCGGGAATCGCTCGTGAAGTTAATGGGAGTCCGACTTTCAAATTACCCAGAGACTCACCACCATTCCTCCTCTCTAACGGCACCTTAAACTAAGTGGTGAGGCTAGCAATAAGTAGCTAGCCGTGCTGCTACTAGCCTAGCCACACTGCCTGGAATCAACAAACGTTGCCAAGCAACGCGCAAACTTTTGGGAACTATTTGCCGTGGAAATCATTAAATAAACCATTATGCCTTCATAAAAGTGTATGAAGTTTATTTGTGTGTGTACAATTGGCAAATAGCTGTATAATAAGCGGGATAATGTATAGAACGCCGGTCATTATCGGGAAAATAAGTACTGACAGGGCGAACTGGACCCCGACGCGTAGCTGAGGGGTCTTGTTTCGCCCTGAAGGCAATAATGACGGGCGTTCTATATATTATCCCTTAAATACCAAATGTGCAGCCTTATAGGCACAAAAACTGCTATCCTCACCTTTCATTTGGAACCAGCATTGAAAATGACAGTAATTTCAGACACAATAAAACACCAGATGGGGCTTATTTTAAAACATTTTTTGCCCTATTGTTTTTGTGCATCTACCAACATCATAAAAATGTTACTCATAATTACTACTAATAATAATAGAATGCAGTTTTATTATACTTTACAAGCATGAGGGGACAAGCTAATCATTATTCAGTAATTTCACGAGCCATAGTTGCTGCCAATCTGTGCCATTGGCCTCTCTAACCACTATCTTTCACACACTCACATGGTATGTTGATTAATTTTTTTATATTTTTTTATTTTTTTATTTGGTCGGGACAGTGCATGTTAATGAACATACATGGGTCTAATGCATGTAAACAAGCCACACCGGATTGTAGCCTTGGGCTAATTTGCATCCGTTGTCCCCCATGCTCACTCTCAAACACACTCTCATTCATCCTGGCCTATTGTACATGTTTTTTAGTGGTAGGGGAAACCGGAGCAAACCTACGCAGACACGGGGAGAACATGCAAACTCCACACAGAAAGGCCCCGTCCAGGTGGAAATCGAACCCGGACCTTCTAGCTGTGAAGCACAAGCGCTAACCGCTGTACTACCGTGCCGCCCGATTAATAAAAAGGCAATGAGTCACTTAACTTGAGGACATTGGACAGCAAAATTTAGCTTGTCTATGTCTAATTGTGTCACAATAGGTGTCACAAACAAATAACCATATGTGCAATTCCGACTGACCTGCAGTGATCAGTGTTATTCCAGTTTATCCGAAGGACACATTGTAACATCTGCTCTTTGTTTGTCTTGCAGGATGGCTACTCTCAGTATCACTTTGTGGGCTCGGCTTCGACGATAGAGAGGGACAGACAGAGGCCTTACTCCTCATCGCGAACTCCCTCTGTCTCTCCTGTCAGGACATCTCCAAATAACCGCTCTGGTGAGCATCACACAAGACATGCAGTCCACTCAATGTGTGTGTGGGTCAGGGTCCTCTGTTTTAGCCATCTCTGAGACACTTTAGCAAGGAAGAAATATGCACTATACAGACAGAGAGCCGACTAAATGTAACTGCCTGGCAATTTCACCAATGTCCACATCAGCTGAGGAATAAGCAGAAGAAGACAGATTATAGAACTTTCTCAGATTCCAAGCATAATTGTCTTAAAGAGATTACTTTGACAGAAATATTTACTTGGCCATAGACTAATGATTATGCTGACATTAAAGGCTAAAGTGAGTGAAAGCACTCACTTTGTTTGGATAGTATCCTATCCAAACAAGAAATGCAGTGCTCAGACCGAGAGAAAAACTGCAGACTAGCTTCCTTTGAAGCAAGATCATTAACAACATTTGTTGGGATGACCAAAGACAAACATCTGTGTGAATTTGCAGCTATGTTTCAGGGTGTAACTTACACCAGGCCCAAAGTTGCTTGACAAGACTTGGCTACTTGTTACCGCTATAACATTGATCAATGAGGAAAAGCGCAGTTTGAATACATGAAAACACATAAGTATTGTATGTACTCTTTTGTGGCACCAGTAGCATCAACAGTTACCAGTCCATCAGTCTTAAGCTAACAACTGTTAGCATCACTGCTTGCAAGATTTCATCCAGTGAAAAACGGTTATGGCTAGCCTTTAGCTCGAGCCCACTGGCCTTCATGCTCTGCATAGGGCGCACTTGCCCCACTAGCCTTAGCCATTAGCATCAGTGGTAGAAGGGCCTTTAGCTGTGCTTTCTCCACACTGGGCTTAGCAAGCTGATGAGGCAGAAAAATAGTTTTCCTTCCTCCCGGCTTAGAGCTGTCTTCAAGGACCCAGAGAAGAGAGTGTGTGTGGGTACAGAAAAAGGGAGGAGATAAACAGAGGGAGAGAAAGCAAGTAGGCACGAAGAATTAGGGATAGGAGGGCGGTTAATGCAGGAAGGGAGCTCAGGATGAGGATTTGACTTTGGCCAACGACATTGAAAATACAGAGTTTCAGATTATAGGGCAGAGAGTTTGTGGAGGTTTGTAATAGAAGAGTTGGTGATGGAAAAGCCTCCTCACCACTTACTTATCCACACCTCCCTTTTGTCTCTCTGTTCATCCGCACAGAGCCATTCAAGCGTCTCATTCCCCTCCTTTTGGTAATCATGCTTTCTTCTCACCTCACGCTCTGATTTCTCACTCTTCACTGGCTGCCTCAGCGCGCGCTCTCACACACTTACAGTATGTGCAGAGCCATATGCATCTCTATCTCTGCTCTGCATACGCTCCAGTCTGCAATTCAGTCCCTTAGAGATGGATCAAAGCAGGAGGAGTAATGATGTGCAGGCAAACTGGGAGGGGAGGAGTCAAAGAGCTCAGGAAAAGCAGCAAGGGAGGACAATTTGCAAGGAGTGCAAAGGAGGAAATGTAAAGAGGTGACGATGGAGGCTGTTGCATCCATTATGGCAGTTTCCAATCTTTTCAGTCTCCCTGGGTGGCTGTGTCAAACCAACAGTGCTATTCAATTTGTGTCATGTTGGATATCAAACTGTGGTCAAACATCTGTCAAGCGTTTGCATTTGGGTTGGCTGCATTTTCTTACAGCAATTCTACTGTTGAAATTCCAAGTTCCAATATAAGCCATTCTGCATCCTACCCCCACCAATAACACCAACATTCAAACTAAGTGGTTGAAGTGTCTTGTCCATGAAACAGTATGCCATTGCAAGATTTAACCACCAACCCTCAGTTTAGTGGGTATATAGTACCATTTGAGCTACAGCTATCACCAATTTCTCAATTATCCCTTTTTTCATCACTCTGTGACTCACCCCAATTTCCTTGTCTTTCATGAGTTTCATTTGTTCAATATAAAACACTAGCTGCAAACTTCCATATTTGTTCATCAAACATTTGTTATTAAACCTGTGTGGCTCTGAGGGTGCAAGACAATCAGTATCTTACATTTTCATTGTAATATATAAATATATTTTTAAGAAAACTTTATGAACACTTGGGGGTTGTTCTCCCACTTACGTAAACGTTTGTAATCTCATGCACCATAGTTTAATGGAGCTTACAGCCCCTCTCTGGTAGCTTGTTCTACTTGTGCTACTTCCCCCATCCTGACTATGTAATTTGAATGTTATGATGTTTGTTGTTTCTCATTAGTTAACTTTAACTCTTTCACATAAAAAGTACAACGAGAATCGAAAATTGTGTTACTTGGTGCGAAACACAGTAGATACATTGTATGCATAGAGAGCAATGTATGCACACAATAGGGGGCTACAGAGGGCAGGGAGGGTAGAGTTACGCTTGTGGATGGAGTTGTCCTCCAGTCAGTTGGACCTGGCATGGATTGAGTCTTCTCCTTAATGGCAGGACGGTGGAGTGATTGAATACTACAGCACTTTGATTGTCTTGAAGGGCGCAACATAAGTGTAAAGCATCTTTATCATTACTGTTATTATTTGTTTATTTAGCTTAGAAATAGAAAACAGCGGTGTCCAATGAGAAGTTTACAGTAAATGGGGCTATAAAGTGTTCTTCAGTATCATCCAAAAGTGTGGGTAAAATGTCACTCATTTGGAGAACCCACACCAATCAACTACAACATTTCTATCACCCTTTTCTATGATTTTTATGATTACGCTATCTGTTTTCTGTAGTCCGAAATGTGAACCCTCGACTTGCTAAGCGATAGATTATATACGGTCTTTAAACTTATGCATATGCTGAATTGAGTACAGGAGTGTTTAGCTAAGCAGACTGAAGAGGCTGATACACAGGTAGGCAGGATTGTGGAAATTCACTGCGTCTAGATAAGAGGTACTGAGTAAGCACTTTAAGTATGCTATAAGGGGATTACATTGTGGCAGGGTGAGTTTGTGTTGTGAGAAAGAGGTATGCTGGGAAAATAAGGAAACAGCGAGACGGAACCTGGTGCAATAAACATGAAGACTTTGTAAATAAATCAAAAGATGCCTTTGGTTTGCACCTCCCGGTACAACGTCTACTCTCTGTCATTGCTCGTTATTTCCAAGTACTCTGGGTTTTTTCACCATCCATAGATGCATTCGCTGTGTCGGTGAATGAATGACTCATTAGTCGGTGCATATTTCGAGCTTCAACCTTGCAACCGATTGATGTATAGAAAAGTTATTTATGAGATATTTAAATCTGCTAAATCTTGTCAAAGACTCTGAAAGTTTACCTTAACCTTTAACATCTTACATTTACTGACACATTGTTTTTTCATTCAACATTTTATTTCTGCTCTTCCTTCTCATTTTCTCTCTCATTTTTCAATCAGAGAGTCATCATCATCATCATCATCATCTTTTTTTTTTTATTTGAGCATCTGCGTTCCACAAAGTTCTACATATTTACAGTTTGGTACAGTAAACAAAGCCAAAGAGATACAGTCATAGGTGAATAAGTCAATAATTAAATAAATAGCGTGGATATGATGCTCAAAAGGAGTAGGCAGAAGCTTAAGCTTGTTTGCACCTACCCCTTGTGTACTGAAGAATTTGATACATTCATTTACTTAGCATAATCAAGAAAATATGACATATAGTTATTTTGTCCCATTCCAGTGACTATACTATCAGCACAAATAACATCACAATATTCTATTAATCCCAAGGCAAGGAAAGAAAACTCTAACATTTTCTTCAATAATTACAAATACCCATCACTGCCAAAGCAACTAGTCACCAATCTTTTAAATGTGATCATTTGTCCCTTGTTGTTATGAATTAAATGCTTGTAATAAACACAATATATGGATTATGTTATTAACGACCATATTATGTTCAATATTAATGATGTAAATTTATTTCATATTTTTAACTATTGTATTATCATTATTGATTCCTTATTTTGTTATGCCATTATAATACTATTTAATTATTATTATTGTTATTAATTCAAGAGTAAGCGTTTACACATGCATAATTAGCATTTAGTTAATGAGTTTGCATTAATATATAGGGTGTTAGGTAGGTAGTGTGAATGAATGCAAGTCGTTTAGATTTAGGGGCTGGATAATTATGGATAGAGACCTAATTATAATTCTTCTGACTAGTTCTGTGATTGCGATCAGATGTGCAATTCAAGTTAAAAAGTATAATCATGAACACCCTGTGAACATTTTTTTGCCAGAAGCGTGAACACTTGACTGAAGACTGAAATTTGAACTGCTAAACTAATACGAGAATCACATGCATTTCAGAAAATGTTTGGAGAGATCTAAACTACAGGGTTAGCGGGATGTAGATAAAAGGTGTAGATAAGATATTTAGTTGTATGCTGATGACATAATATATGTTTTGCGATTTGCTGAGTGTGACCCTTTAAACTTCAATTTTGATATAATTGCAATTAATTTTATTGCCTCTTTGAATGTTTTTGAGCTTTGTACGTTCAAAGTCTAAATATAGAGAAAGTCCTTCTATAGATGTTCAGTGTTTGATATTCAGCCCATGCCTCTCGAGCTGGTGGTCCTGAATGTATGAGTGAATTCCCAGGCGTTTTTGAACATGTTGTAGGTGACCCTTCCCTCTGACAAGCTAAATGATGAATAATGACTGTGCACCTTGAGGACCCTGGCACACACACACACAAATGCCCTATTACGTTGTGAAAGCACATGCCGTCTCTGCCTCGCCTTACTTCTGCTCACTGTGTTGCGTATGTGCGTGCGGGTGTGTGTGTGCGTGTCTGCCTGGGCATGGGTGTAGCGAGCGCCCCAGCCTCCCCCCGAGAGATGATGGGTCTGAAGGAACGCAAGATGGACTACGACTCCACGGCAACCAACGCCGGTTTCCATAGCAGCAAGGGAGAGCACGCGTCCGCAAAGACGGCATGGCAGGTGCGTTTTGGGATGGAATGGGGGGGGGGCCAGTGAAATTAAATAGTGCTGTTTCGTCCCCGCTCTTAATCTTTCTTTTACTTCTGCTTCCCCTCTGAGATCTCTCATCTCACTCTCTGCCCTTTACTGTCTCATTCTGCTCCTTCAACAATTTTTCTTTCCCTCACGGAAGTCCCTTGATTTCCTTTATCTGCTCTGCTCAGTTTTATTGCTTTTTATGGCTTTTGGAGTTTTCCAGCAACCTCCTTAGACCCGCTGTCTTTTAAAAACCCTATATTATTATTTCGAGGTTTCAGTAATCCTGCATGTTCAATCCCTCTCCCTCTTCCGCACTCCAAACACCAACCCGTTCTCCGATACACCACATGAATGATACATTTATGCAGCTTTTTCAGTGTTTGTGGTCAAACTCTTTCTTTCTTGAGATTAGCATGATTAGCCAGATGTGCGCCCATTGTAAAAACAAAATATTTCTACAAATTAGTATATTCTAGAGACATTCTCTATTTTAAGTTATACTACAAAAATACTGATGCTAAGGTTTGTAAAGTAGTTATTTTGATCTGACAAAAGTTTGATGCATTTGAATATTCATGTCTCTCATTTCAGTTCAAATATCCTGTGGGACATCAACGTTATTCAGAAACTCCTACCTGACAACCAGTGATGATATCAAGCAAAACCAGGTGAGCGTCCCACAAATTAGCACTTGCATAACACAGTAACTAACATCACATAAGCTCATTGGCTTTGTGTGTGAATTAGAATTGGAAATACATCAAGTAATGTTTAATCGTATCATGTGAACACAGCCTTGAAAGAGATCAAATGCAGCTACTCCATATAAATAACTTTAGAGAAAAACGTGTCTTCGATATTCTTAATCTGAAATGCAGTATAAAAGAAAGTTCATTTTGATGTAAATTTTAACACGCGCTGCATAACATGGTCCCAGGTGTCGATGTGATATGTTTTCTGCCATGTGCCAATGCCTTTGAGCAAACATGTATTCTGTCTTTGAGAGTTGAGATGAGCCCTACCCATCAATACCTGCATGAAATGGAGAATTCACAGCATGAGTCCCATCCTATTTGATTCCTATCGGATCCTTTTTACCCTCTGTACTTGCTTTTCAACCCGGGCTTTTCCCACTCGCTGTGTATCTGACACCGTCCTCTCCGCTTCTGTTTATCTCTCTCATCATGCCTGCATTTCCCCCTCTCCCCTTCCATTCTCGCTTCCCATCTCTCTCCCACCACCACCGCTCCTCTCTCCCGCAATTTCCTCCACGCAACCTTTTTACCAGGCTCCAGCTCAGCCCTGTGTTGTGCCCCCCCAGCCCCAGCAGGACAGCCCATCAGCGGCCGTGCTAAAAGACTACGACCCCTATCCTCCCCCTCCCTCCTTCCCGCAGCCGCAGCCACCGCAGCCCCCTCCGCACAGCCAGAGCCGGAGCTTCGAAGAGGCCTTCTACGAGGACCAGGCGCCCACACCGCCGCCGTCCCAGCCGCAGCCCCAGGTCCCGGCGCAGGCGCAGCCCCAAGCCCAGCCGCAGCAGCCCCCGAACTCCACCGGACCTCCCCGCGATCCGAGAGAGGACCTCCGAATGCACCTGGGTCTCAAATCCACTGGGAACTACGTAGACTTCTACTCAGCCTCTAGGCCATACAGCGAACTGAACTACGAAACCAGCCACTACCCGGCCTCGCCTGACTCTTGGGTGTAGTCCGTTCCCCCAAAAAAAACAAAAAACATGACGATAAACAAGTGCGGGGCAAGAGACTGTGTGTGTATGTATGTGCGTCAGATAGGGATTATTTTTGCAGCAAACTCAAGGTTACAGTATACAGCATAAATTCAGTGGCAGGTTAAAAAGGCAACTCAAAGACAGCGGAAGGGGAGGAAGCAAATTACAAAGTCAAATAGTTTAGGCGAGAAAGGGTCTGAGAAAGAGAGTCAGTGCATGTGCATGCCGGCATTTTACTTTCTTTTTTTTACCCAAATATTGCTTTATTTCCTCACAGTCAGCTTTTTTGCACTAGGAAGAGGATTGGGGACAAGTTCAAACGGGTGCTATATGAAGGGTAAGTAAGAAGTGGCAGGGGCGAAGATGCAATGATAAAAACACAGCCAAATAGTGGAGAATATTGAGGAGAATACAGGAATGCTTTAGTGAGACTTGTTACTTTGAAAAGAGCAGAAAGTCACAGGACCTTTAGTGTAAGACAGATACCGGACAAAGGACCAAATGTAGATGGTATGAGGGTTTTTGAGGAGGGCAGCTGATCTCAAAGCACAGAGAAAGATGAAAGCACACGGGACAAAGGGATAGTCTTGGATGTCTATCATTTCACCCGAGTGAGAAACGTAGCACAGCTTTTATCCCCTCTTATTTGTTGCGATGGCCTTGCTGCCTACACAGTCTTCTCGATTTGTTTTGAAGGAATGTCATCTGTGAGAGACTTCTTTTTTTTTGTCACTTTTCTTTTTGCTTCCTTTCATTTGTACTTTTCTAAAAATGTAACAGCAAACAAAGAGAAGCCTTTTTAAATGATTTTCTTTGTACAGTTCAAAGGTAATATAGTGTGTATATTACACATTTTTGATGGGGTCGTTTATGCAACCATTTTTCCCGTGAAACGGCAAACACAATCTGTCATGAGACAACCAAGAAGCAGTATAGACCACATCTGTGTCGTTTTCCCAGCAAAGAGGATGTCCAGCAGTATTGTTTTGGATTTTTTTCTACATTTGTGTATAAGCTAAAGTGTCCTCAGCAGTTTTAGAGCACCAGATTGAGAAATGTCTCCAGAGCCCAGTCAACAAAAGTGCGTTTTCACTGCCTCAACAACAACAACAACAACAACAACAACAACATGTTGAAAGCACAGAGTGTCTTTTCCTTTGGGGGATGTAATGTCATTGGCCATGTTAACTTCTTAGTGATTTGTCATTGTGTGCATACAAACTGGTCTTGCCCTCTTTAAGAGCCACATAAATATTGTACAACTGCGGAGAAAGACAGAGAATCAACTTTGTGCCAAACTTTGACATCTCGTCGACCAGTCCTTATGGTGGACTTTAATTACGAGACATTTAAAGGGACATGCTAAAACAAGATATATCGTCGAAGTTTACAAACAGGACAACTCCCTCTGCTCTTTCCAACTTCGATTGCCATGCGTGTGGATCAGGTGGAGACATGCCATCGCCGCGGGATCATCAATGTACAGACCTGCCTTTCTGTGTTGGCTCGGTGCGAATGCTTAATGAGTGGAGCGCGTCTGTGTGTCTATGTAAACCTGGGCGCGCGTAACTATGCATGCATGTGACTACCAGTGTGCAACTGTTGGGCGTAAGTACAGTACGTGTGTGCGTATGTGCGTGTGTGTGTGGGTGTGTGCAATCCTGTATAAATCAATGTCTATCAAGGCATTCCTACTGACAGGTTGTCCGAGTTTTACAATGAGAAATCCTATGGTTAAAATCACTAGAATTAATTGCTGATATAGAATGACAAATCTATAAATATATAAATATAAATATATATATATGATTTTTATGTGCAGATGTCCGTGTCTCTAATGCAACAAATGTTCACAGAAAGAAAAACGTTGTGTACAACTGGACTTGTTCTCTTGACCTAATTGTGGAAACTGCAGATTGGAGCCCCCTTTTATGCCTAATCAAAAGAGACAAAAAGAGATAAACCACCTGAACATGCTCAGGCTCTGGTGCGAGTTGTGTGTTATTGTGTTTCAATGCTTCTTAGATGACCCTGCTGAGAGAGGACCGTACTTGAACACAAAGAAAATAAAAAGACTCTTTGCAATCAACAAATGTGGTCTCCAGGTAATTATTACCACGTTTACTTAGATACATCATTGATAGGGCATTATGTGTTGTCAGTATTCTATAGCACAGTGGTTCTCAACCTTTTTTGTATCCCCTTGAGGCTTTCATTTATACTCTCACTACTCCATAACTCAAAATATAACCAACTACCATTAAATCAATCAACAAACCATTTACGCTTGCGTTTTGTACATGGCTCACCTTGACATTTCCTGGGGAAAAAATGCATTATGTTAGAATAATGGGATTTGATGGTATCTGTTTTCCAATATTCAGATGCCCTATTGTGTCGACCTTCCACAATGTGTTTGTTATGCATAATATGTCTAAATGTATGACTTGGAAATAATGGACACGCTCAACAACCATCATGAATATGAGTACATATGCGAAACCCTAAAATTCTACATGTTTAACCTACCAATACGGCTGAAATATAATATAGGCGCTCTTGTATTATCGAGCGCCTGAGGACAAACATAACACTTTAAGAGACAATTTATCAGTATCTTCGAGGTGCAGCATGACAATGTATCAATAACTCCCTTGTGTAACACACTATTTACTGCTATTGTCTCCAGTGGCTGACAAGCATCACTGTTAACATCTTGATATCTTTTTCAGAAATATTTCCGCAGGGGAGATGACAGACGGGCGTGCAGAAACATGCACAACATGCTGGATATCGCACTTGTTCGCACTCACTGATAAGGTTTTCTCGCTCTGATGCTGCAAAGTTAATGTACAGACAAAGTAGTGATAGCCCTGTAAAATCATGACAAAGGCACTTGTGTCTAATATATCATTTTGATGTTTGCCTTGAGGAAAAGTGAGGAAATTTTATACAGTACAGTAAAGTAATTCAATTTCAATTCACGTTGTTGCATTTTTTAGGAGCCGTGTTATTTCCATCAAATTATCTCTGCTGCAATGTTAAGTGCCACAGTGTATTTCATGGTAAATTTTTTATGAAGTAACTATACAAAAACAGGCAACAAATTAAACTTTTGGTACTGTGATAAAACTACTGCAGAAACCCATTTCCCTATGGCTGTGTTCACACTTTGTCCACTTGAAGGGTATGCTGGTGCGCATCATCCACTTTGTGCAGGTTGCTCGCCCTTGGTTTTCCCTAACATTTATGGACCACATGATGAACTAATTGAAACACAATCAACCATACGTTTTTTGTTTTTTTAAACCAGGGTCCAGTTGTGCATTTAAGACTGCAAAAAACTTGTGCATATTCATTGGAAGTGCACCAGAGTTTACTTCAACTAGACCATTCCCTTAGTCTAAACTGTAATATATTATATATAAGCGTTTACTCCAGAAAGTCATGCATTGTCATACATCTCTGGTAGCTTTTTATAGCCTATGTGTGTTAGTCAAAATGCTCCACAAGCATTTTATCATTGACAAACAAGACTTCAAACATTCAGAAAAGGCTCTTCACATTTTGAAAGCCCCATCACCCATAAGCTCTACTTTTCTTGCAACTTTGATACCATTCAGTCTCTCGAGATTTAACCGAAGTTGATGCACAGTAAATGAACTAGTTCTTGCATTTTTTGATACAATCCATCAGAGCCCATTTTACCCGTTGCTTTTTCCGTGCCTTTGATGCCATCTCGGGTCCGCCCTCGAACGGCATCGCATTGATTACTAGCCTTCACAATAACGTCAAGGCGTCTTTGTCTGCGTCCCGGAGTTGAAGGCTGCTGTAAGTTAATGTGGCATGAAAATAGCTCCTCAATTTTCCCATGCATTGCCTTTCTGGAAACTGCCCCCTTTTCTATCCTCTAACACGCCCATGGCCTTCACTATCTCGCGCCCTCTTGCTCAGCCTTTCATCGGCTCCTTTGTCCAGTCAGGCGTCACCTCTGGCTAGACTACAGGGAGTGTGTTTCTACTTATATGAGTGTGACAAACAGCAGATACAGAGTATAGCAAGGACAAGTAAAATAAAGAGAGCAAGGCAGCTACGGCATGATCTATGTGAGAAGTTGAGCATAAAATCAATTAGTGTGACATATCTCAAATTTATCTCAAAGTGTACGTTATCTGAAATAGAAGCATGTCTGTGAAGGAGACAGAAGGTGAAGGGAAGACAGGGAATACATTTTTGGATAGGAAGGTTTTGGGAGTTTAACAACATAATAGTTGAAATGTAACTTCCACATGTTTAAAGAAATCTTTTAAAAGCCCTAAAGACTAAAAGACTTTTCCCAGTTTTATTTTTAGTTCCTACTCATGCTCCTTCTAATTTAACGGGAATGTGACAGTCATTGGTTGTGGGGTTGCCGTCGTGCGCATCTGTCCCAGCAAACCATGTCTAGCGCGTTATGATTTCATGACGTTCAGCAATGTAGATTAGAATTGTTCACTTTCTTTAAAAAGTTTTCACACCCTCACACTCTCTGCTCCTCCTCTGTCAGTCTTCATAATGCTCTGTAAACCTCAAAGCTTTGAAGATTTCGCTTTTGACATTTAGCACAGTCATCCAGCGCCGTTAGTCCCAAAATGATTTCCACTAAGCAGTGCCTCGACTTCATAACTAGTGAACATATGTACTCCCAAAGAAAATGGTTTATACTGCCATTCTGTCCTCAAATGCTCTAAAAATAGTGGCAGTGGCTGGTATTTCAACTGATGTGTATACTGTACCATAACAGCAATGACATATAGGCTAGAGTATTGAACTAGTAAATAAGTAAGTAAGTGCTTTATTTGTAATTATATAGTGTTCAGGTGCTAGTCCTGAGCCGCTGCAACTGAGAGGCGCTGTCACTGTGGGCCAACCTGACCCGTATGTTTTGGAGGTAGAGGAAACCTTAGCACCCAGAAGTAACCTGGCTGGCTGCCTGCAGTCCTCCTCTGATCCTCTGAAATGGTGCAGCGTCTCCTGGGTTTGTCCCTGTTTCAGAGCGTGGTGTCCTGCACTGGTCAACTCCTCCACATCCTCGTTCCTCTTCCTCCTGCGCAGCTCCCTCCACTCCACAACAGTTTTTCACCATCTTCTGGGAAGTTTAGCAGTTAATCTGTTTTATTCTCTAGTGAACATCCATTAGCCAGAACAATAGAAAGCACGTGTGGCTTAGCTGCGAGTCTTGCCAGGATACCTCCTCCTTTGTCCCTTTTTTATTCCCTGTAGCGCCTCTTGTGAAGCCTCCACTGTGCCGCAGGTGTGACTTCAGAGTTTCAGAAGAAGAAATTCTCAAATTAGGTCTCAAATTGGTTTAGCTGATAAGCAATGGGTTTAGCTGATAAGATATATATATATATATAAAAATAAAATAAAAAAACTCTTCCTCACCGTCCGTGGGCGGTCTCTATTTTCCTCCAAGCTCGGGTCCTCTGCTAGAGGCCTGGGAGCTGGAGGGTTCTGCGCAGTATCTTTGCAGTTCCTAGAACTGCACTTTTCTGGACCGAGATGTCTGATGTATTTCTGGGATCTGCTGGAGCCACTCCTCCAGTTTGGGGGTCACTGCCCGAGTGCCCAACGACCATGGGCACCACTGATGCCTTCACTCTCCAGGCCTTCTCTAGCTCTTCTCTGAGCCCCTGGTATTTCTCTAGTTTCTCGTGTTCCTTTTTCCTGATGTTGAAGTCGCTTGGTATTGCTATGTCAACCACCACGGCTTTCCTCTGCCCTTTGTCCACCACCACAATGTCCGGTTGGTTCGCCATTACCATTCTGTCCGTCTGTATCTGGAAGTCCCACAGGATCTTGGCTCGGTCATTCTCTACCACCTTTGGAGGTGTTTCCCACTTTGACCTTGGGGTTTCCAGCCCATACTCTGCACAGATGTTCCTGTACACTATGCCAGCCACTTGGTTATGGCGCTCCATGTAAGCTTTCCCTGCCAGCATCTTACACCCTGCAGTTATGTGCTGGATTGTCTCATTGGCCTCTTTGCACAGTCTACACCTGGGGTCTTGTCTGGTGTGATAGATCTGGTTTATTTTTGCTCCCTGTCACAAACTTAGCTCTTTACTCAATCACAATACAAAAGCTGGACCTACTGCAAAGCTCACACTGGTGTTTGACATGGATGTTATCATGCTTCATTTACGCCGCCTGAAGTGACGGGTGTTACATTTTGATCTTCACTGGGACTCCTTTTATACGCGGAATGAGACACTGCATGAGTGCTGACGATTGATGTTGGAGGATGCGCTCTGAAAGTTAAAGATCTTTGAAACACTTTGCAAGAATAGCACATGGACTGAGCTTGTTTTTTTTTCTTTTATGCACAACAATCGTCACAGTGAAACATTTTATTAATTTTGTATTGCATGGAGGACATCGCTCGTATGTTATTTTTCCCAAGGTCGTATCTATCATAGTTTCCATGCTTCCCTGGCTGCTGATTTAAAGGTGTGGAAGGCAATATGTTCACTGGATTGCATGATCAGTATACCCTAACCTGTTAATATTTTACAAGAAAAGCCTTGGGATTTTCGCATCTTTATTGCACCACTTCAGGGGAAAGTCAAAAACATCTTAGAGACTTTAAGTCTCTACAATTAACCCATGAACATGTTTACTGATGCGCCCAAGACGTCTGGGAAAATGCTTTCACAAGATAATTATTGACTTGATAGTAGCTTGGATATCATTGTTTTATTATTAAAACAAGTTTACTTCCTTAATGAAGTAAACATTCAAGCATTCAAAATGTCAGGTTTAATTATATTTTCATTCTTAAATTTTCTATTGGCACTCCAAAAAAAAATCACTCCACCTTGTTATCAATGCAATGCCCCGTCACTGTGGATGATGTGGTTTTAATATGTGTCTCAGGAGAATATAACAATTTTATATTCATGTTTCTGAATATTTTAAGGAAACTATCAATTTTCTGTATTCTTCTATAGTAGTATAAAAAATTAACTACTAATATTGCCTTATCAATGACACTGATGAAAGTACAGGCTTCCTTTAATAATAATAATACTTTAATAATAATAATAATGCCTTACACTTGTAATGCACTTTACAAGCCTGTATTACCAAGTTTCTCAAAGCGCTACACTGTCGTCATTATTCATTCACTCCAGACTCGGTGGTGGTAAGCTACTATTGTAGCCACAGCTGCCCTGGGGTAGACTGACGGAAGCGAGGCAACCAGTATGTGCCATCGGCCCTCCGACCACCACCAACCACTCACTCACTCACTACATTCACCCCATGTGGTGATATATCATGGCTTTTCCTCATGGGAGTTTACAATAGCGTTTTTACTCTTTATAAGTGCTGTACTGTTTGATACGGTATGCAATGAAGTAATAGTATTGTCAAATCTTCAAAAATAATAATTTCAAAGTGAAGGCTGACTATATTAGATTTTCCAAGATGGAGGTCCTTACTAACCCTATTCTAATACACTTCTCCTTAGATGTATGCCATAAGGCCCGGTGTCAGGTACTGAATAGTCAATGCTGCGCAGCCTTGGTTATTCATGCATTATGGCTGTACTGCAGAGGCCCAGCTGCTTGTGCTCGCCATCTCAGGAGGGAGAAATATCAAGCATCTGTGTGTCAGTGGCATGATTATTTTCTCTGTGTATGAATGTGTGTGTGTGTATCTGTTTACTAAGACATGTGTTAGGACTTAGTTCTTTGTATCACGCGAGAACACATATTTGGATATAGCCAAAGCTTACACTGGAGGTAGAAGTTGTCTCAAGAAAGGCTTTAATTGCCGTTGTTCCTAGGTACAAAGCAGTATAACCAGCTGGTGACTTCAGAGAAAGAGAAGAAGTAAAGTCCAGACCTCCGCTGACAGTTGCCTTTTATCCTAGTCTTGCGCTTCGCAGAGAGGATGACTGCCTACCAGTGAATCAGTTGTTGTGTCTATGTGTTTGTACTTTATCTGCACTTTGCGTTATGTTCAGAATGATTATGGTGTTGACCGTTGTTTATCAGCTAATCTCACTGACATGGTCTTCACAAGGTTGTTCAGATTTCCTTATAATCCTTACAATCCCCCTGTTACTTACTCACTAAGAGTAAGTATAATAATAAGTTCTAAAACTAAGCTATCTATATTAGCCCTTAAATCTAAACTAACTAATTTTTAGCTTATGTGGTGTGTGATCCTATGTGTAGTGACATTCCACCTTCACCTCCATAGCTAGGCGTGGCTTTAACGTAATGCTGACCCCTCAAATCAGCTCTGCCACCCTTTCAGTTCGTCAATGCCAGCATGTAGCGTGTTTTTTTTTTCTCTTTTTTTTGCAAGCGCATAGTGTATTATTTTTATTACTAAACATTGTGTACCTGTCAATAATCTAGATAAGCAAACCTACAACTATTTCTAGCAAAGCACAGCGTTAACATGTGTGATTAACTTTAGCAACATTGTGTATCAGTAATGTAGACCCTAGACTATCACGTCCGAGGTTTCCAGCCTCATGATCTCCATCTCCATCTCCATCTCACCAATACCTGTAACAGAATCAAGGGGAACAACCAGGGAAGTTACCCTACTCTCCTTCACCCCCATCTCTAACTTTGTTATTTTCCAATTGGCTCACCTGGTAGTTTTGAAGTTTGTCTCCTATACTTTGATTAATTTCTGCGTCTATGGCCTTTTTTAATTCAGTTTAATTCAAAACATTTATTGTCAATTCTCATAAGAATTGAAAAAATGTATTTCTCTCATGGTCAATCCCTTTAACAGAAATACGAGTCGAAGCCGTATTATTTTTTTATTTTAACTAAATTAATAACAAATACAGTTCCCTTACAGTTTCCTGTACACCTTTGTATAAGAACTTCACAGCAGAGTTTAGTATTCTCATTTATTCATTTATTTATTAGCGTTGCTCTTTTAACAACATTGTTTTGGCGCTTGGCCCTACACTCTGAGGACATGGCATTTTTTACCTGTGAGAACCTCATGGTCTGTTAATCAATGGCCTCAACAGGGTGAGATCTCATTCCAAATAGCACTATAGTGCAGTTAGCCATTTAAGTTTTGTTTGAGCACATACCCCCTGTTGATTTACACCGTCCCTTGTTCAGATTTATAGTACGCAATTGCCTTTGGCTCTTGGTTCAGCACCAAGCACAATTATTTATTTTTATTTGTTTATTACTTATTATAATTTTTTCCTTTTTATTTATTTTTATTTTATTTTTATTTTTATTTTTTTAATTAAAGGATCTGTATCATGCTATTTTAGCCATTCCAAAGTAAAGTATAGGCATATATATGATATATTTACCTCTATCACTATGGAGTACTCATTTTGAGAGAAATATAAGTATTTTGGGGGGTATTTTCCCTACCCGGAAGATAAGACGCTTCGATTCAGTTAACTCCGCCCCTCTCTCCGCTCATTCCACATTTGCAGTATTATAAATATAAATATCGCTGCAAAAAGTGAAGTTACTTCACATAATGCAGTTATAAGGAGTTGACATGTGCAAAGCAGTTTCATAAATGGCTAACACACATGCTAACACACACGCTAACATGCGTTTTGATTGACTCACCGCTCAGTTTGGACTCCCATGAGATCGCGTTGGTTATAAAAGTTATAAAGTTAATCCACTTTGATTCTGGCCAAGGTTCACCAAGCATCCATCAGGTTGGTTGATATAGTAGCTAGCTTAATCCCGGAAAGAAATTCCAACTTCTGGCGAGTGCACTCTTCTTTAGGAAGGTTGAATAGTCCTGTTCCTCTCGTAGCCAAACGCGCATCCGTGGCATTATCGGTAAGAAAAAGAACAGGCGGTGTCCAGAGTAGGTTAGACAGAGCTCAGTCTTCAAAACAACACTTATGCTCGGATCCATGGCTCCTCCAGCCGTGGGTGCGCTTGATTAGCGTCGTGGGACATGGCTAAAAGCTCCAAAAAGTCGATTTTGCATGATATAGGACCTTTAAAAAACTCAGGCCTGCGGCATTTTTTCGATACCTGACCGGGTCCCTGACCAGCCGACCTTTTTACGGTCCCTGACCGCTGCAAGTTATACAGTAGTGGTCCCTGACCCCTGCGGATTTAACTTATCTAAATGAGTCCTTGTAACAAGGAACGGCAAACAATTTTTTTCCACTTTCTCTTGCCTTTGATCAGTATATGTCAAATTTTAATAATAGGGAAGTACCAAACCTTAAGAGCGAGGGCACTCAAATATAGGGAAATAACACGCTAGAGCGTGGCAGAAATTTAGAAACGGTTTTCTGCTTACCTTGTTCTGTGGCGCCTTTCCCCTTTGAGTGGTCCCGTCATCAGGCTGCGGCTCCCACGTCTGCAAATGTTTGGTCTGTCCAATTAGGGGATCGCCCTGTTGTCTTGTCCGACGCTCTGATGAGGGAAAAAATTACAATAAATATTTAAACAATAATAACAGCGATCTTCCCTATTCTTCAATTCAACCTGAAAAGACTCACAGAGACAGGCTGCATTAGAAAGTTTTATTGAACTTGATTGTGATTGGGGCTCAGCCCCCGCAGAAGATGGCCGAACGATATGGAATGCATGGTGTTGATGATAATGGCCAGAATCTTCCCCCGGAGCCTGGACACTGGTGGTGGTACGACGGGACCCGATGTGCGTCGATGCGACGGGCAGAGCCTGAGGAGAGCCCAGGAGGAGGAGGGGCGGAGGAGGGTCACTGCACAGCTGGGAAACTCCGAGTGATTGACCGGGGAGCTTAAGAAGGGATCCTGGACGGTGAATGGCTGAGCGGAATAGGCGGCTGCGCTTGCGATGGGGCCGTGAAATGAAGGTTTGGTGCAGGCTGCCGTTGAGGCGATGAGTGAAGGCTGCAGGTACGTCTCCAGGTTGAATTTGCGCTTAAGCTTCATTTGTAAGGCACATTGAGTTGCCTTGTGTACGAAATGCACGGTATAAATAAAGTTGCCTTGCCTTGCCTTGCCAATTCTTCTCGCAAAGATATCCTGGTCTCGGCACCAATTGTTAGGACTTGGTTCTTTTGTATCAGAACACATATTTGGATATAGCCAAAGCTTACACTGGAGATAGAAGTTGTCTCAAAGATAAGGCTTTTATTGCCGTTGTTCCTAGTTACAAAGCAGTATAACCAGCTGGTGACTTCAGAGAAAGAGAAGAAGTGAAGTCCAGACCTCCGCTGACAGTTGCCTTTTATCCTAGTCTTGCGCTCCTCTACGCAGAGAGGGTGACTGCCTACCAGTGAATCAGTTGTTTGTGTCTATGTGTTTGTACTTTATCTGTACTTCGCGTTATGTTCAGAATGATTATGGTGTTGACCGTTGTTTATCAGCTAATCTCATTGACATGGTCTTCTTGTTTTGTAGCGTGTAAGCAAAGCATGAGTCAGGAGCTTGTTCAGATTTCCTTACAATCCTTACACATGTGGGGACTCAAATATATTCAGAAGGTCAAGCATGGGATCCTGTTGTAGGTCGCTGTATGAGCGACATATGATATCCACAATCTGCTTTACAACAAACAAGGTCCTACATACACTAAAAGGAGTGTTCTTAAATGTTTTTGGACACCACTGACATTTCATTTTTTATAACAAATATTAAATGCATTTCGAAAACAGGTAAAAGTAATTTCAGTTTTTGTTCAGCCTTTGAAGAATATTAACAGCTCAAAAGGGTAAATTTACTGAACACCCTTTAAGGTCAGTTAGGGCAGCAGCAAAGTCAAGGTTATGTTTCAGGAAAATAATTTAAGTCTATTATCCCCACCAGACACATGAACCAGGTATGTGTGTGTGTGTGTGTGTGGTGTGTGTGTGTGTGTGTGTGTGTGTGTGTGTGTGTGTGTGTGTGTGTGTGTGTCCTGTCAGTCTGAGCAGATTCACTCACCTGTGACGTCCTCATTCTGTCTCTCTGTTAGCCGTCACCACTCCTCTCAAAGACCCACACACTTCCCTGCACCCACAGTCCTATCAGACAGGGGCAGGTGCGGGGATCACTGACTTTTCAAGAGGATTCCACCTCAGAGCGCTTTGAATTCACGCCATGCACTCCCTCCCTTTGTAATGACTAATGCTTTCTCTTAGTCTCTGCAAGAAAATGGATAGAGGCTAAGTTGCACCATGAAAAAAATGATTTGCAAATAGTGTCCCAGGGAGTATTTTTTATTCTTTCTTTTTTTTAGCTCAACAGTTACTCTACAGTTTTGGGGGGCATTGTGGGCTGAGTAAAGCAAGAGTGATAGCAATGATGAATCCTTCAGGACTGAATATCCCACGCACACAATTGGAGACACTTGTCCAATGTGCCGAAGCTGCATTCTTCCATCTAGTGGCCACATACGTACGCACACCCACAATATAGTACCTATTGTCTTTGTTGTGAAAATTACTGTTCCCTAGAGATATTGATAGATTATGGTAAGATAAACTCATTTCTATCGTGTAAGTAATCAGTAGAAGTAGGGGGTTTATGCAAAAGCAACCAAACCAAAAGGTACATTGTTTCTTAATGATTGTAGGTCTTACTGTATTTTCACTCCTGGGAGTCTGGCTGGAATCACCTGAGTAAACTTTTATGAAATTACATGGTTCAGAAATGGAAAAAGGGTGGAAAAACAGGAATCAAAGCTATTTTCTTCCAGCCTATGACCAATGACTAATCTTTTGATACTTTGATTTCCCATGGGAAGTGCACTACTGCCTAAAATAATTTGCAGTACACACATGAAATTGACATTACCACAGGGGAAAAAACAATGTCATTTTTCCAATAAACTATTCAAACATCTGTCTTTTGCTTCTTGTTCAAAAATACTCCTACCAATTATAAAAGTGTCCAATTAATTTTAAAATATTGTCATGGAGTTCAGCATTAATATTTTTCCTCACAGCTTCCTCCGTCACCTCTCGGTTTTCCCTGAATTTCGCAGCCGTACCTAAGGACAGAGTCATGTGAGCTAATTAATGCAGCTCAGAATATGAAGTGTGAAAACAGAAGTAGGTGGCCGTTGAGGTCGCACCATTTCTGAGTCAGTTTCTTCTTGCACTCTGGATTGTGCTCTGCCTCTAACTATACATGCTTATTTCTCATGTTGTTAGTGAAAGATTTATTTCAGCCTTGAAGATGAGGACCCTGCTGCAGTCAATATTTTATAGGGACAGCATATTTGTTCTGAAGTGCCCACTTGACTTGACTTGCTTGTAAGCTCTTAATAACTATTTATCAACAACGACAACACATATTTGCGGTTGCAGCTTATATACTGGGTATATAATGGGTCTAAAAGTTAGATGCACTTAGTTAGTTAGTACTCTTGTAAATGTTTGCATAATAGTTGTGTATAATATTAATTGGTACTTAACTGCCTATCATTTTTAAGTAATGTGAAGGGAAAGTATGCTCTTATCATTCAGCAGTGTAAACCAACAGAGTATATGCCAAGTATAGGCTTTTTTTTCATATAGTGCTTTTCTGGACACTCAAAGACGCCTCACATTGCATTATTCTTTAACTCCATACTTAGTGGTGGTAAGCTGTTGTAGCCACAGCTGACCAAAGTGAGGCTGCCAATCAGCGCCATCGGCCCGTCCAACCACCACCAACCACACACACACACACACACACACACACACACACACACACACACACACACACACACACACACACACACACACACACACTACATTCACCCAGGCTTCCTGTTGTTCCCAAACATTCCAACCAACCAGGCCCTACCTGCTTAGCTTCCGAGATACATAACTATATACATAACCTAATGCATCTCCTTTTTCTGTTTGAATGAAATCATAAAATAAGCATATGTTGAAATTGTATTACAAAATATAGCATGTGTACAAGGCAAAATGTAAGTTTACATCAAAATACAGATTGATAGAAATGTTATCCCATTATGGAAATCTGTTTCCACAGTCAAGTTGGCATTCCACACCACAATATTCATTACAATAAACCACATAGTTCTTAAGTGAATAAAAGGTTAAAGAAAAGTGTAAACTAAAAAAGGAAAAATAATGAGAAAGAGTGCACTAGCACTGGATGGAAATATTAAATGGTGCCGAGTAAAAGTGACATTTTTGTATTGGAATATGCATTGAGTGTTTGTCTATTTTTTATTTTTTATTTTTTGTTATTCCTAAAGCTACGTATGTATATCACAAAATAATAACACATCTACTGTTGTTTTTTTATTTATTTTTTTGCATTATGGTTCATTCCTACGTGTGACGTCATCGCGCCGCTACGCTCTGACGCTCCACACTGCGAACGTTGCGTCGTTACGCACGATTCCCAAACAATACTCAGGAACAAGCCACGTTGACGATTCAGACTGAAGTGTTGTCCACAATTTGAGGCAGAAAAACGCCTTTGCTCGCCAGTGAACGCTCATAACCCTTTTGTTAGTGGGCATTAGACATGTCTTCACCACCGAAGGAGAAAGTGGAAATGAAAGGAGGGCATC
Organism: Neogobius melanostomus; assembly: GCA_007210695.1. Classification (NCBI taxonomy): domain Eukaryota; kingdom Metazoa; phylum Chordata; class Actinopteri; order Gobiiformes; family Gobiidae; genus Neogobius; species Neogobius melanostomus. The sequence continues at coordinate 5,012,197 of VHKM01000035.1, read as the reverse complement.
TTCCTGCAGGTAAGCTGTTCTGTTGTTTTCCCCACCTTTTCAATGATCCTGACCTCTATTTATTGACAACTTTATAGCACAGCAATAAAGGCATATTAAGTGGTTGGAATCAAAGCTGATAATTCTTCTGAGGCGGCCATAAATCGCTCCTTTTTTCTTACTTCCTTATTATTGTAGCTGCTCCATTAAATTTGAGCATGAAGCTCAGCTCGTTCATTAGCGACCGTTTCCATGTTTCGATTAACGTTTGCTGCACATAGCTGACGTGGAGGTCAAGAGTTCCATTTGTGCGGATGTAAGCGAAAGGAAATAGGTGTACGTGGACAAGAGGGGAGAGGAGGGGAAGCGTTGGCAGCGGCGGGGCACTGGGCCTTTGCTGCACTAGTCAATAATGATAGCACAGTTGTGCATAGCGCAACCCGGCCGCGCACAACACGATCTACGTGCACGTATCGACACTACCCCGCAGACCTTTCTGTTTCCACCACACACACACACACACCGCATTTGTTGTGGGCGGTGACCATACAGAGGAGCACGCTGTATAGCTCGTCATTAAAAGTTTTGTAAGCCGCGATGAGAACAAATGTGGACAAATGCTGCCTTCTGATGATGTTGAGAAATATGAAATCCATATGACCTGCGTGGCAATTATACAGTATATTATAATAGATCCATAGTGTCAATAGTGAGGGCTGTCCAGCAGTCTGTTCACGTCACATCAGTCACGGGCTATCGCGCTTTGGCCACAGCCAGAGGTCGGTCCCAAAGCCTATACCTGGTCAGACCGGTTTGGCACTGGCCTTTGTTATGGAAAAGATCGACAAAGCTGGTGAAAGAGCCATTCGGCTGACATTCGGCTGCGCCTGCATGTGGAAAAGAGCCTTTAAGGCTGGAAAGGTATGGAAAAGTCTCTTTCCACATATCTAAGATAAGGAGCTGCTGTCCTGATTGCATACAACTTTAATGCATGCACAACCTGTGAGTAGTGGGAGGACTTTGACAAGCTGGGTCAAGGTCACCTGGGCTCTGTCTTTCCTGTGTGGTTAAGTTCACAGTCTCTTACCCAATGGCAGTGGGACACAACATCTGTTTACACTGTAGGGCCCCACAAAACCTAATAATCAACTTTACAACTCCTTTCAGGATGAGTGTTATAGACACTGGTACTAAACTAACCCTAAAAGCAAGCAATGAAAAAGTTATATTTCGAAAACAAAAGAGCCGATTTAACAACTGAATTTCTCCATTGTGAGGTAAATAAAGGATTATTTTATCTAATTTAAATATATCCACAAACACAGTTAATTAATGATGAATTGTCATTATGCCTGACTAGTTATAAATGTGGTTCTTGAGGGGTTTTTTTTCCTCATAGTGTAATTGCTGCATTTCCTTTCTTTCCCCCTTTGTGACAGTGAAAGCCGGGGGCATGAGGATTGTACAGAAATACCAGCCTACTCCAGCCCCAGAACCGCCCGCTAAGAAAGAGGAAGAAGAAGAAGAAGAGTATGAGAGCAGCAGGTAATGCACACCAAAATATGCCATTTGTGACATGTCCATTAACCGAGGAACAAAATACCACAACCATGCAGCAAGTTTGTTATTCAAATCATAACAAATCAATAGGTCTGAAACACAAGTTCAGTGATAATTTGGAAGTAATTGAAGGCTTTATGCACTATTATTATTATTATTATATTCCTTTTTTTTTAAGAGTTTGAGTAAAGTGCTGTCCAAACTCATTCCTAATTCTTCTCAAGGAATATTTCTAAGCATGTTTCCTAATTTTCAAGGAGCGAAGCGGAGCAGTTCTGTCACACTAATGTAAACAACAAGTAGCATGTGCGTTCACAAGTTTTAAAAATATTAGACATGCCCTTTCCCCTACCATTATTCATTAACAATATAATATTTAAAAAAACAACAACTTTATAGTCCCACAATGGGCAAAATGCTGAAGGATGACAGCAAATCATGTACAGGGCCTTTTAAGCACTCCAAACTGACAATAGATTATATTTTTTGTTATGTTGGTGGTATGATAAAGCATTCATTCATGTTAACTAAACAATGTGTGTCACTGATACACTACACCAATAAGGTAAAGTATGAACATCAATAATGCAATAACATTAAGCTATAGGATTATGTAATATTTGGCCTATAGAAAGACGGGGTGATTTTCCTGGAAATCGCTGTTAACATGTGCAGCTCTTCCTCACGCTGCCTTTGTGTTGTGCATTTGCTTCACTCTGTAAATACAGTAACTGTATTCCTCACCTAACATCTAACAGGACGCTTTTCTTTTCAAATATAAGGTCGTTCCACTTGAGATGAAGGTAGTTGTTCATGCCATCATTGTGTGTGTGTCTTTTCATACCTGCCCGGCGTATGTCTACTCAATATTCATGAAGGACCATCAGCTGTGTGCGCATATTGGTACAGGTGCCGTTTTCACACAGGCTATCAGTTCATGTGTGCGTGTCTTAATGAGCGGTGATAAATGCGAGCTGACAGCAGTGCACAGCGGCGAGCAAGGTTCAAGAACACTGCCAACTGTCAAGAAATCTTCCGTGCATGTTCTTTATTCAAACAAGCTCACGCGCGCTTGAAATTATCATCTTTCACTACGCTCATAGCACATGTGTGTTTCTTCTCCCTGTGTGCAGTCAGTCATTTGGTGCAGAAATTATTCTGTTTGTCAATGCGAAGAATACATTTACATTTGTTTGTACATTTCCTTACTAAAGCTGCAAGATTAGTCTCAGTCAAATCAGAAACAACAAAATAATACTGTCTCGGGGTCCTATTGTATATAAGCCTCCTAGTAATTGTAAAACAGACCCCTACACACTGAAATGTTCTAAAATGCATGAGGAGCATTGTTTAGCAGTTCATATTTCAGACTCCTCGAATGTTAATGCTCCTTGACTGATTTATAAAGTGCACTGTGAACTGAATCATGATTGGTAATTATGAATTGTTACACACATCTGTATTGCTATACTTCCAATTGATAAACTTCTTAATCCTTCATATTCAGTCCAATCCAACTCTATTTTGATATAATATCAAAGATTACTTGGAAGATTAGTTCCTCTTTTTTGCTGGCAAAGCTAATCTGGAATTGGGAATGTGTGCTTTACTAGTTGGATGGACTTGCCAACCAGCACTAGGCCCATTTGTGTTTGAGTTTGCTTTTTCTCCTTGACAACATCCAGATCTCCATGAAGTGAAAACTTGGCATGTGTTTCTGCTAGCATGGCCGTAATCATTGTAACTAAAAGTAGAACAAAATTGCCACCAATTTACCTAATGCTTTGGTTTTCGGTGCGGACACATCAAACCATAGACTCTTACTAGTACTTTTTTGAACATTGACATTATACAGTAGGTACGTAAACCGTTACTATAACTTTAATCCAAGTAGGCTACATTTTATATGCGACATTAACGCTTGGTAACCTATAATATTGCGTAGGCTCTGATACAAAAAACAGAACCTTTTGTTAGCACCAAAAAAGCAAGAGCTGCTGAGTAACCGTCTTCCATCTGTAATTTCTCTCATTCATTCACACAAACGGTCCCTGTCTGTGTCATGCTGATGGACGCCGAGCAGGTGGCCACTGGGTAAATTTCACATTAGTAGCAGCCAGTGAAGCGTTTTAGTCAGGGGAGCACCTGCCGCACCCAATCTACCCAGAGATGGACGGACAGGGCGCGGGCCAAGAGCGAAACAGATAGGTTACTAGAACAGAGGGGATTAGGAACGTATGGACACCTCGAGAGGTTGTTTTGAGACAATAAAGAGAGGGGGCGGGGGGAGGCTGGTGACCCGCAAAGCATGCATGACCACTAGCTGTCCAGCGAGTGTTTCAGGATGCATTAGGAGTACAATGAACAGTGGCACAAGGCAGTGTTTCTATCACAATAGCTTTAGTTAGATGTACAATACTGTGCAATATCTTTTAGGCAAGGCGAACAAAGAAAGGCATGCCGTTTGCTGGAATATAGCCTACAAGCAAAACACAAAGAGGTGTTTGCTGTGGTGAAAATGGAGTGCTCAGGGTCAAAGTGTTCTGGTCCAGGCGTAAAGGGTCTTTGCACTGAGCATGAATATCATATGCAGAGGATGCAGAGGATTCATTGTTGAATTACGAAATTTGTTACGATTTGTTCTGACACACATTCAAATTAAAATACTGTAAGTGCAAGACTCTCTCTTTCTTTTCACCAACTTTTCATGAAGCTAATGCAAAAAAAAGAAAGTTCTTTAAACATTTAAGATGTCAAGGTCACCCTGAGTTCAGTACTTTTAGTGCTCGCTTTGTCACCCTTTGTCCTTTATGGGTGCTGTCCAAAAAGCTGCTGTTGCTGTGTATCCACTTGACTGCACCCTGGACACGGAGAGTGCATGGACCTGTGGTGAAATGCACTGGGCACAGTCTATGGTGAAGTCAAGGGGAGTGAGGAGGAGGAGAGCGGCAGAGGAGGGCTTCAGAATGCAATCAAAAGATTTCTTAGTTTTTGTGCACAAACCTCACTCGGGCCATAAATCTTGGAGACTTGCGTATGCGCTGTCAGCGACTGTATCAATGAAACTGTATTGAAGCCAGAATCCTTATTTAGCTAAGGATTTACTTTTCATTTTTTGTGATTTTTTTTTTTCCCACTATGTACAAAGTATATTCAATGATTCCCAAGATCTCATTATCGCAATATCCTTTACGTAATTGTTTTATATAGCATTTTTTCCAAATATCACGCAGCAGGCAACAGGCATCAGTTTCTATAGCAACCCGCACCTCGCCCACGGCACAAACTTCCTGCTCTTGTGAAGCTCAAACAGAAAGAGAGAGATATGGGTGGGGTGATGGCAGCCATACTTCGGATGAGTTGTGACTGGAAGGCTAAATACAGTGAATTATACATTATATAGAGTAGCAGCTTCAACCTTTGTGCGATGTAAGTTTACGCTGCTTTGCCATATGCATCTCAGCACCACTTTTGTCTAACCATTTCCCTTTTGTTTCTTCAGTAACTATATTCTCAACGAACAAAGCAAGTCCCACTGTAGATTCTTTATGGCTCTATACTGCCCCTGCAGGTAGATGCTGAATATGAATCCTCTCAGCGCATGGTATTTAACCAAAGCGAATCACCAAGCTTTGTCTTTGTTTGGCTGTGTCAGGTCCACATCATTGGCAATCTCTGGACCCATAAAAGAGAAATCTTGCTAATCCCTCATTTAAAGGTCTTAACATGATTGTCTGCTTAGGAGGCATGACCAAAGCCTGTAATTTTAATCTTCTACAAATCTTTAGTCACACATGATGTAAAACACACACTCGTCTTGAGAATTGAGGGTCGCACAATATTGCAAAATTATTGTTGTTGCAATATTAGACACAATATGGTGAAAAAAGCCTCAATGTGTTGCAAAATCACTGAGGTCTTTCATCTGAGAGATTGACACTTTTTTTTTTTTTTGCAACCACACCCGAAAAATGTGGTTGCGATTTGATGAAAAGACAACTTGCTTACTTATTTAGTTTAAATCAAATGAATGTCGAAAAAATATTGTGATAAAAATACATTCATTGGAATATTGCAATTTTTCTCCTATCCGTTGCTTTACTATATTTTTTTGTTTTCTTTATGCAGTGTAGCCATTAGACAGTATGGTGGAAGTAAAACTATTACTCTATTATACAATGGAGATGGGTGATAACGCTGCACGAGTTGGAACCTGCCTATGCCCCCTCACGTTCAAATCCAGCTGCGTGTGTGTTCACCTAACCCCACCTCCAGACACCCGCTGTTCACTTTGACAGCCGCAATTCAGAAGAGTTTCACAACTTCATCACAGCGTTTAAAATCAACATGACAGTGGGTGCAGCTTTCAGAGCTCTTTCATTCATTTCTATTTTGATGCGTAGAAGTTGAAGATACTATGAGTCTACACTGATATCCTACAAAATAGATAAACATGAAAATAGAAAAAAAATACATTTTCCTAGTGACACACGTATTGAAACCCATTCAATTTCTCTCTATTATGTTTTTGAATAGTCATAGAAGTGTTGGTCTGAGGTAGATTTAATTCATTGCCCGGTCTGTGATATAGAAATGTACAGCCTTCTGTGTTGAGTTTTTTACGCATTTTTATCAACTTTTCAATTGAGGAATCTGAATACTTCCAGAACTTACTTTACATTTAAGATCGTGTAACCTCGAGCTCGCTTGTACCCATTTTGAGTTTATTCCTAATGAATCAAGCAATTCTAACAATCTACACGTTTTCACATGTAATAATAATGGCAATACCATGGGATACCAGTCCCAAATACAAAAAAAATGGGGGAAGATGACTGTATATAAAGCTTTAACGCTAAATATGCAGAATATCTAACTATTGATTGCCTGGACCGAAGTTAGCCAGATGTCTTTATATCCACAGCATAATTAAATTAGCCATGATTAAAAAGTTTCCCCTGCACCGTAAACTGTTCAAAGTAAGGAGCAGATGTTTTGTTATAATTTATAATCCACTTCGGTTTCACAGCACCCATCCCACGTCTTCATTACATTTACACATGCAGTTAATGCTTTCTGCAATACGTCGGACAAGCTCGCCGCTGTAGCTGGTGGCCACAGCAACTGTGAGCTCGTTGCCGGGGGAGACGCTGCCATGAAATTGGACGCTGCTCGTTTGTCATGTCAAGGTCGGCACATACCTCAGGTTGAGCGTTCCTCCTCTTCATCTCTCTCTTCGTTCTCATACTGTTTTTTTTTTTTTTTGCTCTGTGTCTGATTTACAGAAAATATCTCATTGCTATTTTTCTGATGAGTATGGTTGTGTAATGAAGATTCAGTTCACATTTTAAACACGTTGCGTCCATCCGTGCCCTATAGTGTCCGAGTGAGCATTGGCCAGCTCTCCTCTGAAACCGTTTCAAGGGGATTTCACCGCTCCTGCCTACTTCTACACCCTTCATCCTATTCCAGTTTTCTCTTCCTTCATTGCCTCCTTGATACTCATTTGACTGTGCTCCCCTCTCTCCACTCACTGTATGCTCTCCTTGCTAAAGCGTAGAGCATACCAGCACTTGGTCAGGATGAATGGGAGCTATTTAAGCTGCTGGCAGGTCCATCCAGTTTGTATGAGCGGGCACCTCCAGAGAGTTTAGGCCTGTGTGGATTTTGTGTTTTGACAACTTTGGATGCATTTTGCCAGCATACAAGCAACAATTTATACACGCCAGCAAACTGCAAAGCTGCTTTAATTCAGTGACTAACATTATGTCTTCTCTCTCCTTTCAGCCCACCAAAGGCCCCTGTCATTGTGTCTGGAGTGATTACAAAGGTATGCACGCACTCGTACAGAATAATGCCACCTGAGCACTCAGACAGCTATGAAATTTGTCCAAGTATGGAATTGAAAAGCGTGCTTTAGTTTTAATGCTTTTTCCATAGACGCTAAAGCATCACAAATGCAGCAAATAAAGAGGTACACTTCATACGTATTCTTTAATGCTGCAGATTCCTAGTCTTCTGCATCTTCAAAATCCCCCACACTGCTTTTCAACAACAAATCGTCACAAAAAGTCAACACAACAATGCAGATGAAGCTGTGAAACTTTAATGCACTGTAATAAAAACTGCTAAATGGACGAGAGAGGAAAATGTGGAAAGTGCTGCTCTCAATCTTTCACTCTGCATTGAGAACACAAGATGACAGGCTGCATTTTACTGTTAAGAAAAAGTAGGAAAAAGGGTGCAATTTTGATGTCTTTTGGTGTTCTTGTTGTGGTGTTATAAGGCTGAGAGTAAAAGGCTTAAACAACCTTGACCTGGCTCTGAGAAAGTGGGTCAACATCTGTGAATAGTCCTGTTTGTTGGCCTCGCTCTTTCAGATGCAAGTGTGAACGCGGACAAACCGTGCACATGTGGGGAAAAGTGTCCTTGATTTCCTGGATGCTTGTGTTCTGACTGAGCCTTATTTTTTTTGTCCGCACTCTTGTGTGTGGGGCCAGGCGGCTTGTTTGGGGAAGATTACCTTGATATCAGCGAGGTGGCAGGCAGGCCATTTATCCCCAATCCTAGCCTTCCCCTCCGGCGCCATCAGTGCCATCAAACCCAGAGGCTAGCGCTGCATAAAGCCCTGAACAGGCTTTTAGGAGCTAAGTGAAACACTTCTCCCCTGTGGCACTTTACCCTCAACCTGGGTTTTTTATATTGGAAAAGCTACTTTTTGTTCTTTGTTTGGGAAGATCAGGGACAGGGCAGATTTCTCATTTTATTTTAGTATTATTCGTGACTGTAGTACATTTTGAGAAACTGTCAGTAAAGGACTCGTGCAGGAGGTATCGCTGTTTGTAAAACATTTTTCATATTAATGCTTTTCATTTGTGTTCTCTTTTTGTTTTTGCATTTTGCTTAAATTTTCCTTGCAAAATTCAGTTTAAATACTGCAAATTTGTCTGCATTACATATTAGATAGCAGAAGGAAAAGAAGGCCATAATGCAAAGGCGGAAGATTACATTAAATCATCACACTTCCTGTGAATTGACAGGAAGTAGAAAACATTAAGACATCCTGCTTTTGTATTCCAAATGAGATAAGCTACATACTGCCACAGCTGGAGAAATGAATAGTTTGCCATCAGGGAGTCCGCCATTAAGCAAAGCTATTTACTCTATAATTGTAAAAAAAAGACCAATGGCAAGGAAGCCACACATTTATTATGTCAGAAAGACAACACAAAAGAATTCATCAGAGCATCATAAGCCAGTAATTAAAATGATCAAAATACTCTTTATTGGTTTGCGAATTGCTTAGATCCGATTAGGAGCAGGGTTGTTTATGAACGTAGCATTTCTTGGAAAGGCAGATTGTGTTTGCACAACAGATGAGCTGGAGCATGCATTGCAGATTACTCTTTATATACGTTTGCACTTCAGGGATTTTAATATTGTTATTGCAGTCATCAGAGGTAGTGGGTTTAAAGCAGGTCATGCAAGAGAAAAATATACATGGATGGATTTGCATACAAACACTGGGAACGATCTATTGTCAATTTCAAGCAATTTTAGTAATTTTTGTATGCTTTACTGTATTTACTTATTTAAAATGTAACTATAATCTTTAGTAGATGTGGTTTTAAAAGGTTGTCTTTATTCTAACCCATGTCAGGAAGGGCATCAGTTTGTATACTAGTATACTCTTCAATAACTATGATTGGCTCCTCTGACCCTTTTAAAGGTGCATTATGCAACTTTTTATGTGGAAAAAGTCGATATTTGTGCGTATTTGACCTTGTAGTGACCCGGCGGCTGTATGAGTGGTCAGCATGGCGCCTTTACTTTCGATCACGGTGGTCTCTACAATGCTCCAGGGTCAATTGTTTGGAATGTTTTCACTGCTGACGGACTCTCTACCCTGAAAACCTACAAAACGATGGATCCTGCAGCGTTGTAGAGGCCACTGTGATTGAAAGTTAAAGGTGCCTTTCTGACCACTCATCCAGCCTAGGGTCACTACAAGGTTAAATACGCACAAATATCAACTTTTTTTTTTCACTTAAAAAGTTGCTTAATGCACCTTTTAAGAAAAATACTTGGATAGTAGTTTTATTATAAGAAAGTGTCAAAAACAGTACGCTGGTTTAATCATTACTGCTAAATTAAATGTAATGAGTTTCCCCACACGGATACAGACTTCTGGACCTGTGGTATAAACTTGCATTAACTTCTTTTAGCTTTTAGCTCCAATCCCTTCTCGTGCCAATCCCTCCTAATGTGGTGTGTCTCTGCTCAGGGAGATAAGGACTTCACACCTGCAGCGGCCCAGGTGGCCCACCAGAAGCCCCAGCCGGGAGTCCCCAAGCTGCCCGCCACTCAGCAGATCAACCAGCACATCCACCAGCCCCGCAAGTGAACCCTTACCCCCCGGGACCAGCAGCCGCAGCTACGCTAACTCCACAAGCCAGCCTTCTGCAACTGAACACACAAGTGTACATGTCCTCCACCAGGCTCAGATCTTTGCCAATTAATCCAAGTAATTATCGCTTGACTGTGTAACCAACAAGTATCGTATCGCCAGTGTATGGTCACTATATAGAGATGTCAGTTTACATCAGTGCTGCTATGTGTTACTGCACTAGTTACATCTGCACTTTTGTGTCCTTGAGAGGTGTCTAAATGTCTTAATGTGGTTTACATTGACAACGATAGCATAACATTGTATTGCTGTACCTTAAATTGAATTGGATCTGTGTCTGATGGGGAGCTTCCATTGCATGCAAACCGATGCCACAACGCGGCAACCAACCAATCACAGATGACATCAAATCTAATCCCCTTTGCAACTAATGACCTCAAAGCATGAGCCCAAATAATGTTAAATGAAGTATAAAGATGCGAGAAACAAGATAGCGTTGTATTGCCATAGTGCACTAATATAGCATGGACCATAGATATTTACGCCGCTTTCCCAGTTGGTTCTAGTTTTGACGACTTTGACACGACTTTCTAATCCGACCAAAAGATTTCAGTAAACTTAAGAAAACTATAAAAGATCAGCTAAAAACTCAATAGATGAAATGCCAACATATCCAAGATTCAGCAAACAATTGGGCAGCTAACTCTACCTACCTAATGAATGGCTAACAGGCTTTTGGCATATTTTTGGGCGACATTTGCTGTCTAGTCCTTGCCTCAAATATCACAGTGCTTGCCTCTTAATCATTGAAGCATTTTCTTTATGTTAATAGCATACATTCCATTAAAAAACAATTTCAAACATGTCAGTTCAGTGGCCTCGCAATACTTTTATTTCCACCTTACCAATGTTGACATTTCTAGACATATCATTGATCTGAATTGGATTTAGGTTTTTGTTTGTTTACAATCACACATTGGCCGCACACACCTTATAATTTCTCATTAGTACCTTTGCCATAAAGTGTCACTTGTTTCAACACTAATGACCAGGTTCCGTAAAGAATATATATATTGCCAAGAAGGAGTGATTTCTGAGTTTAATTTAAGTCTTAAAAAAAGCTTTATTTTTGTTCTTGCTTTTTTGTCTTTTGCTTGAGTAAAATGTTCAAATTCTTCAAATCTATAAGTTGTGAGTGGTTTTAGGTGTGGTTGTCAAATAGTTGAATAAAGACTTTGACCGTCAAAACTTGATTTGTAGGAGTGCTGCTTGGATATAAAGTCTTTGTTTGAAATATGTTTAAAACAATATCCTTTTGGGTGCTCTTCAGTGCAAGTCTAGACAGGTGAAAAAGCAAAAAAACAGTGTGTAGTTAAAAGTTACCTTTATTAAATAAGCAGTAGGCCTAAGTAGCCTATATAAAAAGGGTATACATTAGACCACATTGAGAAAAAAAAAGCGTGGATATAACGCTGCAGTACAGACTCTGGACCATGATCTGAACCAGCGAAAAAGCTCTGTCAGCTCCGCGGACTCAGCGCTGGAACCGGGCAGGACTACTCGTCTTTCGGCCTAAAGCAGAGCTTTCCACCGGGAGGAAACAGGTGCGCGGAGAGCTGACAGCCGACCGGAACCTAACGAACCCGTCCGATAGACAGCCCTACGAGACGTGCTTCGATCATTCCCCTGACGAGAGGAGAGCGCGTGGTCACCACACCCTGTGCGCCGCTCAAAACCGGACCTTATGAACCCGTCCGGACCCACGAAAGCTGTCGAAGGATTTGTTTGATGCCCGGGCTACTCGCGAACACGGAATACGGTCCACAGACTCGGCGCTCAAACCAAGAACACGGAGCATGGCCTCGCGCAGACCCAGGTGAGGCCGGTACACGGCCGCGGGTGTGAGCGGGGAATCCACACAAAGTTTGCGCATGCAGCAGTATTTTGTTAAAAACAAAAAACGAAACATAAATATAAAAAACACCATAAGCGTCTCTGTGGCTTGCAGTCCAGTCCTGAGCCTCTGCGCTCGGCCCGTGGCGTGGAGGAGCATGTCGATGCAGCGCAACATGAAATCAAAGTCTGTCCATAAACATTAACGCTGTAGCCTTGTTTCATGTTTAAATCACTAATGAGGATTATATGCGATGTGGAAATGCAATTCATGCTTTTAAACCACAAAGCACATCCCTCAAACATTACCAATTAGTACGTTTTACAAGCTTTATTAGATTGGACTGGGATTTAAGAACGATCTGTACCATTCCTATTTCCTACACATTTTTTCTTTTCTTCTTTTTTCAAATTAAAGGAGCTTCAGGTGAGTTGTGCTGCCAGACAACCCTGTTATACCCACAAGAAAAAGTATGAGTAGCCTATTTAAATGCTGTTTCTAACTTAAGGCATGTGACAAGTGGGAATAGGTAACAAAGTTGTGCGGCGTCCTTGAGAGGTCACAGCGTGTAACTCCTGGTACACCTTGTAACTCTTGCACATCTTATTTTTGAGGGTGCCGTGGAGAATTAGCCGTGCTCGGAGGGATTAGGGCTCAGGTGGTGTTTTCAAATGGAGCACACTCATCTTTCCAGGAGCCTGTCCACTGTTTTCCTTCCTTCACAAACACACAGGCAACCGCAAGCCAGGTGCTACCGCATGTAATCCATCTTTACACCGCAACTGCAGCCAGGTGTTCTGTCAGCTCCTGTTAGACCAATGAAGCCAGAGTAAAGCCAAAGACGGCAAGAAGACATCGCTTTAACTATGGTTGTTGTTTCCCCTTTTAGCTTGGAAGAGTAACTTATGAACCAGAATGATTGCTGAGGTTGCTGCAGTTGGTCAGTAACTCTAACCCTTGGTTCATTATGTGTCCAAAAAATATGTATATGTTTGTATCTGAACACTGCACAAAGTGATCAAGAAATAAGTAAAACTTTCTTGAAATAAGCATGGCCTTGATTTGACTAACTAATTTAAAGGTACACTGCGTAACATTTTGGACTATACTGCTGCCATCAGTACAAAACATGCACCTAATGACCAGCTCAACACGGAATATGGGTAATCAACAAATGGATTTGGATGAGGACCTAACCTGTTTGAATCTGAAATTCTGCTGACTTTAGTCGACATCTCCATGGAGACGAGCTGGAGACGCACCAACTCCTAGTAAAGTTACAGTCATAACTTATGAAAGGTGAGCCGCTCACAGCAAAGGCACATGAGGTCGTTTTCAAAGATGAAAATATCGGTCATAAAATAAATGTGGCCAATCAGCCACCGCAGAGTCCAGATCTTAACCCCATTGAGAATCATCAGGATGTGGTGAAGAAGGGTTTGCGCAGTGGTCACTCCAGCATCATCTATGCAAGCTCTACTTAAAGAAAAAAATAGTGCAGCAGAGGACAGAAAGAAATGTTGTTACACATCAGGCGCTTATCCATACGAATGTGTGCTGTAATCAAAGCTAAAGACAGTCCAACAAAATATTAGTGTGGGAAGTACAGAGTTGAGATGTTCAAATCCACCTCAACCACATCATATACCGTGGGTCTAATAATAGTTATGTTTCCTGTAAAAAATATTCCAGCTTGTAGACCTTTGCAATCCTTAGATGCAAAAAATGCTCAATTCTCGATGCTCCCCTTCCAGCATGGTTCATCGTGGTATGCCTTCTGCAATCCTTGTCAAATATAATAAACGTCCATTTTATAGTTTCGAGCACTTTACCGAGATGTCAGTAGCATTTTAGGCACTTAATTATATTAGCCCTGAGTATACATGGCCAGCTGCTTGCCATGTGGTGTAAGGTAAATTAGGACTGGCTTCAACTGGTTCTGTGCAAATGAGCAGAGCTACTGTATAGAGCTTATTCAATTACAAAGCAAACAGGGTGGGAATCTAGTTTTATTTTTTTTTTTTTTTACTGGCAAGAGATGCTAGTATAGTTGGATAGAGTAACACAGTTACTGGCATATTGGCTTCAATGACCAGCAAAGATTAAACATTCAAACCATTATACCAGTGTTCTCTGTTGGGTTTTTTTTTGGTATTGAGTGAATGTTTGTGAAAAGCAGATGGACAGGGCTATTCACCTGTGGAGATTCAGTATGCTATATTATTAAGAGGTTATATAAAAGTTTCATAATACCTAACTAACAACTAGATGTTTTTTTCATCAAGTTTTCCTCGACCAAGCTTTTTTTCCACCATGTAACTGTCTGTTTGTGCACAGAAGTAATTTGATCATTCGGTTTGATTCGGTTGAGCGAGCTGTTAAATAGGAAGATGCTATCCAAATTAAACTGGTTGGATAGCCCAGTGTAATTTGACTTTCTAATTTCTTGCCTGCTACACTAAAGCCCACCAGCAGATGGCCTCAGATGTGGATTCCCCCCAATTTGACAGTGACTATTCTAAAGAGGTCAGTGCAAATCCCAAATAATACCCCACCAAAATGACATAAGAGCTCATGCGCCATCAGTAAACAGCGTCCCGTAGAAGATGATACTTTGAGTCTATCTGTGGGATTTAGCTTTGGGGGAAGAGGAGGTGGAGGAGGAGGAGGGAGAGAGGGGGAAATCGCTGAGCAAGCCTGCAGGGGCACATAATCTCAGGTTACAACCTGAGCCAACAGATGTTTCTACTACAACCATGACCTAAATATGAACTGATCTATCCAGGCCTCACTGTCACTGTCATGCACTGGACGTTTGGCATCCTGCAGAGGCGAGAGGGGTACTGTGCGTATTGTAATGTACGCACAATGTTGCAAAAGTTACTAAATTGTTTTGCTGTCAAAAGTTAGTTTCAAAGATGTAACTCTGTCTCTGCTAAATATGCAATAAAATCTGCCCACGCCCTCACTACTGCCATGACTTGCCACAAAATATGAACAGGTTTTCTATTACAGTCTACTGTAATATAAATATGGTTGTTTTTTACCAAAGCCACTTCGAACCTAGACCCGTTAAAAAGTGGAGTTTGCCAGATATTGCACTTTTTGTTCAAAATTGTCTGATATGTTTCATGTCACAACCTTCCTGTGATCTGTACATTTCTATTTATGCAGTAGAGAGACATTTTTAGTCCAATCCCTTGTAAATGTCAAACGTGCTAATCCTCCTGCATCTTCTCAGAGCCCAGTTCAGTCCCCTCCTGTCGCGTTAGATGACTTCCTCTCGGCAGTGTCTATGTAGATTGGCACTTTGAATCCAATGGAGTTCATTTAAAGAAACGATTTGGAGCGACTGTGCCCCTCTAACCCCTTTACCAACTCATCATCATGTATATTAGACACACGCTTGCGGATAGCACTTGAGCTGCTATGGCCACAAAGACTTAGGAGCGTGAAATTGTGCTCTCAGAATCCCCCTGATGTTATAGCGCTGACTGTATTCAAACTCAGAGCTTTGAAACTCCATTACTTTATCCATTCTAATGTTTAATCAGGGAGCTGACCTCTTGCTCTATAATGAGTGGACTGTCACATCGACCAAGTCTCCATGTGCTCTCCACAAATTTACATTAAGCCCCTTGAACTTGTCATGATTAGTGAGATTAATGGTCCAAAGGGATTGTCTAAGGGGAGTTTGCATGTCTTCCTTGTGTCCCAGGGTTCCCATTGGACATTTTACAATTCCGACGGGGCAAGCTGAGGCCTGGGGGCATATGCAGCTCGTCTGGCTTTTTGATCTGGCCGCAATGCAACTAAGCCAAACTTGACACCTTAGATCAGTTCTGAGAATAACTGACACCAGACTATAATGCATAGGCTAAAAAGGGTGGCCAATGCTACTGTTCCCTCTGATGATAATTAAAGAAATTAATAATAGCGGCAATGTTGATCTCGAAGTAGTTCAGGTAAATTGCATTGTTGATAACCGACTCATAAACTGCTACTGGCCCGGCCCTCTAGAAAGTATTAAAACCTAATGTGGCCCTTGGGTCAAAAACTTTGCCCATACCTGCTCTATTTGGATAAATCCCAAACATTTACCTTTAAATGATGCTGTGGCACTTATCAACATTTAGACCAAGTTAATTAAAGCATTTTACCAGTGTTTATTTTCATTTGGTAAATGTTTCAGACAGAACATACCAAAATACGTCTGTGGGGTACAATTTTGGTTTGGTTTTATAGCTGGAAAACATTAAATTTTGTATCATAAGAAATATAAAGTGGATGTGTTTAAAACACAGAATAGATCAGATCTCTTATAGAAAATACAATTTAATTTTTACATTCAGGAGTTCAAATCAAACAAATAATCTAAACAAGTTGTATCTAAACTATTGCTCTGTGTTGCTATTTGGATCATTACAATGTTTCTATTATGCATTTTTGTTTAAGTTGTTTCATTTAATTAAATTGCTTTATTATTTTGTTGCTTTGTAAAAAGATACTGTGATCCAGTTTCATTCACTACCAAAAATTCATTTCTGTTGTAAAAAAAGACTTGGCCATCTTGACTCCATTAAAAAGCAATAAATATGAAAAATAAGTTATCTAAAACATTTCAAGTATGAAATCCTTGGGCTGTAAACATCACCAGGGGCAAGCGTTGTGCACTTCTAATGCTGTTGACAGTTATTAAACCATATCCAAAAAAACACACTTGAATCCGCCTTAAGGATGCACAGACAAGCCCACAAAAGCCAAGCAATTTTCACTCATTCTGTGACACTGCTGGTTATCCAATCCTTACCCTGAGCATGTAACTGTATAAAGGAATAATAAAAGAGTTTTTTTTGCTTTTCAACTTTATGGCTTCTCTCCGGGCTTCAAAAAAACAAGCTCCCACTGTGCTTTTTGGTAATTGTATCATGTCATTTAAAGAAATCCTATCATTTCCTTTTCCCAGAGGCGAGGTGTCGTTTAGTAATAGCTTCCAGTCTCCGTCTCTCTGCCTCCTCGGCTCTCTTCCTCTCCTCTTTGAGCTCTTTGTAGCGCCACTTTGGTATTTGCAAGAAGTGTCCTCCTCCGTCTTTAGCGCTGCTTTTCCGGCGGATCTTCTCTGGCTCGTAGGTCGTCGGGGGGGCTTTGGAAACCCGGACTTTGGGGATACTAAAGCCGGGTCGGACGCTGCTCCTCCTCAGTACCATGTGCACCGGGAGCAAGCTGGTCCTCCTCAGTTCCAGCGGGTTGTTTAAGGTGACTAAACTCAAGCTGCGCTGCCTCGGGGACAGATCTTGGACCTGGAGACTGGCGCGGCGGTCGCTGGAGTTTTTGGCGACCAGTGTGACCCGGGAGTTTTGGAAGAGCTTGAGGTGCGTGTCGGTCCGGTCCTGGTTTACGCTGAGGAGCTCTTTGACGCGCTGCTGCCGGATGATTTCAGGTACAGCATAGCGCGTTTGCCGACTGCGGGCGGGCTGTCCGGACAAATCTGAAATATTAGAAGTTGAATATACATAAGAAGCAGTTCTGAAAGTTTACTTCGAAGCATTTACTACTGACGATAACCACTTGATACTATACCTATAACTACACCTGCTTCAACAACATCTTCTTTTTCCTTGCAACTCATCTGTCTCATAGTGTAAATCTGTGTTCCCCAATCAGGACTTAACAATATTTCAACCTTTTACGTAGCAATTCACTAAATGTTCTGTCAACATACTTTTCCTTTCTCCTATTCTAGCTTTTGTTGCATCATGTTCTTCTTTTGGTGTCGATTTTGATACCAATAGTCTGACACCTATATCTTTAGATCTTGAAGTGAAGAAAAACAATCTTAATAGTATAAAATGGCTGAGGTGCATACTGTATACACTGTTTTGGTGTGAGAATAAGAATGGCTTAGATTTGGTTTTGTTTGCAATGTGCAGCGTTGGTAATCTTCTGTGACAAACCCCTTAAGAGATAACACCGGTATTAATTATATCTTTTAATTACTGAGAGTAATTGAGTTCGCTGATGAAAACCAGGGAGATTCGGTAAATCTGAAATTATCCTAATAGTGTTATAATCCCGCATCAGTGCAGCAAAATATGAGCGACAAAATGAGCACAAATACAGACAAGATACATTTGTTTATGTGTTTGTTTGACTTTGTACTTACTGTATGGCACGCCACAGCGATGAAGGGGCTCCTCAAGGCGGTTGTTACGGAGACCATGTGATCGATGACCCCCTCGTCGTCGGGGTTCGTGACGTTGGCGATGCTGAAGATGCTTCTCACTGTGTCCGAGATGCGCTGAAAGCAGCCGCGGGGCTCCAGAGCTTTGGCCACAAGGGGCGCCAGGGGGGCCACTCCAGACTGGAAGGCAAGACAGCAATTGGGTTTTAAAGTGATAGTCTGTAAGATTGCAAAATGAGGGGAAAGAAATGTCAAAAGTAAATCAGCTTTCAAGCACCATTAGGCCTTGATCAAGATCAGCTCAGGACTTAAGTGGGTAAACAGAGACCAATCAACTAAATCATGTTTGAATCAGGAAAGAAAACACTCAAGCATACGTCTCTAATTAAAAAAAGGATATGGGATTTAGCTATGGCACATATACCACAGTTTGGGAACCACTGGTCAATACCACTTTGAGATAACCTGGCCAGCCGTACTCACTTCTTTGTCTACCTATTCCAAAGAAAGTAGTCTCCAGTTTTTAGAGTAAACAGGAGAATAGTCTGCAGGCTGACTATAAGAAGTGATTACTATACTGGTTGGGAACATCTTCTTGCAGCCAATTGTATGTGTTTTGGGTATAAGAACCAGAGAGTCTGAAGAAAACCCACAAGAAAGAGCACATACTCTGACCCCACAGACCAGTAACTAAGCTATTGTACTGCCTCACCAAAAAACTGTTATGGTCTGGGGTTGCTGCTGTTGATCAGGGCAAACTTCAGCAACACTATGTCCTAAAGAATGAGATCAGCTGACTACCCGACTCACCGGGTTATTCCACCATGGATTTCTTCTTCCCTAATGGCATATTGTGGTAAAAGTGTCCCAGGGAGCGACATTTTTCACATACTTTTTTTTGTGGCAACTTTCTTGTATTTTGGGATTATTTTTTTTAATGTTTTTTTTTTGTATTTTTATTTTTTTCTTTGTTTGTATGAAACTACTTTTTCCAATAACATTTTGTCACTTATGAAAATCAAATGACCTGTATGCCTCTGTAAACTGCAGCGGACACGACCTCTCCATCAGTCGCGTCATCACCCAGGCTGTCTCATATCGGCCGGTGAACAAAGCCCATTCTCTGGCAGTGAAGTTACGGCCAAAGTCTTTTGCATCCAGGGAAGCACCTGAATGGAAAGCGCAACAGCAGAGCGGGGGTAATTGTAAGGTTCTATTTTAGCGTAGTATTTATGATCTTAATAATATAATTTATTTTCTCGTTACCTGCCAACATGAGTGAGCGGACACAGTCGGCCCTTCCCTGCATGGCGGCCTTCATCAGTGCAGTGAAGCCGTGGACGTTCCTTCTCTCGATGTCCAGCCCACAGTAGTAGTTCAGTAAGTAGTTGGTGATTGTTATGTGGCCTGGAAAGCACAAAGGAAACACCATTTATTTAGCTTTTGTTTCAAAAGCTGTTTCAAAAGCTAAATAGGATAAAATGATCCGTTATAACATGAGGACAACACTGTAGTCATAAGAATAGAAGGTAAAGGAAAATGAAGAAACGCATGTACCTCTTAACCCCCGCCTGAAACTGAGGACATTTTCAGTTTGCTATTACCCAAATTGAAAGCTTCAAAGAAAAAAAAAGCATAAAAATAGACAAAAACGAGGATGAAAACGAAACAAATAAGTGACAAACGAACAACAAAAAACGTGCCCAAAACGTGGCCAAAACCTGACAAAAAAGCAATGAAAAAAGGCGATGAAAAAGCATCATCAAAAAACACTTTAAAAATGTGAGGAAAAAAAGTTCAATCACTTTGTAGATTAGCTTTCAAATGACGCGTTACACTTTTGCTCTCCAGTCCAAAAGCTTTTAGATTTGGGTAAAGCCGAACTGGAGAAAATGTGCTCGGTTCAGGCCGGGGGGTAAGAGGTTAAGACAAACGCACACTGTTACACTACAGAGCTCAATAAACAATACAACTATAAACAACACATAATTGCAGTGATATTTTCCATGCTTTTTTTTCTTTCGGTTTCTTGAGTACGTTTAGCTGTTGAGTGGGTGTGTCTCTTTACCTGCCTGAGCAGCAGTGATGAGCGCGGTGTTGCCTTCGCTGTCCTGCCAGTTCACGTCCAGATACGGACACTGGCACAGAGCGATGACCACGTCCACGAAACCCTGGTAACAGGCCACCAGCAGCCCCATCTGCGCCGTAGGGACAGGAGCAAGCAGAGAGAAAGCCACAGGTAAGAAAAATGTGTCAAATGTTCACAGGCAATGACACTTGACATGAATATTCAAATAGGCTCTGACATACAACACAATACAAAAATATCTCAATGATAACATGGATAGATGACATTCTTCCCCATATCCACCGACCGAATGCATATTCATTGACAAAAGAAAGAAACAGGGACATGTTCTTAACAAAAACACGCATAGTTTTACCAGAAGTTTTACCAGTTCCTTATAGGAGAGAAGGAACTGGTAAGACTATCTCGGTGTGAAAAAAATATGTTTTTGCTATTGTCGAATAAACAAATCTCGAGCTATGTTCCTCCTTTTTGATTCTGTATCCATATCCAATGGGACGCCGTGTCCTCAGACGGGACAGGTTCTCTTTCATGTCGGTGGATGTGCGAGTAAATGTTAGTCTCAGCCGTCTGGAAAACTGCTGTAAAAATCGGGTATTTTCCGGAAGGTGTGACCCTCAGCCGCCAAGACAAACAGCTTTACCGCAGGGAATAAGAGCTGAGATTTCCAACACAGAAACCAAATACGCTCCATAAGTATAAATTATACTAAATAAACCTCATTCATATTCAATGATGTGCAGTTTGTTGCTGCAGTGACGGTATAATGCAATGTTTTTCAAGCACTAAATAATTAAATGTCAACCTCCTTGTACCCCCTGCTGGGACTCTTAATTAAAGCCAAGTGCTGGAAAAGTCAAGCATGTCGAAATACAAGCAGACTGCACACAAGAGGGGTCAATATAGTGAATCATAACTATTTTATTTTATACAACCGAAAAGGGAAATTTATACTATACATAGTCAAATCTGGAGGTATTATGTATATGGCATGGTTTTACACAGCCTTTCTGATGCTAATGCTCACCCCTTATCATTAGCTTTGGGAGATATGGATTAGAACGATACATACATTTCATTTATGCATGCAATACTTTATAAATTCTGTTCCATAGTATCTGTGAGATAGCCCAAATATGCATTTTTAATATTTCAGTATGCATATTTCCTTATTACCTATTTCTATAACATGGACTCCATAGGTAAAAGAAAACTTTTGCCATAAGAATTTTAGTGACCATTTCCTCCAACTACTTGCTGAAGAAACTCTATGGAAATCAAATCAGTCAACACCGAACCCGAGTTACACCATTCCCCGCAGCAATCCGAGAGCCAGTGCTGCCTGTGAAATGAATGGAGCCTGAACAAGTCGGCGTGCGGTGGAGGCAGTGATGGTATTGGCAGCTATGAGAGCTTTGAGAAGGAACATGGAGGTATAGTCCTCACAATACGCAGCTGCTTAGACTGGAAAAGTTCAGTGGGCTAGTGCAGACCTGGATAGGCGTATTTAACTGTCTCTCCGATCCACATTCGCATACCAGCACCGTACATTCTTGGCATCACTCAGTCAAGTTGGGATGTACTCGTTCTTGCCCTAAAGCGTGTCTGGCACAGGCTCAGCTGTCAGACAAAAGCCTACTTCTTCTTACATGTTTAAAACTTTACTGTTACAGAAGTAGTACAGCCATACAGCGGAACATTTCACCCCATAAATCGTATCAATTATAAGCAATTGTTTAATCACGGGGGTTTGTTATTGATTAAACATAGTCAAAAATAAAACTTGTCTTTGATCAGGCTTGTTTGCTAACTTGTAACACAATAGGCCACGAGATTGTACTGTTTTTTAATTGCATCTAGCCAAATGTAGGATAAGTACAGTCACTGTAAAATTCTATGGACAGGGGATAGGTATAAAACACAACAGACTCATGAATTGAGAATTAAATCTCTACTGATACTGCTATTACAACAAATATAAAAAACTACATACTATTTTTGATAGATTCTCCCACTATGTGCGCTACGATTGCACAATATTGCAAATGCATGTATACATTCAAAATCAGTCCAAATAAAACGCCTCTTGATTAACGGGCAAACTACCGGTATACTATGATGTAGCATACTGGGACTTTTTTCACTGCGAAAGAGGTTGAAAATTGAAGAGACTGGAACACAGCGACAAATTGTCTAAAGGTAATCACAGCAGATTTGGCCCCCTTGATGAGCACCTCGGAGGGGAGAAAAGGACAAAAATAACAGAAGCAGCAGCTCAGCAAGTCTGCAGTAATCAACAGAGGTGCTTCTTCAGAGGGAGAACAAGTGTTTGTGGAGAAGACAAGGAGAGTGGGCAGAGGGCATTATTGTTTCAGGACAAAATTATATGTTCAGCTCTACAAAGCCAATTTCAAAAACGATTATGTAAAGAAAAGTCACTAGATTTGGTTTCCCTGTGCCAGCATGTTTGAGATGTTTGCTTAATTAGTTTATCACATCTATATCCTATATAGAAATATTTATTTCAGTGGCGGCTGCTGTTCTGTGAAAGGGGGGAAGCTCATGATGACCGGCGGGGGAGGTATTTATTTATCTAAAAGCAACTCAATAATGTAAACAAACATAACACTTTTTTGTTGTTTCTTTTTTCCCTTCTGCGTATTTTATTTATTTTTAATAAAAATAACTCTTTAACTCTAATAACTTTTGTAGGCTACTCTTATTTTATACAAACTCTGCCAAACGTCGCCACTGCAGGTATCTCTCCCCCTGCCCTCTCTCTGCCTTGTATCACAGTGTGTGGGAAAAAAGTAAGAAGAGGGAAAATCTGATAGACTCTATCAGTGTATCAGACTTTGCTAGTTCTGAATCGGTTTCCCCAATAATCATCTACTAGTTAGTATCACAGCCGTCACTGGAATAAAAGGATTATACTATGTATTGTATTGTAAGGATTGTAACGAAATCTGAACAAGCTCCTGACTCATGCTTTGCTTACACGCTACAGAACATCAAGACCATGTCAGTGAGATTAGCTGATAAACAACGGTCAACACCATTGTGAACATAACGTGAAGTACAGATAAAATACAAACACATAGACACAAACAACTTTGGCAATGGCATATGATATTATATAATGGCTTGGAAAAATGTGACAAATGCATTTTCACTCAATTGCGTCTTTTGAGAAGGTTGAATCTTCGACATATTTTTTTTAATCTTGCAGGTTGAATCGTTTTTTTAAATCTTACATCGGGCACACAAGTACATAATCAGTTCAAATAATCAGTTAGGCCCATGAAAAGGCAATACAATTCAGCAGTTAAGACAGCCTCTTTACCTTCTCTTTGTGCTTTGTCGTTTGTTCAAAAGAGACACAGAGTAGGGGAGGAATGAGAGATTGTATCTGTTGCGCTGTAACTTCTGCCTGAGAGTTTGCATTAATACAGTATTATCTGATGCAGGTGTCACATACTCAATGTTCCTCAGTAGCCCCTGGAACTTGTTCTAAAAATAAAGTTTGCTTTCTTGCAATCTAATTCCTCAAATAAAGGTTACAGTTGTTTATGTGACTCCCTATTTGTTTAAGAGCATGTACCGTACTTTTGACACAATTTAGTTAATACCCTACAATTCCATGCCGTAACTTTAAGTCTTATTTTATGTTTTATTGGCACCTCCCAAGTTGCTTGTTACAAAAGGTTCCAAGCTTGTACACTCTAAACACTGCCAGTACATCCACATTAACATAACACATCCACTCACACACATTACATGTAATCTGGCGGCTCTCCACACCTAAGAATAGAAAGGCTTACCGACTGAGATTAGTAACTGTGTAGCTTTAGTTAATGTGGAAGAGCTTCATATAATATGAATACTATTAATAATTATATTATTATTATTATCAATAGTAAGCAACTATTGTTACAACAGTTGCCCTGGGGTAAAATGACAGAAACAAGGCTGCCAATCGGCACCGTCAACCCCTCCGACCACCTCCAACCCCTCTTATTATGCTACATTCATACAGAAGCAAGGTGGGGGGAAGTGTCTTGGCCAAGGACACAATGACAGTCTGCACCTGCAGGAGCAGGGATTTGAACAGCCGACAACCCACTCTACCATTTGAGCCACTGTCGTTTATATTTGTGTTTAATTAGTCCGAGAGTAAAGTCCTTTCAATATACCCTGTTAGTTCAAAACAGGGATTTTATTAATTTCAAAGGTATTGTGTAATATAAATTAGGTAGAATGATGAAAGTGGAGGGTTATAAAAGACTTGGTAATGTTACCGTCTAGTCTGGCAACTCTCTGACTAGCTTTGGAAATCTGGAGGCCCAAGTCAATGCTATTAGAGACGGGCCTAAGGCTTTTGTAAGTTGGTCAGTATTAACAAACTTACTTAATCCAGTCAAGAAAGAAGCTGTCTGGAGGATACTATTCTGATAAGACGATAAGAGCACTTCTCAATTATTTAAAAGGTTTTGGACCCATAGGCTTTACGGGGAAGCACAGGGTGAAAGGGCATGAAGAGCAGGCGAGGACATTCAGCAAACTACTGGAGCCGAGACTGAAACCCACGACACTGAGGCCCGAAGACAGTCCAGCATAAATGCTCAGCAGCCTTACTGACTGCATGGCGCATTTCTCTTAAAATATTCATGGCAAATTGTGCATGCTGTGATTAGATTTGATAAAGAGGACAAACGTTTGCTTGAAGTCACATGGGTACCGTTTATCAATAGAAAAGTAGATAGTACCAAAGTTTTGTCTTGTAAATGAGGGTTTCTCAAAAACCATGGCTATAATCTGTAGCTGTCTTGCGTTTTGTAGTAAAATTGTGCATTAACATGACTTTTACTTCATCCAATTTAGGTCAAAAATAAAACCACACATTACCAAATAAACTGTAGTAATCACCTCTTGTCTTAAAATTTGTATAGCTCTAGACCACAGTAAATAGTTTGAAATGCCATAAAATGAATAGGTCATGCTCAAGCCTTATAGCAATATCTCTTTCTTGCACTGACTAAGCCCATGACTTTGTCAATTGCCTCCCTGTTCAGTCTCTACAGGCAGTCACATGGCTGTATCAAATCAAATGTGTATGACTGTCGCTTTGATTTTTCCACTCATCTGTATTGGCTTGCTGCGTCATCCCATCCGTGTAACAATCTGCCAAGGCCAAATGTATGCCACGAAGCTGTAGCTTAGCCTAAGGCCTGGTATCTCTATTGGTCTGTTTGGACTGTTTGACACTCTGGCTGGGATAATGTTGGGGTTTTTCTTGGCAGCCATGACTTAAATGTAGCTGTCCCGCTGTGTTGCCTAGACTGACCCGTGTTCAGAGAGTGCACTGTGAAAAGAGAGAGGGGGCAGTGGAGCCCCTCCACTGGAGGTCAGTACCAGTAAAATACAGTGACCTAATTGGAGTCGATTGAATTCTGTTGCTGTGTTTATGGAGGCCACACCTCTTGTGACAGTCATCAACTTTGAAATGAACATACATGTAGTTGAAACTATATTTTTTTATTCAATTTCAATTAATTGCACAGCCCTGCTAGTCTACTTATACTCATTGTGTAGCAGAAGATGTAAAGATTTAGAGTAGGCAATACATGCACGGTACGGTGCGGACAGCTAGAAGGTCCCAGGTTTCCCCGACCACCAAAAACATATACAATAGGCTAGGTTGAGTGAGAATGTGTTTGCGAGTGTGACAGATTAAAATTAGCCCATAGCTACAATCCGGCATGACGTGTTTATATGCATGTGTCCCATGTGTGTTCATTAACATGCACTGTACCGACCAAATAAATAAAAATGTTTGTCTTATAGGCTGACATTTCTTATCTTGTCCCTGAAATAGCTTTAGATGGACATGTGGACCGTTACAAACATACTACTGAACTTATCACATACATATGAACTAAACTAAATGGCCCATGCACTCTCAGATGTCCCTTGTTATGTTTAACCCTGGGGTCACACCACACAGTGAAGCAACGTGAACACTTCCTGGATGCACATAGCTAATCGACTTCATGCATGTGACAAAAGGTGACCTCTGAACTGTCCCGGGCCAGTCGCTGTATGGGGTTTTGTCTGTGTCTGTCCCAAAATTGAATAATGAAGATATCTCTCCAATGATGTCACTGCACTGGTACTTCCTATGACCTCACCGGTGATTACAGACTGTACATCACGAATGGACAGGGAGTGGTTGGATGCAAGCCACCGCTACTTTGATGTTGGGGAAAAAAAGAAAGCTATAGATGTGGGTTAAGAAATTGTAAACATAAAAGCAAGAAATGGAAGCATAAGTAACTGCTCATGATAAAAGCATGTGATAAAGAGCTGAGTACCATCTAACTCAATTGCTAAAATGGCCAAAGCATAGTGAAATGCCATTATTGATTTGCCTTATTTTGGGCTGTGCTATTATGGCAGGAGCAAGGTTTCATAGGTGCATTTAGAGATTTGGAAATCTGCCTGTAAACATAACATTTAGAAGATAGTTTGTGCCAAATCTATGTAATTCTGTGCAACCAGCCATTTATAGTCTTATGTTCGGACTGCTCGCCCACACAAGGATGCCCTGCTGAAAAAGTAACAAAATGCACACTTTTTTAGAGACTCATAAATGCACCTTTATGACCCCCCACGCCCTGCCACACTGGAATGTCCCACTTTGAGAGGCTTCACTGTTTCACTGTTAGTGCTCAGGGTTGTTCAGTCTTTGAGATCTGCACTCAAACCTGAGATTGAATTTAATTTCTAACGTTTGAATGACTATAAAATAGTCTTGGTTTAGTCTAAAATAAAGCTAATAGGCTAATATATCAGACCAGATACTTATACAAGGCCTCTTAATAGGACCTGCAGCAAGCACATGCCTAATTATCTCAACACCAGAAGCTTCTTAGGTTAGTTTGCATTAAGTGACAGAGCTTGTGGTCACTGTCTGTCTGGGTCTGCCCAGTGTGACTGCTGGAACTGATTTGGCTATGAGGCGAGTCAAAAAACAAATAAGTCTCCTTGGACCTGATCTAGTAGCATACTGTTCTCACCCTGTTGTTCCTGTCGGTTTGCTTGACCTCCTCCTCCTTGACCCCATGCCGTATCATGATCCTGACGATGGCCGCATTGTTGGAGCAGCACGCCTGGAAGAAGGACAGCGGCTCGGGGCTCTCTGGGGACGGGGTGCGCTCCGAGTCCGCGAACACATCATCTGGCGGGTAGAAGGAGTCATCTGAGGCGATGGTTCTGCAGTCATCCAAGTCTTCAAAGTCCACTTCCTCAAAGTCTTCTTCATCATCACCATCGTCGTCGTCGTCGTCCTCCTCCTGGCACGAGCCCTGGTACTCACTGTGGGACAGGGACTCCTCTGTGTTCGTAGGGTGAACTTGAGTGACTTTCCCCGGCACTTTCAGAAGCTGCTGCGGCTGATGCTGGAGTTTGAGTCGGACAGACGGGACGCCTCCTCCATCCCTGTCGTCTGTGATCAGCACCATCTAACCCCCCAGCCCAGGACACTGTCCCCGGGGTACAGTGCAGCCTGGCGCGAGCCTCATGTGGGCATGGGAAAGCAGAGCAGGCAGATGACCGCTGAAACGCGCGTTAGTTCATATGGAAAGTCCAAAAAACTCCGCTAGTCACTGCTGGTATTACAAAAACAATCCTTTATCGCTTTGTGCTTACGCTTATCCATCTGTCATTTACGCATGCTTGAATTTGACTTTAGCGCGTCCATCAAATTCAGAGCGACGAACATGACACAAAGTAACTTCTTCGCAATAAACACGAATCTGAAGAAATCAAACGTCCAAACCACATGCACCAGTGTAAAAGCTGCATGCACTCGAATAGAGGAGTTACAACATTGAGCCGAGTAAAAGTGCTGCGCACACAAGCGTCCCATGCAGGGCGGAGAGACAGCAGTGTGTCAACCTGTAGTCCCCTAATCCGATTAGGTCAGACTGGGACTCTCTCTCCCTCTCTGGCCATATAGGCTATGGGTGTCAGATTAACCCTCCACTGACAATGCGCGCACTGGATAATATCCCTTCAGACTACATAGGGATTTATTTAGAAAGACACAACCTTATAACTGTTATTTTTTTGTTTAGTTTAGCCATGTAGGCTATAGACCAGGGGTCACAAATTAAATTTTACCAAGGTCCGAATTGGAAAAAAAAAAAAAGGTCAAGCAAAGGTCCGGAACATACGGGGTTAATTCCACATTATATGGGGATTTTATTGTTTTTTTGCTCTAAAGATAAGTATTAGCTCCTAAATAGCAGAGTTCATAGGCTACTGTAGCCTCTGTTATACACAATGTGCACATAATATATATTACAGTGATGTGTTTCTGCTCTTTGCTCAGTTCAACACACAAGTCTGACCTGCTCGCTGCCGAGCGGAAGCAGCTGCGCTATTTGCGCATTACGACCGCGCGTGCATATTTAATTAGGGCGTCCTCCGCTCTTTTTTTTTTAGCTAGCCGTATTTCAGTCATTCCTAAACCGTTTATAAAAAAATAACAAGTGTCATAGAGCTAAGATGTAGGACTTTCTCTTTCTGTTCGGGTCCGGACAGGCTGGCGCATGGGTCCGGATCCGGACCGAGGTCCGCCGTTTAGTGACCTCTGCTATAGACTATCTCACAGTGTTGTTTACCATGAGTGGCCTAAAATAAGTGTGTCTTACTAAATTTGAGCATATGAATGGTTTATTTGGCATGTGTAAAAAAAATATTTACGTACACTGAAGATATACCTTCCTTCAATTATTAATAGCCTATCTCAGTTTGCTGGCATTGGCTGCTGTGGAAAAACGAGCTCTGGGCAGTCCCAGTGTGAGCCCATTATTATTATGGCTCCATTTACCCCCAGCTGAGAACACTGACAGGACTGACTCCCCCTGGACTCCTCTGTCTCTATAGTGTCAAACTGCTGCTGCGAGGGGTGACTCTATGTATTTACACCTATATAGTTTAGACATGAGCCTATATTAAAAAGCTATCGGATCAGAGGTGGTGGTAGTTATCAATTAAGCCTAAATCTACAGTAACTTTTGAAGAAATATAGCCAGATAGATTTGTCACACCTTTTACTTTATTTTGACTAATCCACCATTGCAAGTCAAGTAACAAGTCATGTTGATATGGCCATAGATTTTTAAGATTGTGCTTATTTCCCTAAAATATTTCCTGTATGTAGTTGGGGTTAAGCTTAAGCTCTTACAATTCCATAATCCTGCCTCTATGTATTTTCCCTTCCTATTACAATGCTGTAAAGTGCAGCCTTTTTACAATGTAGTCATCTTTTCAACTCAATCGTTATGTCTCTACCTTGAGTACATACTGTATTGTGGTTCCTCTAAGCACTGCTTCAGATTTAGAACCGTGTTTAAAGCTTTAGTCCAGATGTGTGCTCTGACTTTTGCCGTCTGCTCGACCCAGGTAAATATCACAAATTAAATGAAATGCTCTGGGTTGAGCAAGAATATTTGCCACTTGAATGCAGATGGGAATAGCAGACAGACTGCCCTCCGAAAATGTATACATACAAATTTATACATACACATTTTTGCTTATCATTTTTTATTCAGACATTTTCAAAATAAAAGCATGACAATATGAGTCACAAGCCAGAGTATCCAGCTGTGTCCTGAAAAAAAATACATACAGAGGGTTGCAAAAGGGTTATCTGAGAGCTTGTCCACGCAAAATGCTAACAGACTGCAGCAAGAGTAGACATGATTTTCTGGCAACTAAGGGGAAAAGCACAGAAAAGAAAATAACATTTTGAAAAAACAAAACACTATCCCGCTGTGCCAAAATCATTACGCAAATGTAATTTCCCCCGTTGGTGTCCAAGTAATAGGTGGGCCACAGCGAATACATCAGATACATTGATTTAAAATTACATTAAAACAATAAAAATGGTTTCTTTTCAAAAAATGACATCCATTTGAACCATTCATGTTAAAGACTGATTCAAAAGAGCCCATGGTGTCATGAACGTCACATCTCTTTTTCAAATGCCACACTAGCCATAGCCAGGGCAGTCCCACATACACACCAGGCCTGTACTTGTGCATACCCGCTGCTTGAGAGCTGTACAAAGGCGTACTATAAGTCTGCTCCTACAAGTGCCGATGTGTCCCAACAAGCGAGTGTTTATCTTTCTCAAGGTTACCTGGAAATGTTTACGCTGACATGGTAAAACACAGGCTGATTCACAAAAGCTTGATTAGGCATTCTTCACATTATTTCTCATCAGTGAATTGGGCCAAAAGAGGCACAACACTTGATAACAGCAGACAAACGGGCAGGGACAAGGCTCTCACAAGTGGATAAGCAGAGCAATCTTCACGAGTGATTGGCCAATTCCAATCAGCAAGAAACACTTTTAATCAAGATTTTTTTATTTTTTATTATGTACTTATGTTCTTTTGTGAGTCATCCGACATTTTTGCCAATCAAGGAAACTCCCTACAAATAAAGCTTTTTGAAACACTGGTAATGGATTTATAATACACGGATTGCTGACATCCGAAGAGATCAATCCATATCTACTTTATAAACATGATACATTGCACAGAATAAATATCTTCATTCTGATCGTGTTGCCCCTTTGACAATTTCTGATGAACTACTCGATGGCGAGTCCACGTCCTCTTGATGTATGAAGTCTATAGGCTTAATCATTCCATGCTGCCGTTCCCTGAAAGAAATATATATCGGTTATCGCCTGTAGTCACAAATACAGTGACAAGACATGTAAATCTTTCGGAGTCTCGGTATTGCGTTAGACACATTAGGTTAGGTTAAATATTAGACACTTTTGAGTCGCCGTTTATTAGGTGGGGGGTATTAATTCCTAATACATGTCAGGAATTAATCCCTTAAGCCAACTACTTTCACAACTATTACATTTCTATAAAGTAGTCTATAGTTACTTTACACTTATGCCAATGATTTTTCTCACATCTCTACAACTGTTTCTCACTATACATAACACTTAAGGTGATCGTGCATCCATGGTGTTCCCTGCCTCCTTACCCTGGCATGAGTTCACAAGGCCAAGAAGATCCCTAAACTGGGGCCTTCCTGTCTGCTGTCCTGTCTCCTTCACACTGCTCTGCCACATTTGTCATGTCCCTGGAGATCTGATGTTATGGACAAAGTTTAAAAAAAAACAAAAAACAGCAGAGGTTGCACAATAAGGTCAACACCAGAGCCGAGGCTTTGCTATGACATCACTTTTGAAAATAAACCAAAGAAACAAACACAAAATTGTCCAAACATATGTTGAGCTGAAGCTCTCGGTCTAATTGAATACATTTAGAGACTTCTTTTGTGCTGTGACTGCTGTGGGTTGTATGCATTTAAAAGATGTCTGACATTTTATGAAATGTGAAGTGTGGAAGAAAAAGGAACATAGTCTAGACTGCAGCCTAAACATTATGTTAATCAGTGAATGTGTCGCTGGCTGTATAGAGAACATTCACTTATTTATCATTTAGATTTTAAGATTGGTGTTCTACACCATCTGCTTTCTGGTTAGAGAATTCCCTATAGGTTCCTTTACATAATGTCTGCTTCTGAAGCTTTTCACGCTTCGGTAACCACCGTCACAAATTAAACCACTAAATTAGTACCCCAAATTATCCTACAAGAAATTGACCGGTTGTGTACCAACGACAGTGTAAAATCCTCAACTGCTTAACTTGTTGTAGCTTACAGAGGACACACTCTGGGGTTCAAAGCTTGGCAGAATTCTTCCTCCGCTGTGTCATATGGGTGGAGGGCCCACAGTTATCATCGTATTGCTGCAATATCCTCAAACTTTACCACCGCAGGAGTAAATGCTTACTGTATGAGTGAATCCACTTAACCAAAATACAATCAGCCTATTGTCTAAATGGTAATTTATTGTGGCCATACCGCCTTTGCTATGCCCAATCCCGTCAGACCTTGGAAGCTAAGCAGGGAAGGGCCTGGTTGGTACTTGGATGGGAGACTGTTTGGTAACACCAGGAAGCCTAGCGAATGTAGTGAGTGAGTGAGTGGTTGGTGGTGGTCGGAGGGGCCGATGGCACAGACTGGTTGCCTCGCTTCCGTCAGTCTACCCCAGGGCAGCTGTGGCTATAATAGTAGCTTACTACCACCAGGTATGGAGTGAATGAATAGTGCAATGTAAAGCGTCTTTGAGTGTCCAGAAAAACGCTATATAAAATCGATGCATTATTATTATTATTATTATTGATGCTGATGCTACTGCTGCTGTGTAAAACGTTCCAATGATCATAATGTCACCACAATTACTATTACAATGTATGCATCTGAAGGAAATCAGTGGCAGAGCGGTTGGCCCAAGTTGTGGTTAGAATTATTTTGAAGAAGAGCCTTATTTGTATAGCGCCTTTCACAGACATGATCACAAAGCGCTTTGCAAGAGACAATTTTACATTCACTACATACACATCTGCTGACCACCATCATTCATTCACGCACACACATCATTCATCCTGGCCTATTGTACATGTTTTTAGTGGTAGGGAAAACCGGAGTACTTGGAGGAAACCTATGCAGACGCGGGGAGAATATGCAAAGTCCAAACAGAAAGGCCCCGTCGTCCAGGTGGGAATCGAACCCGGGACCTTCTTGCTAGTGCTAACCGTGCTAAGCTTTCTCCAAGTACTTAATGAGAAAGTTAATCAATTATAGCTCGGGAGTGACCAGTAATTCACTACATCTTTGGAACAGTGCTCAGTGAACAACACACAAAAGCTGTGACCATTTAGCTTGTGCAGACAGCAACTTTCTACCTGTTCTTTTTGTGCAATTTTTTTTTTTTCCTCTGTGTGTGTTGTTATTTTTTAATGCGGCAGCGGCGGGCATCATAAATACAGGAGCACCACAAAAGCCAAACACATAAGAGACTGTGAGGAGATGGGTAGTGTGTATGATAAATGAACTTAAACTAACCCAGGCAGAAGGGAGCAGGCAATAAAAGCCATTTTCCACTGCAGCCTGACAATTTGTGCAAAGGCAGCTTTGTGCACCTCATGCTGCTCATTAATGATTGCAACCTGCCTCAAAATAGCCAGTCAGTCAAATGGACAATGATGAATACTAAACTGTGAGGTCTAAAGAAATGACTGGCTATGAGTGCAATTTAAAACAATAGCGTTTTTTTTAATCATTTTTGAAACTATTTTTTAATTGCTCTGCTATTGTGTTAAGCCTTTCTTCCCGTCTTCATTGTTATCCTCCTGTCCTCACTTTCTGCCAAGGTAGAAGTTGGAAACCTTAATCATGCCATCCTGCTTGTCACTGTCAGATAGAAATTCATAATTCAGTGAAATGGTTTAGTAACTATGCAACCAAGCCATCTCAGGTCACACAAATTTACTTAAGATCTGATCTAAAATGTACAAACTAACTAATAGAAATAGAAATGATCAAATTTGTTGATCTGTTTGTGGGTTTGTGATAGTACAACAGTATTCTTTTGGCAGCCATTTTTCAGATCCGATATTACAAGGCACAGTACAGCAATTATTGACTTTCTAAGACAATATAATATACACACCCAACTGCATCTATTTTGTTTGTGTCTATTCAAAAGTATTAAAATGGGCATATCAATCAAAATGATACTTACACTTCAGGCTGTAGACTTTTAAGGAAGTTGTCTATTTGTTCCTTTGTCAAGTCTCCATCCACATAAGCCAGGTAGTTGTAGAGCTGGACAAAGGTACTGAAGGGGATCCTGGCAGCGCCCCCTTCTTCATCCTCCGTCAGGATTTCACAGGCAATCTTCAGGGCGCTCATCAGGGTCTGCGCATGAAAAGAAAAGCCCCCAACATAATTAATCACTTAAACATCATTGTTGACCTCAGCGATGCAATAAAATAGCTCTTGTCCTGAAAGTCTTAACTGAATGTATCGTTTTCCTTCACCACAAGAAGCACTTTGGTCATTTGAGATTGTTTTAATACAATTAATATTAACATAATTCGATCATCCAAGTTTTGACATGAAATGTAAACCTATAATAATCATCCTCAGTTCAGGGACCACACTGCCCTCATGTGGTCATTGTACCACAGTGAGCTTACAGTATACAGTACCAATGGGCCAATGCAAGTACCAGTTCTAATATGTTTATTTCATGTTTTCATACAGAAATTATTATAAATATGAAAAACTGTCAAGCTCTTTAAATTATCAATTGTATAATATCTTTATGAACAAAATTTGGCCATTATATTATTCGTTATGGTTAAAAAAGCTTACCCCACCCAGAGCACTGCAACCCAAAGCAAAAAACTCCATCCAGGCAATGTCTGAGCTGAAGTTTCCAAGCTGCAGTAGAGTCTGCATCTGTTCACTAGGCAAACTCAGGGCCTTCCATTTGTCCTCAAGATTATCCATGCTGCATGATTCTTTGGATCCCAGCTTTAAAAAAAATAGTATGGAGTGATTAGGTTCAGAGAAAACAGTGCATAAATTAGTGTCAAATTGAAAACTCAAGAGTTGAAGTAGGAACCAATTTATGCAGGGTCTTCAGTAAACCTGGTGTAAGGCCCGTGTCTGTTTTCTGAAGGGCCACATTCATCTCTAGTCGGTCTTTGATTGGCAGCGTCTCTCCTTTAGACAGTGCAGCAAAATAGCTGTTAAAATGAACAATCTTAATGAAAGAAATGTCAAGTGCACATTAAAGTTATGCTTGGGGTCACTTACGCTGCCGACCAAACAAGAATATCCTTAGGTTGAGTCCGGATGGCTGCCTTGGTGAAATCTTTTAGAATATCTGCCAGCTCTGGAGGGATGTTGATTTGCTGAGAACAGTACATTGTATCTGGAAGAGGCATGGCTATAATGACCAGAAAATGTGTAAAGATTTAAATGCGTTCAGTACAGTACTCTTCAACTCTTCAATTTACATTAATATCTGTCTGGACATTCAAGATTTTGTGAAAACACAATCATTTTTATAACATGTAACATTCTGATCCAGGACAGATCTAGACTTAAACAGGTCTACCCGGGACGAAAATACTAAGAAATAAACGACATTCATTGTATCGAAAAGGGGAAATGATTTTTTTTTTTAATGTTCTAGGTTTCATAATCATAACATAGAAAACATACAAGATTAACCGAAACATAATCTGTTCAAAGAAAAAGAGCTGTGAGAACCGTGGTTATTGGACGTCTTTTTACGTATCATGCTATTTTACCATCATGATATGATTCATACATCATGATGGTAAAATAACAGTTTGTAACCGTAGAACAGGTAACGTGAGTATGTCTGTAAACAAAGGAGTGTGTGCAACTACTGGGCAGTTTCAAAAACGTGTATATAAAACAAAACAAAAAGTAACAAACAAACTGATAAAAGGTTTAATATACCTGAGGTTGAATAATCCGGCGATCTGACTGTAGATCTAATGATGCAGCGGTAAAATCGTTAGGTAAAATGTGATCCGTCGCTTAGCAACCATCTACTTCTTCATCGTTTTAAACTATCTCACTGACGCCCCCTATGGGCAGACACTATGTAACACTCACTTTGACTGTCATGCTGGTATAGCTCCACAAGGTGGCGCCTCCTTCATTTGTTAGGTCAATAGGTCACTCCTCCATTTCTTTTCTCTTCGTACTTCTGTCATGGACTCGGCCGCGTGTACGCAGACCGCTGTGCTAATGTGTAACAAGTGGTAATGCAAATAAATAAGTGTCTTGTGGAAACCTGGTTGCTCCCTTCGCTATCCAGCCGCACACGTCCATGGCTAGCTACCTCCGCATTCACCACCACGCGTTACAACTGGCGCCCGAACGTTTTTTCTCTGGACTCGCTAGATTTTTTTTTTTTGGATCCACGAGGGATTATTGTGAGTTTTTTCATTGAGCTCTGTTTTTCTGCCATGCTTTTTGTTATTACGTAGCTACTCCGATCTCAGTTTAGTTTGGATGAGTTTTTAGTCAGCAGTTTTTCCAAATTTAGTTTTGACTAGTGTTTTTGCACGCGTTTTTTTGCATTTTTGTCAGCATAGCTCAGTCTGACTGATTTTTTTTTTCTCTGTAAAAGGACTGTGCGAAACTTATTTTTGGAAAGCGCAATGGCACACTTCCCAGACTTTGATTCGGACATGGAGCTTACCTCAGTGCCTATGTACAGTATTGTCGAAGATAATAACCCTGACATTCGACAGGAAGTAGTGGACTTACGAGCAGAAGTGGACAGACTTGGCGGCTGTTTACGTGACTCCCTCAGCATGCAGCAGAGTATGCTAAAGCAGTGGGACCGTCTCAACAAGGAAAATCCTGTTCCTCCTGCTGTCCTACAGTCACCTGTTTTCCCAATGGCTACGTCTACGCCTTACGTTCCTGCTACGAACAGAGCTGTACGTGCAGTTAACAACAACAATACTAATCCATTCCTGCCTACCAATCCGTTCCTTCCTACAAATCCTTTTCTTCCATCTCACTCACTGGAGCTCAGCAACACTTCCAGAGTGATCACAGCAGCTTTGCATCACGCTAAACTAGAGCCTCCTGTGTTTGCGGATGACGATAAGGTGCAACCTGAGGACTGGTTACAAGCAGTTGGCACATACAAATTCTCACTGAACCTGACTGATGGACAATTACTAAATGAACTGCCACGTTTTTTTCAAAAGAGCCTAGGAAATGGTTCAAAGCCCTAAGCTCCCACATCACCTCGTGGGCTCAGTTCTGTCAGCTATTCAAGACAGTTTTTCTGCCTTCTGACAATCAGGAACGCATTCTCAGGGGACTTTTGGATCGTGTCCAGGCTCAGGATGAACCACTCCCGACCTTTGTTGCCCACATGTTGAGTGAGTTTAACAAACTGAAAAGCCCACCTCCAGAAAGAGAGCAAATTGAGCTAATTAGCAAGCACTCTCTTGAGAAATACAGAGTTGCACTGTATGGCGCAAACATAATTTCTGTCATGGACCTTTTACTGCGCGCTCATGAGCTCCATTCAGTGCTCGGACCAAGTGGATCGCGGACGTCCTCTCGTTATAAAGAGCAGCGTAAATCTGAACCTTACTGCTTTAAATGCTCTCAACCAGGGTTCACCACTCGCACCTGCCCAAACTGCAACAGCAAACCTTCTTCAACTCCAACCGCTGAGGA
Source organism: Neogobius melanostomus (assembly GCA_007210695.1). NCBI lineage: Eukaryota > Metazoa > Chordata > Actinopteri > Gobiiformes > Gobiidae > Neogobius > Neogobius melanostomus. The sequence goes on along the minus strand of VHKM01000035.1, from coordinate 4,974,897 downwards.
TGTGGTGGGGCCTAGCCGTGTTCAGGCTTCTCCAGCGGCAGATTCTCCGGACTCAGATCCACAAAAGACTGGTAATGACCGCACCACAGCCATGCCACAAACCAAGCAGTCGGGAAACTACAAAGGGGGAGGACGTTTCGCCGAGGCCAACCTCCCTCCAGTCGCTAAATGTGCCTCACTCGCCTCCTTTATCTCAAGATGGACCTATGCTTGGACATTTAGAGGACAATTTTTCCAAAGTCCACTGGAATACTCCTCTGAGAACAAAAGTGAACTTCAATTCTACTTCTGTGGATGCTACTCTTGACACGGGTGCTTCACTCTCAGCTGTAAGAGCAGACCTTATTCAAGTCAATGGCGCCTACCCCGACAAAACAAGTGAGTGGTCTGGCCCTGCAGTTAACCTTGCTAACAACGCTCCTTGTATTCCCGAAGGTGTCACTTGGCTCAATATTGGATTCATGAACAAAAACTTTTACCAGCGTTTTGCAGTAATACCTAAGTTGTCTTCTCCTTTCATTCTGGGAATGGATTTTATGACAAGAGCCTCTGTGTCTATTCACATTCCCACAAGAACTGTCTACATGGACGACATCCCCTGCCCTCTTGCGGAGGAGGATGAGGACTGTCAAAACGAGTACTCACATTCAACTGAAACAGTAATGTCAATGGATGCACTTACTTCAGACCTTGCAGCTAAAGTGTCGGAAGCAAGCCTCTCAGAGGAAAACAAAGACGCTTTGTTCGAGTTGCTCTCCGAGTTTGGCCCCATGTTTGATGGTCATCTTGGTCAAACAGCTCTCACCGAACATGTCATAGAGACTGGTGATGCAAAGTCTGTGAATCTCCCACCTTATCGCACGTCACCTGCTAAGAAACGTGTGATTGAGGAGCAAGTGCAGCAAATGCTAAAGGACAATATCATTGAACCTTCCACAAGTCCTTGGGCTGCACCTGTAGTCATCGTCAACAGAGCAGCCTCTGACCAAGATTTTGCATAGACTTTCGAGGTCTCAACCAAGTAACGCAAAAGACTCTTATCCCTTACCTCGAGTGGATGAGTCTTTAGACTTTTTGGCAAGGGGTAGATTTGTCTCTACATTAGATTTAGCACGAGGCTATTGGCAAGTTGCTGTGGCAGAAGACTCTAGACCTAAAACTGCCTTCATCTCACACTGCGGTCTGTTCCAGTTTCGGGTGCTACCCTTTGGGCTTTGCAACGCGCCCGCAACTTTTCAAAGACTCATGAACTCAGTACTTGCCGGCCTCATTTACAAAACGTGTGCTGTCTACCTGGATGACATCGTTATTGCCTCGCCTACTTTCGAACAGCACTTGGTGGATCTTGAGGAAGTGCTGGACAGACTCCAAGCTGCTGGCCTGTCCCTGAAACTCAAAAAGTGTCAATTTTGCCTCAAAGAGTTCACCTTCCTCGGCTACCGCATTACATCATCGGGTGTTAAACCGGATCCGGACAAAGTTAAGGCGGTCAAGGAGTTTAGTACCCCGACCACGGTGAAACACGTCCGACAGTTCCTCGGCCTGACCGGATATTATCGCCGCTTCATTCTGGATTACGCCCGCCATGCTGAACCCCTTCATGCTCTCACAAGAAAGGACACCGCTTTCCGCTGGGACGACAACTGCCAAAGAGCCATGGACATTTTGAAAAACCATGTCACGTCGGCCCCTGTCCTGTCATTTCCCGACTTCAAACGCCCTTTTTCATTCACACCGACGCATGTGACGTTGGTCTGGGCGCAGCTTTAATGCAAAGGATGACAAGGGTCGTGAGTATGTTGTGGCCTTTGCTAGTCGCTCCCTTCACAAAGCTGAACTTCCCTACTGCACTTCAGAAAAGGAGTGCCTTGCTGTGATATGGGCCCTGGAGCACTTTCGTCCATATGTTGAAGGTATGCATGTCACTATTTTTACTGACCACAATAGTCTCAGATGGCTCATGTCTCGTCAAAACCCAACTGGCCGGCTTGCCCGCTGGTCACTTCGCCTACAGGACTTTGACTTCACGATAGTGCACAAACCTGGCACTCACAACAAGGTGCCGGATGCACTGTCCCGCAACCCCTTACCTCTGACTTGTGATAGTCCGACAGATCTGTTACCAGAACATGCTGTCATTGGCAGTTTGGACATTCGTGCCCTGCCCCCTGTTATGCTAGCTGATCGTCCGCAATTGAGACAGCTACAGCTAGATGACCCTGTCACAGGCCCCTTACTCAGAGATATTGAAGCAGATTCGCAGACCAACTCGGACAGTGACAATGTGTTACAGTATGTTGTGTATGATTCTCTTCTGTATTACAAAGACTGTAAGTCCAAATGTGCTTTGCACCCTTTGAAAGAGCTAAAACTGTTTGCCCCTACTTCTATTAGAGG